>CM067592.1:62514019-63181414 GCA_034336665.1 Luscinia megarhynchos
GGAGATACAGAGCACCAAAGACCCTTTGGATATCTTCCCTGGTCTGTCGGATAGTCCTTCTCATATCTAACCTGGAATCTGTTCTGTCCTTCTTTGTTAAACCTAAGCATCTTTATTCAGCTCAGTCCATTATTTATGACATCAAAGTGACCCGTGACCTACAGCATATCTTCCATATTTTTTATGTCTTTTTGTAAGTAAATCACAATAATACCCTGTAGTGTTCCACATACCAGTATGCAAATTCTGTAGTAATAGAAGTAAAAATTGAAATAATGGATAAATCCTATGTTTAATGTTAGTAATGCAAACCTGTCTTTACTTCTTCAGTCCTACAAAAGTAGATCCATTTTTTCACTTTTTATTACCTTAAGCCTTAGATGAATACAAACATGAGTATTCTCATCTCAGCTCTATTAGTGTCAGGGCAACCTGCAAATGTCTGAAGTATCATGAGCAAATAAGGTGGAGAATGTGGGGGTTTTGACTGAGAATTCTAGTATTTTCTTCACAATGTGAAAAGAGTCTACAGGACTGGCAAATTTTGTCTTTCTTGAAAGAGCCAGAATCAACTGAGACTCAGCTGTAAGAGACATTTTGGTCTGATGCTGACTCCCAGGAAGGCTGTCATGACCCTTCATTCAGCATCAGTCAGTCCAAAACACACTAGATGCAGTATTCCAGCCTCTGCTATGGTTATAGCAAAAAGAGTAAAGACTATACACATGAGCAGCTTTTGAATTGCATTCAAAAGATACACTGTGTGCACAAGCAGAAAAGTAATGCTTGTTAAGTGCTTGTAGAAGAAACATAGAACGTTTGATGTTTTCTGGTTTAGGGCCTAAGGCATCAAATGGGAAAGCACAAGCACAGGAAAGAAATCCTAAATTACTGAAATGGTGAGTGACCTGGAGTTTGACCATGTGGGAGTGATGAGAGAACAGAACAGTATTAAATACTTGCTTTCATCTTCTTCCCTATCACCTTAGAACTCAGTGGAATTTATTGCCTGAATATAACTCTTTTTTGCTTCTTAATTTCCTTATGTTTTAAATGGCATTAACTACTCTAAACAGTTTTCCACTTTCTTCCCATAGCTACAATAGCAGACTTGGCTTTTCATCCTGTTGAGTTCTTTGTTTATGGTCTTACAAGTATTTTTTCCCAGTATTCCAGACCATCAGGATCTCATGGTCTCTTTCCATTTTATCTGCAGTTTCAGGAACTTTTCCTATGTGATGAAAGCACCATAGTCATGTTCAGTGAATGTCTGAGGCTAGCTCTGAGCATTTCAACAGTTTTGTGAAATCAGATTCCTCCAAAGATCTCCCTTTTCATACACACACAAGTCTTCAAGACTTCATAAGTGTGCCAAGCAAAGATTTGCACAGAGCTGTCAGTTGTATAACAGCGTGCCTTAGCTAGTGTGACTTAGCATACTTTGAAGCCTGTGAAACAACCAGCAATAAAAAAATCAAAATGTACATGGAGACCTGCTCTAAATATTTTATTTATAAGATTACTTTCTACCATTTAAAACACCCCTGTAAATCTTTATTTTCAACAACATATCCTGAACAGTGAAGCATATAATCTATAAAGACTGGAGAGGAAAAAACCTAAAATTTTGAGCTATTCCTGATATCCATATATTGTACTCATAAGGAATATGTCTTGTAGAGAAGGAATATAATAAAATAAGTGTTTTAACTAGAAATAAAATACAGAGAAAACAACCAGGGTGTTTCAAAGTATCTCTGTTTGGTTACCACTGCCATTAAACACAATTTGCTAAAGATAGTGGCCCCCAGATATACTCTTTCCTCCATAATTACTCTAGAGGACAACCCTGTTTTTCGTAAAGAGTGACAAAATTATATTGCAGTCTGGTTGGATAAGAAAAAGGGAAATTGCACTAATGACAGCTAGTCTGTTGCTCTAGATTAAGATTATCAGAGGGAATGGGAGGACAATTCCATCTTGTTAAAGAAAGCCAAATTACATCATACTGACCAACTGTACTGAACAGCAGAGCAGTTTCTGATTGGCAAGGTTACACTCTGTCACTTGGCCATGCCAAAAAGCCTGTCATTCAGAATATACTTGGAGCACTCATTACATTAATTTGTGTAAATAGATTAAGGGATGCACTTCTAAAGCATTTTACTTTGAAGACAGGTGTGGCAGTGGGAAGTCTGATTAAGCAAGTGGTATAGCTTTAAAGGACAGCTTATGAAGGGAGAGGAAAGCATGAAAATAGGCAAAATGATCATTTGATAGGTAAGTCAATTTTGTGAACATTTTATGACTTGTGAGCTCCGCATGAAATGCTGATGAGTGTCCACAAGACTAAAAGGATGGGAGTGGAGCCTCCTGCCTGTTTCTGTCTGCCTTTTCATTTTAGTCTTGCAAATTCAAAATGCATTCCGTCATAAAGTGGCACAAGTAAATTGAAATGTAATTTAATGCCTAAAATAATGTTCTATCGCTGTCTTTGTGTTAACATTGTCAGCCTTAATATTTCACTCCCTTGCATGCAGCAGTCTAAGCAATTCCTGTAGTTAGAATCAAGTTTCCGTATTCTTTTTTGAATATCATAGAATTTTCATGAAGTTGAAGAATGCTTTTTTCCAAAAAAAGAGAGGTGCACAGGATAAGGCAGAAAGATTACAGTTGGGAGAGTGGGAGGCAGATAGAGGGGGAAAAAAAGAAGTAACAAGAAACCACCCACATTTTAATACATTGTATGGTAGCACTGTGAATATATTTTGTATTGGGAACAGGGGATGGGGGTGGAGAAAGAGATAAGCAAGACAGGGAAGGACACAGCATCACAGAGGAGGAAAACTAATTCTTTAAATGTAACAGTTAAGAGAAATAAAAAGTGAGGAAATCTACTCTTTCTCATCCCCCTTCCCCCTTAATCACTGTAAAGTTAACATAGAATTTTTTACTGTTCTCTGAGCTGTATCTTTGTAACATTAGTTATATAATTTTATTGTAATTCATTGACTAAAATTTGCTCTCTAATCAGTAATAATAACCTTAAAATAAAACCACTAAAAACTTTAATTTTTAACATATCAACTACTAAAGTGAAAAATCTGTATCTTTTACAAATTTAGTAAGGAAAGTGGGTCTCAAATGCTGCTTATATGTAACTACAAATGTTCAATTAAGGATACATCCACACATGGAATTAATTAGCTGTTCTTCAGTTATATCACACATTGAACAGTTCACATTCCAGGAGCATCAGTGTGTCAAAATAACCAGGTCCTGCTCCTGTCAGACTGATCACAAGGTAATCCTAAACTGAAATGTGCATGTAGTTCTCAGACCAGGCACTGAACCTCCTACTTGTCTCAACTGCAATGTTCAGTGGGTCCAGCTCAACTCCCAAGACTCTTCTCTATGGTTAGCAACTGCCTCTCTCTTTTAGCTTCATGATTCTACAAATCTCATGTGCAGAGGCCAAACTTTCCTTATTTCGAGAATTCATTTTTAGGGGTAACAAAATCTTGCGGGCACTAGGCACTGACATGCCAAATTCAATCTATAACTTCCTGTACCTAGTCCTGTCAAGTCCTGGGGGGAGGGAAAAATCACACATCTAGTGACTGTAGAATTTCCCTACCCCTTAGAATTTGACTAACTCAAACACTATGCCTTCATACAAGACAGCATTCATGTGATACATTTCTTAGAAGAATTGCAGAACCACATAAGTTAGAAGTGACTTCCAAAAGTTACCTAGTTTGGTTGTAGTTCAAAAGGCAGTCAGAGCAGATTGTTCAGTCATGTTCAGTCAAGTTCTGACAATCTGCAAGAATGGCTTTCCTACATCTCTCTGAGCAGAATCTCAGATTTTCACTGTGTTCGTGCCAAATTGCTCAAGGTAAAACAAATGAATAGAATAATGTGTGTTGTTGTTTGAAAGTTTTTTAACTTCTGTTTACAAGAAAGGTAAGTACCTGTACTGTACATATTTGTTGATTGTCATTCACTTAGTACCCCTTAGCACCCTACCAGGATAGACTCTTCTACTTACCTCCATGCTGTTTCCAGTGTCAATCAACACTGTAATCCTGTTACACAGTGATGAGTTGGCCTGGATTAGATTTTGTTACGATGAGTATTTCTAAATACTAATGCAATGTGTTCCTTCTGATGTCACTATATACTGTGTTTTATACACTCTTTCCATGCAGTTGATGATTATAAGAAAGGAGGGAAGGGGAACCAAAACAAAATTTTATACTTCTGCTTCATAGTTTTCCTACTTATTCTTTTAGAGAGGAATTGATGGGAAGAAGAGAGCTGTCACAACACTTTCTCATCACTTGTGATTCCTGCCATACTGCACAAACAAGTAGAAGACGCCAGTTTTCACGATCTTCTCTTTTTCCTGCTCGTTGTAATGGGAGGCATCCTGAACTGGATCATTCCTACTTATTCAGCAATTGTTGAACAGAAATTGTCGTGAGACAGGCTGGTGGGGACCACTTCACAGTGAAGTTGTTTTCAGTGGTAGGTTGATGGGAATCTGTTAGCAGTCACAGTCATTAAATACATTTAGAAGTCTTAGCCCAGTGGTAATCCTTCCACTTGCCATCCCCATTTCCCTTTTCACATTACCTCTCCTATCCTGACATACCAACAGCCTTCATTCCTTAGCAAGCACAGCAGAGGAACTCTCTCTTGTACAGTAATTTCAATTAACAAAGAAAAATCAGATCCTGTATATTTAAGAACTGAGTGTAAAGAACAGAAAATACTGTATCAGTTTGTATAGCCATCATCTTTCCATACATACCTGAGGGTCTTCTTTCATCATTGCTGATAGTTTAGTTCTCTTAACTTTTTATAAAGTACATTTCAAAACATGTAACATTCCATGTATTACAGATATCTTAAAAAGACAGAGTAATTTCTACTGCACTAATTTATAGGAAGCTTTTCAAAATAAATCAGTTTAACAAATATGCAGAAATCCAGAAACACCTGTCAATCATCAAGATCAAAGAGATGCAATATATTTTTTATCCTGGATGGCCGAAAATGTGCCCAGAAAATTCCATCTACTTTGATACAGTTTCTGAGGGTATCTCATTTTTATAGCTCAGACACTGGAAGGAAGAAATGGCTGCTGCTCATTCCAAGATCAATGTTGATGCCCTGTGAGGCATGTAGAATGCCAGCTGGGACCATTCAGCTGAGTAATATCAATGAGCATCTTGGAGGATTCCCTTTAGCCTTTCTAAATATCCATGCTATCAGCTTTTATTGATGTCAGGCAACTTGGAGGGGAACGGGAACAGGAAGGGGGAAGGGGGAAGGAGGAAGACAAAGGGGAAGATGAAAGCTTTTGCATGGTGATTTATTAAATGTTAGATGAAGATGTCTATGCTTTTCAATGCAAAACGTGCCTAGCTATATCCACCCTTAATTGAAGCCAGCTGGAGAGACACTAGATCAGGTACCAAAACTTGATCTGTTTCATAGGCACAAAATACAAACTGGGTGAATGTCTTGAGTCTATTTCAGACATTCCAGGAGCTATATGTAGTCACATACAATATTGCACACCCTTATTTAGACACGAGTAGTCAAGGACAAACCCAGAAATTAATGAAATTTCCCAGGGAAGACACAGAGAGAGGAAAATAAGTCTCTAAGGTAAGAAAGTTTCCAATACAGCCATGGAGTTCACATATCTGTGAGGTTCAAGATCATAGAAAAATCCAAAGAGCAGTTAGCAGATTTCCTAAAATTACCCAGAAAATCACCTCCAAAACATGCTCTTTCCCCTCTGAGGAAGGGCACCATTGTCTAAAACCTCTTACTACAAACTTCAATGACCTTGAAGATTGTATCTACCAAGGATAGGTGTTTTAACAAAGACTTGCAGGAGGAAAAAAAATATTCCAAAGGTGGAACTGTCACCAGTGCACACACCAAGAAATATTTATCACTGGACAGTGAATTGCTTTGTCATGGCAAGATCGACCTCCCAGAGCCTCCCAGCTGTATGTTCTATGAAAAACCTAAAAACACTTCTTTTTCATAAGAAAAAAATGTTTTGAAAGCAAATTTTGAAACAAAACATTTGAAATACCTTTTTTAACCTTTTTATTGTTTTCTCAGTGGTTCAATTGCTCTCAGTGTGATTAAAATTTGATATTAAAATAATTAAAATAAGGTAGTTGAAGCTAATAATTTGGCATGTTGCTTTTCAAACTGTTGTTTTCACTGCTTTAAAAAATGTCGCATTACCACCACTCATATTCAGGGTTACTTTTACTTCAATTACTAAGACTTTTTGGGTAATCTTATTTGTGTTTTAATGAAAAGAATTATTCTAATCAACTCTGATGAACAGCACTCACAGTTTACAATTTTCATGATTAATCCAGCAATAACGTACCTGTATTTCATGTCATATAAGTATGACAGTCCCCAGAAATAGCATTTTCAACAATATAGTAAGGAAAGGATAATTCAATTTTATTGCATACGGAGAAATCACACTACTAGTTTTTACACCAGATCATGGAATATTTTTTTATATTTCCAGGCAGTATGTAAAAATACAGTACAAGGAAATTTATATGTCTACTGAAGTTTGTCTGTGAAATTAAAAATAATAATAATAATAATTCCATCTTTATCTGCCCATGACGGAAGATGGCACATTTCACCAGACAAAGGGTTGGGGCTTTCAGGCTAATGTGTTCTTTTGCATCAGAACAATGTGAAAAAATCAATGTAAAATCCTCAAAACCTATTCCATTAACCATTTCAAAATATTGTATATATTTCTGCTTCATAACACAGCATTTTGCCCTGTTCAATGCTTCTTTTGTGAGCCCATGAATATTGCTGCACTAAGAAACACCAATCCAAGAAACTGATTAAAGCAGTTGGTCAGTATCCTTCTCATTCTTCTCATTGTCCTCACACTGCAGCTGTAAGCATTTAACTACTGGTGGTCTTGCCAAAACCTTTGCAAAAGCTGCTTAGTGGTTGGTTGCTGGCTTGAAAAACTGAGACTGATTGTCAGCAAAATGCCAAATGTGACTCCACAAGCTGCAGTTGCTTTAAAATGACCATCATCACAGCATCGACCTTGAAAATGATGAAGATTGGTAAGAGTTAGATCACAGAGATTTATGTCCCCTAGGGCTTTTAGATTTACATCTGCTTCTGCCCAGTTTTGGGGAGAAAGTAGTACACAAACACCACTGAAGGTATAACATGAGAGACTCAAGTGAAAAAAAGATATTCCTTATACACTGGCTGCATAAATACAGTGACACTGTAGCAGCATATCATCAAGCAGTATTCACCTCAGCATCAATTAAATATGCCAGGTGTAACCAAAGCATAAATATTTCCATGACTGTAAAACACTCTTAAATTACATTTTTATCATTTCCAGGTACTTGGTGCTTTTACACATCTTTCAAAGTGACCCCAAATTTAAAACAAATCCTTACACCACAATTTGACTCTTAGATTCATATTTTCTGTCCTCTTCAAGCCCTTCTGTATCCACCTCCCAAAACGCATTCTAGTTCAAATCCCATTTTAACTAACTACCAGCGTACTTACAGTTGTGTCTCAAGCCTTACACATATAACAGAGCAGATTTGGCCAAGGCTTGACTAAGAAATAAAGTTTATATTAAAGTCAATATATTATTCATAAATATTCTTTGTCATTCTTTGTTAACTCTGAGAGAAGCCAATATTCTAGCTAGGCTAAACACCACTCCATGGAGCAATGACACCACACTAAATTAAAATCTGTTAAAAGAATATGCCTGCTAGAAGGAAGAGCCATTCTTTATGGATAAGACTTTGCATTTAATAGGTTTCTAGTTTATCTTTACTCTAAATACTTAGAGGCTCTATCCTTTAATTTAATGTATAAATTGATTCTATTCTGTCTCACCACACCTAATGAGCATATTTGGTTCTTTGTCAATAGAAGCTAATGATTAAATGAAGAAAGGTAATCAGATTGAAATAAAGATAAGAGATATTTATTTTATACCAGACTGGAATACACTATTGCCAATGCCTTTATCTGTGAAAGAAAAGTTAGATCCAGTCTCTTGTACCTTGTTTGATACCAACAGGCAAGGCTTTAATGGCAATGCAGAGGTATTCACAGATGTACTACTCAATTTGTGAGACAAGACAGTGGTTTTACTTTGTGTACAAATGTTCATTATACGTCAAGGAAAGCAATCACATCCTGTCCCTCTTTCTGGAAATGATAGCTATTTTTAGTGCTGAAAGTCCTTGAGAAATACACTGCAGCAGAGCAGAGGGAGCTGTACCCACTTTGACAGAGCTTTAATTTATATCTTCAAATAATACAGAAAGTATGGAAACATACATTTCTTTGGAATGTGAGTGACAGAACACAGAGACTTTGGATGTTTTCACTAGGGAATGAGCAAGCAAATTAAAAGAATGCAGCAACAGAAATAATTTCTCTTTTTTCCTTTCTTTGTGATTGACAAATTTGTATAGCAGATATTAACAAAATTCCACATTGAATCACACTGAAGACTGTGATTAGAATATGGCTTGTAATTTTTGCTACAAAGTGAGCTCCTCTGTGAGTTAATATATCTTAACTAAAAATAAAAAATGCCATGCATCTTGTATTAACATGGAAAATAAAGCATGTCCATACATTAGACAAAGAGAGGATTTTTTTTTAACAACATTGTATACTGTGCTTTCAATCCAGTTCTCCATATAAACGATTTTTATAGTGGAAGAAATACATATTCATTATAAATGGTGTAGACAAAATTTATAGAAACAAATCTCTGTATTTTTCCCTCTCATTTCAGAGCTAAGTAAAAGTAAATTCCTTTATTCTTAAGCACAGTGGAAGTTTTTTGAATTATTAGTAGTTTGGATTGCATATTGATTTAGTGAAAATCATTAATTACATAAAATCTAAAGTATGTGAAAGAAAACTGTAGGAAAAAGAATTCAATCACTGTTACACTCATAAGAGAAAAGGAGAAAATGCGCTTGTACTGCTTTTCAGTAAATCTCAAGTGGTAATTTTTCCAAAAATTCAGTCCAGTTTGTTTATTTAAATAAAGGAAGCAAATGTAATCTGCAAATTTTTTCACCTCCTCTGCTGATCCCTGCTTACATTTTGGGCTGAAAGTCTAAGTAGTGACACAATGGGAATGCAAGCCTTGGAATTACCTTGGCAATGCCTTCAGATTGGAATGACTGAAGGATCCACTTTGTGGATCCATTTCCTCTGTACCTGTTCCTTTAAATTGACCCAACTTGTAACTAGCCCTCAAGTATTCCAATATCACAAAATAAAACATTAATCTTTTCTTGACTCCTTAGTGATGTGCCCCTCTACCTACCTTCACCAGAACCTCATTCTCAGGATGACAAAAAGAGAAAGCTTCAGACTGGATGTACAGCATAATACTTTTTTTTTTCCTCATAAAAAAATGCTGAAATTTCTAACAGGATTTGTGAAGTATTTCTGCAAGTGGTAACCATATTGCTAGCAACCTTATCTTTTCCCCAGTAAGTGCTGTCTCTAGACTGAGACAGAGATAACCATGAAAATAAATAATGTGTTTATATCTTAAACTTACCAGACCCTGTTCAGCACTGCCGTGGCTAACTGTTCTCTTACCCTATTGCTTGAGTGGTCCTCTTGAAAAGGGAAGAGACTAAAATGTGAATAATTTCACCATTTCAGTGAAAAGCAATCACATTTGTGACTAGCTCATTTGGAATTCAATCTGGCTAAGGACATCAAGAATAAAAATAGAGGACTCTTCAAATGTACCAACAACAAAAATAATATATTGGGGAAAATGTGGGGCCACCACTGAATGGAACAGGCACCATTGCAACAGAGGTTGCAGAGAAGACTAAGATACTAGATGCCTTCCTTGCTTCAGTCTTCACTACAAAGGCTGGCCTCATGAATGCCTGACCCAGAAGACCAGGAAGAAGGTCTGAAGAAAAGAATACTTCCCTTTGATTGAGGAAGATTGGGTTAGAAACCATTTGGTCAAGCTTAACATCTACAAGTCTGTGAGCCCTGAAGGGATGCACCCACAAATGCGTGGGGAGCTGATGGGCATTATTGCTATTCCACTCTATCATCTTTGAGAGGGCATGGCAGTCAGGAAAGATTCCTGAGTACTGGAAGAAAGAAAATATCACCACAATCTTCAAAAATACTATTTTGCAGAAAAAATAATTTAGTATTTTCTCTAATAAAAATATCAGAATTAATCTATCTGTTTTCTATATCTACATATATTTTCCCAGTACTTTTTTATTATTAGTTTTTGTTCACTCGAAAAGTAACATCTCTTTACATCCCTCCTTAGATTACTCTTATATGCTTGCTCATGACTTGGACATGTGCACTCGTAGCTGGGTAAAAATCTGAGAGAGGTGGTGAATGGACACACATCCAGCTGGCAGCCAGTCACCAGTGGGGCTCCCCAGGGTCAGTGCTGGAGTTAGTCCTTTTTGTCCTGTCTGGATGCATCCTCAAACAGTTTGCAGATGATGCCAAGTTGGGTGGAAGTCTGAGGGTATGAAGGCTCTGCAGAGGGATCTCAACTGGATGAATCCATGTTCCAAGGCCAGTGGAATGAGATTCAATAAAACCAAATGTCAGGTCCTGCCCTTGAATTTGCAACAACCCCAGAGAGCACTACAGACTTGGGACTGGAAAGCTGCCACTGCCCGACAGCAGCTGAAGGTGAGCCAACTATGCCATGTTGCCCAAGGAGCAGTGGTTAACATGTGGAACTGTGGCCTGTATGAGGAACAGTGTGGCCAACAGGACCAGGGCAGTGACCTTCCCCCATTCTCTGAACTGATGAGGCTGCACCTCAAACCAGTCCAGTTCTGGACCTCTCACTGCAGGAAGGGCATTGAGGGGCAGGAGTGTGCGCAGAGAAGGGCAATAGAGCTAGGAAAGGGTCTGGGGCATAAGTTTGAAAAGGAACAACTGAGAGAGCTGGAGGTGTTTATCCTGGAGTCCACTCAGGATGACATTATCACTGTCCAAAACCACTTGACAGGAAGTTGTAGCCAGGTGGGGATTGATCTCTTTTCCGAGGCAGCAAATAACAGAGCAAGAAGACAGTGTCAAGCTGTTCCCCAGGAACTTTAGATTAGATACTAGGAAAAATTTCTTCACCAAAAGGGACATCAAGTGCTGGAACAGGCTGCCCAGGGAAGTGGTTGAGTCACCATCCCAGAAAGAATTTAAAGTAATATAGATGTGATATTTACGGACACAGTTTAGTGGGGGACTTGCAGTGCTGGGTTAATGTTTGTACTCAATGATCTTAAGGATTTTTCTAACCTAAATTAATCTCTGTGATTCACGATTCTGACATACATTTGTTACCAAAAATATTCTTGTTAAATGTAAGTCATAGTCTGAGTTACAATTCAGGTAATTTTAAGGTCTCTAATTGACATGATTCCAGTGTGACAGAATGACAGTCCCTATAATGGAATTTCCTACATATCATCTAATGTAAGATAAGGACAGGAAAGCCCCAGAGTTTTTTAAATATCTCTCTGGATAAAAGCAGTTTTCCCTTATATCACAAATGAGGACATTTGAAATATATTAAGTACGAAGCTTCCAAATATTTGTGTAACACTGCCACCTCTTACTCATTATGTGGACTACTAGAGATATAAAATCATATGTGAACATCTTGAAGCAGACAAAATAATAAAAAAATGGAAAAACTATAAACATATGCTTGATACATTTGCAGTACTTATTAGATGCTTTAAACATAAGAATAAAAAATATAGATGGATTTGCCATATGGTTTCACTAGGGCCAACATGCACAAGTAAAAATCTAATTCTTTTATGCCTTTCTGAAGACAATATTTCAATAGATAAAAAATACCTAAGGGTTAATGGGCATTGCAGGCATACAGAGGTATTTATACAGTGGTATACAGACATACAGTGATCTCATTGGCATAACAGTAGGTAAGGATTTGTCCTACATGCTCATAAACTGATAATATCATAGCACACATAATCCAAAAAAAGTAAATTAGTTCTCATCCATGACTAAATATCAGTCTGGAACCAAGACAGCAGAGACAGCACAAAATAATCCCAAAATATAACTGCAGAGTCCAACTCAGTATGACTGGCAAATCCATGGAAAAATGCATGATTTCAGCAAATCCCATCATCCAAAATAAACATTTGAATATGGCATCAATTTGTGATCAACAGATCAGGGCTTTTGTAAATAGCCAATCCAATCTTCCAACCCATCAAAAAAATAAAAATACTCACATGACTGGCAAGAGTTAGTGAGAAATGGTCAGTGAGATAAGAAAAGGATCAATCAAGGCAAATATCTCTGACCAGCAGAAGCCTCATGAGTCACAGATATATTATTAGATAAGAGAATTTTTCTCAGTTTCTAATATTGCATTTGGAGATTTGGTCACATACCTTGCTTTTTTATATAAACTTTTATATAACTTTTATATGACTTGTTTATATAAAAATAAGACCTGAGAGTCCTGCACGAAGAGCAGTCTGGCAAACTGTATTCTATAGAGGAGGGTGCAGAGAGGATAGAAAAGGAGATCTCAAAGGTCAGTACTTTAAGGAACTTTCATAGCTGAATATATTATGTTTTATTTAACACTTGTTACTTATTTCTTTTTTTTTTTTTTCCAACATTTTGCCCTATATATTAATAGATTTTTATAACCAAATAGCTTTGTCCTGTTTCTCAGCCAGGTCAGATGGGCAAATACTCTGGCATCATGTTTAAATGAGCTCACCTTTTATGGGCACAGAAAAGCTTCTGCTGACATACAAGGCAGAAAATGAACATTGCCTTTTGTAAATAACACTTTTAATATGCAAGTTATTTTTGTTTCATAACATCTGTAGCTAGTGTTTAAAATATTTTGGTCTTTATTCAGCACATCATAGAAGCAATTGCTGAATTTTAAAAATTAGTGTAAACTTTCATTATTTTCAAATCATATGTTTATGTTAAGTTCCATTATGGGAACAGAACTAAGAAAGAGTCTTGCTGTCTGTTGAACATGATTTGTCATGTTCACTGTGTTGATCAGGTCTGTGTGTGCGAACCTAGGTGCATGTAAACATAGACAAAAAATGTGATGATCATTTTTCTTCCTCTGGATTTAGTATATTTTTTATTAGAATAATCTATTTCAAGAGCAAATTCTTCAAGGAATAGAACATACCTTAGGAGGTTTTACTTGATTTTCTAGTTTGTAGCAAAATCAGAGTATTTATAGTTCCAAGCATGAGTTTTCATTTCAACTGAACAGACCCTGTAACACTGAGGAATTAACAAAAGTCATGGTATTTGCAATGGGATCGGGGAAAAAACAAAGGCTCCCGTTGCAGCTTTTGAAATTAGAGAAACAGTCCGACAAACAGTGGAAGTAGGATTAACATTAACAAACAGTTGTTTTTAGTTGACCTTTTCATCACTGATGACACTAAAACATTAATTCAGTTTAGCAGCTGACTGACATGTTGTATACAAGATGTTGGGGATATACCAGAATTGTTGATGAAGACCCAGTTTAAGCTTCTGAAAAGATATTCTAACCTTTACAACTTTTCTCCACAGGCAACAGTTAATATGAACAATAATAACTATTCTCTGTGGAGAGTTATAATAACAATAATGTCTTGCCAAAGCCTGGCAATAATAAAGATGAGTAGTATTTGGAAAATATTTTTATCTATTACAGAATTTCTTCTCAAAATCTGTCAGACCGGTTGGTGTTGGGTGACACAAAATCACAAAGAAGTTGAACTGATACTTTGAGCAAAATTTACTCAGGACAGTAGAAAAACAAAGGATTCTGTTTATTCAGCCAGGTTCAGGAAATTCAGCAAATAAGGCATGAGATAGTGATATGATACTTCAGATTTCAAAAACAGTAAGTAATATTTGTGTTTATGCTAACAATCTTGAAATCATCTATTTTCTGGTGTTAAAAGAACAATGCAGCTATCATATTGCATGGCTGGCTCCACTGAGTCTCGGGTGTTATCTGGGATTCACATAGAAGTTTAGGAACAAAATCAGTAAATAATTACTGATTTCTTTCATTCAATAT
This sequence comes from Luscinia megarhynchos, assembly GCA_034336665.1. Taxonomy (NCBI): domain Eukaryota; kingdom Metazoa; phylum Chordata; class Aves; order Passeriformes; family Muscicapidae; genus Luscinia; species Luscinia megarhynchos. The sequence continues at coordinate 62,528,214 of CM067592.1, forward strand.
TGATATTTGGTCAGAATGTAATTTAACAAGGGTTCTCAAAGCATTTTATAAATATGAAGCCAATCTTCACAGTATTGTTATTAATAACTCAAAGAATTATTTGTACTCTTCAGTTCAAGAACCACTAGGCATATGCCCTTGCCTGATCTTGTATCTACTCTTTTAGCAAATGCAAACGTTAGAAAATGAATAGGTGTTTCTGCTAAGAGAATCACTTGTTTCTCATTCTATATATTTAAATTCGTTTTAATCATCGACACTTCATATATAACACATCCTTTATCCCTCCCCGCTGCACACATGCTCTAAATTTAATTAAAATAACTGAAATGGAACTATAGATAATTTGTTTTTTAAATAGACTGCCACATGCTCCATTTACATAAAACCCATTAGTTTGCATTAAATACAAATTAGCTGCTGATATGAGTTAAATCTCATATAAATAGTTCAGAATAGCCTCAGACCCACACGTTTTAATTAATATAACAGTTAACCAGATTTTCTTTAAGGTAATCAAGACTCTCACTCATTCATTCTTCAGAACACTAGGCCAGAGAATTAAGGGCTGTCCTGTAACACTGTTATTTTACCAATCAGAGACACAGAGAAAGTGGAAGAAATGCACCAATTTATGCATTTATAACAAATATACTGCTTTAAAATTATTCTGCAACTGCCATACTAAAGACAGTAAGAACAAAATCTACATTGTGGGGAGAAAAAGAAGATGCTGAAAAAATTTTAAGCTTTGAATGTCTAGTTGTTGCAGAATATTGGGGATATCATAAAACAACTGTGAAGACACTCTTTATTACTACCCCTTCTGAACATAAAAGCAAAATATAATATGACAAAAGAAGGATTTAAGACACTTCTTGAGGAATTGTCGTATGATGAAAGTAGTTATTCAAAACTATGACATTTACCTCTAACAGCTAGAAATCCTAGAAAAATTGTGTCATTCCTAGGTAATAATTTCCTCACCTCCCAAAATGGTTACACCACCAGTTTGATTACATGTGAGTTCTGCAATTAGTGTGCTTGCTGAAACAGAGCAAAACACTGCCAGAAGCTCATCCTAATGGCACCCTGCTAGCAAATGTTTCTCAAGTTTGAACCTACACAGATCCAGAAACGACATTTTGGCATATATTTCAGGAACTTTAAAATTGCAACATATTTTGAGAAAGCATATGTGTAAAGGCAACAGAAGTGATATCCCTGAGCTCTTTATAGAAATTCAAAATTCACAAGATTAGAGGGATCTTTAAACAGTGATGTTTAACAAATCAAACAGCAGCCCATGGAATCCAAAACATGACAAATTCAGTACCAATGTAATGAAAGAAAAAGATTGGAGGGGGAGGAGCAATTAAGTAGTCAGGCTATATGAATTCTTTGGCAGAATAGAGAGCAATTGAAAAATTGAAGTAGCAGTAATGTAGGAATTGTACAGCCACTACAGGTTGTGGACAAGTTAGACTATCAGAGGTTGCAAATGATTCATGTTGTTTTGCTGCTGTGGTTACACAAGGGCAGAGACAATACTGAAAGACTGGACACCTAGTTTAATATCAAGTGTAAGAAGCTGAGCTATGTCATCACTCTATGAAAAAGCTGGGTCCGAGTGACACACCATCTTGCAAGGTCAAGCCCTATTTGTGCAGAAGTTGGGCTGAAATTTGTCTCCCATCCAGACAGCAGAAAAGTTAATTCCTGAATGAATGTGATAGCCTTAAATCTGCTCTTTGAGCTGCTTAATGTTTGTAGGATATGGTCCTTAACTGCATTTTTTTTAAATTAAATATGGTTTTTTCTCAATTATAAACAAAGGTGTATTACACCTGTATTACAGAGGAGTTTGACAGAAACATCAATACTAAAATGCCCTAAAACTGATTGTAGAATTCAACGTGGTATAGAAGTATTTCTATTGAACAGAAGAATTTGGTCTGGTGTCTAATTTGGCATGCATATACACTCAAAGCAATTCTATTCTGTTCAGTCAGGAGGAACAGAGCATAATTAGCAAAGAATTAGTCATCCTAGATTCACTGATTCATCTTAGCAGTGTTTTACATAAAGTATTAATATACAGTGCATAATATGCTATGTGTCTTAATTTTTAAATGATTTAGGAATTTTAAATGCAAGTAAGGTTCTCTAATGAATTAGGATTGACACTAGTATTCCAAAGAAATGCACAAGGATTACAATCAAAAACAATTCTTAGACATTTAAATAAAAAAGAAGAAAATATTCTACATGAGAACATCTTTGAAAAGAAAGAGGAATATTCATTATTCATATTAAAACAAAAAAATATATTTAGTACCACATCTGTTTAACATGGATGTTCACTCACACATTTTGCTAACCATGGCAAAGGAACAGTCTTAATTCCATTTGCATTTCTCCAGAGAGGTAACCATCCATAAAGACTGAGTAATTTTAGCCAGTGAATGTCAGTGAAATACACAGTGCCAAAACAGCTATTTTGCTTCTTAAAAGGCAGTTTTTGTAGTAAATTATTCATGGTGAGAAACAGCAGGATAGGCTATGTCAGTTTCATCAGTGTCGTATTGCATCTATTCCAAGGTACAACAGACTACAACAGGTGTGATGCATCACAACAAAACGTGAAGCATGAACAGACAAGTAACCCCCAAAATACCCAAATATTTTCAATAAGCCCAGTAACTTAATGTAGAAACATAAATGAAGCAAAATCTAACCTTTTTTGAAAATTGCAATCACTAACCAAAGATCCAAGCCTTGAAAACTTTTAAGTACTACTAATCAGAGAAGATTCATGAACATATCATTATTCAGGATGAGGAACAAGCTAATTGAAAAGCATTTTCCACTGTTTTGCTGTATTTCAGCAAATAAATATTCTCTCTCTGACTCTAAAGGCCCAACAGAAATTATTATATGTTGTAGCAGGATGGTTACATAGAATTGTTTCAGATTGATTATTTTCTATAATATAAGGTCCTGTGAAAATACTTAAAAGCAGATATTTCTTATAAGGGTACATAATCCTGTAATCAAGTAATAAGTATTCTGACCTGTTTTAAAAATTTGATTCAGGGTAAATTCTTAACAGTCCAAATTAGCTTTTGAACTTCAGAGGTTTTGACAAAACAGAACTTCTAACAGTTATTTCTTTTCCTCCCCCATCCTAATAATCCTTTTTTGTTATTTCACTGATTTTCCTAGAATATGATAATACAGGCTTCTCAAAGACAATGAAAAGAGACACAGCAGTTACTTCACACTGCCATTGACTCAAGGCCCTTCTATTTATACAGGCAGCATTGAAGTTACATTTTAGTCAAGTCTAGTTTCATTAAATGACATTGTAGATACAGTTTGCTCAGTTTTGAACAGCAGTTGCAGTGTAATTAGTACCACTTAATGGAATAATGTAACTAAGGGGCATATTGTTATTAATCAAATTCCAATATCAAGCTGTCTGCTGTAATAATGGGACTGATTATTGACTGATGAGCTGTTCAGCCTGGAAACTGACCCTAACTGAATCCTGTCTTTCCAAAAAGGAGCAGACAGGTAGAGACCTCAAAATAACTTGTTTCTAGCACTTTCATGACACAGATCTGTGCCCAGTACTATAAAATGTAAGGCATTACATTTTCAAATAATGAACAAAAGAATGTAAGAATGTCAAGACCTGAAAATATAAAACGATTAAGATTTCTTTAAACTAAAAATGCAAGATTTATGATCATAGTCATGAAACTCTGTAATAAACACTGAGAATTTACCCATGGTGTGTGGGTAACTCCTACCAATGTAAAAATATTTAGGTCTTCTGTTTAGAATCTAAAGAGATCATGAATTATAAGTTTAAACAGGTACCCATGGAGAGGTTAAAGCCAACTAAAAATTCATGTGATTCTTACAATACTGAGGTGATAATCTGCCCAGCATTTGATGGTCTTTGTGCCATGTACATCACACTATTATCTCCTCTTAATTCTGGAAGCAAAACAAAGAAAAACAACCAAAACAAAGAGGACAGTACTGTAGGATTTTTCCCACCTGGATTTCCTAAAAAAGCACTGTGACATGCTTGTTGACTTTGAATACCTTCCCTCCAAAGACTTTCATTCTGAACTGGTAATTTTCTGTATTGCTTCTGAGTTGATCAGGGACGGATCTAAAAACCATTTTCAAGCAGAAATTCAGTCTGTCATCTAAACCTCATGGTTGCTGCAGCAGACCAGAAATTCCACAGAATCGACAGCTCCCTCATAAGTACCTGGGATACATGAAGCACTTCAGGAGAGCAGAGTACAGGAAGAGCTTTGTAGTAGCAATCACTGTAACAGAAAAAAATCAAAAGCAATAAGAACAACAAGTTTACGTTGTGAAAAGTACTGCCATTATTAAACCAGCTGCTACAGGAAAGTACCCTGAGCTTTCTACTACTGGGAGTATGTGTCTTAAATTCAAGTGTAGTTTGGCAATGAAGTATCCCATTCTATCTCAAGGATTAGGATTATTGTTTAAGTAAATTTGGGTACTCAAATAAATGAAGCCTGCAGTAAGATTAACAATATTGGTGCTTAGATTGCAATTATTAGATGCCTGTTTTGACTTCCCACCAAGGGGCATCTGTTAAATACTTATTCCTAGCACACATGCTGATTTGTACAAACATGACATAATAGATCTATTTCGAATTATTTTTTTAGCTTCCACCCCCAAAAATAAGGGCAAGAATGTATTTTTTTAAAAAGCTACAGAATACATTCCAGCAGAAAATTCTCTGGCAGAAGATTAATAAATGGTAAACTCATTATCAAAACTTGTGGGTTCATGATCAACTGAAATCTATCAAAATTTATGGTCTCTATTTATCCCTGCCCATGGCTCAGCAGAGGTTTCAGGATGTTCCTTGGATATTATGTGGGAGTTGTGATGTTGAGTCACGGCTGAATTTGAAGTTTTAAGTGGAGATATTTTTTTTTAACAAATAAGAAATTACTGGGGTTGACTGGGATTATCTCCAAGGGTTTCTTTGCTAATAGAAAAACAGAACTCTGGACTATTGACAAAAAAACTAATATAATATTTTCAAGCAGAAAATGTTTAGGCTAGATAGTTCCTCAGTTACAAATATGAAATTATATGATATTTAGATACATAATCTACAGAATTATGCTTTCCCCTGATTATATATTATGTATCTAAATTACAGCTACATTTAGACTCACTAAAATGGATTGGCAGACTCTGTACATATTCATATGTACTGTTGGTTCATACATAAACTTCGGCTGAAACTTCGGCTGAAAAATTAAAGTAGAAATTGACAATGAGGCTATTTATTCTTATGGATCTATTTACTGTATTTAATATAGAACCAATTGGAGAATGAGATGACAGAGAAGACAGTATCCAAGAGATCTTTCAGGATTTCACAATAGAAGCAGTTTGTGTAGATTTTTGTTTCATTTAATTTCCTCTCATAATATCCAGACTTCTCTGTTCAGGTTTTTAAAAATACTTGTATTTATACTGCTTTATTTGAAAAAGGACTGATTTTTCCTTTGGCTCTTTTGCAATCCACTTTCATATCTTTCTACAATAAGAATTGGAATGGTTAGTGGTTACTGGAAATTTAATTTGTATTCATACCTGTTTCAGATGTTTTGAAACTTGATCTAGTAACATTTATTGGCTTGGAAAATTTGAACATTTCCTTTACTAAGGATTGTGAATGAATAACTTCTTACTTCAAAGCAGTCCTGGGGAGCATATTAAGTGGTTTTGATTTGTCAGGAATTCACCTCGAATTTACATATATTAATATAAAATGCACTCCTATAATACCAAACACATCACCAAGTTATTGGATTGGACAAATTAGGCCAGCAAACTATGGCCTGAAGGAAATGCATAGCTACCTTACCTGTTCAGAGTCCCAGGCACCTTGGCAGGGGAGGTGATGAACTAGTGAACTCAGCTGGAGTTTCCTATACTAAAAGCCATCCCAAAAACCTTGAAAACTAATCTTGATATTTGGTCCAAAGCTAACCCTCCCCACTCTGCAGGAACATTATACCGTTACAATCTTGGCTGTCAATTGGCAAATGAAAAAGGAATCGAAAATGGACTCACTGAATAATGTGGAATGTTTTCCTCCCTCTATCTACAAAATGCAGTAGCTATTATTATATCATATGAACCAAGAAATTCACTCTTCTGTGAATTTCTCTAGTGAAGTCAGATGGACATGTCCTTTAACTACTGACTTTACATGTGAACAGTATTCCACTGCATCCTTGATAGATTAGATAAACACAACAATTCTATTCTAAATTCATTCTCCCGCTATTCAGTAATTGTTACATCAGGTAAATAAATTAACAGATTTCTGACTAGAACACTGCCATGCAGTCCCCTAAAATACAAAATCAGGTTGTTCCTTAACTGCAGTTTTAATGAGCAGCACGCATTTATATGCAACCTCTGTCATGAGAAACACCAGAAGTATTCTAGGTGACAGTTAATTAGGAACTTACTCCTTAAGTATAGCAATAATTCCATTTCTTATGCAGTCTTTGGTCATGCTGAAGGCTTTTATATTTAACTAAAGATATTGCTAAAGCCTTTTCTCCTTTTAAAAAAATACCTTTTTCTGAAGTTACTTGGAATTCAGAAAGGTAATAACTACTTTTTCATTACCTTTTAAAATTGCCTTTTGCATTTTAGTTGAAGGTCTTTTAAAATCTATATTTCTCATCAATTTTTAGTAAAACCTAAAACTGTACAGTTTATAAGAGTATCCAACTTTTAAAGTGATGCAAACTTCAGCACATTACTCTTTTTTGGTGTTTTTACCTCTTCACAAGGAACCATGCAAAATAATTACATCAGTCTCACATGGCATGCCACACACAAGTCAATTTCACTGGGTTTAGTTTTTCAGATCACAACACAAATTTTTGTAAAGAAGAGCTAGATCCTCTTCAAATAAAGGCAAAGTCTGATACGTATTTCACACTACTGTGAATGAGGAGTAATGTAAATGAAGGAAAACAAAAGCCCAACAAATCTGTTATGGTAGAATAGAATTTACTATTTTTTGTCTTCTTTGTTGTCTATCTTTCAATATTCATATTCTTGTTAAACACATTCTATTCTGATCAATCTAATTCACATTATAACAGTACTGAGGTATGAAAATTATCTTCTTTACCAGAATAAACATTTATCAAAACTTTAAAAATCAACCATAAATTTGGCAAATAAATAGATGTGTACAAAAAAAATTATGCATAGCTGAATAAAAATATTTGCCTATAAAAGTTTTTCAACATTTTCTTACTACAAATAAAAAATGAAAGTCTTAAAATAAGGAGTCTCTCCTTGAGACAGAATCTGTATGATTTAGAATTAGTGTCTCCCTCTGTCCTTTAAATTAAAAATGTTTATCTGCTGAGATAGGGTTCAAAAATATAAGTAATAGCACAATCTTAAAATTGTACTATCATCCAGCCCACTCTAAATTTCCATATTTGCCATACTAGCAAGATAAAACTTTAGTGAAATTGTATCTTCATAGAATGAACAGAAATTTTCCATACTACCCAGGTCTTAGAATTTTCCTTACAATGTGCATTTTTATGCAACAGCTCTAGGTCCTTTATTTTTCTAATGTACAAGCCTGAAGCACACAAATTTATGTTTGGGATTGTCTTTTTAAGCATATATAATTTACACCTCCATGTTTAGGCTTTGATTTCAATAGCTTCAAATTTTTTAACCCATCCAATAGATAAATATGCAAGTTCCAGAGATCAAAGCATTCCCAAGTGTTGTTTAAAAGTGTACACAAAATCACAATGCCTGAAGATAGTCCACTAATAAGTAACTTGTAAATATCTCTATGATCCAGAATCATGTACATACCAATATCTCTCGACCAGTTCATACACAACTGGTTTTATGCATTTGGTCAAATACTAATGATGAGGAAGGCTACTGCAATCTACCACTATTTTTTGCACAACTACTTTCAGATTATAATATTTTGGTGAATAAAATACATTTTGTTTCAAAAAAAGCTTGCTCATGTTTTGTCATCTATATTTTGCTGAACACTTTATATAATATGTTCCTTATGAGATGATTTATGTCACAAATTCCCATTTTCTGATGTAAAGACTGCTAAAGCTGTAAACAATTTTTGTCTCTTTCAGCTATTGGCATTAATGAAGTTGATACCTAATTTAAATGGGTTAAACTGGAGTTCTCCTAATTATGTCATATTTGGAAAAATATTTGACATGGCCACTATCATTTAGATAAAGAATCTGCCCCATCTTTCTCAGGCTAGAGTAAGGAAATTCTCAAATGGACAATTGCAGTTTCTTACTTGCATGAGTCTGTTGTGATTTTCTCAAAGCATCAGAGAAGTGACCACTACTGAGGGAGGGGTTGGCCCTCTTCTTTGGGGCAAGGAATTTGTGCCCTCCCTTTTGAAAGACAGCAGAAATGGCAGACTTCAGCCTCTGGTTCTTTCACTGGATTTTCCACCTGCTCCACCCATTTCCCCAGAAGTAGTTCCAGATCTTTTCCTCCCCATTGTGAAAGCTACTCTGTTTTGCACATTTCCTTCTGCTAACCCCTAACCTGGCAAATTCTAAAACATTTTGATAAGTTATGTGTCCCTCTATAAGCAAAAAGTATGAATCTCCTCTTCTCTCTGTCAAAATATGCTCTGCTTGTCCACCAAATGTCCTGAAAAATGTAGCCCAGCATCCCATAACATGAATCTTGTAAGTGTAGGATGAATAATATGACAGGTATAACTCCTGTCAGGACACTCCAAAGACCATGCCATAGGTTATTTGCGATATTAAGCAAAAAAATTCCATACGTTTCAGAATTTGTCAGCAGAAACTCGTTTTCATTTATTCAATAATGACAAAGTTTTAACAGAAACTTCTATGCTAAGTTTTTATATGAGCTTTCACATATTTTTATATCAACTTTCAGGATTTTGTCTGGATATGTCTATCTACAGTGATCCAGGCTCACAGCTTTCTAGAGTCATGTCATATTTTTCCTCAATTGCCAATCTTGACTCCCTCCTGACATACATGACATTTCCTAATTTTTAGTTAATCATTTAAATTAGAAAAGCATTGGCTTTCCTTTCAACCACTTGTTAGTGGAGTTTTTCTCATGAGACAACTTCAAAATAGTTTTAGAAAGTTCATTTTATCTGCCAGATTTCCATTTCTAAGTGTTCATAGAAAGGTTTGCAATGGAAATAACATTAAAGATCATTAATTTCCAACCCTTTGCTGTGGACAGGAACACTTTCCACTAGACCAGGTGGCTCAAAGCCCCCTCTATCCATTCCAGGATTGTTCTCCTTTTTAGTCTCCTTCTCTCTGTCGTCAGGATCTTTAACTCCACTAATTCATAGCCAATGCACTAACAATGGACCTGGAGCTTTACATTCCTATGTTACTTTTACAAGGCCTGTTTTTTTATAAGGGGGCTGCACAGAGGCGGCTTCTGTGAGGAGCTGCTGGAAACTTCCACCGTGTCTGGCAGCGCCAATCCCTGATGGCGCTGAGGACAGACCAGAGAGAGGCTGGTAACACCTCTGAGATAACACATTTAAGAAGAAAATCAAAACAAAGTAGACATAGTTTTGGCTTCTGGTCAGAGAAGAGGAGTAGGTGAGACCATGTGAGGGAACAGCATGGAGCCACCAGGGTCCGTGGGGAAGGAGGGGCAGGAGATTCCTCTGCAGGCTGTGCTGATGGCCGTGCTGAAGCAGCTGTGCCCCTCAGCCCACGGGATCCAGGGGAGGATGTGTGCGACTCACCCAGGGAGGGTGAGTGAGTGACTTTCTTGGGTGCCAACATCGAACCATGACAATTCCCCACCAGTCCCTGCTCTTTATGACAACAAGGTCCAGCACCACACCACTGCAATTTCATTGATTCCTCTGAAGGCTGGCCATGAGCTCCCCATGAAACAGCTATGCTGAGACTTCCCCATTATTTTTATTCCAATGTCTGCTAATGGTATTCTTCATCATAAGTTTTTTACAAATTTCTCAGGTATAGCATGCAGACTTGATGAAGTCCTTTTCCTAAATTTTGCAGGAACTCATTTGCATTTTTAAGACAATGGGCTTAATCTTTTTTCTTTTTTTTTTTTCCAATGCTGATAGCTCTGTTAGAACATATCACAATTTTATAGATTTTAATGTAATTAAATGTGATAGTTTTATAAATTTTAGGTAAACATCGTAAGACAGCAGTTTGTTCCTCTTTCTTCTAAGCTCTTGCTCTAAATCCTTTTCCACTGACACTGCACAAAATCCTTTCCAACTCGTGTCCTATAATAAAATGCCGCAGCATTAGAATTCCTAAATCTCCTTCAAACTAATTGGTGAAACAAAGAATTCTCTTAACTTTAAGGTAAAAAAATTTCATTGGCCAAATATAATTGCCACATTCTTTGGGAAGCGTCTTGATTCTACTGTGTTAAAAAGGATGTCATCACTAGTTGTCGTGGCTACCAAGTTGCATACCAACTTCTTAAACATTCATTATATCTAAACATAGTTTAACATTTGACTTGCCAAATTATATGCCCTTTTTCCTCTGAAAAATACTACCACTTCTTGAAGATTTTCTAATAGTTTTTACTACATTGCTAAATCATAACTCTTTGAGGTGAGATTTTTTAAATATATATAATCCTTATTGCCTGTAAACTGTAATGTTACCATTTTATCACTTGCAAGTAATAAACTGGATTTTTGCTGTGTGTTTTAAGTTATTTTAACAAATTTTTTAAGGAGCTCTCTTTTTCACAGCTCAACATTATTCCATGCATCTTCTAAATTTTTTTTCACTGATGCATATTGAATTTGATTATGTGCTCTTCAAGGTCTTCATAAATGATTTAGACACAGGAGTTGAAAGTATAACGTTTGCTGATGACACTAAATTGAGAGGAGCTGTTGAGTCTCTCAAAGGTAACGAGACCCTGCAGAAATACCTCAAAAAATTAAAGGGCTGGATAATTACCAATTGTATGAAGTTTTAACAACTCCCAGAGGGCAGGCACCAACCTTTTTCCTGTGAGGACCAACAATAGGACCCAAGGGCATGGCACAAAGTTGTGTCAGGGAAGTTTAGACTGGATATCAGGAGAAGTTTCTTCATCCAGAGGGTGGTTGCACACTGGGACAGACTCCCAAGGAAAGTGATCACAGCACCGAGCCTGGTCAAATTTTGGACAATGGTCTCAGGTACATGGTGGGATTCTTCAGGTGTCCTGTGCAGAGCCAGGAATCAGGCTAAATCACCCTTGTATGCCTTTTTCAGCTCAGGATATTATAAGATTCTTGAATTTCAGGTACTTGGAGCAGTTCTTGAACTTCATTTATAGTTTTTTGAGGTGAGCCATGTATGTTGCTCACAACTGGTGGACTAAGTCAAAATAGCTTCTTCCATTTGTGTTTGCTATTTTATTACTAGACTCTGCTAATTTGTATAATTGTGATAATTGGGACATTTTACGATTTCTGTGGAGTAGGCTTCACAATCAGTTTTTGTCTCACACTGTAAATTGTTTCCGACAACTCTTTGCTCAACATATGCATATCAATAAAATTCCCATCCTATTCTGTGCAGTAAACTCAAACTGCTAGTACTCCCTTTGTTCTCTTTTAGCTTGTACTTGCCTTTCTTTGTCTCTCCTGATTCCTAGTAATTCTTAAATTAAAAAACAAGTTGAATGAAAAAGGCACAGGTCTATTTCTGCTTCTTTTGTCTTCTCTTTGTAAGGAAAACACACCACTTTTCCTCTGTGATTTCCTGCATTTGAGGACAAATAATTAGAACTGAATGAGTAAAATATGCATAAAATTTTAAACGTTTGCTATTTCAAATGTATGTTAGTGTTTTTAAGGACATTCTGCTGACAGTTAGCATGCCTCAGAATATTGCCAAGCCTAGCTTACTCAGAATAACTTCTGAACTTTTTCACCGTCTGCTGAGTGACAAACTTCAGATTCTGTTGACTCAGAGATCCAGTGCATTATTTTTTAACCTCCAAATATTAAAGAATAAAAAAGCTATCTCAGAGTAAAACTATTTTTATGTTAAACGAAGATTCTCATCCTTATGCAAAAGATCTGTGGTTTAACTCTGCGTTTTAATTTTTTTCCTATTTTTTTGAGGTAACCAACCATCAATAAAACTTAACAAAATGTAATATTTTCACCTACTTGTTTTCTTGGGGAAAGAGTCCCCTAGAAATAGTGATAACAAATTAAATGAGAACTCAATTTACTTTACTCTAATGAACAGCAACAGCATAAACCATCCACTTTTATGTATAGAAACATAAGATAGAAAGGAAAGTCACAGTGTTTTTTGTTTTTAAAAACATGGAGAGAACAATGAAGACAAAATTGAAATATTTCAAACTCAGGACTTATTTGAAACAACATTCACTGACCCCATTATATATTCCACCCTTATTAGTACTGTACTTCCACTGCAATATTAAAAGAGCAGAAAGATCTCCATACTCACTCGGTCATTTGACCAATTATTTTTGTATACTTGTGTCTAAAGCCATTATGCATTTCTGTATCAACCTTGAGTTGCAGAGATTAGTGCCACGGCTTAACAACAGAGAAGATGACCTGCATTGTTAGTGGATTTTTTCACATACTTGTACAAATAAGATTAGATGCAGTATGAAGAGCAAGCTGCAAGTACATGACATTTTCCCAATAACTGTTTTTCATTATATTGAAGCATACATAAAACTCCTGCCACATCAAATTTTGTAACTCTATTCCATGTGTCATTTAGGATTTGAATTCTGACATTACCCCACTTTCTCGACAAGAACCATAACTTCTGTTACAAAATATTTTATTTTTGCATACTAATCTATTTAACCATGCAAAATACCCAAGTTTAGATATATCATGTTGGAAAAAAATCCTTTGAAGCTTAAGTATGCTCAGAAAAAAATCTTGCGCTAACATCTGTGTCTTTGAACAAGAAGAGGCAGATTAGGTCAGATAGGATCAGGTATTTGTTTTCACACCTGTAGACACTTCACATTCAGTCCTTCAGATGACACTTGGGATTAAGTAGGAAGTGCTGCTATACAGACCTACAAAGTATTTAAAATTATGAAAACAGAAGTATATATAAATCAATTGCAATCTTTCAATTAACATCAACTTGTTGTCCTGATAACACTTATAATTGAGATGTAAGTAAAAATTAAAAGCTTTCCCAGGATAAATGCACAATTAATTGTCCAGGTGGAAGGTATCTTTCCTTGGAAAAGGTACTTGCATTTCCATATAAGGATATCTTGATGAGGAGCTATTTCATGGTAACTACCACAGTACAGTTATATTAATATGATTATAAAATATTTCTGTGTGGAAACAGTTCCTAAGGCACTTTCTTATTATAAATGAAGCTTCATAGAATAATTGATTCCTTTATCTTTTTTGTTTTTTCTTTCTAAAGATATCAAAAAAATTGCTTTATGTGATATATATAAAACCCTAAGGCCTGGGAAATTATATCAGTATGATTAAAATAGTCCAAGATGCACTATTTCATATGTGTGCCACTCCCAACAAAATATATCACCATGATGATACATTGAGGTATGATTCAGAATATTTAACAGCTGTAGATTTAGTAATGAAAAAATATACATTTATTTTTTACACTTAAAAATGAGTAAGGACTAATAAACCTCAGTGTTTAAGTAAATCATGAACACTGGAAAAACAAGTTTTATTCATTCTATGGCTTTCTACTGTAATAAACTTATTTCTGCTGTGAAGTTTCTAGTTTCTGTCTTATTTAAGTCTAGATATTTGACTAGACATAGAAATTTTTGATCCAACATAATCTGACATATTGATTTGTAGATTTGTGCATATTATATTATTACTATACTACCTTTTGAATCACTGAAGAAATTTACCCAGGGATGTTAAAAAATAAGTTACCTGTAAAATATTTTAGCAACAGATATGAAATTTCTAAGAATTCATAATTTTTCCAATTATCCCTCTGTGTGCTCTTAATTGCATAGAAGTTAAACAGTTTTGTGATGAAAAATAACAAGGGATTCTGAAATTTATAATGTTATTCTAGATGTTTGTAGCAGAATCATGAAAGTAAATGCAGCTTTTCTGCATTTGTTTATCCAGATATCAATGCAGAATATAAAACTCTCTTGATTTTCCAGGGTGAAGGACTATGTTTATTCATTTGAGAAAATAGGAAGCCTTTGCAAAATAATCTATTTTGAATTTCCAGTTACACAGAAACTAAAATACTCTGGTTTTGGTATGTTCTTTCTTTCACTGGCAACAGGCTATAATATTATCATAATTTCATTTTATGATGGACCCAGCAGTTTCTCTGCCTAATAGTCATCTTTTGCTTTCGGTATCATTGTTATGATTGCAAGACATTAATGCCTCCTGCAGTGTTTAAAGTGGCTTCAGTGTATAACATAACACATTTTCATAAGTAAGTGACACTGCCTTGTGTTTTCTGTTCTCCAAAATAATTTCAAACACATAGTACAAGTTCAAGTAAATGTGTCAACCAGCAAGACTGCAGTACCGCAAAAAAGAGATTATATTTTTTGAGAATCTTTGTTAAAATTTTGTTGCATCTCCTTGCAGTGGTTAAAAAAACTAATAAAGGGTAGTGAGATGTAAAACAGCATATGAGAAAATTTCGTATACTGAGACTTCTACTTTTTTTAAAAGGAGTGTTTGTTTTCCACTTATAGAAGGCTTCATCTTTCTAATCTTGAGATTCTATTATCAAAATCCTAATCCTTTTCTTGATAAAATGTTTGTAAGTCACTGAACTAATGCCTAGATTGTGGTCTATTTCTGAATTCCGGTTGTGTCTAATCATGACAAAGGAGGATGCAGTTAAGTGTCCCCAGGCTGATAGCTGTTCAGATTTGTCAAACTAAGAAATCAATAATGGGATGCAAATGGACCGTTTGTAAGCATCCACCTTCTCTAAGAAGCTGTTTCTTCTGCTTGTGCAAGAATATGCAGTCCATCATCAGTTCCTGGGAGTCCCTATTTTATGGATTCCAGTGAAAAACAGAAGAGAAAATATCAAGTTCTCACAACCTGATATCTTAAACAAGTGCCAGTTATTTAAGTCTCTGAATGCTTTCATCCAGTCATTACTACCATTACTCCTACTAGTAATGACATATCTATTGTATAATGGTTACTGTGCTGAAACTGATTACTGTACATCATATTTCATATATCCCAAACAAACAGTATGGAATTTTCAGATGTTTCAGTGATGTGCTTTCAGACATTTTAAACATAAGATACTTAATTTAGAATTCTGCTTTTATATCAAAAGGAATTTTTACTTGAAGAGAAAGCAAGGTCGAAAAGTTAAATAATGTGACAGAGAAGAAAATAGCTGTATTGCTATAGACACCTGAATGAAGTCTTTTAGAACCTGCAGGCTGTAAGAGAAGAGTGAAGCACAGTAATTTAGATAAAGAAAATTACAAAGGTGTGCAATGAGCTGCAGTCGTCCTGCACTGGGCTGATGATTTATGTCTATTCCTGTTGTCTGAGGTGTGGTATCGTTAACTGATAAGCTGTAACACAAACAGAGCAGCTCGAGAACCTAAATATGTTCTGTCTGTAGGAATATGGCCATCAAGTGTATGGGTAATGACTTTTAATTGTCCTCACTTAACAGCTCTCTCTTTAGGGGGCTGTAAGTGAAGAATGGAGAACTAAGCATTCAGGAGGAACAAACAGGGCAGTTCTAAGTCCGAACTGCCATAGACAATAAGCATTAACACTCTGTATGTGATGATAAAAGCAAAGAACAATATTTTAGAATGTCTGCTGCAAGCCACCAAATGAAGATATATTAATTATTAATTAATTTAGAAGTAGAAGCCTGATAGCTATGAAAAAGATTGGAAGCACAGTGAGTGGTTTTAATAATGAAACTTATTTGCATATTTGTTGGGAAATAGAAATGTGAATAGGCCAGCAGTATTTTTGTATGTGTTCTCTGGACCAAAGGAAAAATGAAGAAAATTATTGAGGAAAGACTTTCTCCAAGTGTGATTTTCCCCAGTCCTTATTAAGTCAAAAACAAGAAATTAAAATAATTAAAATAAGACCTTAAAACAGAAGAACTTCTAGGAAGGATCTCAAGAGACATGAATCTCGCAAGGGAAAGGGAGGAAAAAAAGGAAGAAGAAAAGACAGTAATTCCTTAAAAGGCAGGTGTTAAAAAAGTCTCTATATTGAGTATTAAATGTAAATTTTCCTAAGGCAAAAGAAGATAGAAAGTGTAGCAAATTTCCCCAGTAAGCTGTTCAGTGTCCTCACACTGAAATAGGAAGCACCAAGAGAGTAGCAAAAACAGTAAATATTTAAGGACAGGCAGAAAAAAACCAGAAGAACATAGGCCCAAAATTAGAAAGGTCAAGCCTCAAAATGAGTTACAACTAGCAGGGAACATAAAGGGCAAGAACAAACCATATTACAATTAGATTAGGAGGAAACCCAAGCAAAGAATTAGTCCATGACATATAGATACTGGAGGCTAATGACAAACAATGTTGAGAAGTCTGACATGTTTAATGCCCTCTTTTGTTTCAGTTTTCACTGAAAAGGTTAACCTTAATCAGACAATTAATTATCAATGACAGAAGGCAGTAAGAAGGAAAACAGAACTAGAAAGATTTTCACTGTTCTCCACCTACCTGTGTTTAATGAAATTTCTCCTAAATTATGTGGAATAATGCCTGTAGCAACTTCTGATTGCCTTTGAGGCTAGCTGGGAATCTGGAAGCTGGAAAAAGGCAATGAAGTGAAATAAAATAAAGGAAAATAAGGAGAGCAAAGAATGTTCACTCATCCAAATATACCTCATTTATAACATAGATTAAATTCATAGTGCATATCTTAAGAAAAAATACTAAAGGGGATTATGAATTATAGATTATTAACTGTAATTTCTTACAGCCTCACATGGTTTTCTGGAAGATGAGAAAGAATATTCTAGAGTAGAGTACAAAACTCTGGGGTTACAGTTGTCTATGTAACTGAAATTACAATTTTAATAAAAACAAAGAGGGTCTAAGAAAGTTTTTGCAGTGGTCAATACAAAGTTTAGCATTGTTCAAGGGTTTCATTAGTAACTATGATGACAAAATATAAACTAGACTACAAACTAGATTTGAAAAACCTCTGGTGTTTAATTTTTGGGTTTTGTAAGGTACAAGGATAAAGTAAGGATTCACTAGTGACAGGCCCACGTCTATCTTAATTTTTTTAATAACAAAATGGGTGAAAAAGTATGGTATTCTCATATTATATTTGCAGAAATACTATTCTGGATATATCTACTTCCAGAGCAAACTAATTTTATAATGTCCTTGAAAAATTTAAAAAATAGTCTGAAAAAACTACTGTTACATAGTTTAATGAGCACTAATGAAATTAATTGAATACAACCAGCTAGCATGGCTTGGACTCAATTCTACAAAAACTGATCTGGAAATTAGGGGCTATCAGAGTCTGAATGTTGTCTTGGGTTGCAGTATAGGATGTGGCCAGAAATGTGTATTCTATCACTGTCTGCTGAAGCCGGGTGGGACAGTGATTCTTTATCTCCATGGCATATATTCTCTGCTAATGGGCCATCTTTAAAACCAGGTGGGACAATCATCTTTATCTTTCCCACAACCCATCCTCCCTCCAGGAAGATATCATCTGCTAATGGGCCATACTTTATCAGTATGACTGATAAAATTACATCATCCCATGGGGAGATGCTCCAGCCAGGGGGAGGAACCAAGCCTTTCCTACCTAGACAAAAACTGACATTTGGAACATCAAGGCAGCCTTTTTCCACTGGATTCCAGAGGATAAGCAGACCCTTCTACGTCATCACTGGATCGCTGGAGGAAAACTGCACCTTTCTACAGGAGCACTGCTTCAGCTGAACCACATCTGCCACTGCAGGAGGACTGTAGCCACCATTTAATGGAACTGCTACCAACACCCTGACTGACGGGGGTCAGGTTGTATTCTGACTCTGTCAGTGTTTTGGGATTGTTCTTTGTAATACTGTATTTCTATTTTAATTTTCCTAGTAAAGAACTGTTATTCCTAATTCCCATATCTTTGCCCGAGAGCCACTTAATTTCAAAATTATAATAATAATTTGGAGGGAGGGGGTTTACATTCTCCATTTCAAAGAGAAGCTTCTGCCTTTATTGGCAGATTCCTGTCCTTAAAACCTGGACAAACGTGAACAGCTGTGCTACTGTTTAATGGAGGAAAAAGAACCTAAACTAATTTAAGATATAATTTTCATATGAAAGCTCCAAACACATGCATGAAACTTGTAAAGTACTGTTTCATTCTATGGCAACTGAGTGTAGTGAGGGCTTGTTCGGTATGTATATCTTTATTTTGGCATGTACAGGATGGGTATAAAGAAGTCAGAAGGACAAGAATAAACACTAGAAATCAAACACAACTACAAATTTGCATATTCTATATAAAGTAATTTGAGAGGAGGAAGACTAGGATATCTTAGGGAGTAGTAGAGAAAGTGAAGACTGAAAGATGACTTGGCGTTTCCACACTTGCGTTTACCATGTTAATGTTAAAATAAGTCTCAGCAATTCAATCAACGTTTTGGTTTCTGCACTCAGAGCTCTAAACACATGGAGTCCTCAAGAAAAGTACTTAAAACTTTTGCAATAACAGGAAAACATTTGACTGAAGAAGTTTGCTGCAATAGTTAAAAGATTTTCCAATTTCCAAAAAGAAAAGCTAGAATTCTATGGTAACTCTCCCAAAACCAGTAGTTGGGGAAGGAATGTTCTGTGACTTTTTCTTTGGATAAAAGGGAGCTGTCCTGTTGCCAGGCATAATTTTCTATCTTATACAGAACACGGCAAGAGTTTATGCTAATTACAGCACAGTAAGAGCAGGATGGCAGGGATTTTCACCTGAATAGTACAAGTGTTTCTGTTTGTTTCTTAGTTTGTCACTTGAAATACTTTAGATTATTAGAGCACAGAAACAGAAAATTCTGGATAGTCAACTCCTTGAGAAACTTTTGGTTTCATTCATAATGTGGTTCCATGGGCAATTTCCTGACTTCCACAGAAAACGTAAAGTTTCTGAGCAGATGATGTAGGAGAGAAGGGATGCCAACCAGAAAGTATCTGGAGAGGCTTCAGGGGGTGCAAACCTCATGAAGTTCAACAAGTCCAAATCCAAGATCCTGCAGTTGGATCATGGCAATCCCAGAAATGAGCACAGAGTGGGAGAAGAAGACAGTTGAAACAGCCCTACAAAGTCAGACTAAGGTTTCTTGTGGGTGAAAAGCTGGACATGAGTCATCCACTCCCAGCCCAGAAAGCCAAGTGTGTCCTGGGCTACATCCAAAGCACCATGGGCAGCAGTTGAGGGAGAGGACTCTGCCCCTTTGCATGGCCCTCAAGAGACTCCTCCTGGAGTATTGTGTTCAGCTTTGATTTCTTCCCAGCATAAGAAAAACGTGGACCTGTTAGAGGTCTAGTGGAGGGCCATGAAGTTGGTGGGAGGGATGGAATACATCTCATATAATGAGAGGCTGAGAGCATTGGGGTTGTTCAGCCTGGCAAGAGAAGATTTAGGGGAAATCCCATTCTGGCCTTCAGGTAGGATTATAAAAGAGAGGGAAAACAAAATTTTTAATAGGCAGATAGTGATGGGGCAAAGAGAAATGGTTGCAAACTGGCAGATGAGATATTTAGATTAGATTTTAGAGTGAAATTCTTTATTGTAAGAATGGTGAGGCATGTAACGTTGGCCAGAGAGGCTGTGGCACTCCCAGGTCTTCAAGGTCAGATGGGGCATTGCACAACCTCGTCTAGTGGAAGTCTCCTGCTCATGGAAGTGGGGGTTGGACCTAGATTATCTTTGATGTCTATTTGAACACAAGCCTTTCAATAATTCTGTGATTTTATGAAACACAATAACAGAGAAGTGTAACACAAGGCAACCTGAAAGAGGAGCCACAATTTTCACATTTATTTTAAAATATGTTTTAAAATTATTTCGAAATAGTTAACACCAGAATATCTTAGCACAGTAATTTCATTAATTTGTGCAGATAATGAATACTTCAGGATAAAATTTATTTTGTAAGCAAGCAAGAAATTACCTTTCAGTTACTACAACTTAATTACATCATGCAGGATAAGAATTGCTTTTTGCAAGATGAGTTTCCATTTCTCTGAAAATACTAGATACATTCCCTGACCTTTTGAGTCATCTATCATAGCCCAAAATAACACAAGGGTTTTTCCTATTACATGAGTCGTTTCACGTTTAATTTTTCTTTCTTTTTGATTGTTGTTTACAGGAGAACTATACAGAGTGCTTCTGCATATAGTCCAAAATCAGTCCATGAGAACTCTGTGGCAGACTATGTTTCAGATTTTTGCTGTTTGGAAGTTCCTCCACTGAAGTGAACAAGCCCTCTATCAAATGGAGATTTGATGCATGTTCTTCTTCTAAAAGTGTCGGTAGCTGAGCTTTCAATATAAATTTTGTGCAGCTCCATCTGGGATATCATGTCTTCTATGACACCAGGAAATGTATCATGTTGGTATAATTTAAAGACAAAAATGCATCAACTGATTTTCCATATGGTATCCCCCCATTAGAATTAACATGAACAATATACAAGATATGTACATATACACATAACCTACAGAAATCCATTTGCTTGTAATATATGAAAGAAAAAGAGAATTTAAAAAGTAAACAGGGGGACCTCTTTGCCTTGATGCTTATTTGTCCATATTTCACTCAGAATGCTTTGTTAACATAAAACAAGCATTAATGTTTGCAAATATTTTTCTTTGCAGGCTTCTGCAGTCAAATGATATCAAATCATTAGTGAACTCAAAGACTCTGATTCAAAGCTCTGTAAGAATGTTGGCCACTAAAGAACTCAGTGTCTGGCAGATGCTCAAGACTAATGATATCCTCCTCACTACAATTAAATTCTAACATCCTCACAACTAAAAATGGGCACAAAATTATATTCTAATGGGAGCCAGCTACAGAAATAGCTCAAACGACTTAACAGATGCAAAGCATTTTGTATGTTTTAGCTTTTGATTTTAAAGCATCTTATAAATTGATACCAGACTGCAACTTACATTTCTTGATTCATGAACGTGTAGGTATACAAATTACTTTGTCCAATCAAAACGGTGATCTTAATACTCTATGGATTTCTCATTGCACAGTTCTTCAAAACAGTGAAGAAAATGTGAATAAAATTATTCCAGAAACAAAACACAAGATCAAAAAATTTTCCAGTATAAGAAAGCAGAAGGAAGAACTTCTACTAAAACTCTGTAACTGAATTCTGTCAAGAAATCTTGTCTACAGTCACAACCCAGAGAATACAAGCAGATCCAGCTTTCATCCTAGAATATGCCCACTGCTGCCAAGAAGCACTGGGATTAATTCAAAGGCAGTAAAGAAAGATAACAGAAGATTGCACAGAAAAGATATAGAAGTCATTTTGTTGTGTATTTTCTATATATTAATCACCTAATATAGCTAACAAACAGAAAATAATAAAAATTTGCATAATCCATTTAGACCCAGGTCCACTCTAATGGCATTCCTCAGCTACAGCTGCTTTACACACAAATCCAGTCTCATTTATGCTTATCCTCAGTGAAACAGCCTTCACTTTTAAACAAATATGCAAGGTTTTCTTCATTTTTGACAGTCTTAGAAAAGTGACTGAGATAAGTTTGACAATAATTAGAATTGTTGATGCTGAGTTCATCCTGGGTACATTTTCCATGCACCAGTGAAAATGCAGAACTAGTTTTTATGTGCCCATTTTAGCCTACCACATTTTAGATCTGACCTGTGATCTCAGCCAGATATAAACCTGTAATAAGTTACTGGACTTGAAAGCTGAGTCATACTTCATTTGAAAAAGGAACAATTTCAGACTATGCAATTTTGAATCAACCTATAACCTTCATGTCACTCTAATTTCCCAATGTAAATGTATGACTGGACTGTTTTCAGCTACATTTGGAGCATAAATTGCTAGAACACTTTAAAAATCCTGTAGCAATGGATGTCAGTTTTTGTGTGTATTTTTAGATTTATTTGGTAATAGATTGCATATAGAAACTTAATATAAAACCAAAATTATCTTCCTATATCTGATTAATAAATTTTACAGATTTTGTCTGAGTTAATATTTATCTCATATATATGCAATTAATATAGAAAACACATTCATATTCAACCACTTTAGACATTGAAGTAGTTTTTTATAGAGAAAGAAAGAAATATTGAAACCTATTTTTAGGTTTTTCCTCAACTGTTTTTACACTAGAAATAGGACAAGATGCAAATAATTTTCCTACTAGAATACTATAATACCTATAGTAGTAATTTGCTGACAAAATTATTCATGTTGATATCAGAATAACAGGTAAACTATGGAATGCAGCAATCAAGTATTTGAAGACAAGTGTTTCCTTCCATCAAAAGAAAATTATTTGATAAAAGGATTTATAAAATGCAAGGTGAATTGCTCTCATACTTACTCCTACCACACAGAAAGAGAGCAAAGTTTGATGTATCTTGTGTGTCTGCAGTAGCAGATTCATGGGCTTGTGGGAGTTGGAAGCATGTAAAATAATCCCTATTCATTAGCATACTTTAGTCACTTGTAAACTACACTGGTAAACTGTGAAAAGATAAGTTAATTCCTTGCTTCTGCTCTGGGGAAATCGTAAGGGAAGTGGAGAAGCAAAGAACAATCAAAACAGAGATAAAAAGCACAGCACAGCATATCTATTACCCTTGCACCTCTCCTCACTCTTACACCAAATTATAGCAAAATATCCAAGAGCAAAGCTGTGCAATCCCATGAAAAACATACCTGTTTTGAGTAGACCTGGGAGACACTGCACAACTTGAATGTAAAACTTTTACTGGTAGCCCGAATGAGCAGAATGAGAATGCAACTTTTGCTCCAGTTTGCATAAGGCCAGCCAAAGTATAAGACCACAGCATGTACCACACAGAATCTGAGCACCCCACACAAACTAAACTACATATTGTGAGGGCTTGTAATATTTTCTGAGTTAAAACAATGAAAATAACATTGATAAATAGTAAGATTAAAATTCATTTAAGTGTCACAGATCTTTTGGTAAAGCATGACTAAAGAAATAAATGAATGTTTGTGGGAAGAGTTAATGGATGCAAATAAAGCAGAAAATTGTCAATTTGAATTAGTCAGTTTACTTGAATTACAGCATCGATAGTTTTAAATCATTAAAGAAATAAAATACAGTACACTGAAATTAATATTCCAATAATATGCATTATTGGTAGAAATACTTTGACACTGCCATTCAGAGAAAAGCTTGACATCTTGAGACATAAGTACCCTTCATTAGGACAACAATAATATAAAATAAAACTGTCAGGAAAATGAATCCACAAACACCAGAGGTTTATGTCCAAGAAGGAGACAGAAGAGTCCTTTTTGCTTTATTGGAACAAAGGCAGAGGCCATGAGGCATTCCCCTGGGATCTCCTAAATTTCTGGAGGATGCAGCCTCCCTTTTTATCCTGTTTTCCCGGCCACATTTCCCTCTCTCTTTCCCCATTGGCTGAGATAACCTGAGAGGCGCAGACTTCCTGGAACACCTGATACCTGAGATTCCCCAGTAATGTATAACCCTCCCTTTTAATTTTTAATTCTTATAGAATTCATAGTTTTTCCCCATTGCTTCTTTCATCTTCCAGTATTCAATTCATTCATCAGCAAATCTACAGTTTCTTTGTAAAGGCAAATATCTTTTTCCATTCATCAACCAGTGGAATCCATCTCATTGTTTCTTTTATCTCTCAATGCTAGCTTTATCTACCAGCAGATCTACAACTTATTTGTAAAGACAAATCCGACATCCCCCTCAAAACTATTTAAAATCATTTAAAGTGTTCAGTTATTTAGAATACCTAGGTCAAGTAAGTTGAGAACATATGGTAATAAGCTTGGTTTTGTGATTAAACAGTTCCACAAGAATTTGAAGAGAGATTACCTCCACAGCCTGCAAAGATGGAGCCTTTCTTGTATACATGTTCCTAGACACATATCACCTTTCACTTCAAGCATGTATAAATTGTTTTTCTCTCCAGTGAAACACTTTCTACCTCCCACTTGTTGAGACTTTATGCCATCATATAATCTCATTCTTGCTTTCACACTCTTCATCTGACAAAACGTTCACAAGTGTGAGAACTGTTGATCTTCAACCTGTGGCCATGGCAATTCACTTCAGGCAATGTGAAACTCAAAAATAAAGCTTTTAATTTACAGATCTAATTTTGAATGGAATCCAGAGATCTAACCTACAATGACTAGATTTTCTAAATGACAAAAAGTGACAAGCAGGCACTATAATTAAAGACTTCATCTCCAAAACACTCAAAAATTATTATGATGCCTAAATTTTAACAAAGTTCTATCTTAAATATTGCAGTAGATTTAGTCCAGATGATAGCCAATCATTCTTCCTTTCACTCGTCCCCTTCCCCCAGGGGATAGGCGGAAAAGCAGAAAGAAAACAAAAAAATCCATCAGTCAAAACAATGACAGTTTGATAAGGACAATAAAAGCCATGCATGCAAGTAGAGCCAAACAGAGAAATTAATCCATTACTTTCCATTGACAGGCAGATGTTGACCCACTTCCAGGAGAAGAGCACCTCAGCACACAGAATAGGAAGACAAACACCACAACCTCCAATAGCCCATTTTCTTGGGCACGATGCAGAATGGCATGGAATGCCCCTTTGGCCAGCTTGTGTCAGCTCTCCTGACTGTGCCCTGTCCCAGCCAGTTCCTGTTTGGAAAACAAGCCTTGACATTAAGCTCTCCAGCAGTAACCAAATACTGCCATACTATCAACACTGCTTCAGCCATAAATGCAACACACAGCACCATACAAGCTACCGTGAAGAAAGCTAACTTTGTATCTTCACCCCAGACCGACCCAGTACAAACATTAAAAGCCAAAAAAATGAGAAAAAAAAAAATCTACAGATAAAAACTGCTTAGCATTGGAAATCCCTACATACCATTTTCAGATCAATTCAACCCTTCTCTCTCAGTTTTGCCAGTTCAGTCCTAAAAAGAAGATGCTGTCAGACTCTCTTCTTTGAAGTCCTTCCTCTAGGAAATATCTACAAATCACTCTGGTCAGAAGAGCATAGGTTGAATTCAGTGAATGCAAACTCTGTGCCAATCTGCTCCTATCACAGGCAGGCACTAATCTCTATCAAAAAACATCAATATCATGTCACATTACTCCTCTTAGAAATCTATTCCAAAAGATCTGCTTTATCATGACAAAACTGAATATTAAGTCTGTTGTACTTGAAGGACAGTACATAGGCCAGTGTATATGCACAGAAGCTCTTAACAGTCTAGAAAAACTTCAGACAAATTTGAACAAAGGCAAATTTGAAAGAAGGCAAAAAATATGATTTCTTCTTCAGGCAGGCTCTAACAGTCCAGGACAATCTCACCTGGAAGAAATGCATCCTACAACTTCATGTTCTATTCTCTCACCCAGTGAAATTTGTACTCCTTTCTTTAGAGAAGTGCATTTTTATGTGGCTGAAATAAGGGACTTGAGAGGGATTTTGGGATTTTAAGTGTCCCTTTGTAATCAGCAATGATTATTTGCAAGCTGTGGATGGGATAAAGTACTTGCTAAGATACTGCTCAGGTAAGTCCAACCTCATGTGTATGTTTCCCTATGCAAAATGACTGATTGTCCTTTTATGCAGTTAAAGCATCAAGGACAGAAGAAAATTTTTTTGTGGAATAGGTCTTATTGATACTGCCAGCAACAATAACAATAGTCACAAACAGTAACTTAAAGTCAAGTGTTGAAGGTCAAATGTTTGAGGTGTAGTTTTGTGCTTAAGACAAACATCTATCTTACTGCTTTGAAAACAGGTATTTGTTGTATGATTCAGATATAAGTTGCTATGGAACACACAAGGTATGTGAATGAAAAGTGGGACACTAGACACCACACTTAACTGATGATGAAAAAAGAGTTTAGAAAAGAGCTGAAAATGCCCCAAAGGGCAAACCTGAATCCATTAATCAGCTTTGGAAACAGTCCAGGAAGAAAACAGATGGAGAGGATAAAATTGGTGAAAATTCTTTGAAAAATAAACACCGAGATGTAGAAAAAATATATAGGAAAAAAATATAGTCTAGGAAACAGAACTGTACCCTTTTCTGTGATTATCTGGGCACCTTCCTCTGGAATCCAGAACAAGTATACAAATCACAGTACCATTCCTCAAAACTTTTCAGTGCTGCAAGTGAAGTCACTGGGAACTGTTTGTTAAATACCTGTAGAACTGGGTAGTACTGAAGATGACAATACTAAGGGAAGGAAAAACAAACCAACAAACAAACAAACAAAACCAACAACCCTTTCACTCCTTTCAAATGCTCTAAAATGAGATTATAACATTTTTCTTAATGTCTCTGTATCTCTGTTCCTCATTCATAAATGGATAAATATTTCAGAAGAAATATAAACCAAAATGCACAAACATACTTGTGAAGTGTTGTGTTAATTTAATAATTAACGCAGTAGAAAAGAGGAGGTAAAAACTGTGTCTACAAGGCAGAATGTGGAGAACATGTAGTTTTGCATTACACTCATGGATAAAAAGTTGAATATCTGACCATTGAGTGATATCACACACCATTTGCACAAAAAAAAATCATGGGTCAAACATCAGTATATAACATAACAAGAAACTGCTCCATTTTGTAAATGCATTAGCATAACACTATTTTCATGCTTTTCCTAGTTTTTCAGCATTTGACTTTGGAACTTTAACAATCTTCTTTGAATATGATGTTTTCATGGAGAAATATATTTCTGTCAGGTCATTTTATTAAAATAGTTATAACCAAAGAAATACATCTCAGCCTCTCTGTACACTTTATCTACATAGACTTTGCTTAATCTCCCTGAGAGCTCAGTTTCAAATATTACAAACCTGCTTTCATGAATGGATGTGTTAATAATAATACAGCCATTTGTATTCAAACTCCAGCTATCTCACCTTTGGGGACCCTTTGTCTCAGAGACTTGATTCATTATTAGTATAGCTAACAAGGTTCCAGTTTCTCAATATCAGTCTCCTATTTAGTTCTAATTTGTAATATCACAACCTTTGCTTAACCTCAGCTGCAGAGAAGTCTTCCTGATTCTATGCTAGACAGCAAAGTTGCATTAATTCCCCAATGAAGATTTAGATCAATGAAAATATGATGTTAAAAAGTCTCTCATGCAAAGAGTTCTGTATGGTTTTAGTACCAACACTTCAGTATGTCTCCAGAATTAAAAAAAAAAATAAAAAATCCCAGTCCTTCATCTCTTTATTGCACATAAAACAATCCTTATCTTGGAAAGATTTCATAGGCATGACTGTATCATGAACATTTCCAGCTCTCTTGATATCTGAGAAATGAAAGAGAATATCTCATGCTGGGGATATACCCTATATTTTCAAAAAAATAAGATGCTGTTTTCTCACTCGTGTTTACATTATAGTACCATTATAGAATATTGAGTTATTTTGTTAAAGTAATTTATGATGACATGCAAGACTGAAAACAACCTATCATTTCTGAGTCATTCAGTTGGTAATTCTGGTACCAATTTACAGGACCAAGCAGTCATAAATTTTCAACTGTGATTAGATGTAAGAAATTTTTTTGTTCAGCAAAATAAAGTAGTCTAGATGTAATAGAGGAAATTTTTTCTTCTAATTGGATAATAGAAAGAATGAGAAAAAAATTAGATTGTAGTGATCACGACCACTGCTCAATATTGGAGTGTTATTTAAATTTGTGAGCCAAATATCATGTGAATTCCATGTCCCACTATTAACAAATACTTCACCAGACCTACTCTTTTTAGACAGCATAGACTCATATTAACTGCAAGGGCATAAAAATGTCTTTGGTTCACATATTGAAGTTGAGTACTTAATGATCACGCCATGTGAAAAAAAGACAATTAATGGAATACTCTACAGCACATTCCCCAGCAAAAAGCTGAGACTAGGTCTTCGTTGCTTTAATGTTTCAAGAGAAATTACAGAGTAAATATGTCTTGCTTTCTTACATTTGGCTTAGTTGCTTTCAAACACACTTTCTTAAAGCTAAAGTGAATTTTTTTTATACATTTAATTGACATATAAATAGTAAGCATAAAAATTCAGTCAACTTCCACCTCTTCTCTTGCTAAAGAATCTCAGAAGGAAAGGGAAATTTTGTTTTTTGCTGCTGAAACTCCAGGTTCACAGGCTGAACTGACACGAGGCATTTCTTCTGTACAAAGATGAATACTCTTCAGCTTTAGGGTTCATAGCAGATCATTCAGAAAAAATACCAGAGAGAATCCTCCAGTTAGAGAACAAATTCAGTGTCATAAGATGGAGTTATCAAACATATCTGCCCATTTCTTTATGTGGTACTAAATGTCCTATTTTAGGAAGAATTGCATATTTAATAGTACAGAGCTCTAGACAGAAGGACATTTTGGTCTCTGAAGTCAATGCCTTCAACAGAGAGAAAGCTTAGAGGCAGGAATTAGCACTGAGCTTTAAGGTCTTTAAGAAGTATTAGCTTCATTTCAGGGCTGACACATTCAAAACCAGTGGAGTATTTCAGACATATTTATACAGATATGGCTGCTGAATTTTTTAACAGTCATCTTGATCAAGTATACTCGTAGAAATTTTCCTTTCTTACTTTCCATGTTACATTAAAAATCCATGAGAGCCATTTTCAATGCTTAAAGGATGCATCAGTTCTATTCCAGTTGTTCACATTATGTGACAAAAGAATCTAAATGTAAAAAGGAATGGTTTCTTAGACTATCATTGAACCCTCAACACATTTTTCCTTACTTATACTGTTACAATTGTTAGAAAAAACATATAGAAAAAAACACATCTAATTGCTTCAAATAATCACATATTCATTTATCCTATAAAATCCTTCTTCAGTGAAATTAAAAGAACATGCCTACACTCTGAGCAATTTTTCCTTAAATATGTGGTTTTCCTTCTCCAGCAATTCCATTTTTTTCCTCCAGGCTTTCAACTTTTTATTTTTGTATGGGGATTTTCAAATTATCAGTGTCGCCTACCATCAAAGACTGTCTATCACCATCATTCCACTCATCAATTGATACAATTTTTTTCTATTTACCTGCTACCAAGCTCTTACATATCTAACTGGATTGCCCAGTGTTAGAAAGAAACAAGAAGCTGAAAATTAAATACATACATAAGAGCCATACAAATCATTCTTATTTGAATAGTAAATATAATCTGTACTCTGCTGAATAAATAATCACCAGCTTATGGATCAATAAATTGCTACCACTATCTTAATTCTGTTAAATTAACAGAGTATCTCCATGCATTTCTCCCCATAATAAAAAGTGAGAAAGCAATGCTTTGGAAAAAAAAAAAATCAAAGTGGATGGATTTTTTTCCTGGGATCTGAAACAGGTTGAGGTAATTTGACTTATGAACTAGGAAGGCTACTATCACTTCTTGGAGGTTTCACTACACCTTTGTTACCTCCATCAATAAAATTCTTTGTTTGACTGATTTTTTTTGTAAAAGATGCAGAAAAATATTTTTCAAGTGTCTACCAAACCGTCTAGATGTAAGAATTGGCATCATTATTTTCTGTGAAATACTACTGTTTTTATACAAAGTCTCCAATATCTACAGGTGACATAATGAAGGTCTCAATTAAAGTGATTTAATTAAACATCTCCAGCCCATTAAGTCATTCAATTTTGCATTAAAATCATTGGTATCTGAAATGTAGTAACAAGAAGATGGTGACAGTTGTGAATATATAATAGACATATGGGTATTTTTGCCCAAAATAAATATCCAAATGTACACACTGAATATGCAAATTTGTACATATAAAGGTTCTCCTTTGCCTTATGTGTTTCCCTCTTATTTTATATTCACCCAACTTTTCAACTTCCTTTAGGGAAAATTATTGCAGCAGGTTATGTTTAATAGTTGCAAATTTTCACTATAGTGCTATCACAGTTTAAGGTTCGGCCTAGATCAAGTAATTTACCTTCCAAAGTTAGGCAAAATTAATCGTGCTAGATGAGCTGTTTTGATACCAGTTTGAATCTATGACTGTGAGAGGATTTAAACACAGAAATATTGACAGTGGACTCACGACCGATGCATGCATCAGCCTTTGTTTACCTTGCAGTAAAACTTTCATACCTTCTCTCTGTAAAGCTCCCACTGGAAGCAACACCAACTCCTCTCTTCCTTCTGCTGCCTGACCAGCCTATCACTCTCTTACAGCACACATCCTCACTGGACACAGCTGTGCCCTGCTGGGGCCAAGGTGGCTCCCACTGTAACCAGCACAGCCGCAGCTCCAGTCCCTTACAACCCCTTCTCTCACAAAATACAAAACTTTAGAGTGGCCTGAGTTGGAAGGGACCTTAAAGATCACCGGGTTCCAACCCCCCAGCTGCGGGTGGGGATGCTGTTTATAGAGCAGGTTGCTCAAAGCTGCATCCAGCCTTGCCTTGGCCATCCACAATGGGCCATCCACAGCTTCTCTGGGCAAGCTGTGCCAGGGCCTCACCACTCACTGTAAAGAGTTTCTTACTAATACTTGATCTGAATGTACTCACACTTTTAAGCCTCTCCCCCTTATCTGTCTCTGCATGACACTATAAATAGTCTCTTTTCATCTTTCTTGTGCTGTCTGGGCTGGGAGTGCCCATGGCTGGCTCATGTCCAGCTCTCACCCCAGCATCCCCAAGTCCTTCTGGGCAGGGCTGCTCTCCATCTGTTCATCCCCAGCCTGGGCAGGCACCAGGGGCTGCCCCAGCTCAGGTGCAGCACCAAGACTTGACCTTCTTAAGAGAAACCTTGGCCTTCACAATTTCTGCTGCTGGTAGCAGCCAAACAGCCTCCACGTAAATCCAAAATCTGATTGTTTTGTGTATTTTTCAAGGACATAACGAAAACTGGCCTCAAACTTACTAAAATTATCAATTGAAATACATTATTTGCCTGCTAAAATGCCCTTCTACCATGAAAAATTACAGCAATTGTACAAAGAATGAACTGGCTGTAAACACGACTGGAAACATAAATTGTTCTCCTGTGAGCTCTCTAAATTCCCTGACCAATCACATACTGCACAGTTAAATTGCAAACTATTTTTATATAAATTTAGTCAATCAAATGCTGTAGAGAATTAGAAAGGAAAAACTATAGGTTAAATTCTCCATGGTCTCATTGAGCAAGAGTCCAACATTATTCTGTTAGTTTCAGCGAAACAACACCACAGAAAGTCTGGCCTCAGAATGATGCCCAGAACTTTTGAACACTGATAGAAATTGTACTAAGAAAATGCTAATTTCTATAATAAACCCTTTAGAAAGGATGCAGCGCTTGTTTCCTCAAGTAATTATTTCAGCAGATATGTACTTTGGTCTTTTCCTACCTCCAAAAACAAATTTACAACTCTGGAATTGGGCTCTGCCTCCCACCTTGGTCCAGTAAAGTGTCAGAGGAATTCCTCACAGCTAGTGAGGCTGGTTGGTTTACAGAGACAGAAAGAAGGTAAATCTCATTTTTGTTTGTTTATTAATTCTTATGAAAATGTAGCAGTATAGAGTAATTAAAATTAAAGGGTTGAACCTTCTTATTTTTTCCAAAGAAAAATACCATTGAGGAAACTGCTTAAAGAGGTATAAATGCAGGATCTGTACAAATATTTTTAAAAGAGAATGAATACCAGCTGGATTGCCTACATTGACTCTGTTGTTAGGACAGTGTGTGTGCATACACTCCAGCTAG
Organism: Luscinia megarhynchos; assembly: GCA_034336665.1. Taxonomy (NCBI): domain Eukaryota; kingdom Metazoa; phylum Chordata; class Aves; order Passeriformes; family Muscicapidae; genus Luscinia; species Luscinia megarhynchos. The sequence continues at coordinate 62,560,338 of CM067592.1, forward strand.
GAAATCGGCCAAATGTTGTACCTAGGGATGAAATCACTGTGTTTAAAAAAGGTCAGCATATCATAGAAAGAACTTTAAGAGGTCACTTTTCCCCCTCTTTGCTCTCAGTCATTATACCTAGATGATCCCGACAGACTGTCATCTATCATACCATCACATTTCCTTGAGCAAAGAGGAATATGCATTATTCATTACAGTAATACAAGAAGGTACCATGCTCCAACAAGTACTGGATTCTCACCAACCTTTGTTTCTCTATATTCAGCACTTCTTCAAGGCAGCCCATTAGCTGCCTGCCTGTTTTGAAACACTGGTGGGTTTTATGCTGATACATTACTCTAATGACCTGATTTTTAATTCAGAAGCACACTTTCTCCATTTACACATGTTAAATACAAATAACAAAGTTTGGTTTTAACGGAACTCACTACTAATGAATCTCAAATAACTTGTAGTTTGTCAATGGGATATTGCTTCAGTCTTTGCCTCAGTAGTCTTCCTTCTCTGACATGTTATCATATAACAGCAAGCTCCTTCTTAGCACACCTTCTTAGTGACTTTTTCTTCTAAATGCAAACATGGACAGTTTGTTAAAAATTTTCAGCAAACTATGAAAACTATCTCAAAAACAAGTATACATGAAAACCTCATGGAAAAAAAATTAAAATATTCTGAGAGGGGGATAGCTCTGACTGAAAAAATGAATATATCAGACCCGCACAGGAAAAGCAGAAAATTCTGTATTTCTTTGCATGGTGTATGGATGATCATTTTAGTTTTCACCTCTAAGGGGTTTTTCAACCACAGAAAAAGAGAATACTCAAACAAGATAGGTTTTCATTTGCTGGGGTGTTTTTGCCAAAGTTATTGTTCATAAAAGGCAAATGTAAGGGAAGATTGATTAGTAGTCTGGTCTAGCACTGTTTGTTCTGTAAGATGGAGCACTCAAAAGTTAGTGGCTCTGCAGACTGTTTACATGCTTATAAAAAGTAGATCAATGTCTGCATGGTATTTCCTGTTCTCCAAGAGTCTGTTGATTAAGGTAATGCTGCTGGTGTGGAAATATAAGTTAAAAAATACAGCAAACAAGGAAAATAATCAAGTAAAGGTTTTGATATCTTGGGCTGAATGATGAAGTAATTCATACAGGACCACATTACCCCTTATTCTGCCTATCTTTGACTAAAATTTTGCATGAATGAATAATCAGACTAAATAGATGAAAAGTAAGTGTTTTTAAATTAGAAAAAGTTGAGGAAAAGACATAAAAGTGAAGAAAACAACCAAAAAAACAAGTATTGGACAGCACTCAACTGGGAAAAAAAAAAGGGTGGGGGGGAACCCCAAATAAACATAATTTGTGAGAATTGTATATAGAAACTTCTTTCTTTTTTGTTTTGCTTTGCTTTGCTTTTTGTTTGTTCATTTTCTGTTTTTTGGGGTTAAGAAAAACAAGGACATATAGGATGAAAAGACAAACTGGGAATAGTGTCAGTGAAAGGATACCCACATAAAAACAACACGCACTTAAAACCTAGATCTGGAAATTGACAATTGGCTAAACTGCCCATGGGAGTCTCAGTTTCATCACCTCAATATAAATATTTTTCTTAAGATGCTGCTGCAAAGTTACTTTATAGAACAGATCTTCAGAAAGTAATGAGTGAGCCTGTCACCAAGGGTTCCTGTACACTTCTCAGTATCAAAATTGCTCTTGCTGGGAATTCCTAGCCTTCCTGCATTTCATTGCCATTAAAGAAACAATTGTACTCCTTATTTCTCACTGACAGAAAAATCAGTTTGCAGAAAATTAAAAAGAAAAAAATGTCCCACAGAGATCTCTGGTGCAAAAACATCTGTGAGATGAGCAACGTTACACGCCGGAGAGATTTGATAACAAAATGTCACCAGGCAAACGAACAATAGATGAGATTGTTTTCCTAATTTGAATCTGTCTGATGACAGTTTATAAAGTAGATATATGGTGGGGGATGGGGATAGAATATTCAGAATTTTTTAGTAAACTGTTAACCAACCTTGTGAAAACTGGTGCTTTGTAAGCTTTAAAGTAAGGGATTGAGCATAGATAATAAAAGTATCTCTTATATGAATTGGTTTTAAATTATTTAGCTCTAAATATTTTTCAACATCTAAAGAATATATAATGTCTTATGATTAAAATATTTAAAACCTTCACGAAGCCAATGATACTACTTGTTAGAGCACTTTACAGGTCCTACATGCACTATCTAGTCCTATCATTCTAAGGTGAAACTAAATATGATGAGAATCCCATATCTACTCTATTTAGGAATTCTAGCAAGAATTAATATGGCTTATCATGAAGTGTGAGTGGAAGGAACAGACAGAAAAGTGACTACCTGAAGTTAGTATTTCTGTAAGAAACATATTTTTCACATGCCTTCAGAGCCCTACTTTCTCACTTTATTGAATGAAAAACAATCTGAAAGCAACATTTTCCTGCTGTTTACTCATCCATCCCCAAGAAGCAGGTGAATTTTGTTTATTCTGCTCCTCCTCTGCCCACAGCCCATTCTGAGGGCATGGCTTCCTCTCAGTGACTTTATACAAGGCAAGAATTGACCACACCTTTCAGCTGGTGGGTGGGCTGAAACCTCATAATGCAGTTGTTGCTCCTCCCATCTCAGCCAATGTTTCCCAGAAAGATCAATGCCCCAGAAGTGAATTTGAAATAAATGCCACTGAAACACAGACCAGAATTTGCAATGTTTTGGTGTAGGCCTCAATAAAGTCAAAGACCAGTTTACATCTGCTGAGTCTGACTTCAATATAAGTAACACTATATGTAACAATATTTTTATTAAATATGAAAGCAGATGTCTGTGCATTACCCCCAATGTTTCTTCAGTGTTCTTCCCTCATAGCCCGCTACCACTTCTCGTGTTAACCTTTCAATTTAAAGTTACATCACACAGGACAATTCTATACTGGAGGATGGTGCTAAGTCATTTATTTGTATTCGGGAAGCATTTCTTCCTGCAATTTTCTCTTTCTGAGAAGAAAAATAAAAAGGGCACCAAAACAAAGTGATTAAATCTTTCTTATGATCCACATCTGGGCATAGAGTGTTTTGGAATACTGTCACGTTTTGTTATTGTTTCCATCATGGAAAACCTTTCTATCCTTTCTCACAATTAACAACAAGATGCTTTAATCACATATGATCCCAATCATGTTGCTCTTCCTATTCTCTTTATCTTGCTTTGTCATTCTGATGTCTCCTTTTTCCTGTGGGCATGAAATGTGTGCTATTATTAGCTCATTAGATCTTCTAGCCTCTGGCTCAGTGGAGAATGATTCACTATATTTCTTAGCCATTGACAGTTTCAATTCCTTAACCTCTAAATTTCCCTTGATATATGTGTTGCCCCATCTTATTTCAGCCCTTCAGAATATCCCTTGGCACTACATTCTGAAGGAAGACCCACCATCCCATACATAGCAAAACGAACAAAGGATAATTTTCCTTTTCCAATCAAGCTTTTAATTCCACCAGTTTGTTCTTTGTTCATTATAGATTCAACCAAATGACTGAATTGCTTATTTAATATTTCTACGTACAATGAATAAGTTCTTTTTGTATGGTTCTGCTTCTATTTTTCTGTTTCTATTTTTGCGTTTAGAGACACCACTGCAGAGCTCATTAACAGTTTTTAAAAGGGACTAGGAAAATATTGACTTCCCTACCTAGGTAAATGTCTTCTAATTTGCTGCCAACTGGTTAAGATCCCAAATGTTAAAACTTCCTCATTAATTTAAAACCTTTTTTCAGATTATGACTAAAATTTATGCCTTACAAAATGAAAAGCCTGAGCTGATTTGCCCTAATTCAATTGGAAGACTATACTAGTCTAGTGTTTTGAGCCCAAGATTGTTAGCTATCTTTTTCTTTAGAGGCTTGATAAGGTTGTTCACATGACACCTCTCTAGTTGCCATAGAAATGGGCCCTTATGGGAAAGATCTTTTGGCTAATTTTGGCTCCAATAACTGAACTGCTAAAGCATATTCTAGCTCAACCAGACAAATTCAGAAAAGTCTGCTTTCTCAAAGTTATGTGCAAAAAAATTTGATACTTTTATTAAAATATTTATATTTTCTTAGACCTTTCAGACTTATTTTTCTTTTACTCTGCTCACCTGTAGGAGCCTGTATGTGAAATGTTGGTTACTGGGTTCGAGCTGGTCATTTGGCCTCTCTGTTCAGAGCATAAACACTTGGCAACACCCTACAGCATTAGAGCAACTTTTGAGCACTCTGTTCTGGAAACTGGCTTCCCAAGGTTTCACATCTGCCAGCTGCCAAATAAAACTGATGATATGCTAGGCAATCTGTAGTTAGTAGCAGCATAGATTTTCAGCCTATATTCATTTCAAGCCAGAACCTAGCATTTCAGTTTTTCTACTCAGAAATTAAAAATGCCAACCTACTTATCTGTGTCGGTATAGACACAAATACCGTAACACCCCTTAGAGCCAACATTCTATTAGATTCATTCTATTTCAGATAGAACCACTGTGATCACATGTGGTCCCATACCTTGCTTGCAGCACTGTCTTTATCAATACACTGGAGACCTTTCACAAAAGCTGTATGCCAGTTTCTCTAAACTGCTAGCATTGAAGGCAGGCTAACAGGAGGGAATTTTTTTAATACATCTTTAAGGAGATTTTACCTGGAAAAAGACTAAGTTAAACCTAGGTTTTTAATAATTAAAGCAATTAAAGTAGCACAAAAGTCATTGTGTATCTCAACAATAAATTTTTACAAAGGGAATGAAAAGGTTTTTATACCAGTTAAGAAGGATTTTTTTAAATCCTTCTTTTAGTTCTGAGTTTTTGGTTTTGGTTTTTTTGGTGGAAAAAGGGAAAAATGAGCTTTTCCTGTGGAGAATTTTTAATGCTTTCTAAGACTTCCAGAAACTTTAATTGAAAAAGTAAATGGGAGAACCTGTTGTTATATTAAAAAGTTTGGTTTATGAGTGGAAATTACTTGTCCCTATTTAGGTCCATATGTTTTTCAAGCTACAAGAAAATCAATCTACCTGATGTCCTTCCAAACAAAAGATAAAAAAACATATCTGGTTATTTTTACCATCAAGTCTTAACTTCCTGTTATGTTTGAGCACATTTTCATTAACTGGTAGGGACCAGTATATTCTCAGGTAAGTCATTCCACTTGTTGAATACCTCAGCTGCAATTTTTGGCAGTGAAATAGTTTTCCATTATCAGATACATATTCTCTAGTTTCTTGTAGGATACTCAGTTCTCAGTTAAGCCAAATAGATTGATCTTCCATAGTTCATGACTGACATTTCTGGAATCTGGCATCAGGAATGGACATGGAGTTTTATTCATATTTTTTGAAGTGTCATGTTCATATGGTTAGGTCAGATAGGTTAGCTATCTATCATTACTGTCAGTTTGTTACAAATTTTAACAATATGATTAGTCACTTTTTATCTTCTTTTTTCTCTTCAGCCAGAGTTGGCATTAAATGCACAAGAGAGAGAATTTTGTGTGTGTGGACTTAGTTTATTAATTCTTATCTACGTTACAGTGAGTGCTACAGCACTTCTAGTTACCAGGCTAAAAATGAACAAATCTTGCTCATTACAAGCTCTTTTAAGGCTAAACAGTCCAATTAAAAGCTAACACCTAGACTATTTTTACTTTTGACCCAATGACCAAACACCTGTGGCCTGCAGTGTGGCATTTTCTATCCAATTAAAAAGTACTACCTAGACCCAAGAAGAAGAAAGTGAAAAAGAAAGAAAACCCTCACCCTAAACCCTCCATCTTGCCTTCCACACATTGCTATATTCTAAATTCTAAATTTTTCACCATGTGGTTCCACACTTCTATTCAAACTACACACCAGTGATTCTAGTTCTATCATCAAATTTTGGAAGCCTTCTCCAAGGCCTCAGGTCAAAAGCAGTGTTCTTTTGGGGGTCAGTTCCAGGGTACCAACATATGATGAAAATTCAAAGGGCCTGGAAGTTATAATTTGTATCTGCTTAATAAATTAAAATTCCACTCGAAAATACTGTCCTTCTTAAAAAGAGAGATCAGATGTTTCTTAAATCAGATACCCCTGCAGGGCTGATGCATTCCTCATAATGCACGATTATTGCAGAAATATCAGGCATTGTACCATAATCATCTATTTCAGAGAGAGTTAATTCCAAAAGCAGAATAATTTTGCTTTTAGCATGAATGCATTTAAGTTGAAACAGAGAATGAGGCATATATCCCAGATGAGAAGATTCATGCACAGCGGAGCTGAGTAAGTATCAGACAACAGTTAACCTGCATTTACATTTTGAAATCAGTCTTTGCTCATTGCATCAAACAGAAGCTTTTAAACTTAGAAACAGGGAAGAAAGACGATGGTCAAAAAAAAAAAAAATTCCCTGGAGCTGTTAAGTGAATGCTTCTGCTAAATTCAAATTTATATCTCTGTGGTGAAGGTCTCTTTTATGACTCAGACTTGCTCTCTTGTTACATCTTGTTACATCAATATCAAATGGATTTTATACGTGCAAAAAATAGATGGCCTCCCTCTGAGGTATTTGCCAATGTAGTGTCACTGCACTGTGTTCTATATTAGTGATTAGCTTGTTAGTACGAGAGGGAAAGTAAAATTGAGAAAAGTACAATTAGTACAAGGTTTTCTGGTTCTGTATGGCATGAAATTTTACTTTCCTCATTTCTGAGTTTGCACTGTGAAATGTGCACATTATACACACAGAGTCATTACAGTCTTCTAAAAGCACAGTGGATCATTTTCCAAAAATTAAAATCTTGGCAGTGGAAATTTGTTAAGGCAGAACTAGTAAGTAAAATAAATGCACACAGATTTGTGAAATTAATAAGTAGCATAATGTGTATTTTAGCAAATGCTCATCAAAATGAAGCCTTTCTATGTGTTTTGCACCCTTGAACTTTTAAAATTTTATTTTAAATATGTTGGAGAACACTAGAGCTATCTCAAACACTAATATTCACTACTGTGACAGCTTAGTCAGAACAAATCACAAACAGCTTGTTATCTAAAGAAGAATCTAGGATTGAAGATGGCTTCAAAGAGATTTCTGGGGAAACCCACAGAAATCATTACAGTATGGCTTTTTATTTACTGTTCACACTATTAAAATTCAACAGGCTATTAATATTGCCAGAAAATTGTGAAAACAGGTGAAACAAAGAACCTTTTAGTCCATATCCTCCATATACAACTTCAGAAGGAAATGTAAATGCAGTGCATATGTAACCTTAATTAGGTCATTCAGAACCTGATAAGAGCTACCATCAGGGGCTGTATAAATAAAAAATAACAGCTTTGATAGGAAAGTGATCAACATCTAAAGAGAGAATCTTTGTTTCCTAAGGTGACACAATTAGATTTAGATATTTTCTGTCAGATCTTTGATTCAGTGTACACTGGTATAAAAATCTCACCTGGAATATTTTCTGGAAAAATTTTCTAACCAATTAACTGTATCCTTTTCTTTTACTGCATTAGACTAGTTGATGTTATTCCCCATTTTCACTCTGTTTGCATCCTATTGATAGGTGAAGATTTCAGCAATATTAGATTAATGGTGCATCTTAGGATACCATGATGAATCTTTGCTATTTTATGTTTAATTTAAGTAAGTAACTACTTAAGTAGTTAAGTTACTTTAATTAAAGACTTACAAGGGGTCCATCTTTACCCAATATATGCTGCACTTCAGTTAAGGAGAGTAGCTGCTATATTTCTTAATGCCAGTCAAGTGCATGGTTATACAGTTGGCTCTAGAGAAAGATTTTTAAAGAAAATCTTTATATTCTAACCACAATAAACTTTTTTTCCAGTATATTTGTATATATTTGTTCTCTCAAGACGCTCCATAAGACTCCACTGCTGAAGTGACTGCATACATGAATCATGCCTTAAGCAATTGCTTGTAAGGTTAGGTGCTGTTTAACATGAAAAGAAAGTATGAAGACCATTCTATACAGTTTAAGATGGTTGTAGAGAAGATAAAAATTCAGCTTATCCTTTATCTTAGGAGTGTTGTAAAGCTTAATTAAATGAAGCTTACAAGGTACTCTGAGCTACTGAACTCATGAGCAGGGTTTAGGCAAGATTTCTTTCTATTTTAACATTAAAGACAACAGGTCTGATTATATTTAGCACATACAGTATAAGTATTTGTACAGGATTCTGAGACAAGGAGCCAAATCTACCAGTTTAATACTCTTGAATAAAATAACGCGGTAATTTTCTTTAAAATCTGCATATCATGTAAATTCTGACATAAAATTAAGTTTGTTTTTGATTTCGAGAGTTTTGGTCATTGTGAATTTTTAAAAATATTATTATATAGTGGTTTCTGGCATTCATAAACAATTAATGAGAAATTTAGAATTTAGACTTTTCAAAGTCTGGCTAAACAATTTCTCATGTGATGGAGGTAACATGGGAGTTCATTGGCTGTATTGTATATAGGTAAGGATATATCACTATCACTTTTTCACTGAAGATGTGCAACTTGAAACTCTCAAGCTTCACAAAATTGTGAAAGTGAATTACCTGAGGCCAGTGGGTGGCCTCTAGTTACCTTCTCTCCCATTACCACCAGCTGCTTTGATTCATGCACGTGTAGCAAGCAGAGTGGTCACAGCAGTGCTCCTGGCTAAGGTCTGCTCATTCAGATCAGATCTCCTACATTTTTGCTGAAGTCTGTGCTTAGAGACTTCAGAATATCTCGTAATGGCATATTCTGACAGCAAGTTCCTACAAATGGTTTAAGTTGTTGCCTAAAATCAGGCTGTAGAAGCAAGCCTGCTTAAAGGAAATGTAAAGTCACTCTGCCCAAAATAATGTTTTTCAATAGCTTTTCATTTCTGGCATACTCACTAGCAAAAGGCGGAACACCTCCATTACAACAGGAATAGATAAATGAAAACTTCTTTCTTGTCAGCAGCCAAATACTCCAGCTGAGCTGGGAGGTTGGCATTCCTAGGGGCAGGACAGGGCAGCTTTCAAATAGTGTGATCATGCACAGGTCAGAAATGACAACAGATAAGATAAGCAAGCCTCTTTCATATTGTGATTGTCTAATAGAAAATATTGTGGTCACAAAAAGAGACTTTCACCACAGAAAAATAAATTTGAATTTAGCTGAATCATTCACTTGAGAAACTCCAGGGTATTAATTTTTTTGTATGACAACCTCATTAAAATACAGGCTGCCCTTATGTCAAGGTAGTTGACTGTGAGGTTCTGACCTCTGCTGCTCTAAGGCACCAACCTTGTCGGGTTCTCTTAAATGATCAAAGCAGCTAAAGTTGCTAAAAATGTTATTTATCACAAAGCACATCTTATTACAAAGCACATCAGTCTCAAAAGGTAAGCAGAAAAGCAATGGCAAAAGGAGCAGCAAAAGCAAATGGCAAGAGCAAGTGGCTAAAAGCCCTGGCAGAAAGCAAAAGGCTAAAGCACCAACTCTCCCCAGCAGATACTCATACAGGATTTTTCCAACAAGCTAAGACACAAACCCGCATTAACCTATTAGAATTCTAGTTTCTTAGCATGCTAGGTTACATATAGACTACACATACAACCTATCTTGTTCTATCTGAAAAATGTAAGCAATAGTTTTACTATAGCTCTATTATGTCTAGGTACTGGCTACAAATGTGGTCCTGGAGCCTCTGCTGAAAATATCAGTATGTCTTCAACCTTCACTAGAACTCTCACTGCAACTTTGGAATTTGAAACCTTTCACTTACTAAAAACATTAGAGCTCACTCTAAAACGTACTAACTTACTTCTACTCAAATGTCTACTTTATGTTTGAGTGGTTTAACATACTTCAATCCATCCACAGGCTTTAATTCAATACCTGCACTCTGGTTTCTCTTTGAAGAATTCAGAGAGACCCCTGACTCACAGACTCCAACAGTTTACTATTATGTTGCCTTATCTGCTAAGGCAAGTGCGACCTGGTTGAGAAGCAGACCACGACGGACTCGCACTACCGTCGGACAAACACACGTCACGCCAATATGGTGAACGGTGAAATGCATTTATTTCCTGTGGGCACCCGCTTAAGTATCCTCGGTGTGCCCACGTCACTACCTTAGGGGTTGGCAACTTGGAACGTCATGGAGAAGGAGGGGCCCTAATCTCCTCGTAACAGCGCGTGATCTTCCGAGCGGCTGTTCTGGCTAACCACATCTCCCCCCTCTCCATGAACAATTAAACTTTAACAATAACATTGGAAACTGGGTGAACAACTGGTTAGCAAACATGCAAACAAACTGGTTAGTAGACGAACTGGCTTAACAACTGTTTAGGTTAACTGTCTTTGCTGCAAAAGCATAACATTGATAGTGCTTAAACGAGCTTTGACGAACTGTGCAATCTTATTAAGTAAACAAGGTCCGAACACGAGTGCAAGCATAACAACAACAACGGGTCCCAACAAGGTAGAAATGATGGGGGCAATCCATGGGTGCTGAAAGAAAAGGGAATTGAACCAGTTCTGTTGTTGGAGCTCGTGACGACGACGCTCCAGTCTGCTTTTGAGTTCTGCCATGGACTTACGGATTGGGCCTGAGTGGTTAACATATGTGCAGCACTCTTCGTTTAGAGCGGCACACAGTCCTCCTTGTTGCATTAACAAGAGTTCCAGGCCTCGTCTGTTCTGGAGAACCATTTCTGATAGGGAGAATAAAGATTCTTCTAGCTTTAGGATGGTCTTGTGGATCTCTAGAAGGTCTTCATCGATGGCTTTTTGTAACTGCTGTAGTCCTTGCCTTTGAGTTGCCAGAGACGTGATACCTGTGGCTGCTCCCGTTCCTCCGAGGGTCAGCAGGACGGCAAGGCTGACTGCGGTGGCTAGCTCTCGTTTGACTCGGAGTGGCTCTGTTTCAAAGTGCAGCATCACTTCGTCATCCGTATGATACATGATTCTGGGGATGACAATAACTTGTATACACAGGTCGTTAGTCTCGTTAAAGTGCTCTATAAATACACATGGGGTAAGTCCGGTTGTATGGCATGCCCAGATGCTACCTGCTGCTGGAATGGCCCACTTTTCTCGCCGGTTCAGGCGAACAGATGACTCACACAGCTCTTTGTTTTGTGTTTTAATACTTGCATTCCCTATACAAATTCCGTGGCCTGAAATGATTCCCAAGGTGATGCCTTTACTTGGAGCATCCCACCTGCATTGCCTTGGGCTTGCTCTTTGGGAGTATTGAAAGGTTTTGTTCGAGCCAATTCCTTCGGTAGAAGGGTGGCCGAGAATCATAACAGAGCCAACAGGATTTTTGTAAGGTTGGGCCGTGAGGTGTTTAAAGACAGAAATGCAGCATGTAGCATTCGGGGCATAGACAGTCTGCGATGGAACCTCGGGTGTGGACAAGGCTTGCAGCGGGGTAATGTAAGCGGCTACAAAGCGGTTTGTTTGCTTTTGAAAAGGTGGGCATGGGTAGTTTGTCCTTCTGGAGAATTGTCAGTTCATTAGGCCCTATGGTAAGATGGTGTTTGTGTGATGAGGACCTAATGATTTGAATGACAGTGCCTCTGTCCGGGGTTACGTGTTATAGATGGGTCTTCTCGCTGGTACACTGACCACAACCTCCCCACTGCCCAGGATGGATCGTGTGTTTGCAACACCGTGATGGTAAGGTGTGTGCAGTTTCGGGGTGCCTACCTTGGTAGGTACTCCTGGAAAACGCAGTTGTTGAGCCAACCTGTGACTTTTAGGAACTTCGTCTTGTCTGGGAGGCTTCCACCGATTGCCTGTAACTATGGTTTCACACCCCCAATAGCCACAGAACCAATACCCTGGGTAGGTACAGTATTGTTTTCCAGGGTTGTTGCTTGGACACCAATACGTCCCTACCTTGATGACCTGGGAGGTTCTGCCGGACCCGATTAAGCTGGTAAAGATGTCTGACAGCCGGACGGTCCAGGCTGGGGGTGTTGGTCTCGGTTTGGCCTATCAGAGGCGCCCGGTGGCGAAGTTCCTGAATGTCCAGATGTGGGGCTGGTATGGATGGTACTTTCGGTGCTGAGGTGGATCAGTGCTGCTAGGACGTGAGGCACAGGAATGGACTTGGCGGCTTGGCTGGAACCTGTGGGAAAGAAACTTAGGATGTTGGTTAGCTTTTGTTGGGCAAGACCGGTTTTATGGATTTCAAAGGACACCATTTGATATCACCGTCTTTTCTCACTGCTGCATACCCTCTGCCCGTCACAACCAATTTCCACCCTGTCTCCCACTCCCCTAATTCATTTTTGATGGTAACTGGAGGGCCCTCTTGGACGGCTTCTACCGCCCAGTGTTTTTGGGAAGGGGCTTGACCTTGGTCTCCTCGGGGGAATTGGTTCAGGGCTAACAGAGCTGTTGCGAGCAGTCGTGGTTGTTCTGACGGAGGAATGGCTCCAACGAATCCTTCGGCCTTTGCCAGAGTTTCTATTTTTAATTTCAAGGTTTGATTTGCTCTTTCCACTATTGCTTGTCCCGTGCTGTTATACGGAATGCCTTGTTTGAGAACGATGCCCCATTTGGAGGCAAACTCTTGAGCCGCTTTGGAAATAAAATGAGTTCCATTGTCAGTCTTTATTTGCTTGGGGATGCCAAGCCAGGCCATGGCTGACAACCAATGCTGCACTGCAGCCTTAGAATTTGCTTTGGCATGTTGAGTCCCTATGATGACTCCGCTGAAAGTGTCCACGGTTACGGCAAGCCATGCTCTGGGCTTCAGCAGTTGGCACAGCGTGAAGTCTGTTTGCCAGATCTCTGAGGCTTTTAAGCCTCTGGGGTTGACTCCACTGGACCACAGCGGGGATTTCTGGCAATAGGGACATGTGGCCACGATGTGTCTGGCGTCGGTCAGGGGAATGCCACATTGCTTGGAAAGCGCTTTTGCTCCTATGTGGAGGGACTCGTGCAGTTGCTTGGCTTTGCAGTGTCCATAAGTTTTGGCTGCAGCATCGGCTTTGTCATTTCCCAGTTGGAAATAGCCTTTGATGGGACTGTGGCTGTTAATGTGGATCACAGTTACGGTACCTTTTCTCGAGTGCACTGCTTCCTCAATTATTTGGGCGCTGGTGAGATGGAAAGCGCCAGGGTGAGCCATCGCTTGACACAGCTTTGCAGCAAACATGGAGTCCGTAACGATGTTGAGGTGATCGAGCGGGAACAGGTTGCAGGCGAGTACTATTGCTGATGCCTCTAACAGCTGAACTGACAGGGACTGATCTTGCATTTTCACGCACTGCCACTTGTCTTTGTCTTGCCACACAACTGCAGCTGTTGATGTCGTTGATGAGGCGTCTGTGAACACCGTTGGTCCGGGTGAAGGTCTGTCCAGGACTTTGGGTGGAAGGTCGATGTCCACGACAGCGAGCAGCTGAGTCCACGGAGGCTTGGCAGCATAGCAAAGTTCTCCTCGAACCCGAACAGGGCTAACGCCAAGGTGTTCTAAGATGGCCACTGGCGGAGGAATTTGCTTTCTGAAAGGTAGATAGATTTTGGCAGGTTCAAAGCCTAGATGGTTTAAGGCAAGCTTTCTACCTTTCATGATGACATTTCCGAGGCACTCGACACCTGGTGAGAAGGCTCGCTGAGATTTTCCCAGGACCACCCATTGAATTGGCTTAGCTGACTCAGGAGGTCCTTGGGCCAAGGCACCTACTCCTCCTTCTTTGGTAAAGTGCACGTACAAGTCCAGAGGCAGGTTGGGGTTCCATCTGGCGAGTACCGCAGCTGCCAGCTGTTTTCGATGAAATCAAGCGAGTGGGCGGCTTCATTGGAGATAGTCTTGGATTCCCACGGATGTTTCCCTTTCAGAAGGTCATAAAGGGGAGACATGACCTCTGGAGGGATGAGGGTGGTGTTCGCAGCCACTGCAGGGATCCTACTAGTTGTTGAGCGTCGTGGAGGCGTCTGGGCGTCTCGCCCGGGATCTTGATGGCAGGGAAGCGTCACGATGCGAGCTGTTGATTTTGGCAGCCTAGGAAAGTGACTGAAGGGCCTTTCTTTATCTTGGCTTCCGCTATCTCAAAACCGTTGCTTTTCAGGGCACTTGAAACTTCGGCAGTGATGTTATCTACCTGGTCGGACGTGGAAGCTGCAATGAGGATGTCATCCATATATTGGATGATTGTTGCTCCAGGGTTCTTGATCCGGACTGGAGCCAGGGCTTTACTAACGACGATTTGGCAGATGGTTGGCGAGTTGATCATGCCCTGCGGTAACACTTTCCACTGGAAGCGGAGGCTGGGTTGGTGACCGTTGGGAAAGGTGACGGAAAAGGCAAACCGTTCTTTGTCCTCGTCGTGTAGTGGGATGGAAAAGAAGCAGTCCTTTATGTCTATTACAGCACAGGGTTGGTTTGTTGGTATAAACGAATTACTAGGAAGCTTGGTTTGAACTGGCCCCATGGGTTGGATTTTTCTGTTGACAGCTCTGAGGTCATGCAGGAGACGAAAGCCTTCACCGCTGCGTTTTGGGATGACAAACACCGGGGTGTTCCAAGGTGAAACTGAAGGCTCGATGTGACCCTTTGCAGCTCTCGCTTTCGACTAGGTGGAGCAGAAGCGGATCTTCGAGAGCTCTGGAATGGGCCACTGCTTTCGGCGTACACCGGATCCGATGACTTCCATGTTAATTTAATTGGGAGCGGCGAGTGCGGCGGGTGGCCCTGAGGGTAAATTTGTCACCCTCATGCCTAGCAGAGCTTGGCGTCTCGCCCTAGAAGTGGTGGAGTGTTGGTGAGGGGCGTGCTGCGTGCACACTGACCGGTTTTTCGGCCCCATCCGTGGAGTACACAACGATCGACACCGGATCCACGCTTTTTTGGGCACGTTGCACTCCTCCCACTCCGACCACTGCTGCGGCGTCCTGTAGCTGCCAACTTGGGGGCCAATGGGTGTTAGGGATAACTGTAACGTCTGAGCCTGTGTCAACGGTAAAGAGAAGAGTGATACAGCAGACATCTGGTTGTGTTGTTAGCCGGCAAATTCCCCAAACTTGCGGAGGGTTCAGCGAATCACAGTCTATAGCCAGGGCCACCCGGGGGATGTCGCCGCGTTGGAGGGCGCTTGCGGTGTGGGTTGCGCTTGCATGACTTGTGTTGCTGGGTGTGTAGGTGGTGCAGGTGGAGGCAGTGTGTAAGTTGGGATGTTGGGCAAAGTCTGCGCTGTAAAGTTGGGTAAAGCTTGGGCTGTGAAGTTGGTTAGCTCTCTGGGGGGCAGCGGTGTGGGAAGGTGCTCCGCCTCTGTAGGAGGAACATAGCTGGGCCGCGGGATGTCCCAACGGGGAGAGGGTCGCATGCGGCCCGGTTGCCCCCTCCCCTGCCCGTTTCCCTGCTTCCTGTAAATGCAGAACCTGGCGACATGGCCTGTTTTCCCGCAAACCCAGCAAGGACCTTTGGGCTTTGCTGAGCGATGGTTTGTGGGTTCGCGAGCGACTGTTGGTATTCGCGAGTTTGAGCGGCCATTACTTCCGCCACTGCTGCGCCAACCGCTGCTGGTGAGTGGGGCCATAAGCGGCACCGACTGCGGCTTGAACTGGGGCCAGATTTTCTTCTTTAACAACGTGTTTAATAATTGTGGCGATGCTGGCGCCAGGAGGCAGAGATCGCAGCAATTCTTTTGTGGCTTGATTACACTGCTGCCTAATGCAGCCTTCCATCACCGGCCCTTTCGCTTCCGACGGTAAGTCGGAGGAGTCTATAGCGGCTTGGAGGCGGTCGACAAAGGCGGTAAAGCGTTCACTTTCCGCCTGTTTGATGGAAGCCCAGGGAGAGGGTTTGGCGACTTCTGGCGGCATGCGAATGCGGATAGCTTCCCTCGCTGACGCAGTGGTGGCAGCGACCTCAGAGGCTCTTAGGCCTTGTGCTTGTGCCTGAGGGCTGACCATGCCTGGGTCTCGACCCATTAGGCGTTGCAGGCTGGAGTTCACGCCAATGGGTGTTGGTCTCCGGTCGCTTTGGCAAGGATTTTTTCTAAATTATCTTCCCATTCTTGTTTAAATACAATCATGCCTGCCCCATCAAAGATCATCACGGCAAGTTTGTTTTTATATCAAAGGGAGCATATCATCGTTGCCAAAGAGACCGTCGAGCAAGGTGGAAACCATTGCTGAGTTGATTCCCTTTTCGGCAATTGCCTTTGCAATGGCCTGCACGTCCTTGGGGTTCACCGGAGAGTATGTTGGTAAACTATTTTCGAGTCTCCGAACCGGAAAAATTCGCGCTGCTGTCTCAGGTAAATCGGCAAGCGCTGATTGAACCTTTTTCCAGTCGGTCAAAGGCATGGTTTTTGTGGAGCCCTTTTTTGCTGCATGCCATGGGGTTTGGGTGGTAAACTGGGCAAAAGTTGCCGGCACAAAATTTGCACCCGAGTCGGAACCCGAATCCGAATCGGAATCCGAGTCGGAGCTGGGCCCGGCACAGGTGTAGCATTGCCGTGTATGTGTGGGTTGCCTGTGCCGTCTGTCCCGGCTAGGCCTCAGGCCTGCCTCGACCTCACTGTCCGATGGACAGGAAGTGGAATGGTCGGGGACTTCCGGCAGACAGTGCTTTTTCCCTGAGCTCCGCCCCCTGGGTTTTCGGTAGGTGGTAGCCGCACCCGCCGTGTTCCGCCCCGCGCCCGCCAAGCTCCGCCCCTTTTCCAGGACCTTCCCCGCTTTTTGATTGGGTGTGGGTGGCTCCTCCCAGCTGGAAACCGCGCACTCCTCCCCCTGATGTGCACTGCGCATGTCCGTGGCGGGAATTGGGTAGGGGTCCCGCCCTTCTTCTTTGCCCTCGGCGCCATATTGTGGGGTGTAAGATGGTGGCGTTATTTCTATTTGATTTTTACTTTTGCCACTGGCGCCATCAATAACGAAAGGGGAACAATCACGTTGAGGAGGTGGTTTGGGGTTGGGGTCAGTGTTAGCACCGGGGGTTGGGGTTGGGGATTGGGACCGCGAAAACGAGGGAGTGTTAGTATTCAACAACGAACCAGGGTTAGTAAATTCATCGAAAACGCAAGTCTGAGTCGTGGCTCCCACCCCCAGCTTGGGAATAATTCTTAAACATTGCTGCGCCGCTTTCCACGTTTCTTGTTCTTCAAGAGCTTTTTTCAGAGCGGTTTTAACTCTACCCCAGCTCTTGAGGCACTTACTTGAGCCGGACGAAATAACGTCATCGGCTAGAGCGGAGGTACATTTTGCCCAACATTCTGAATGCAGAATATCGACAGGGCGGTCAATAACATTCAACTTTAACAACCGCGTAATAGCAGTTTTTAAATCACTAGCTTTACAATTTATATTCCACTGCGCGCACACTTCAGAAATTACCTGCTCGAGATGTTCCATCCCGGCGGTACGGGAGCGTCCTCCCCACCGAAGTCAGACCTGCTGCTCCGGTCGTCTGCTCTGCCAGCGTGTCTCCCGTCACCCGCCGCTCAAACCCGTGTGACGGGGAGCGGACCGGGTTTCGGCGCCACTATGTTGCCTTATCTGCTAAGGCAAGTGCGACCTGGTTGAGAAGCAGACCACGACGGACTCGCACTACCGTCGGACAAACACACGTCACGCCAATATGGTGAACGGTGAAATGCGTTTATTTCCTGTGGGCACCCGCTTAAGTATCCTCGGTGTGCCCACGTCACTACCTTAGGGGTTGGCAACTTGGAACGTCATGGAGAAGGAGGGGCCCTAATCTCCTCGTAACAGCGCGTGATCTTCCGAGCGGCTGTTCTGGCTAACCACACTATTATGAATTCTTGTTTACTAGGCAGTTTACTATTATGATTGCTATTATGAATTCAGGTATTCCCTTTCTCTTTTGGTCTCAGCCACACTAGTTAGAGAAAGTTGAAATGATAAAATACATGCTAGTAAAAATTACTTATTAGATATAAAAACTACTGCGTATTTAGGAGACCAACCAAACACAGAGACAAAATTCCTTTGTAATCTGAATAATGTAGGTTTCATTATCTCTTACGGTCTTTATTCTTTCCTTTTGTTGACTGATTTACTGATTTCCTGATTAAAAGACCAATAATAGACCTTCATTTGTATTGACTTCTCCAGAACATTTATGCTAGCATCTTTACACAAAAGAGCAGTCGACTGGCAGCTTCATGGGGCAGTGATTCTTTTCTGGTCTGGCAAGTGAGATACTTTCCAACAGGCCTATGGGACTTGAGTAAAAATAATGTTGTCATGTAAATACAGCAGCAACAAATGCAAGGGATGCATGTTGGTCAGAGTAGGAATTCAGTTCTACCTAAACACCCTGCAGACTGAAAGCAGCACAAATAGAAAGCACAGAGACCTACTGAGACAGGATACACTGATGTGCCAGACAGTCTGTCTTGGCTTGAACGAGTGAACTTCGTTTTGAAATTTGGAAATACTTTTCTATCAGGAGTCTTCAGCATTCCACTTCAAAGTCTAAGCATTTTTCAAAGAGAAATAAAAGAGTGGTAGAAAGTTCTCTGATTCGTTATCATATACCAACATAGCAACCACATGCAACTCTTCTGATAAAGCAGTTTTGGGATTTTTCTTGCAGCTGATGTTTCCCATGGACACTTTTCAGCATAATTTGTTACCAATGTACGTATTTTGCCAAAAATCAGATTGATGCCCTCTCAGTAACTGGTAACAACAGAATTTTATATTCATTAAAGCAGTAAGCCTTCAATATTTGAATGAGGAACAAAGGATTTTTCATTGTTGCAGTTCATAGCAGCTTACTTCTTTAAGCAACATCACCACATTAGCCATAACACATTTCCTGGGAGACCACAATTTCAGCTGAGAAGATAAAGTCCAGCTTGCAAATCCATTCAGAAAAAGGAAAAAGAAACATTAGTGAATACATCCTGCATCCACAGATTTGATGACTGATTACACATTTTCACACCGAGCCAAGCCTACACAACAACATAGCCAACATAAATGTCATCTGTCTTGGCAGAACACACAGTCTGCCCTCTAGCACATACTTCTGACATGCACATGCCAATTAATTGAACGTTAGCCTATCTACTTCAAAGTAAAAAGGACTCCACTGAACATTTTTAAGGATACTCAATTTCCCCTAAAAGTACAACTGTAAAGTGGAGGGCTCAGATGTGACTTTATTGTAATTTATTTCAAGAATCTCAGTTATCATTAAATTCAAGAGATTGTTATTGGAAATTTTCTCCACATTCTCTCTCTGAGATGTTGACCTCAATTTAATTTAGACAATGAAGTACGACTAGCAAGAAAACAACCGGTGCTGCCTTTGCTTGGTGCGTTGTTCCTTTACTATCTAATTTTGCAGAACAGGCATCAATGTGACAGAAATTGCACTGATGACATCCAAAACCTCATCCCATAGCTACAATTGCATAATGCCCCTCATCACAGCCACGGTTCCTCGAAAACAAACAATCCTAGTCCTGCTGTAAAACCTCTGACTTTGTGTTTCCATACATCTGTCATGCCTGCAGCAACACTCATGGGGCTGCATGAGCTACTGGAAAAAATTTCTGCCTGTACATCATGTGTAGTGTGGCTCTTTTGATGGGGAAGTTAGCCAAGTGTGCTCAGGAAAAGATACAAACTGGAAAAAAAGTGCCCTTCTCACCTAGGGGAAGGAAGAGTCAGTGCAAAGGCTGAAGGAGATCAAGACGTGCCTCAGAGTCCCAGGGAGCAGCTATAAACAAGACTGAGCCAAGTACAAGGGCTAAGGGAAAATGCACTGATGGCAGGTGAAAGTACAGCTACTTCACAAAACCGTCATCAGGAAGTGATGACACTGCTCTGGCCAAGACTGGGAAATATTTTGATCCTGTAATAAGGCCCAGACTTTGGGAGTTGTGCTGTATTTTGTGTTTATATAAAATGAAGGCTTTCCTGACACCCCAGAGATCATTTTAACAGGGTGCAGTTAAAGAGAGACACTCATGAAACAGAGCAATTTGTCATTTGGGACGGCAAAGAATTTTAAGCACTTACATAGATATTCTTGCTTAAAGATACCCTGATTTATTCTGACTTGCTAACAAGAAATATACAATAAACAGATTATGAGATTCCTTTAAGTATGCAGATTTAAGGAATTGTCAGCCATGTCACGTAAAATTCAAAGCTTTGGTCATTTCTGGGAATGTTTCAGTATGTTTACTGATAAATTTACTGGATTTTTAGTCAACATCTGCACTGAGAAAAGATAGGCCAATCTGAACACACACTCTGTGTGGAGATCCATGAACGACACTACCATGACCTCTTTCTCACTGACATATTTATTTAGGAAAAAGTTTCATTTTTAGCAGCACCTAAGCTCTTAGTGATTATTGAAAATTTTTAAAGTGCATTTATATATAATTGGCATGTTCACAGTGAAGTGCACAATAACATTAGCAGCTCTCTAAAATTCAGTATACTTTGAAAATATTATCTGTTGCACCTTTTCATGACCAAGTTTCAAGTTCTACTTATCTACTCCATATTTCCTTATGTGAGCTTGCTTGAACACTGTTTTTTATTGCTGATTGGGCACTCCAGGTAATAAGACACCTTTTGGGCATAGCCAAACAATAGGTTGTGACGTCAGTGTTTTTAATTGTAGATACTAAAATTTAGAATTTAATAAACTTGTGAGATCCATATCTAAAGCATAATTTTGATGATACACAAAATCCACTTACAAATTAGCCTTTATAAAATGCTTAGGCCCTGCTTAAAAAGACAGGAGTTTCTTTTGATTATGAAAGAATGTTTGTGTGAAGAGCAAAATACAAAAGAGAAAGCAACAACTAAAGAATTCTTGATGGGCATTTAAATCTTCTATTAATATGCAAATTTTGTGCTTTAGGATTCCAGGAAAAGATAATTTTTTTTCATAGATTATTTGAAAAATGTCTTACTCTCCCAGAAGTGCTTCTTGTATGAATCCAAGTGAAACACTGTATTTATGGTAATCCCCAGACACTCCTCTATGTACTGTTTTCTTTTTGAAATTATATGGTGTTTACTGAAGCATATTTGTAAAACATTCCACAGCTGATTTTATTCTAAAGATTTCCTTTAATAGGGCTGAACCCCTGTTAATCTGTGTCATGTGAGAAATCATCTTCAACTACAAGGGAAAAAATGAAAAAGTCTGTATGAAAATTTGAATAAGAGTTTCTGATGTAAATATTTGTAATTTCATTTTCATAATCAATTTCAGTCATATGCATGGCCCTGGAAATATACAAAAATATTTTCCTCATTATATGCCATTCTTCAGAGCAAAAGCAATTTTATTGCTGGAATAACTTTATTAGTATATATTCAAAAATGCATTTCCTTATTTCCTTTATACCTAGTCATAAGCACTAATTTCATGGGGAAAAACGAAGAATAAAAATAAAAAAAAATCTTCTTTGCTGTCATCAAAAGGGAAAATAGAAATTTTTTTTTCTTTTGATTTTGGTTTGGGGGTTTTTTGTCATAAAGTTAATCATGTTCTCTATTTTTCATGTAAAAATGACAGAGCAAGATAGTGAGTTGAAATCTGTTTCTCTTGCAAGAATTCCTCACCTTCTGTGGTTTTATTGATGATCAAGGTTAATCTCTAAAAATTGTCTATGGAATTCAGAATTATCATGAATTCCAAACATTTTTGTCTTGTTATTTGAAAGGCTGTAATGATTTGATCTCACTTTTCACTGTGAATCCTCTTTGATCCCACATAAATGCCTTCTTGCTCAGATCCCTCATAGAATTAAGGTTTTAGCTGTGGGTTTCTTTTGACTTTTATGAATTTGGGTGTAGCTCCATCACTGTGAAATGCAATGTTTCTGTGCAGCTGTAAAGCTGTTGAGGGAGAGAGGCATGCACTGGAGTCCCATTAAGAGATAGTATTATATGACCTTTTCACTGGCACAACATGGAAAATAAAACAGGTCTCCAAAACCATGACCAACCAAGAAAAAAGAAAGACCTTCATAGGATTACAGAAAACTGTTAGAGGTAAATTTATTTGGTTTTAATATATTCCTCTAATATTTGCTGTTTGCTATTATAGAGAAGACATAAATTGTATTCCTCTAATTGAGCTGACAGATCCGAGGTCATTATTCTATTTAAGGACATGGCAAAAGAATCCCAATTTAAAAAGCAATGTAGATTTTTTTCCTCTGAAATACATATATGAATCAGACAAAGTTATATTTCATGTTACACAATGTATATGACAAGTAACAGTTAAGAGAAAAGTCAGCAAAAACCACATAAATGTGCTGCAGGAAGTGAATAAGTGTTTCTTGAGAGAGCAAATACATAATATGGAATGCTGCATCCAGATCCAGGTATTGCAAATTCACTTGTTGTGAAATCTTCCTAGAGTTTATCCTGCTTCTGCCAGAGGGGAGCTTGACACAGTTATAAACATCATTCTGCCTTTGGAGAAAAGAGGTGGCAGGTTTTTGGCAAAAGCAAAGAAGTGAGGCAGGACAGGCAGTGCAAATGCAGGATTACATAAGCTAAGAGCCACAGATGCTGGAGAAGGGTAGTTTTAACAGTGACAGTAGTTGTTGGTTATTTGGTTTGTTTTTTTGTGTTTTTTTTTTTTTGCCTAAAGACACAGTTTTAACTAGACAAACCAAACAACAACAACAACAAAAAGAAAAAAAAAAAGAAAACAAACAAAAAAAGAGGGAAAAAAATATGGGGCCACGTTCAAACAGTTCAGTTGGCATTAATTTCTTGAATCTATTTAATCTGACTAGATATTAGTAAACACACTGAATGCCATACCCTGAAGGGGAAGATTTAAATGGAAAGCACAGAAGAGGACAAGAAGAGTGTGGTAGAGACCAAGTGATCACAGCCGATAACTGCGCTGACAGCACACAGTCTTCTGTCAGCTCCACTCAATTCTGAGCTCACTTTGGTTAGCACCTAGAGATCCCATCATAAAGGCTTGGTATGCCTTGCAACCTCACATTGTTGTGGGGCAATTTTTCTCGCCACTTAGTCCTCAAACATGAAAAAATGCTTCCAATGCTCATGTGTGTTTCAAAACTGTTCCAGTGGGGATAGCAGTCCCCAGCTGGATGGAGTGTGAGAACAAACCTACCTTGGCTTTTTTTTCCTGGTCCCTCACCAACATTCCTCAGTGAGTAATCAATTCAAACATACACACATGTAATTTTGGTGGTCACATTCAGTCACAGTGCCTGTCACTTTCCACCCAAGAGCTTCCTGTTTCCAAAGCAGGACGAGCTGAGGTGCGCATGGTCCATGTCTTGAGCTATTACTCTCAGTATTTATATTAAACTAATTTGGGCTCAGTTTCTCCCTGAGAATACAGTGGTTAGTAAGGGGGGAAGTTGTTTTTAAGGGATTCTTTTACTTATTTTACTTCTCATTATCCTCCTTAGATCTATTGATAATTAATTCACTTTGCAACTTTAAATTGAACCTTAGAGTGTTTTCTCTTGATCTCAACTCATGAACTCTGCAGCATATTGTATTTTTTTCCCCTCCTCTTCCCAGCTGTGTCATGAGAGGATGAACAAGGGACTTTCATGAGTGCCTGGCATTGGGCCAGCATCAAAACACAACAAAGCACAGGAAAGGACCTGTGGCCTCAGTGTCTTCTACACCCAGGTGCCAGGACCTGGGAAGACTGGGATCCAGGATCAGCTAGTGAAGGGATCCACATCTCATCTATGAATACTGTCACCATCCTCCTCAGCCAGAGAGGGGAGCAGGATGAGGGCCCTGGTGCTGAGTTCATGTGAGTGCTAAGTGTGTACGCCGCTGGCATGTGTGACCAGGCATGTACATGTGTGTATGTGTGGTGTGCACAGCTGTTCTGTGCAGGAGGACATTTTCAGCCTCACTGCTGGCTGAGCCAGGGGACACAGAGCTGAGGTAGCCTCACTTTCTTCAGGCTGTTGGATCAGCCTCCATAATTTCACCTCTTAATAGAAAAAGTGGAATGCTTCTTGTATCTCAAATACAGGGCATACCAGTTCACCACCAGGCAACCTACAATAAGAAAACAAAATATAATTTCACAGGTACTGTGAGCAAGCTGTGTTGGCCTGTCTTGTGGACAGCTGCCCTAGTGCTGCCGCGCTGGTTTCTATATCCAGATGGCTAGTCCTATCTGGGCTGTCCGAGAGACCATGGCTGATTCCTCTTCCTCAGCACTGTCCCTGATGTGTGTTGTACAAGAAGGGGGAGGCTTGCAGGGCCAAAAACAGTATAGAGAGATGTTATTGACTCGGCTTGAAAGACAGGTGTTTGCTAGGAGAGGCAGAAACCTCCCTTGGACTGGGGAATGTAAACCCCCTCCCTTTGATTATCATGATTTTGTAATTAAGGGAGTTTCAGACAAAGAAATGAGGATAGGAATAGCAGTTCTTTACTAGTATGTATAACAAGGCAAACGAACCAACAGCTGTGGCCTGGATAACAAACCGAGCGGGAACCGCTTTCCCCGCGCTGCAGTTCCCGGCACGGCCGGCAGGGGGCGCGGCGGCTCCCGGGGGCGGGGCGGGGCCGTGATCCCCGCGCCGGCAGGGGGCGCTGTGCGCGGGCCGGGGCAGCGCGCGGCAATGGCGGCCGGGCCCGGCGGGAAGGGACGGGACAGAGAGGCCGTGCCTCAGCACCTGGGGCCGGGCAGGAAGGGACGGGACAGAGAGGCCGTGCCTCAGCACCTGGGGCCGGGCAGGAAGGGACGGGACAGAGAGGCCGTGCCTCAGCACCTGGGGCTGGGCTGGGCCCAGGCGGGAAGGGACGGGACAGAGAGGCCGTGCCTCAGCACCTGGGGCTGGGCCGGGCGGGAAGGGACGGGACAGAGAGGCCGTGCCTCAGCACCTGGGGCTGGGCTGGGCCCAGGCGGGAAGGGACGGGACAGAGAGGCCGTGCCTCAGCACCCGGGGCTGGGCTGGGCGGGAAGGGACGGGACAGAGAGGCCGTGCCTCAGCACCTGGGGCTGGGCTGGGCGGGAAGGGACGGGACAGAGAGGCCGTGCCTCAGCACCCGGGGCTGGGCTGGAAGGGACGGGACAGAGAGGCCGTGCCTCAGCACCTGGGGCTGGGCCCGGCGGGAAGGGACGGACAGAGAGGCCGTGCCTCAGCACCTGGGGCTGGGCCGGGCCCGGTGCCTGCGGGGCTCCGGAGCGCCGGGCGGGAGCGGCAGGCGGCCTGGCAGGGCAGCTCTGGCTGGGCTGTGGCGGTAGAAGCGATCTCCTCCTCCAAAGCCAGGAGCGGGCGAGAGAGAGAGAGCAGCTGCCCCGCTCTCCTTTCACCTGCCTCTAACCTCACCGTGCCTCTGTCCCTCCCTCCGAGGGAAACCCCCAAAAAACCAGAGGGGTTCTTCCTTCCCTGTCTCAAGTACTTAACCATCAGTGTTTCATTAGCAAGTCAATGGCAAAAATTCCACAGGTATGCCGTAAAAGAAAGCCCAACCCTCAACAGCTCTGCTTCCCACAAGCTTTTTGGATTTGTTACTCACAACCAGCAGATGAGAAGAGGTGAACTATTCAAAGGTGTTCAAAATTCCTCTATAACTTCCAGCTGTTAACTGCTTTATGTTACAGTAATAAGACACCGTGATACGTCTGCTCATTGAAGCACACAAAGATGATGTATTCTGTGTAACCAAAGAAATTAAGGTTCACCAGCTTCAACCGAGCTCTTTGTTGCTCTGGTTAAACGATAACACCAAGTATCTCCTTCACAAACAGCTCAGCTAGATCAGCATCTTTAAACAGAAAGGAAAACATACAGTGATACAAAAAATATGGTAGTAAATCAAGTTTCACAAACAAGAGATGAAAAAACTAGGAAAAAGATTAGCAGAATGTCAAGAAAGACTATAAATTCTGAAGATCTTGTGAAATTATCAACATTTGAATTATCCAAAAAGGTTTCTAGCTAGTACTGTGCAAAGCAGCATGTGTGTATGTCTGTCTCCATGTTTGTTCCAAAATGAAAACCAAAACAAATTATGGCATAAACTGAGCTGTGGCAAAAATTAAATTGTCTTCAAGTTCTCAAAAAGGCAGCCTGTACAAAAGTCACTTGTTCAAAATTACAAAAATGTTACCCAATAAACAATTGGCAGAAACAATTAACAAGAAAATCTAAATTATGCAAAGCCCCAGTCAGGTAGACCCTTCTGGATTTTTCTCTCCATTAACGTAAATCAAGTTAGTAATTTTTAACAATTGAAGGCAGTTAAAACTCCCATCAATTTCCACTCTCTTCCTCTGTATGTGTGTCTATGAGTTTAGATCGGTTTGGAAAGAAGTTCACTGACAAAACCACACTATTTTAGTTAATTAGATATACACCAGTTTTGTTATAATATATTCATCTTCTGGATTGTAATAAATTTTAAAAGTAGTTATCTTCTTCAATCCTGCTTGTTGTCTTCCCTATCTAACAGTCACAGTAAAAGTGTGTCTAGGACTAGGAGAAAAATCCATATTCACTCCAAATGTTGTGTGTGTGTGTGTCCAACTCCCAATAAGTTTCAGTTAACTGCAAATGACTGAAAAGTAAATTACTATAGAATGGAAATATGACAGTGACACACGAGAATCCTACCTTAATTCAGTTTGCACAAAAAAATGGGTAACCACAGAGAAAAACAGTGTAGCAGAAGATAAGTATGCTTTAACATAATGAAAGGTTTTATGCTACTTATGTTTGTTCATATTATGAAACTAAGTACCCCACAGACCAAGGAATATTATTTGCTTTTATAACGCAGATTGCAATAGAGATCTTTGGCTTCCAATCAAACACAAGTGTGCCATTGCTCCAGCCATGGAGATTGAGGTGCCTGATTAATATGAGATTCTGTTACTACAAATTTTGCTCTAGAAATCTCCTTATTCTGCATCTCTCCTCTGTGGAGCCCAGTGGCATGAAAGGGTTGTATTCTTATTTAAATAAATTGAGAACTACATTTGATCAAGACCCCTCAAATATTATGTGAAGAGTCATAAGGAATGAGGTGGGGTAATGAATGGGCTGATGTAATCTTTGCAAAATACAAGGAATAAAAAATTGGATGTCAAACCATCTAATTTCCCAATTATTCCTGGCAATTACAAGTACCAATATAATTGCAAGCTATTTAAACAGGGGCTTTTGTATCTCCTCAGTTGACAACACAACTTGAGACGCATGGAGCTTTGCAGCCTCCTAAAATTTACCATGACTATGATGTCCCACCTCAAAGATGAAGCAATATTGCATCAGAGGACCTCTGGTCTCCCGCTAATGGCATCAAACAGTCTAATGTTGTTCAAAATGGGAAAAAAATACACTCTATTGTTTAATAACCGATAAGATTGCTTTACTCTGACCTCCTCAGGCCTGTGCATACACCTGATTTCTCCATGTATGTGAGACATCATTGGTGAAAGTAGCTCTTTCAATTTATCCATGCTTGCCTTCTCTGTGATAACTTTCTAGTGAGTGCAAAAGATGTGAGATTAATCAATATCAGATTAATCTGCACTACAGCAAGAACACTTTAAGGCATCTACAGCATTTCTACCAAGAGCACTTTTAAGAAAATCTACTGTGCTAATGGCTGAACGTGACATTTACTCTTCAAAATGAAATGAGACTCAGTGATGCAGTAAATCTTCAGTCAAACTGTCCCTTGAAAACAGTGTAAGTGGCTATGGGAATGAATTAATCTCTCGGGTCATCAAGTCCACTCCCCCATCATCACCTCATCCCTTTCATTGGCTTACTGAACCTCATCTTAGATCTTGACCGTCGCCCCAGTTATTTTTATCAGAAGGCTATTCAAGGAGCATGGAAGACTGGCATGAAACACCACAACAAAGTCAAACCTTGGTTTGAATATATCAATTTTTCACTAAAAATACACTACACATCACTAAAGGGGCTGTTTTAAAGAATGCCCAGCTCCTTAAAATGTTTGCACATGCCATTGTAATTTCTTATTTTAAAGGAAAATTTCAGTATACTTAACTGAGTTTTCTGATATCTTCCACATTTCTGTAATGTAAAACTTTAGATTATAATAATAGTTTCAAAATTATAGATTTCAGAGTGCTTTGGGAAACAGAGCTGTAGCATGATGGTGATGGTGTGTAGTGTATTGCTGTTGATGGACAAAAGATACAGAAAAAAAGCTTATCCTTCTAGCTAGATAATGGCTTATACATTTATTTAGGGTTTTTTCACATGTAATAATAGAATGCCTCAGACAGTCTGATAGATGCTTGGTCTGTATCAACAAGACTAACTTGCAAAATCTCAAGCTGAAACAATAAAAAGCTTTCACTGTTTACCTCTGTTTGCTGTTCTACACCTGCAAGTGTAATTGTCAGCTGAATGTTCCGAAACCTCCAGGCAGAGCATGTATTTATGTGCACCTGGATGTTTATAAAATGGCACTGCCCTTACAGAAATTATCTTCTCATATAGTCAAGTTCAGTTTCGGTGGCAGGAGTACATGTTTTTAGCATGAGAAAATAAAGGTTATATAGTCAGATATTAATTCACATTTAAATGTTTTGTTATTTGCAATACATGGTATCTTATACCCTGCCCAGTGAAGCAATAATGATACTAGTTATAAAGGTCTAAAAACACCCAGTTCTCGCTGAAGATTACCAAATAAATTAATGTGCATGATTATGTAGAAAAGAGGAATTTTTCTAATCTTAGAGCTCCACTACTTTCCCATTTAATTTTTAAGACACATTTCTATTTATATATTTTTAATTAATGCACTCAAAAAAGGAAAAATATGGACTAATATTTTCTTGCAATTATTAAAATTAGAAATATGCTCTGATTTTCTTCTTTTAAACGCTAAAAAAAGTTTTGCACTTTTCTTCAATTCCTTTTGCTATTTTTATCAAACTCCAGTGGTAAGAATGGAGAGATACCAGCAGGTAAAAGAGCTAGGGACACTGTCCTTTGGCTCCACAATGCCCAAGGTGACATTCTCCAGTGTTACATCCTAAAAATCGAAACCTGATTGTTTTCTGTTCAAAGACTGACAGCCCAGAATGATTATCTGCCTTCTGACCCTCATGAACTGGCACTCCAAGGTGCAACAAAAATATAGTTGCTGTAAATTGTAAAAAGTACAGTGATGTTGTCTACTGTTTATAGAGCCACTCAAAAGTTCTGCAGCAAAAGCAACACAGATCCTTCAGGGTGTGTAACCTGCTCTGCTGCTCACACAGAGCCTGTCTCTGCCACATCCACAATGCAGCCCTGGCACAATACAGGAACCACAGCCAGGAATGTTTCTCCATAATTTCCTGGTTTTCAGTCACGTTTTTAGTCCGTTTATTTGGCAGCCCCTAGGAAATCCGTCTACCCATCACAGCCTCTGCTCCCTTGAAGGACCAATAACTTTTGATTTTCACATGCATAAATGAATATCATAGGAGTTTCTGCTATTCTCAGCTGTCACAAGCACCACCTAAACATCTCTGACTGACACTCAAATCAATCATGC
Source organism: Luscinia megarhynchos (assembly GCA_034336665.1). NCBI lineage: Eukaryota > Metazoa > Chordata > Aves > Passeriformes > Muscicapidae > Luscinia > Luscinia megarhynchos. Next base: position 62,589,912 of record CM067592.1, read on the forward strand.
TGCGAAAGTTTAAAAGTCTAGATAAAATAAATACAAGTGCTTGTTTGCTCATCACTAATAACACATCATTTAACCACGAATACTAGAAATGCCTAAAGCAGAAAAATATTTCAATAGTGCAACAGGCTTGGGAATACAATTCCCATTTTTTTATTTCACAGCTTTATCAATGACTCTAGCAGTGAAGCCAATTTTCAGTAAGTCAAGTTTCCCCATTTTCTGACCATAGCACAGGTCTCATCTCATTTTTTCTGTGTGATGCAAGATGAGAAGAATGAAGATGTTAGTGATAGGTTAATGAAAACACTAGGTTTGAGAATCACCCTTAAAGGATAGAGTAATTCCCTTCCTGATAGCATTCTATCCTGGGAAAACATGCTTTTGCAAAAATTTGATAATAGCTTATATTACATATATATTATATATTCAATATATATTCAATATAGGTATTATTATATATTATACATTCAATAGCTTATATTTACAACTTTCTTTCAATCAAAAATCAAAGTAATTCAGTAGCACACATTAGAAAAAATTAACTATTACATTTTTAGTAAACAAATTTAATCTGCACCAGAAGGTGAAGTCATGCATATAAACATCTTGACTCGTCTAATATTAATCAGTAATACATTTGAATCTGTTATGCAAAGAGTAGGAAAAGCAAAAGAGCATATTTTATAAAAGGGTAAAAGAAAAGGCGAAGTCAAGATCCAAAGCAAGTCCCAGAAGTCACCCACGGCATGGATTAGTCAAAATGTAATGTCACCAGTGTGGAAAACAATATTTATTTAATTATTTAATTAGCTGCAACAGAGTTGGAGAGGGTGTGACCACAATAAAAATAGCCCACCACAAAAGTTGTTTGTAGAGCATAAAAATATTGACACAGATTCTTATCTTCAGGGTAACAGAGTGTACTCTCTTTGCTTTGTGTGGTAAGAAAAACCTAGAAGGAGAGAAACAAAAACTTCAAAATATATAGCAAATAAGAAAAATTCAGGAAAGTTTGTTTGCATGTTTTTGTTCAGTCACCAGTCTAATGCTGTAATGTATTTTTCACATTTCTTTGGATAAATTAACAGTCATTTGCAAAGACCTAGCATAGCTCTAACAAGCACTGAAACTTCTGATATACTCACAAATGATTTAGATAGCAGTTTCTTTTGTATGCTTTCAAGGATTGATACATATGCAACAATAAAGATTTATCTTCACCCAGATGAGAAAAAGGTAAAGATTAGAGGGAATTCAGAGGTACTTAACTAAAGCAGTTACCCTGACAACATTAAGCAACAGTAAACATTACAGTACAATACAATAACTATCTTCTTATACTTGTCCATTTGTCTTGACATGCTCTGTTTCTGTGAACTCATGCTCATTTTCAAAACTACAATTATAGATCTTTCTCACATGCAGTCCTAAATCCTTGCATAATTCCTTTGATTTCAGTGGAGTTAACACCAGATGGAGATCTGGGCAGAAGATTCAAAAGTCTAAAAGCTTCTTGGCACTAAATAGAGATTTCTCTCAGCTTTGTCCTTGGAGTTTCTCAGCCTGTACCCCTAGCCCCCTAAGGTCTTCTGTAGTTTGCTGAAAATCCAGACGTGGGAAGCAAAAGTTGCTCTCATTAGATCCTTCCTCACTCCTCCCTTTGATATCTTAGGCTTTGCCTGCAAACACCTAATTTCCCGCTGACTTTTTGGGCTCTTCCTCCAGCACTAACCTCCTCTTCAAAGAGGAAGACATACCTGGCCTAACTCAAAAAAAGATACCTTATTTATAAATAATGTTTTATGTCCAGCTGCCAATGTAGGTGACTGAGGGTGAGAGCTGGTTTAGGGTTTTCCAAATATTTCATTCATTCTATATGTTCCACACACACACAAATACTCAAAATATCTCTGGAAGGACAGAAACCAGCTCTACACAGACAAAGGAATCTTCCCCTTCCAGATCACCAGCCCAGTAAATTGATGGATGTACAAAGCTGGAAATGTTCACACAAGTACAACTCCAACTGTTGACAGCAAGCCACTATTTGTAACAAAGATTTTCAGTGGTTTTAAACAAATTAATGATATTATTCTCTAGGCCAGCTCAGCTTTCTGCTTCAGACTTGGTACCAAGAGTACTAAGAGGGAGCATTTTGAAGACATTGTTGTGAGAAGTACACTTGAAAGGGTATTGAAAACCATTTCTGACATAAGGAATAAGCTTTGTAAATTTTCTGAACAGGAAGCAGACTCGGAATAAAAATTCTCTAGTGTTGAAACATTTACAGTGTTTTTTAGGTAGCTTTTCAAGTTAGCTTCTCATACTTTTCCATAGGTTTTAATGAATAATAAGACTCAGTTATTTTCCATGCATTCCAGTAATTTCACTCTCTACAGCTGGACCTTGAATGTGTATATTATAGTAATATGGCACAAAGGAACTGAATTTTTTTAATTAAAGTGAGAAAGATGCTGGTTTGATTGCACTACAGACAATAAGGTATAAGACTAATTTTTTTACTTCTGCACTTCAAAGTGCAGGAAATCTTAGCTCACTACTACTTCTCCCATGTTTGTAAAAGAATTATGCAGTGACAAATGCAAGTTCTCAGGCAGAAGGATATAACAAACTATAGAAGAGTTGTATTTTTCCTTCTACTTTGTTCTTTCCAGTTGTAATAAATTTCAACACACTGGTTTTGTCAATGTTTCTGTTTTAGTTTTTATTTTCTTTGTTTTTCATCATATAGCTAGATGCCAGTAGAGCAAAAGTTTTACCCAAATACTGTTAGGCTAGGTAGACTGCCACATTTTTATTGGCCATTTCTCTATGTAACTGTCAAGCACAGAAAACTCAGAAAAGGACAGCAGTCCTGGTCCTTGCACTTTTCTAAAATATTTATCATCTGGAAATTCCAACTATTTCTAACCAAAAAAAAAGTGTATTACTTTTTCCTGGATATTACAGATCATTCTGACTGCATCTCCCATTATAAGAGTTCATAATTTAAACTGCTTGCCCAGGGGGGTCAATAAGATGTAAAATTCTGTACAGAGCTTTAGTAAACCTACAGGGCAGAGGGATTCAGGAGTCATGAGTTCCAGCCATGTCCCTTGTTATATAAGCCTACAGCTAATATTGCTTCTTGCTTATAGCTCAGAAATACTGCACCCAAAATTAATGAAATAGGATAAGAAAAAGTTTTAGAATATTAATGCTCAAATAATTAAATAATTTTCACAAAAAAATGCATGGTCCAGCTGCAAGTATAAAAATGTCCTAGTCATTGTATTAGCAAGAAAAATCCTACTAGCACTTCCAGAGCTTGCTTTCATTCATATATGTTCTTCTAACCTTTACCCTACCCATCGTGCTGCAATTACTTTGATCCTCCAGCCAAGAGAAGTCCAAACCTTTTGGATGGAAAGGGCATTAAAAAAAATAATAATTTTGCCTTCTACAGTGAAATCAATGATTTCCTATATCCTTTTCCTTAAAAACATTTTACACAGCATGAGACATTTTATAAACATATTGAATTCAAGTTGCACTAGTAAAAAAAAAAACCACACTATTTTTATATTTTGACTAAAGTCAAGGTTTCTAAAGTAACCTACAGTTATTTGCTAAGGAAAAAAAGAAAGAAAAAAACAAGACACCAAAAATCCACAAACAAACCCAACAAACAAAAAAAAAACCTGCAAAAAGAAAAAAACACCCACAACCCAAAGACTAAGAACATTACAAATTTCTGAGTTAAGAATAAGGTAGACCAAGAACAGAAGTGCAGACTTCAAACAGTTCTGTTCTCCAATAAAGTTTCACTTAAAGAGCAGTCTTCTTCATTGTAAACATCGACATATCTTTGTACCATGATCCTGCCTCCTTTTCAGTCTCCATTTCAGTGCCTGGACTATTTCAATTCAATAAATGCAAGAACATGCTGGAAGTGAGAAAATATATAAAAATTGGTCAGGTGTGTCACTGTCTCTTGTGACAGACTGTCTTGCTACTCCTTACTAAACCTACGCTGTCTTACTCACTTTGTTACTGCGGAAATAGCAGAAAATATTAGATATTATTATTATCAATCTTAAGTCTTCTCTCTCTGTCAGTCGATAAGTAAGCACTTTATTCCCTAGTATTTCCTTTTCCAGCTGGTGTATTTGCTTTCAGATAAATTCTGCTGGTGAGGCAGACTAAATTTGCGACAGGTTTTACTTAGTCCCAAACTACTTTCTATGTAAGAACTACTCACTTTCTATGTAAGAACAACTTTTTCAATTTTTTTTTTAAATAAAACACAGAGCTCCAAACTAATCGCAGAAAGCAAACCCCAAGTTCAGACAGGAAATTCTGTGACTACATTGTGTCATCACACATCTTCAAACCTTAGAAAATATAATTTCTCAGGTAGCTGGAGAGGAAGGATTTGTCTAGGAAGTTTCAGTATACCTTCCTACTTTTCTATATTTACTTTGTGTCTTATTATATTCATACTTTACTGGATTCCAAGCTTCTAGCCTTTTTTTCCCTGTTGCAGAAGAAGATGCAGTCTTTGTACCTTCTTCCAATTAAATAAATTTAAATATATTTATGGAATTCTCTTCTTAAATGGGTTTAATTTCATTTTAAAGCTGATCCCTACTAGAATCTCAGCAGAAATTCAAGCAACTGGGTATCTATTTGATCTAGACTTTGAGAAAAGCCCTAAGAAAAATCTTTCTTGTGTTACATTTCAGACCTTACAGTGGGTAATGCAAATTTCACCTGTGTATTATACTATCAGTTGTGTCTCGTCTAGTTTACCTTGTTGATTCCTCCACACAAAAATCAAACGTTATTTTTTTCCCCTTGGCATATTCTGCTATATCCTTGGGCAACATCAACTTTCCTTAAATGCATTACACTTGAAATGCCATAGTACAGCACTTCTGGTGGTCATTGGTTTGTGAAAAGTTTGGTACCTTGAGCTCAAACAGTTTTGATTCTAAAAAATCTACACAGTTGGAATGGCCAGAAATAACCATTATTTGTCAGCACAAGCACTTTCTAATTTGTTTCATGTAACCCAATGACCCAACAGGTCAGATCCTTCATTCTAATTCCAAGGTAGAAGGCCCAGGCCTCATTTAAAAATCATTTAGAGGTCATTTAGATAATTCAACTATCAGATCATTTCATTCCAACCATTTGCTTTTCAAGGGTCTATTTCAGGTCAATTGATGGCTTCATAACTCTTTTGGGTTATTTTGTCCACCTTAAGAAAGTTTTATTACTGTGAAGACCCTTTAAAAAGCAGTTTATAGACCACGTTCTGGGTTAGGTATTTATTTCATCTAGAAACCTGATTAATTTACTGGTCCAGTTTCTTAGTTTCTACAAGTTGTCACTTGTACTGAATATAATAGACTTAAAACACTTGAAACTTCCCTATGTTCTTGTAAATGGGAAAATTCATCATCAGGTTCACCACAAAAGAAATAGAAAAGCTTTTCTAATAAGTATTAAACTGCATCACAACCAAAAGAACAGTATCAGATAATTTTCTGTTCAAAAGTATCAGGTTGCATTAAACATCAATTCAACCAAGTTTCAATTTCATATCACAGTCTCTAGGTCAAAATCTGCAGTAGCTTAATGCGGATATTTGTGAGAATATTTGCTACTCGCTTTTTGAAATAATTTTACAAATTACTGTGCCCTGGGGACAGAACCAAAACCAGAACCAAGCCAAGCCGAACCAAGCCAAGCCGAATCAAGCCAAACCAAACCAAACCAAACCAAACCAAACCAAACCAAACCAAACCAAACCAAACCAAACCAAACCAAACCAAACCAAGCCAAGCCAAGCCAAGCCAAGCCAAACCAAACCAAGCCAAACCAAACCAAACCAAACCAAACCAAACCAAAAACAAACAAAGGAAGTTTGCCACTGCCATAACTCAGACATCTTTTTGTGCATCGTAGCAGGCCTAATTCCTATTACAAAGACATTTTTCTATTTTTATCAAGTTTTACAGTCTCTTTTGGACCTCATGAAGATAACATCAATACCTCAACGTTTTCTCAGCTGCTACTGTACTTAGAACTCTTGCTTTTTGAATAGAAAAAATCGATAAAATCACAGAAAATCTGGAACACCTCACATAGCCCATATTTGGATCAAATTAGAAAGAGACAGCAAAACAACCTGTTTTCTTTCCTTAAGCATAAAGAATCCTAAGAGCAGAAAGACAAAAGAGATGCACAAGTAAACATTTTGGGGAAAAGGTAAGGTAAAACTTTGAAGAGAAGGCAATACAGAATCAAAAGAATGTATGAGAAATGATAGGGTCACAGAATACTATACGCTAATACGAGAAAATTAACAGGTGCAACAGGACAACCTCTATTTTATATATATTTCAAACTCTTTGTTCTTCGTGGATTGAGTTATTTTGGAGAAAACAAGGCAGGGGGCAGTGCAGAGGAATTAATAGCTCTACCAAGCCTACTTGTAGGAGCTAAGGTGAACTTAGCAGCCGACTCCTAACTAAATGCTGTAGACTCTAAATATACACTTTGTATTGACTAGAAGAGAATTTCTCCCTGAACACTGCAAAAATAGTTTTCTCTCTGAGGAATAAAAGGGCAAGAAAAGAAGAAAGAGAAAGTGAATGAAAATGGAAATAAACAAAAGGTTATCATACAGAAGATACAGATAATTTTTTAAATATTCTTAGGATCATTAAATTTTTCAGGGTTCTTGAAGATGTGGAAGTCAACTCAATATAGAAAACAAAAAAATCCTAGCTCCACTAAAAATATCCATCAAACAAAATTTCCATTCTTTGCTTGGAAAGAAAGAACAAGTCACAAAAGAACTTTTCAGGGTGTTCTTCCAATCACCCCAATATTGTCTTTCTATCGTTTCCCTCATTTTATGTATAAAGCAGAACAAAAGGCAAAGTATGTGCCAGAACTAACCAAAACTTAACTAGACTTAAGAGGAGAATTAAAGACAATCTTAATCCTCTTGTATGTAACTGAGTTACATTTAAGGGTCAGTTTATCTCCAATGAAAACACATGTCCTGAAGTGTCTGAAAACTTTAGAAATCTGTGACTTTAACAATACACCAGAGGGGAGATACAAGTCTGGTGGGAATGGAAGAAATTCTCTTCCCATTGTAGACCTGATTGTGGGGGGAAGGAAATTCATATTCTGTGATGGGAAGTAGGATGTAAAAGGCTGCAGAAATGGCTGCAGTTCCCAGCTCTGCTTTGTCCCACATTCCTTGTTACAGAGTCAAGAAAACAATACGGAGAATCTGCAGAATTCATGTGTGGAGGCAGAAGACTACAGAATACCCTGTTATCCCCTCTGACCCCTAATAAGTTGGTGTGGTAGAACAAGATAATTTTTATTCTTTTGCTGAGTCAGTTAGGCATTCAAAAAAATATTTTGAAGACATTATCTTTATAAATTCATCAATCTAGTCAGAGACTAAAAAGTGACTGGGAAAAAAGCACCCTGAAGAAAAAGCAATACTGCCTCATCAACAGAGTAGTTCAGAGGTTTGGATCTTTGCTGCTAAGGCACTACAAAATTAATTATTTTCACTGACCTGTGGTGACATGATCCAAGCTTCCTACTGTGCTGCAAAGCATCTGAGCTGCTGGAGTAATGCTCATCTCTTCTCTCCACTTCCTGAAGTGACTGTCCTTCTCAGGACATAATGAGAGAACATCTCTTTCAGTCACTCCTCTCCTCCTGCTTTTCCAGTGGGGAAAAATATCACTTCAGAGAGGATTGCTGGCATCTCACGGGTTCATTGCTTATGCCAAAGAGAAAATCAACAAGGGATGGAGACATCCTTGGCATAGATTATGCAATGGCCTGACTGCTAGGGCATTCTCTGGGGTGTTAAAAGTCTTGTCAGACAGAACTTGGCTCTCCAACACCCTGGCTAAAAGCCCTGAAGACAAGGCCTCCAGAAGAAATTATCTTGAATTTTCTAACAGTATTTTAAAACTAATCTTTCATTTCTTTTCTTTCCAAATATCTACAGAACATACTTAATAGAATATTTTGACAAGAGAAACCCAAATAATTTTGTTTTAATTCTTGGTTTGGTTGCCAAAACGCCAAAAGCTTTAATTACTTACACAGCCTTACAATTCAGAAAATACGATTTATAGGTACTTCACTAATGCCAACTAGATGTGTTGCTTCTTTTCTTGCATCCTTTTGTTATTGGAAGCAGAAGTTTGATGGTCTCGCAGGATTGGTGAATCTTTTTTCCAGCTTTTCAAATTAGCCATGGCAGCATATTGGAAGGTTCAACATGCTTCATCAACAGAGAAAGTGATCCTCTAAAGAAGATTATAAGCAGAAACCTGGCAAAATTCAGCATTTTTTCCATGCAGACACTTCAATATATCCAATCTGATTATGCTGCTGCCTTTTACAAACTATAGTGAAGGAAAAATTTTCAAACATGTAGTGTCTTGTCTGCTATTGAGTGGCTGTATACACTATCCAGTTTATTTCTATTCAATCCAAACCGTTGTTATTTTTGTTTCCTTACCTATTGTACCTTGCTAACCGGAAAAGAGGAGCAGAGTCTACATTGACTTGTTGCCTTTTGATTTTTATTTCTTGACTACTTTCATCGCTTTCTGAGAAACCTAAACTTCTGGGTGGGTAATTTTAGCAATTTAAAGTGATTGAGATGGGAAAATCACAAAAGGGGCAAAAAATAATTAGACTTACATCTTAAATACTGAAGTCTGACACAGTTTTATTTTGCCTTTTTTCAATCTCTATTCCAAAAGAAAAAGAATGGGAAAATGATTATTCAGCAAATTATGCTCTATATCATTCACTGCATGAGAGGATTTTATGTCATCTGATTCAACATAATTGCACATTCTGTGTAGGACTCACTATCATGTATATTTATGTCAATTGGAAATGGCTCATCCCTCCCTAGAAATTACTGGACATTATTAATTATTATCACATAGGAGTAAAGCATAAGGGGAGAAAGATATAGGCTCATATGTCCTAAGCCAACCAGCTGAAGTCAAATTGAGTCTTAGCAGCTCTAATTGCACAAACCTGTGCAAGTTTTACCTGACAGCTTTTTATGGATCAAATAACAAATATCAAATATCGCATAGGTATTTCAAAGCAATCTGAAAATAAAATGGATATAGACCTAATTAATTACAGCTGGACCTAGTTTCTTTGATGGTGTGCACAAAATGGCATGTCAAGGGGCACAGAGTGAGGAAAATGTGTATCACCTCCAGTTAAATACCACAAAAAGTCAAATAGGTCCGTTTTCAGACAGCAGCACAAACTATTCATGTACTGTAATTCAAGAGAGGAATTTATTCAGCTGCCCATAAATTATGAAATGGAAAATACCCGTTATGGTAAGTAAGTAGTTCAGTGCATTTACTGTGTCTGTGAATTTACTAAGCACTAACTCTCTTGTACCTACAAGGTTAAAAAAAAAAAAAAATAGAAATCAGGTTTCATGTTAAAGTACTTAATTTCTTTCCCAAATTAGTTCTCTTCTGGGAGATAATGTTCGATAGTTATCCATGTAATACTTTCATTATAATGAAATGGGGAATAACTGCATTATGTGCAAGAGAGATACGAACTGAAAAGGTCGCTTTCCAGATAATGGGATTCTTCAAGGAGACTGGGAAGGCACTGGACAAAATCCACAATGAGCATCAATTTCTTTCCTTCACTTCAACAATTTTTGGTGGAGAGAAGAAAGTCAAACTCACAAATTCAAAAGGGTTTTCAGCTGTCAAAGTGAATTTGCTCCGTCACTGTATCCTTTGAATAGGCTTTTAGTACAACTGTGGACAGGAGATGCTCTGAATGATGAAAGAAAACTCCAAGATTCTTTTGATTTCTGCTAATACACACTCAATTAATTATTTTTACAAGGAAAATCACATTCTCCACTTCTTTACACAAGTTTCTTTTCCATTACCAACGTGAGTATAATATCTTCTTTATATTTTACTTCATACAGCCTCTTTCATCTCAGAACACTTTAAACACTTCTTATTTGCATTTTATCCATGATAAAACACAGGAAGGCTAAGGACCAGTTTCTGTGTCATGTGCAAGCCTGAACCATCCCAGAGAAGCAAAAATTTTGGTTGAAACAAAATTATTCTCAGATTACCCATGCTGTTTTCCTTGCAAACCAATGAAGCTAGGGGAATAGGACAACCCACCAATTTTACAGTTTTTTTTTTTATCAAAATGAACCTGAATTACACTGTCCTCTTCTGACATTGAGAAGTGCAGGCACAGTAGTCAACTCTCATTTGAATCATACTCATATGATCATTTCTCCTTCTGCCAGCACAAACAAACTCCTAGCCTTGCTCAAAACAAGCTGAGTTTTCATCTGTAATAGGGATTTCTACTGAGAACTAAGCAGAAAATTTCAGCATTTGTATTCATTTGATTTGTCCACTTTACCAGCCAAACTGAGAAGTCTGGAACACACTAAAAGTATTTCCTTATGGTCCTAGCTGGCCTATTTATCCACTTTTGTTCTGTATTTCAGCAGATCTCTGTTGGGTAGTAGTTGACATTGTCACTTTGCCTAGTCCTACACCATATAGCATTTTAGCAGTTTTCAGTGTGCTAGACAGGCATAAGAGTCCTTTTTTTGGTGAATATCTTGAGAGATACAAACTCTGTCATCACTATTTCACTTAATTATTAAAACATTAAAATACATTTTTCCTGAACTACCTGTATATTTTGCAAGCACCTGAGAAAAGAAACTTGTCAATCTTTAACGGGAAGAGGGGGAATCCATTTTAGGATTCTTCTGTGCCTTATGACAGGTGGAATAGTGGCCAAGAACTGTTAATAGCACTAATCAAGCTCACAGGCATGATTACATAATGAAAGCAAAGCCTTGAACAAGCCATAAAAAATGTATTCTAAAAGGTGCTATTACTGCATACTAATCCCTATCCAGTCCTTCTCAGAAGAAGAAACTTCGTCTGGTGTTATTATGCCTGTTATATTGTGAGGCCAATAATTTACTGTCTTGATACAAATACAAAAATATATGAAAGGAGCTATTACATGTTTCTGAGCTCATGGTCCAGCGCTAGCAAATATCACATACCATGAAATTCAGAAGTAATGGCAAAAGATTCTTCCTTAAAATATATCTATTCTCAGCTATTCCTATTTCCCATAACATAATTTCAAACAACTAGAAACCTGACTTAGCCACCAAATCATAATAGTACCATAATATTCGTTTGGTTTTTTTTTAACGCATGGCTAAATGCTGCAAAGCAAATGAAATTGTCTGAGAGACACCTGAAACCAAATTCTGACAAATTTTATGGACATATGCTGTAAAAATATCCCTGGCTTGTATGCCAAGCATCCAACTTCTCTCAGTTCTGAAACAGAATGGACCAAGGATCTGGCTCACATTTTTTATTTCTGCACAAAGTGCTTCTTAACATGACACAATCCAACGGGTGCCTTCAGCATTTCACGTTAATGCTGAATGACAGATAACAGTTCTCCATGAACCTCATAGAGAAGAGAATTGCTCGTTTTCATGAGAATTGCACTCTAATTATCACCTGGCAGCATATGCAGACTAGTCACATGGACTCTTGGAGAAGGGCTTTGCACATGGGCAAAGTTATTTTATTTTTCAGGAATCTAAAATGTATCAGATATTCATATATTCATGAAACACTCATGGCTAACTCAGAAGAGCTGGTGATGCAGTCAAATATTTCAAATTAGTATGAAAAGTTTAAAATTTGTCTAAACTCTCCAACTAAAACAAAACCCTGAAATCTTTCATTTCTACTAAGTATTGGTGTAGGATTTTCACTCATTCAATCTGCTGGTGGTGTTGGGCTGGGAGGACTCGCTTTAGATTTAATTTCTCTTCAGGTAAAAGCTAATACAGTATTTGAATGCTTTGGGTGTTCAGAATAGCTTTGTTATGGGCTGAAATCCACCCAGATTCTGCTTGAAACGGATAGTCAACTTAGTGGATTAGTTGCAAAGGTAATGAAAACCTTTCTAAATCAGCAATCAGTAGACTACCTAACAGATCAGGGGAGCTTTTTGATCCATCTCTAATTCATTAAAGCTACAGTAAATCCCACTGAACTCTGCTACAGTTAGCTCTGTGTAAACTCTAGTGAAATAGAGAAAATTAGCAAAAAATGTTTGCAGAAAGAGATAGCTGCAAAATGCTAATGTATTTTGTTTCTCTATTTTCCCAGAATTTACAAGACATGGAGGAGAAAAGTCCTTCAACTTACCTGAGCTGTGTGCTTAAGCACAGGTAGCTATTATGAAGATTGATATCCAAAAATAAGTCGGTAAACAAATTTGGCTGAATATTTATTTCTATATAAAACATGCATGGATATTTCTAAATACAACCCAGGCCCTACTAGAACCAAAATCCATGGTCCAAAACCCATTAAAATCAAAGGAATGACTCTCATTAATATCAATGGCTATTAGATAAGGCCACAAGCAGGGAAGATCCCCACTGAAAACCATGGGAGTTCTGCCTGCATAAACTCCCTTTGGAAACTGCTAGTGTTTTTTCTTCTTTCATTTCTTCATAAATATTTTATAAATAAAACTCACTGAACATAGAACTTGTGCATATAACATTATGCAGCACTTTTGTTAGGTCTTAGCAGACCTTTCTTTTACATATTTCTATGTCACTTCAAGAGCAATCTGAAGATAGAATCTCCTTCAGGAAGCAAATGCTGTGGTTTATTTTGACATTGTCACTATACAGAAGGTATGGTGGACTAGAAAGGGCTGTTAATTTAAGTTAATTTATCCATTAAGATGTCAGTCTAAGTACATTTTTAACCCCTTTCTCACATAAGAAAGAAGCCTTTCTTTCAGAGTCACTAAAATGAAACACTTTTTGTTGTTTCCATGCACAAAGAAGCATAATACACTAAGCATGCTTTTTGGCCAAGTTCAGTAAGTGTGCTGGGAGATTCTGTTAAATGTCCTTTGAAATGTCTGCCTTGGAATGAGAATGGTTTTCCAGGGCTAATATTGCAGCCTTCCACCAGACACTGTGCAATTTATGGCACACAATAAACTGATCAACAGGCTTCTGTCATCTGAATGCATTTTTTCATGTCACAGAGAGCTAAATGCTATTTTTGGGTAAAGAGATTTTTAAAATTTCTTTATGAATTGTGAATTTATAAAATGTCACCAGAAAGCATAAAGCTCCTTTAGATGCATTTATTAAAACACATATGTGGGAAAGTTTATGCTTATATTGAGAGACTTAGCAAAAAACTATTTAGGCATTTCCTAGTTAATTGTCAGTGATTCCCATGTGACCATTTCCTTTATCTACACCATTAAAGCTTTCTGAAAATAGTTTGAAATATTAGCTTTGCTGTTATGAAAGTCCATAGCTCTTTTTATATCATATTTCCATCCACTTCTGAGAAAATCAGTCTTTAACAAACATGAGAAATAATGCCACACTAAAAAAATTGAAACAATTTAGAAATCATATGAGCAAGCTAGAAAATATGTTAATTGAGCAATAAATAAATGCAATACAAAGTTGCACAGTGACAAAGAAAAATAAATGGAAAATATCCAGACTTTTAGTAGGCCTTTTTCTACCTTCTAGGTCAAGTCTTGGCACTGACAACTTGTTGTGGGCAAGACAAAGTGGAAGGAGGAGAATGTTTAGCATATGGTTCTATAACTATTTCAAAGCTATTGACTATCCCCAAAAATCAGATTAGTGATCATGCAAGGGGCATTTATAGGCAGTATTTTTTGATGAAATGCCCTACAAAACTTTACTGTGTCTGGGACAGAGAGAAGAGCAAGAGACTAAGAAAATACGAAAAAGAAGAAGAAGAAAAGAAGAAAACAGTGAGAAACAGCATATGAACCTCTTTCCATCCCTAAGGCTAATATTTATATTTCTACTGCATTAATGCCTAGGATGATCTAATGGGAGAGCTGAGCTTAACTTTTCTGTATTGGTCATGCATAAGCAAAAATTACACTCTAAATATGAAAATTCAGCTTGGAAATTTACAATACTGTTCTGTGCTGGATTCAGATTTTTTCAACTGTGCAAATATATGAATATACTACAGTTATGCACAGTAACAAACCTTTTTTTTTTTCTTTTCCTTCGGGATTGTTTTTGTTTAAGGAACTTAAAAATTCGAGCTACTCATATTGATTTAAACTGGAGGTGAATTCTCAATGAGAACAGCATAATGCTCTAAACTCTTTGCACCCCTCTATAACAGAAAGGGATGGAAAATTATGGTCTCAGCCCATCTGGGCATAAGCAGCTTACTTGCAAGTCTTTTTGGTATCTCCTACTCAGGACAAGATAGATTACACTCAGAGCTTGACAGGCATGAAAGCTATGCAAAATTTTTCCAGGTTTGAGGAGCACTGTAATTCACCCTTTTTTTTGCTAGTTTTTTTACCCACATAAGATTTCCAGAAGGAAAAGAAAAGGTATGCCTAGGGTAAATTTTATATACAGCGGTTTTAATTACACTAGCAAAATTTGGTCACACTGGGGAATGCAATTTTCAATCTTACTTCTGTCCCTCTTTATTCTACTGATTTAATGGATGAATGTATCATAACAAGAGGGTAACTTTTCACACAGCCTATGTAAACTTATGTCCCAGACTTCACATGCATCACAAGTGTAACTGCTCTGAAGTATCTTGACCTTTTATAATATAACTGTAATACATTTAAAAGTGAGTTCCAGGTAAGTTACTGCCATTTGCTCTGAGGAAGAGTAGAGAAATCTGGACCCACAAGAGAAAAAATGAAATTTATAAGCATCCATATTCACTCAGATGGCTCAGTCACAAAGCTGATTAAACAAAGTTCATTTTCAAAGCATGAGAGATCACTCAAATGCTGTCAGTATTTCTACTATCAACATCTTTCGGTACCTGGACATAATTTTAAAATACTGTGACTAATTTATGGAGACAGGATGAATATTCACTGCAAACCCTGAATATTCCTCGTTGTTCTGTTCGTGTTTGGTAACATACATCTCGACACAGACAAATATAGACTCTACATAGTAAGCAAAGTAACCATGCTTATTGTCAGGGGAATAAGCCTTATACTACGGCTTTTGGGTTATTATAAAAAGTGTCAGGAAGGTTAATCCAATTCCACACTATAGGATTCCCTCAAGACTCAAAAGCAGAACTTAAAAATGTATAATCTGGTCTCCTGTGTCTGTTAATCCTTTGCACCAATGATTAGTTCCTGTTTGGGTTAGAAAATAAAAAAAAAGATTAAATGAAGGTTAAAGGTTCTCTAAGCCTATTTCCTTTTTTTTTATTATTTTTAATAAATCATTATGCTAACAAAACTTAGGTAGGGTTTTAGAGCAGCAACTGGAAATCTCCTTATGATGAAATAATGTGTTACTTGGATACATAAAATGCATTAGGCACAGTTTCAAATAAAATCAAAGCTCGTGGGTTACAAAGGTCAAACAAATTAAGCTTTCTTTTAGATTTGCATCACCATCTGAGCCCAATAACATGCTTCTTAATTGAATAGTAAGCACTGTCAGTCAACCTCAGCCAAAGCAGCTCTGATCATGTAATGGCTTTCAATTGTGATTATTTCAGTGTAACATATGGAATATTTCACATCACACGCTGCTAGCTACTGCTGACATCTTAATCTGAAGTGGAAGCTGTTTAAAGTCCTCTGATCTCACAATTGCTCTAAAATATGAGCAATTTAAATACATATTTCCTAGCAATTAATGCCTATCAGTAGCAATGTCCAATTGTTTTTGCGCCATCTGTTAGTTTATGGAGAAGTAGTTCTGCCTAAAATCTGAAGTCTGAAAATATAATCCCCTTTTGTTTTCCATCTTTTAGGGCTGGTATACTGTATTTCTGGTTCAATAAATACACAACTTTTGTTTTGAACATTTGTGGAATGAGTTCTTCAAGACATTCATTTCTCAAAGCTCTTAAGAGTTACCTACAGGGACAGGTAAAAATTTATTTTTGTTATGTGTATTGATCTGCACACCTATCCTATCCTATCCTATCCTATCCTATCCTATCCTATCCTATCCTATCCTATCCTATCCTATCCTATCCTATCCTATCCTATCCTATCCTTACATAAAATCAAAGCTACGTGAAAATATATACATAAACTGACAAGATGTAAAATATTGTGTCATTACAGGCAGATTTTCCTTTTAATTAAATGTTTCCCCAGTGTTCATATTTTGGGCTAGGTGGGAAAAGTACCTTTTTGTTGCACAGTACCTGATACATCGTAAGCACTACCAGCAAACACAAGATAATAAAGCTTACAGTAGTATTTCCAGTAGAAATTACAGTAGTAATTCTTCCAGTTCTGCTGCATCAGAATTAGATTTCCCAGAAGGAGCAACAGGGTAATTTCTTTTCCAGGGAAAAAAAAGGAAAAATCCTGGCATAAACTACAAGCCAGGCCAAAGTCTGTTTTAATACTTTGATATTTGCACATCATTTGACTGATACCTGATGTATGATAGATTCTACAAATCATCCATGAACAGGAATATGTAAAAATGCACTTTAAATTATACAGCATATATTTTGATTCATGCATGATTCTTTATTTTAGAAATACCTTATCACTTCTGTGCAGAGGTTTTTAGTTTTTTGGGTTTTTTTATTTAATGATGACAGGTGATGTATGTGACAGAGAATGAAGCCTTTAACACTCCACATAAGGGATTACTGAAATGATGTGCATAACTCTTTTTTAGAGATCATTAAAAAAGCCAAACACTCCTACACTTTTATTTTCTATGGCCCCATTTTAAAAATTTGCACAGCAGCAGAGAAATAGTCCAAAAGCTCAAATGCACTGGAATGCTTTTGATGTAAACTCTGCCATCAAAATGCATGGACTCACGAGGAATTGTGAGCTGATGAAAACAGGAACTACAATATATGAATGGTTTCTTTTACCTGTGTACTCTGTGGAGCTGGAAGCTGGACTTTTGTGCTTTCTAGGAGTGCAAAACAATATCATTCTCTCCATAATTTCCTCTCCTTAACTCATTCTAGCAGAGACTTTAAAGAAAAGCAATCTGTTAAGGGCATAATGTTCAAAAATCAATAAAAAAAAAATCATATACTAGTCTCGTTTCATTCAACAAATGCTTTGCCAATGGCAGCAGCTGAAGAAGGGTGTGGGTCAAAGATTGTAAAATGCTAACCTTGCATGCAGTCCATTCCATTTTACGAAAAAACTGAAGTCTCCAAAAGGGATAAAACTATGGCTAGAAAGAATGCAAATAACATATGACCATCAACTCAGTTTGCAATCAATACTTGTTTGTATATGTCGTTGAAAGACTGGAACCACTTCTCTTCTTACATATGCAGAAGAGCAAGATAGAACCAAGAATCTAAACCAAGATGTTGATCTTGCTTGTAAATTTCCTGCTTTTGTCACTAAAAAATTTAGTCTTAAATTTCTAATTAAGAAAATCTCTGATTTGCTAGCAAGCAGTAATATGCAACATAACTGATTTCTTCCTGATCCACTGCTGAATATGCTCAGGGTCCTAAATGATTTTTTTAAACCTTAACTTCAATGGTATGCCAGCATTCCAAGTAGCATGAAATTCCAGTCTTTCAATTGCTTTTCACTGAAAATAGTATTTTTCAAAAAATTCATTGTCTTTCCCCATGTTAAGACTGAACTCCAATACTTTGTTCTTGCTCTAAATGCTGCAAAGTGCATCATCCATTGCAGCTGGGGTTTTTCTCAGAGTTACTTCATGCCTCTTCAGTATCTCAACACAATCTGTCTCTCTATTCTTTGAAACAGTACTTGCACTTATGCAGAGATGCCTATGTACTATTTTAAAAAATCTCATCTGTTTGCTCCTCAGAAAGCAATTTTCTTTACCCATGAATAAATATATTTTATCAGTTTTTGGGGAGTTTGATCACTGTTATTAATTGAACGTCAAACAATGATATTTACACTCCAGGGGCAGCACATTTTGTCGCAAACTTGATGGATATTATTGTGCTGGGTGCAGATGCAGCGACTGCAGAGGCACTTTTATGGGAGAGGCTGGGGCTGCCTGAGCTGGACCCAGCTAATTCCAGCAGTTCCAGCTGACCCACCAAAGGACACAGCTGAAACTCGCAGCCGAGGTGATGCTGCCTCTGGGAAAGCGCACTCAGGACCGGGGAAAAAATGCTCACGGGGAGGGGGGACAAAACAAGAAAACAAGTGTGAGAAGCAGCACTGCAAACACTTAAGGTCAGAGAACAAAAGGAGGAGAGGAGGTGAGAGATTTCCCAGAAGTACATGGAGAGTATCCATGCTGTAGCAGAGAAACGATGTGAGGCAAAGGAGGACTAGAGATGATCTGTTATGGATGGACTACAGCCCCTTTTCCCCACGTCCCATTCCCTATTCCCCTTTAATTGTTTTTATTTTTTTGTTTTTTACCACCTGAATATCTTTTAGTCAGTGATAAATTAAATTAATTTTCTCCAAGAGTTGCCAGGTTTACCCATGACTGGCAAATGATCTCCCTGTCTTTACACACAAACTTTTCCATCTTACTGTCTCTCCCCTGTTCCACTGAAGAGGGAGAGGAAAAAAGCCAGTTGAGTAGGGGCATCTGGTAGCTAGCCAAAATCAATTCACCACCATTATACATAAAAAAAAACTAGATGAGATCTTACGCACCAAACCTAATCTTCAACTTCATTTTAATATCCTTGTTAATTTTGTCCAAGTTCAGAAAAAGAAAATAAAATGATCTCTGTATCTACCACTTATGTATGATCTCACTTATCTGCCACAAATTGAAACAGAAATTTCATCAACTTCAACCTTTTTCCTCAAAAAAACATTTGTAAAAGCAAAAATTATGCAATTGTCAGTTTTTTATCTCACTTTCCTCTTTTCCAAAACCATGTGAAGACACCCGTGCATCTGTGACCTGATATTAAACCCAGACTGTTTCAGAGCAAGGATGGAGGACATTAGGCAGCCCTGGGACAGCACAGGTATTTGTGCCCTCTGTGGATTTCCCCTCTTACCTGCCACCCATTTGTATGACTGAAAGTGCTTGGATCCACTGGAAAATAGATTTTCCTACCTACAGCAATCATGTTAAGAACAATAGAGTATTTTCATGTTGAATCAAGCAACGTTCAAAGCCCAGAAAACATTAATGGACCATGTTACCTGAATGTATTGCATTTCATACTGCCATGTCATTAATTTTTAGGCACATTTTCCCAATCCATCATTTTGCAAACAAGACTTTGCTAACAACTTGCAGCCAATTGCTTATGTAAGACTTAACAATCATAAATATGTTCCTAACTGTGCAACAGAGGGAAGCCCACATTCGCAAACCCTGCCCTGCATGAAGCATTCTGATATTCAATCAGATTAATTAGTGGTTCAGAGGAGTTCACAAGAAGATAGATGGCAGTCAGTTAAGATTGACTTATCACAGACCTCACAGACCTGTCTGTTGCATTCTGTCAATGTATGAATAGCTGTAGGATTTTCAGTGGAACTCTTTTCAGAAAAAAAAAAAGATTCTCTGAATCTTTATGATTTTCCATCATATGTGAAATTATGTAGCAGAACCTTCCCTCATTTCTCTCCATGTTTTTAATCACTTGTCCTTTTCCTGCCTGTTTTCCTCATGCTTTTAGTTATGATTTCACCTTTCTGATTTTTAATAGGAGAAAATTAGGTGAGTGGA
Organism: Luscinia megarhynchos; assembly: GCA_034336665.1. Classification (NCBI taxonomy): domain Eukaryota; kingdom Metazoa; phylum Chordata; class Aves; order Passeriformes; family Muscicapidae; genus Luscinia; species Luscinia megarhynchos. Next base: position 62,609,770 of record CM067592.1, read on the forward strand.
GGAAATCCCAGAATGAAGTGAAGAAAAAGGTAAAAAAGGCAGTGATAATCAAGATATGTTTCTTTTTTGTACCTGAAGATGAGAAATTAATTATTTCAGCTGTTCATGAGTATTACCCCTCTTTTTTTTTTAACACACATCATTTAAACCATTTCCTATTTTCCCAAATCATTGTTCAGCATGATTCCCCACTCAATGAATTGAACGTGACTACTACTAAACCTGTAGGAGATCAAGCAGATATTCTCAGATTGTCAGTAGACAAAAGTTTAGATAATGATTAGAGCTGAATTCAGTCTTTTATTAATTTAATATGCACTATTAAAATATGCTTATGTTTCAGAGGGTTTGACGGGATTTGGGGTAATTTCATTTGTTGAGGATTTATTTCCTTTTTTTTTGGGTGGGGTTTTTTTAGCCGAAGTCATAATGGAAGTTAAGGGAAGAAAAATATTTTGGGGGGAGGGTCCAGGTTTTAGAGAGATTTATTATTTTTATACTATAAGTTTTTCTCTTTATCTCTTTAAGGAATTAAATCATCAGCAGACAACAGGTTGCTCCCCAAAAACACCTGATATATTGTCAGCTGTTGTGTTAGAGAGCAGATTTACAGGAAGAGAAAGACAGAGAAAAAGAAAAGAAAACAGGAAAAGGAGAAAGAAAAAAAGGAAAAAGAAAAAAAAAATAAAGTAAAAAAAAAGAAAGAAAAGAGAAAAAAGAAAAAAGAGAAAAAAGAAAAAAAATATAGAGAAATAATGAGATGCTTTTCTCTGTTAGTACAAGGTTAGGAAAGCTCTGCTGTTTTACAAAGTGTTCATAACTAGTAAGTAGCAGAAAGGTTTGAATGTTTGATGTATTTACTCTATCAAGCTCATCGTCTGGGAGCATCTCAACAAAAGATGAAACAGACTGGGTTAAAGCAGAACATGCATTCACCCTCTTTAGTTTTTTAAGGAATTAAATATCCTTCTCACTTTCCAAAAGAAAATTTTCTCATTTGTTGTTTCACAGAGCTTTCCTCATACATGCCAACAGCTTCCCAGTTTATATTTCCATGTAAATGGATATCCTTCTCATTGTTAAAACATATAAATTTCCCTCTTATAGAGATTATCTTGTGCTTACATAAACATGTAATGTGTTGAGACTACTATTTATATATCTGCATAAACACACAGGCATACACAAACAAAACCACAGAAGACCAATACTGAATGAGAGAGAGTCAAAGAAAGAGCCAAATTCATGGATAGACAAAGATACACTATAGTCTTGACACTTTTGATGATAATACCCAACTACACTGGAGTAAAACAACTGAAAATCTCACTGATGTTATTTTTATTCTACACCTAAACTGTAGTTTATGGAATCTGTGATTCAGAGAGTAGGGACTCTATCCACCCAATAGGGACAGTGTGGGAAGCATGGCATCTTCATCAGCTAGAAAACTGCAATAAGGAAAATAAATTCACTCTAACCTAGGGTTTGCTCGCTGTCTGGAGTTTTTGTTAGATTTTTAATTTTCTTGGGGTTTGGCAGTGTATGGAGTTTTTTGTAATTCATGAGGAACGAATGGACTGCAAATACAGAGATTTTGTCCAATACTGTCACATCATTCTCTTTGATGATGCAGGAGAAATGGGATAGAGATTTATGACTTCATGAGCAGCACATTCTTGTATTGAATGCCACATAGTAATTTATTGTTTATTGTACTTAAATGTGAAATATTTTGTAATACTCCTGTATATATATGTGTGTGTGTACGTGTTTTTTCTATGTGTCTGCATTTTTATACAAATGCACATACAAAAAAACCATGAATTTAAAATCATTTATTATTAATAAAGGAAGTAGCAATGCCTCATTATTTTAAAAACCATATTATTCCTGTAACTATACAGTGTTTCTCTGATTTATGTATTTCTGAATCAGATGGCTCTTCAGGGAACCAAGAGGATCTTGCAGACACTTTTTTCTTTTCTTCCCCCACACACATAAATTTGTGAGTTTTAGAGAGGAACATCTCTGTGTTTTTTCAATGAAAAAAACACGCTGGATGTATTTACTTGATGCAGATTGTATAGAATGACTGTCTTTACACTATACTGAAAATATCTGGTACATGGAACAACAGTATGATCTTCCATTAAAAACAAGACAGACAGAAACAGAAACAAAAATAAACAAAACAAAACAAAACAAACCCCCCACATTCAAATGTCATATTTGCAACATTTTCCATGCTATTGATAATCCACTGACTTATCCTTTGTTTAGAAGAGAAGCTTCCTTTGTAATTTTTTTTTTTTCATTTTCATCTTCTGGTATAAATAGCTCCCTGGCATACAGGATCTTGTACTCTTGACTAACAAAATAAAAGCCCATCCAAAAAGAGTGGGAACTTAATCAACATGGTTAGTAAAATGATAATGTAATATTCCATTCAGTCCTAGTGTAAACTTACAAAGGAAGTACCTTAGCTTGTCTATTACACATTAATTTTCTAAAGAAAATATGGTTTTCTGAAATATGTAATATAATTTTAAAAGGATTAAAATGCAATAAGCTTTTTTAAAGAGACAATTTATAAGTGTGCCCATTTTTGTAAAAAAATATAAAGATAAATTAGAAATTTAATATAATATGCATTTGATATGGAAAACTGAGAATTTCTTGATTAGGAATTGTTCCACTGTTTTGGTTATAACTCATTCATCTATCGTACACAAAAGAACTGTGAGCTTTTATTTCACACAGGTAATGCTGTAGTTTCAGTGTGCTGCTGCCTGCCCTCAGACAATGATCAGAAAACACTCACATTTCCGTGTCTGGCACAGACTATGGATCTCTGGCTCCTCTGAGAGCAGGAGGGGGGAAACAAAAGCCAGGATCTATGGGTGGGTACTCTCTGGCAGGGCTAATAAATCCACACAGAGCGAGGATGATGTGGCCATAAAGTCCATGACTCTGTGATTCCTTCAGCCCCTGCACCCTCCTCACCCTCGTGCACTCACACCCCTGCCATGCCTTGGCTTCACAGTTTTCACAGGATAACAGTGACAATTCTCCTCCCAAACTGCCTTTGAAAGGCATGAGGGATTCTTGGAGGTGTGAATACAGTTCCAAGGAAGATGTCAGACAACTGCAGCCACTGGGTCTTCAAAGACCTTTCTCCACCTTGCCAAATTGTCCACCAAAAGCAGCTCATGCTGCTGCACTGTGCATCTCTTCACCCCTGGGCTTGCAAGTCATCATGCTGCTGAGTAACAAATTAAGGAAAAATTTCCGAAATTCATGAAATGTCAGTAATTGGCAGAAAAATTAAAGACAGCAGAGGCTACAAAATCAGAGGTACTGTCTACATGCCCAAAATATAAAATCCAGCAAGAATCACTATTTATAAATAAGAAACAATTATCTCTAAATCCATTCTCCCTTTAACACAGCAACCCTGCATGTGCAGTTGAATTATATTCTATCAAAAGATTACAGCTGGATGTTATCATACAGCTGGGTGTACTCTCATATGCTGTTTCTGCAATTTTCCTGTTTTAAAAGAAGATACAACAGTGTGACAGATAGCCTGAAGTGATGGGTAGCTGAGAGTAACAAATGACATGTGGAAAACAACAAAATACTTTTAAAATGTTCTGGTTCTGAGACTCTGATATTTAATTTGTACTGCAAAAGGCACATAGGGGGTATCTGAAGAGGGAAATTGCTTTCTACCTACATTCCATTGTCTGGTAACAGCGTTTGGCACAGTTTTGCAGTGCTGCTTCAGAATAGACTTTTTAAAAATCATAATCTCAGTACATATTCTTCTCTGCTGTTTTTCTTACCCACGACTCTGATTCTTCCTTGGCAAGAACCTGGAGTTAAAGACAAAGGTCTTCATGTGCCAAGATTTTACATCAAAACACGGAATTTTCCATTAACTAAAGATTAAGACTAAAATAAGGCATAGTAAATCCCTTTAGATCAACCTGATAAGTTTTAAATTTGCTTCTGGACTAGATTGTCTTCTTTTACACATTCCTTTTCAAGGGAAAGTGTGCTTTCTTTTACCAAACCAATGAGTCACCATTATGAAGAAACTAACCCAAATCTATGAACTGCTTTTTGAAACTATTCCATTTAAACTAGTCAAAGTCAGTTCACAAAAAGGTGAAAAAAAACCTTCCCATTTTTTAATGTTTTTTTGCTGAACTAAATTAAATTCTGAATGTATTTTAGCCATCTAGCTTCTTTCAAGAATGTCACAAATGGACAGTTGTGGACATATGACTCCATCTGGACTAATATTTTTTGCCTGATACACACAGAATAAATTGGAGCATAGCCTGAAGGGAGGTAAATTTCTGTATCACAAAAAAAACTAAAACAAAACAAAAAAATTAAAACAAACAAATAAAACGAAACAAAAAGTCTATCACCTTATTTAACCTATCAATTTATAACTACTAAAGGATGAAGGATTATTTCAGTATTAGTGTTACATACCACTTAAAAAGATGTATGATTAAGAGACGTTTCTCAAATCAGGGCTGCAAATACTAATGAAGATTGGGGACTGTGGCTTATCTTTGCAGTAAAACACCAAATCTTTAACAGAAAAAGTCAGCTAGCAAAGAATAAATCCCTTTTTAAATGCCCTAGAACTAAGAACATCAATCTAGTTCAAGGATTGCCTCGGGTGGAAGTCTGAGGTGGGTATGGAATGATGCTTTGAGCAGTAAGCTCAGCTGAGGTTCTCCCCAGTTAGAGAAATCCCAAAGGGTTTGGCTGAAATTCACTTCTTTATCAGCCGTGCTTAAAATCTCCACTACAGCTTGAAAGGGAAAGGTGAGAAGAGATAATTTTTTTCCTCCTGTGTTATCAGCAGACTTTCGTTATTGTCACATTCCCTGGACATGTTTTACCTTAAGTACAGATAAAGCAAAGCGAAAAATCACAGAGTGAGCACGTCAGGAATCTATTTGGAAACATTATAACACAAATACTGAAAAAAAACTGGCCCTCAAGGTATCCTTCTAATCTGTCTTGAACACAGCATCCAAACTATTGAAACAGGATAGCAATTTTTCACAAAGGAATTTAGAGGTTCAGTAGATCAATAATACTGATATAAAAGGTCTTTCTAGATAATGCTATATACACAGTGTGAAAATTCTACGCTGAGCATCATTCCAGCTGTTTTCTGAAGAAGGCTATTGAAAGTCTTTATTCACATGAATAGTCTACAAAGCTGGAACCATATCTGATGCACAATATTTTTTTGTAGAATTTGGACCCCTCCTCATTCAAACTCTATTGGTGGGCACTATAGCCTGTTATTAGAGTCACTTGCAGAAGGCAGTGGACAGCAAACTCAAAAGCAAAATATCTCACATCAGACATCCTCAAATGCAGATGGAAAATCAATATCTGTGTTTTCAGGAGAGTATTTCAAACAACTACCAGTGAGAAATTCTAATGATTTTGCTTTGTTCCTTGCAAGAAGCAGGGGAATATTAAACTAACAAATGCACTATGGACTTCAACTCATTTCAGTTACTGGATATTTCTTAAATACAGAATAAAAATTAATTTGAAAAAAGTATTTTAGATTTTCACTTTTTCCAAAGTTTTACTATGCAGTTGAGTGAGCCAATGCAGTATTCACTCAGTGAAGACACTGGAATCTGCTGGAAGATCCCATTTGGGGATACCTATATGAGACACATCTTTCTATTAAGTCTCTGCACAGAAATAATTTCCATCTAATTAATATAAACAAAAAAAAAGTGAGATTAACTTAGATGGTGTTTTGTTTCATGCATTTGAAGTTCCAATTAGCATATACTTCCTGTATAGTTATTGCCCAGAGGAAGCCTTTAAAATTTTGCAGTATATAGGTGACTATCATATTTCTAACTCTAGGATTTGAGTTACCTCATTTGTAAATGCATCTCCTCACATTCAGATAAATCATAATTGATGTCTAACCTATTACTGTCTGCCTTCTCCCCTAAAGATAGACCACATTTTGTGACAATCTTATGTAAAATAATGCCTGACATTAATTCTGCTAGCTTTAGAAAGGCAGTGTAATAATATTCTGTCAAATTTTTTTAGACATCAAACTTTCATTTTTTCAGATCCCCAAAATTTCCCATAACTGAAAGCATGAATTTTGAACTGCATTTATTTTTATAGGAGTCTGTAGAAGTAAGAGTTGAATCAAGAAAAAAATTTAAAGGAAAGCGCTGCATCTTTGAAATAGGATAATTCTTTCTAGGTGAGGAAGTTAAAAAGTCAAATAAGTAGGTGAGTGCCTAGATGTCAAATTTCCAATCTGTGTCCTAGGCCCCAGCACAAGTGTATTTAGCCTAGATGTTTTAGCCTATCCAACTCTGCATGGTACAGCATAAAATCTGGACTGCTCAGGCAAACACAAAATTTTTCCTAGATTTTGGAAAGCTCTACTTTGCAGCAACATATTGTCTTCAAATGAATGAATCATGACATGAGCCTGGGCACTTAGTTATGACATCTGTTACGTAGTAAATGGCATTGCACACCACAAGCATAATAAAGGGAAAAGAGGGATTTTTTTCTCCTAGAACATGCCTCATTAGGTGATAGTGCACAAGCACAGACAGTGATACCCAGGACACATGGAAAGGCTGCAGCGTCATGAAATGTATAAATAATGTTGTTATTTCTATCTGGAGCTGTTAGCTCTATTGAGGATAAAAAAAGACAATTCTACACTGAATAAAACACTAAGAGGTGGCAGGCGTAATGATAATTAAGATCTCTCTTAAAAGTTAGCATGACTCTGCTTGTGAGAAGGTTTGCATAAGGAATATATTTTGTTTCTTTAATTCTCTCATTTCTTTCTTGGTGACTTGCATTTGAAAAGCAGTGCACACGTTATAGACAATCACAAATCATTCAAATGTTGAAAACTCCACTGCAAGATGGATTAGAAGACCAAAATCTGTTTTCCAGGCATGCAGACTTTTTCCTATCATTATAAAATCTATTAGTTTCATTAGACACAAATTAAATGGCACAAAACCAAATACGCAGGTGAAATTTGGAAACTCCAACTCACCTCCATTGCTAAGACAAATGTGGTGCATAGATAATGCTAGCACAACCTGCTTAATTACTACTGACTTCTGCATGACCCGCAAGGACAAGTCCCCAGTAGTGTAATTTTTGAACTCAACATTAAAGTGCAGCTGTCTGTGTTTAGACATTTGGGCTGAGGCTCAATATTTAAACAACTGCTCTGAGCACATAGACCAATATGCCTAATGTAAGAGTCACAGGCTTGAAAAATGTGTCCTAAATCATGTGAGGAAAGAGTTATAGCACTCATTGTAAACTGTAAGTGATAAAGTGGGGGAGTCTGTTAAGAAAATATTTGGATAAGGTTAGGAATGTCTAACTAAGCTGTTTTTTATTGCTTGGGGATCAAGATGGATAGAATAGGACTAGAATATTTATGGTGTTCCAAGAAAGGAAACAAGTGAAAGGAAATTCTTAATTTAACACATCAATATGGCAATTTCCAGGCTAGGCTTAAGTTGAAAACATAAAACAGGTATAAGGAAGTGATTATAGAGCAGATTAACGTACATAATAATTGTTATTCTAGTTCTTCTAATAAATCTTCAATATTATAACAACAGAGAATGGAAAAAGATATCATTCCTCAAGATAGTTTTAAAAAATTGTAATTTTAATCACACCAACAGAACAAAAATTTTCTTTCTTTCTTATCCGTGTACTGACAAGAAATTTGTTTTGTTCATAAATGAAACAGGAACACTATTCTTCTGGACAGAAAAAAAAGATATTTCAATTAAAACAGGTAATATTATTATTTAACTGGGAACTATTTAGGAAGCACTAAATTCCATTAACAAAAAACTTTCAATGCTAAAGTATTTCTATGTTAAAAGTTCTATTACAACCAACTTTAATTACTTTCTTTCTCATTGTAGGAATATTCTAGGAAAATCTGAAAAGAATTAATAGGTTTGAAAATCATTTAAGAGACATTTTTCCTCTTATTTTATTTGCGTAACTTATGCAGTCAAGAAAAAATAACCTGAACAATGTATTTTAAAAAGTTTAGGCAGAATGATCCTGCTTTTTGCTTGTGTACTATATTGACAGATATTTATTGCTCCAAGATAATTGCATTTCGAAATCACTGAAGGAAGTCACATACCTCTAAACTGGTTTCCCTCTATTTATGTGACAAATCAGAAGAAATTTTGTGAGAATGGTAGATTCAGATATGGCACATATATGAGAAGTGGAAGGTACTTTCAGCCCACTTTCCCAACATTGCAAAGATTTGTAGATATGTCTGGAGAGAAGAACAAATAAAACCGAGTTACTTGCTCTATTCCTCAGTTCCAGCTTGGCTCTTAGAGCATAAATGTAAGTGTAACTGACTATAAATAGCATTGCATGAAAGAAACTTGAAAATATCTTTTTTTACTTTCCCCACACTGACAATTTACTTCAAATAAGAGCAGAAGAACAGCATTACAAGAAAATTACCCTTTTTCTTTATTCAAGGAGACCTTAAAAAAAATCAAATTAATTATCCCAAACATCTCTCAATATGTTTATTGTAATTTAAGAAGACATACCATATGTATTCTCCTAGTCCTCTATAAGCACAAAGAGTAGTAGTACGTATTATTAGTAGTCAGTTTTGTCACAGTTAACCATTTGCTTTTCCCCCGGGTGGTACAGACAGGGGCAGACATGGACTCACATGGCTGGATTTTCACCAGGTGCTCGATTCATGTGACAGATGCAGAGCAGTGGTGCTGGCAGCTGTGGGGCATGTCCTGTACCTGCCCCTGCTCCCTGCCCTGGCATCCTCCTCCCTACCCAGGCAGGTGGGTCTGAGCAGCCTGCCAGAGAGGCAGGAAGAGATCTGGAGCTCCCAGCACCCTTTCTTTCAGGCCAGGAGAGCCAGGTTTCCAAGAGACAGCGCTGAATACAGACAATTACTTCATTTTGGAGACAATTGCATAGCAACTGGCATGGCAGCTGAGATGTGGAAAGGCTGCAAGATTGCAATTAAAAAGGCAGCACGGCTGCATTTGAGTGGTTTTGAACAACTACTGCTGCTGTTGTTGGATGTTTCTGTAAAGTCTGTTTTGTTCAGAAGCCTGCCTGAATTTGCAGACGTGAGACTCCCCAAACAGCAAAGTGCATCAACATGACAGCAGGCATTTACTGACTGCATTTGTGAACTGAGTGTGATTAAGATCAAGCAAACAACACCTAAAAAGAGGGAAACAGGGGATACAAATAGATTTGTACTACCACAAGACTGATTATCCCAAGAGCACAGACAGAGCAGGAGTACAAAATGATTTTGCCTGTAAGTCTGACAACAGAAGAATCCAGAAAGAGAAATACTTCAATAACTCTATGGGAAACTATTAGGAGAATACAGCAAGAAATAGCTATAGGGCATAACATTAAAACAGGTGGTAAAAGTGTTTCATAACTCAGAACGTGTCTGTAGGAAATATCAACATTCTTTCCTATCTGCCAACAGGAAACACAAAAATGGTAGGTACTGTAAGAAATAAATATGCCTATCTATAAACAGAAAAAACTGTACTATTCATGTATAATTTCTCCTTCCTAAAAGGTTGATATTTACCTTGAAGATGAAATTGTTGAAACAAATGTAACAAAATTAAAAAATATTATTTCCAAATGGTAGCAGCAACTAAACTCTTCACAGAAGGTGTAGAAACAGAAAGCAAGAAACAAGAACATTATTTTTTGCAGCCTGTAATTTTCTCATAATGTCATCTCTTACATCAGCAGGTCTCACAAAATTCTACAGAAACTGCTATTTATCACTACTTGGAAACAAAGAATGCCTCCAGCAACTCTTGTGTCGGCAGACCTGACAGCCATTGATTGTTTATATTTGTATTTTCAGTAGTACCCAGGCCTGGGTGATGCTCTGGAATTCCCAAACCTGGAAACACATAACACAAAAGCCAATCTCAAAAAGCAGTTAAATTCTGTATTATTGCCCAGCATGATCAATGACCAATATATAGTATTAGCTCATCATTACCACAAACTGAAAAATTGGAGTGAGAGGGGAACAGATTCTCTCTCAATTTCTTCTCTGCCAATTGCATCTTTAAAGAAGTGAACTATAACAGCAGCAAGAGACTACAAGATGAAGAACATTTGAGATTAACAATGGGCATTTCATTTTTGTTAGAATTTTCCACCTTTCTATTGTTCTCCATTTACTTATTTTTCTCTTTCATTTAAAATAAAAGCAATCTAGACTGAAAGTGCATGTTTTACCGCTGGTGTAGAAAAAGTATAATGAGAAGTACAGGCTTTATCACTTGACTAATTCCTAGGTGAGAAGCCAAAGTGTATTCAGCTGTTTTACAATATATACAATCTTCTATACCTTTAATAAAACAATATTCTAGTAAATCATAATTTTTAATGTGTAACAGGTCAATCTATGCCAAACCTTCATAAGTTCTTATGGGGCAATTTTAACACTTCTCTACATAAGCTTTGTGTTTATTTCCTCCCAGTCCTTCTAGTATCTGAATATGTATAGTAGCAGCTTCACACCAAGACTACAAGTTTAAAGCTCTACAGAGAAACCGTATGTTCAAACTGAAGCATGAATCCTAAAGCCAGAAGATGTTACATAAATCAGCTGGCAAGAGGTGTGTTTAAATAGTTTTCAACTTTATGTAAATCAGAAGTCCCACAGCTCTTATCTTTCAGGAGACCAGTGAAATTGCAGCGAAGTTTACCAGCAAAACCAACAATATGTAGAACTGAAGCATCTTCACAGGTTAGGAATTGGACAATGCTAAGGAGATGGACAAGACTATAGCACAATGTCAGACTGCATTTCATGAGTTTTCATGAAATCTCATTTTGTAGTTTGCTTATATGCTCAAGACTACAGGACATTCCCCTGTAGCAGAGAATGGCATTAATTAACATCAGTGTTTATTTTTCCAAAGACAATGTGGCAGTTCTGGTGCAGGAAAGATTTCAGATGAGTACAATATACTGGAGCATGACCTTGTTGCAAGTTTCAGTCTTAGAAATATTCTTCCTATCTCTTTAAACGACATTTTTGAAACCTTTGAGTCTTCAAGACTTGTATTTACTGTACTGGAGTCTAACATAAAGCATTCTGTTAAACACATTGCTATGCACTTAAAGCATATTCAAGTGTTTCATGATTCTGTGATCCAGACTAAAAACTGTGAATATTGTCTTTTTTGCAAACTCCTAACAGTAACATTAAGAAGATTCAGCTGGAAAATATCCCATAGTCATATAAACTTCAAATTCAAACAGCCAGTCCAGATTAACAAAAAAAAAGGGAGGAAAAAGAAAAAGAAAAAAGAAAAAGAAAAAGAAAAAGAAAAAGAAAAAGAAAAAGAAAAAGAAAAAGAAAAAGAAAAAGAAAAAGAAAAAGAAAAAGAAAAAGAAAAAGAAAAAGAAAAAGAAAAAGAAAAAAAAATAAAAATAAAAGCTGGGTTATAGAAAACGAAACACTAGATCCACTGAAGTGGTTTACAGCTATAAAAAACTGAATAACCTCGGTCTGTTTCCACCCTAAGCTAAAAAGAGTATATATCTTCATATGAAGAATCAGTTTCTATTAGGATTTCCTTTCCTTTCCTCCTTTCCTTTCCTTTCTTTTCCTTTCTTTTCCTTTCTTTTCCTTTCTTTTCCTTTCTTTTCCTTTCCTTTCCTTTCCTTTCCTTTCCTTTCCTTTCCTTTCCTTTCCTTTCCTTTCCTTTCCTTTCCTTTCCTTTCCTTTCCTTTCCTTTCCTTTCCTTTCCCTTTCCTTTCCCTTTCCTTTCCTTTCCTTTCCTTTCCTTTCCTTTCCTTTCCTTTCCTTTCCTTTCCTTTCCTTTCCTTTCCTTTCCTTTCCTTTCCTTTCCTTTCCTTTCCTTTCCTTTCCTTTCCTTTCCTTTCCTTTCCTTTCCTTTCCTTTCCTTTCCTTTCCTTTCCTTTCCTTTCCTTTCCTTTCCTTTCCTTTCCTTTCCTTTCCGTTCCTGTATTAACTGTTAGCAAATAGAATCTAGCTGAGAGAATTTTATACAGAAATCTGAGTAATTTCTTCTGCTGGTTTCCCTATTTCTCCATTCATCAGCTATTTTAGCTGTCGAGGGGATCTGTAAGCAAGAAGTCACTCTGAAGAAAAATTAAAAATATAAAAGGTAGCAAAGCTAGAGGTAACAGAAGCACAAAAAACAATTGAGAATCCCCATGAAGTACCAGTCCTTTGAGGGTTAAAAAGAGGGTGAAGAAAACAGCCAAAAGCTTTTCAAGAGCATTTCACCTTGTGAAAATTTGAAGCAGGAAATGTTGCCAAATGCAGACTGCAATCTGTCCTATAAGCAGCAGTTAGAAATATACTGCTGTCTAGAAGCATCTTCAGGTTGCTCATTTGGCTTTTGGAAGGGATGGAAGAATTTCATTTATAAATCTAACCTTTTAGGTGTCTTTTGAATTTTCTTAATTTGTTTAAAATGCATTCTGAAAAAAAAAAAATAAAAGAAAATTAGGTAGAAAGTTTATTCTAAACAAACTACTTCATATTTCTATGATGCATTTCATTAATTGAGTTCCAAAAGTTATGCACACAGGAGGTGCACAGCAGTAATCTGTATCTAGCAAATGCATACATTAAGCATAAATACGATTTTTTATGACCTAATTTTTTTGAGTCTCATTGAATGGATCAGAATCTATGTGCCATGTGTTATAATGCAGTAGGTAGGTAATAATAATCCATTTCAGTAAACCACCAGATGCAGTTTTGCATTTTAGATCAAAAACCACTATATATCAAAATCAGTAAAAGTTTGAAGTGGTAACAAATTTCTCTTTACCTAATTAAAGTTAGATAAACTCTTGTAGAGCAAATCAATTCTGATATGCTGCATTACAATCATTTGCTCAGTAAAATAACCCAATGTAAAGCAATTGATCCAAGAAGATCATATCAGATTTGCTATCAAAGGATTTTAATTTAGATGTAGAACCAAAATATCTTTACTGAAGTTTTGTCAGAATTCAATACTAACCTACTAATAATATGTCAGATCTTCAAAGAGAAAGACATCTGCTGTAAACTTGGTTAAATTATCCAAAGATTTCAAAGATTTCCTCATGCCAGTCTCATTAGTGAGAAGATTAAATTGAAATTATTAAAAATTCTTAATCTGTAAAAGCTCTAGAAGGCTTGTCAGTGATACATGGAAAACTATTAGAAAAACATGTCTTGGTTAAAATGGCACTCATGAACTACCTGCCTGTCACACACGCCTGTTTCATCAAATTGTGATGTGTATTTTGCCCCCTATGAGTGGTTTTGAGATAGCAGTTTCTTTGAGCCTTTGGTTTTCTGGAACCTCTTTTTTAACCCCCATTATGCTTATGTGTACAAGAAGTATGGACTGGACCCCTACTCTGAATGGGTAATTCCAAATCTCAGCTATGTGCTTCACTGGCAAAGTTGGATTCTTTTAAATCTGAAACTACTTTTAGATTACAGAGATTTTAAAAAAATCTTCCTTCTCAGTTGTAATGGAAAGGAATTGAAAATTTGAATCAAATGTTGAAAATTTTCACTGAGGAAAGAACTAAAATTTTATGCATGGGTTTGTTCCTTATTTCTTCAACAGGCAATGCCACACCTTAGGTAAACCTGTGTTCCAATCAAAGCTGCCCAGTAACTGAATTTAATGCATATTATATGTATCTGTGCACATTATGGCATGCCCATTTATTAGGTTTTACTTTGGATTTTAAAAGAAATAATGTTCTAATTTTATTGCATGTCTTATATTGATTTAAGCCTGACTTTATCTCACTCATCACTTCTGACATGGTATAACTGGCTTCAGTTTTATCTTAGATAGGAAACAATGAATGTTGCCTGAAGGGTATGAAATATATGCCAGATTAACTCACTGTTCTTTCAAGCTTTGCATCCCACCTCCAGAAATGATCCTATTTGGGCCAAGGGGAAGGTTTCACAGGAGATCATCAGGTTTGCCCCAGAAATGTGAAAGTGCTTTTTTCTCATTAAGTTGCGCAGCTGTATCTATTATTAGTGGTCAAAAAATTATTAATCCATTTTGTCCATCCAGCCAGTAGCTTGTTTATTTTGTTAAATTCATGTAAAAAAGTGAATGCTGGTTGGAATAATCAATGCACATACAAGTAACTTGTTTTATTAGTGTTCCTATCAGAAAGAGCAGCAAAGTAATGCACGGCAGTGGACTCTGGGAGTTGTTTAGTAACCTGTAGCACTCTTTAGCTGTTGGCATTTAGATAAACCTTCACAGCAAAAATAAATGGATTTACATCCAATTCGCAGTGAGAAGGTGCTGGTTTGACTCTGTGCTTCTTACATGGCCGTTTAAAGGAAACAAGGAATAAATGAAAATTAATGGCATTAATCCTTTGATTTAGCTGGATGGTCTCACAGCAGGAGCCTCGAGGGCTGAATAGCTCTGGTGTCACCTTCCACAGAGTCTTGGACAGAGCTGGAGCCTGTCCCTGCCCCAGCCCCTGCCCTGGAGCACGCAGCCCTGTCAAATTATATCTGGTTTAGAGGGTCAGCTCTTACCAGGAATGCTTGGAGAGGCACAAGTCCAAAGCTGTGGGATTTCGGGACTGGTCCAACAAAACAGATGCTCGTTACTGCTGCTAGTACAGCAGAGAATGAAAAGGTTTCCTCTAATGCTTTGCTCCCTCTGTTGCCAGATATTCTGAGTACTGTGTAAGGAATAGTTAAAGCTCACAAGAATGAAATACTATGTTGCTCTGCAAGTATATTTATTTTAAAGTTTTCAGACTGAAACACGTGATGTATTTAGAAATATCCTTATCTCCTCACTCCTCCAAAAACAAAAGGCCTTAACACCATGGAAGCAGAGAGAATGGAGCAATACATCAAATGTTGGTGAGGGTGTGCAAAGAAACCCTGGAATTATATTTAGCCTAAAAAATGTGTTTTCTGTGCTCCTGCCAATTTTTACTGGCAAAAGCAAGTCATTGAACAGTTTATTTTAAAGAAAAGCATTAATAGAGGAGGCAAAGGCAAATTGAATGCTTACAGGCAGCTTTTTTTAATCATGAGGGATACCGGGACAAGTATACGTAGAAAATGAAAGCTGGCATCCCAGCCAGGCTGGAATTTAGAGTCAATATTTTGACAATGAACTGATGTGTAGTAAGGCTAGGTCAGGGAAGCCTCTGAATGTTAAAGCAGACAGCTTGGGTTGAGTAGAGCAGATAACAAGGAGCCAGATGGTTTTCAAGAAAGTGTGCATATACAGAGAGTATTATGGTCAAAATGACAGACTGAAGTGATGACACAAAAATGGTCATTTTGTAAGCATTCAATGTGGATAAAAGCAAGAGAGCATCGTGTTTCTTGAATCTAAGGAAGAGCATTTAGCAGGGATGAGAGCTTTGATGAGCTTTGTGGGTAGCTAAGGAGCTGTTTCTTGATGCCATTAAGTAGAAAGGATCAATAAGATATAGAAATAGCTCAGAGAGGATGCTTTGGAATGTAAAATGTCACTCCAATTAAGTGGCTTGATTTAATCATAAGAAAAGACAGATTAACAAATGTGTAGATTAAATTCAAGATTTCTAAAATAGAAAGACCATTACAATAATTTCAAATGTCATGAAAGCTCATCTCAGCAAAACAATAATTAACATTTCATATACTAGCAATGAATTTAGCAGAAATCTTCATATTCTACTTCACAGTTAAAGGTGATTCCACATTTCTAAATTAATCTGGATCTTTTCTAATACGTTGGAAGA
This sequence comes from Luscinia megarhynchos, assembly GCA_034336665.1. NCBI lineage: Eukaryota > Metazoa > Chordata > Aves > Passeriformes > Muscicapidae > Luscinia > Luscinia megarhynchos. The sequence continues at coordinate 62,625,676 of CM067592.1, forward strand.
GTGCTATAATGAAGTTTCCATCCTCTAGCATATACTTAAAAATTGCTACACTTGACTTTTTTCTGCTGGAATAAATTGATGGTGGGGTTTATGTATTTAGCCAAGAAGGGAAGGGAAGTTCCAGGAAGGGAAGGGAAGTTCTGGGAAGGGGGAAGGGGAAGGGAAGGGGAAGGGGAAGGGGAAGGGGAAGGGGAAGGGGAAGGGAAGGGGAAGGGGAAGGGGAAGGGAAGGGAAGGGGGAAGGGGAAGGGGAAGGGGAAGGGGAAGGGGGAAGGGGAAGGGGAAGGGGAAGGGATGACAAAATTTGCAAAATCTTTAAAGGTTGGATTCAGAATTACTGGTTTTCTATTCTTTGGGGATTAGTTTTTCTCTTTTGTTTAAAAAAACCCAGCTCCTGAATACATATGAGAGATAATTCAACTTCTATTTATGAGACATTATAACACAAATGCTGTTGGGGAACATCCAAACCCAGAAGCTGATGGCCAAATAAAACATTCCCAAATAGCAAATTTTTAATAGCAGTAAAATGATTTTTCAGATAGTCTTACAAGTACAGTACTGATTTGGACATTTTAACCCTTGAAATCAACAAATCTGTCCCTTGAGCTCCTACTATTAACTCTTTTCAGCATGGCTTTACTGAGTAAGACAGGGGTGTAAGAATGTTATTGTTTTTGTATGCCTACAACATTTACATTTGCCAAATATTCAACCAATTTCATCTACAAAATTCACTTGGGTGTTTAGGACTTCAGTGTCCCCATTCAGGAGGCTGCAGTGCAGAGCAGGACAGAGGGTGAGGGTGAGTGCTGCTCAGTATCTCAGGGGAGCCACCCAGCTGAGGATGGCTCTGTAAGCTCCATCCTCACCATGGGCAACCCCCTCCTCCTGGTTTTCACGGCAGTGCTCCCTTCTCCTCGCAGGCACTGGTGCCCAGTTGGACCCCCACATCTTTATTCGGGAATCATTTAGCCCCGCGATGCTTCGCAGACTCCTAGCAACCAAAAACAGTAATGCAGGCTAGTGGAAAGTTCTTCCAGAACTGCAGATAAATCACACTGCCTTGCAACTAGAGCGAGCTCAAAACATCTGCACAGGCAGTTAATAGCAGTTACCATGGCACCACTGATGCAAAGAAATGTATTAATCCTCTACAGCTCGATTGTGTGCCTGAGCTGTAGTTCTGTATTGTAAGTAAATTGACACACTTTAGAGCAATAATGAAGGACAATCATTACAAGGAAACAAAATGTGGCCATCAAGCATAATAATGAGCTTTTGCCTACTTTAATGAGAATTGCAGGTTGTTATTCCTCTGAAATGCAATGTATCAGAGTGAAATCAGAGCAAGGCATTACTTCAATTCTCTCTTACCACCTGAGTAGACTTCACTCCCTGTCCACTTAGACCCTTCACTTTATTCTTTGATTGACATAAAAAACATGAGGACCATGGCCACTGTAATCTGACAGCTTTAGTAAAGTTCATTCATAGCCATGATATCCATGGCTTTAATACTGCATTCTCCTATTCTCCACACAGATGAAAATGGCCTGCAAAAATTCTTTCCTGCATCCTTTCTGCTTTCAGGTGGCCACAGAACAGCCGAGAAAGGACTAAGAAGAGGGCTACAAAATTGAGATGAATCACAGAAAACTAAAGAACAGAGCACAAAACCTCCTATTGTCCATAAAAATTCCTCCATTCGAAGAAAATCAAGTCAAGCATCCTTATAACTAAGGCTGGTGAATTTATGCCCCACACTTATCGGTGTTCTTTTATACTATGTCAGACAGTTTTTTGTCATTCCTTGGCCATGCAGTTAGTCATTGAAAATAATGTAATAAAAAAGCCATATTTTGCACTTATATTTTCTTTAATATAGATACTTGTTCTACAATGCAAAGTAGTCCAGTGTTGGGGGTGAGGGGGGTCCCCGACAATACTTTTTAGAGTTCCTCTGATATTTGGGCAATAGTGGCAGAAAATAAAAGAAGAGAGGTGCAATGACCATGACTTAGGAACATAAAATACTTTAATAATGGTGAAAACAAATGTGGGACAAGGCCCACACACCAAACACTAACCAGAGCAGGAGTTGGTGGTCGAAGACCAGGATGTAGGGAGGTCTGGGGTATAAATGTGAGCAGGAGAGGGGATGGAGTCGAGGTTAGGGTCCAGTGGGTATAGGGGAAAGTGGTGCAGAGGTGGGGCAAGGGAAGGTAGGGTCCAGTGGGGCTGGGGGGGACACTGCATCAAACGGGGGCCAATGGGGATACAAGGAAGGAAGAACATTCCATGGGCTGGGAGTGGTGATGATAACTGGAAAATGAGGGTTGGGCATATGTATGAGGCATTAATATGGCAATCCCGTAACTCCTTGGAACAACTTCTTCTGGGATTGCCACAAACTCAATAGATGCCTGCCAAGGCCTAGGCCTGGGGTACAGGTCTTCTTCAGTGATGGCTGCCTGACCTGAAATACAGGCCAGGCTGACTCCTACAGTCCAAAGTTATAAAATGCATTATTTTAATTACATAGTGTGGCACAGATGACAATTTCAGAATAGATTACAATTTCAAGTCAAGGTTCCATAAAGGAGTCTAAAATTTTAGTCTTGTGACACCCCATGTTATTAGTGCACAGAAATATCTTAGGCATGTTGCTGTGAAATGCTGATTATAATATCTCTAGCTGAATCTTCTACACCCTGGAGTTAGATATCTTTCAATTGATTTCACTGGGATTTGGATCAGACCCTATAAACCATTTTTATTAAAAAATACTTGTAATCAGCCTAACATGCTTAAAACATTCACACTGCTATTCACATTCAACTTTCAAAAATTATTGTGTCAATTTTTTGAAAGAAAGTGTGCAACAGAAATTCCTCCCATGGTGCTCAGTTCATCCATAACTCAAACATTCTTTATTTGTACCAAGTCAGACTGGTGCAGTTTGCCATGCAATTCAGGAAACCTGAACATGTATATTAGCATTAGGAGGAAAAATGTCCCTTCCTACTTGAGTTAAATCTAAGTTTTAATAAGAGTAGGTAATCTAATTCAGCTCAATAAAAAGGCCTGGAAGCTCTGGGGGCCCCACAAGGCCACCTGATGATTAGTTAATAATAGAAAGTACCAGTTACTGGGGTAAGCCATAATCAGAATTACAGTGAGACACAGTAATGGAATCCAAGCCAGTGACTAAACTGATATTGAGACCTGATTAGGGGATGACCGCAGATCACCTGGCAAGAATACAAAATATTCTCATGCTCTGAAGCCTGTGCTGGAGCAGGCTCCTGGCAGGGACCTACAGACTTAGGGAGGAAAGATTTGCTAGCAGGACTTGTGGGAGATCCACACTGGAGCAGCTGGTTCCCAAAGGATTGCACATAGTGGAGGGGGACACAAACTGATGCAGTTTTTGAAGAGCTGTAGCCCAAGAGAAAGGCTATCCTGGAGGAGTTTGTGGAGATCTGTCTCCTGCTGGAGAGCAGTGAAGAAGTGTGAGGAGGAAGGAGGGGCAGAGACAGCTTGTGATGCACATACCATAGCCACCATTCCCCCTCTACCTGGGCTACTGGCAAAGGGGAGGTAAAGGAATCAGGATTGAAGTTGAGCCTGGAAAGAAGGTTGGGCAAAGGTGCTTTAAAGTTTGACTTTATTTCTTATTTTTCTACTTTGATGTGATTAATTATAAATTTATTTTTGAATTGAGTTTGTTTTGACACTAATAGGTGAGTCTTCCTGACCTTGTCACATTAGATGAGCTTTCCATGATGGTTTCTCTCCCCTCCACAGCTGGAGTGGAGTTGTAGAGATGATTAGATATAGATATAGATATAGATATAGATATAGATATAGATATAGATATAGATATAGATATAGATAGATAGATAGATAGATAGATAGATAGATAGATAGATAGATAGATAGATAGATAGATAGATGATATAGATAGATATAGATGATATAGATATGTAATTCTTCGACCACCCACACCCATTACTCAAGTTGTGCATTTGAACAGGCAGTGCTCTTCCTTTCCAAGTATCAGAAAATTAATACAGCTAAAGAACTACAAATGCATAGTTTACTCTCATACCTTTATCACATCACAATTCTGAAAGAGACAAATTGTAAAGACAAATGGCAAAAAAAACTTAGGCCAACCCCATAGGCAGTATGTCCAGAGACAAGCAAATTTGGCTCCTGTGAGGATATATTTATAGCTGTTATGAAAGTTCAGTAGGGTGGGTCTGATGTTTAACTGTTTTACTGAGTCCCACCAGGATTATTCTGTCTGCAAACTGCCAGACATGGGTTCTTATTTAAGTGTCATCCTCTGTGGTTCCCACTTGGATTTTGAGAAACGCTTGGATGAGGTAGAAAAGTAGAGAGCTGGAAAAATCTCTTACTTGCTTGCTCTCCAGCCTGATAATTAACAAATAAATAAAATAAATTAATAAATAAATAAAATTAATCCTTTGGGAGTAACTTAAGGGAAATTGTTCCTGTTGGAGGATGGGAAGTGCTTAAAGATCATAGATTTAAAATGATGGTGCTCCTTTTCTACAAACTTGAAATGTAATTCAGATCAAATTTCTGCTTTTAAACCCAGATTGTACTAGACAATATTAATATTTCATAGGTAAATACAAGGATATTGAAAGTCATTGGGAGAAAAAACAAAAGTTACATCAAGTCAGAAAAGCATTCCATAACATTTGAGTCTGGGCAACAGGCTCCAGCAAGTCCATAAATCCTATTTGCTTTCATTGACCTGATGGAGTTCCTTTGGCTCATCAGCTGGGGTGTCTGTGCAGAAAGCAGTTTGTTTCATTTGTTTCCAGAAGTATATACATATACAGAGCCCCTAATGGCCTAAAGCCCCAACTTAAACTCTCTGCATGCCTGCAGTGTGTCATGTTCCACCAGGAGCCAATGTGCAAATAACATATTTCCATTTTTAAAGTCTGAAAAATGTCACATAAAGCTTTTGGCATTTACATGACTCAGACAATCATACTTACAGTCCCTAATTCTCTCTGCAGAAAATTTCAATGTTCTCTTTATAACCACAGCATGAAATCAGTAAAAACTATTAAACTGAAAAAGTTCTGCAGCATAGCCATTAAAGTATGCCAAGCTAGAAAAAAAAGAGAGTGTTCAAAATGATACTATTGACAGTTACTCCTTGAAAAGGGAAATCAAAATGTAATGCACTTAACCAAAAAATAATCTTAAATACAAAAGCTTAATTTACCAAAATTTGGCCCTGCAGCTTGATAAAAACTATAGAATTTGTATAAGCAAGGTGTCTGCCTGTGTCATTATGAAAAAGAAATCCCAAAGCAGTTCTTCGTCCTTTTTTTATGTTGCATTTCCCTAATTATTTTATTCAAAAAGATGTGATAGTCTGTGTTTTTAAAAGAAATGAGTTAGTAATACACAGGTCTCATACGTGGACCTGATATGAAGACAGTACAGTACCCATACCTCCTGTGTAAGTCATGTATAATCTGATATTTTTGTGGGAGCCACCTGTATGAACTCACAGTAACAAGGAAAAACAAGCCCCCAAAAGCCTGAAATCTATCCTGATGACAGAGAGGAGGCATAAAGAAGATTTGTCACTAGCAGAAAGAAGAATGAAGGAAAAGGAACTGCAAGAAATATTCACTTCTTATAGAGCTGTGATTCCAAGATGGGATGGGAATATACCAAATGAAACGTGGTCACTCCGTTTGTGAAGAATTTGTAGGTGACAGTGTTCTCACACTTTCTCTCCAAGAAAAGATGGAACTAGAAAACAAGAATATTGTTGAAATGGGATTGCAAAATGAGTGATGGTAACATTCATGTTTTGGTGTGTAACTATGTGCATAAATATAACAGAAGGATGAGTAGAAATTCTTAGCTGCATTGCCACTACCAGCAAAACACAGTAGGCACACTTCACACAGAGCAAAACTTCAGTTTTCCATTCCTCAACCCACCTCACAGATTCTTCTCCAACTGCACAATATCTTTCTGCTGTCACTCACATTTAACTAAAGATAAGATTAGATCTGTAAATTGTTAAGTCTCACACTACTGTTCTGGATTTTATGTGATATGTTAAAGGAGGGTGCTTTTGCTTTGAGACAGAAAATTACTTGAGAGAATTTTGGAAACCTGAAACTTGGTTTAGATGCCTGGCAAGCAGAAAATCTGTTTGTATCTGAAAAGGAACAGCTCAGACTTTTAGGTGAAGTGTACTTTAGATATATAAGAGATACAAGGCATCAATTAAGTTTTTAAAGGCTGAATGGTGTGGAAGAAGCAATAGAAGCATCAGGAAAATTTAATTCCTTCAGTGTTTATTCATCTCATTTACTTTGAAGATTATGTGTTGACTAGCAACATAACTATTGTTAGCTACTGGCAGATGAATCTACATAGGAAATTAACCTGGTTATTCAACTTCCATGGGAATGATCACTCAAAATGGAGGCATGAGAGAAAAGCTAGGATAAAGTTTTCGAATGCCAAGATGAAATCACAGAGTTATTTGTTAGCCATTCTTTAACATTCTACAGAGACTGGATTTCTACTTTCCTTTTGCACTTGGAGGACTCAAGTCAAATTTTTAAAAATCCAATTTTTTTCAGTTACTCAGCAAATACCATAAAATCTAACCTTTCCATAGTTTATGTTGTCTGTATGGTTGCTGAAAAGGCAGAAAAGCTGGCACATTTGCAACTAGGAGATATATCTCAAAAATAGCACAGGGTAAAGCAAAGATCTTTTTAGCTATAAGACTGTAGTTATGATAGCTATCTCATGAAAACATTGATAATTCTGAAGAAGCAAGAGACTTGAAAGGCTTTAGGTTAAATACACCAGGCTCCAGTGTCCAATTCCATTCTTGTAAATATGTACTCTGTTGACAGTGTCATGAAGACTTTCTAGTCTCTACATCTACCAACTAAAGCATACTTGTTTTTATTTGTAAGAGATAAAAAAAATGAATAAGGAAAGAGGCATTTTGTAACACAAAAAGAAAGTAATGAATTCAGTATTAAGCCTGTAAGATAGCTAAATGTCCACGACTTCTTGAGTATCAAATAAGCATATAAAAATGGTATACAAAAGAGGTCAGTTTCCAAGACAGCATAAAATCTCAAATTAATAAATGTTAAGAGGAAAAAAGATACAGAAATTGACACTATCTTGCAAACTATAGAAAATCTGCAGCTATGCAATATCAGACATAAAAGTGTCAAAGGATGTGTGATAAGAAGATTACTTTAGAAAATAAAATAATGGTTTTGATGTAATTCTTGATTTACTTTACTGCACAACACCTGTAACAGACTCTTCATAGCACCTTTAGTTTTTTAAATGTTATCAAACACAAAATCAGAAACAACATTACAGTAAAAAGACCATATAAAGTTTATCATAATTGTGATATGAAGGGATTAAATTAATTTTTGTACACAAGTGAGCACACGTCTCATAATATAACATAAGCCCAGACACTTAGGGATGCTAAGCCAGAAACACAAAACTATTTTGGTTTAAGCTTTTTTCCCTTCACAGAGATAAGTTACAGATCTATTATCTCATATAGAATTATATGAATAATTATTATAAAGCCATGCTCCTTCCAAGTAATACAAAGCCCTGAAGTAGCACAACTCAAAGACACAGAAGGCTAAACTAATCATTCATCCACACTGATTTATAGCCAAGCAGGTAGATATTTAAAGGGAGAAAGCCAACTGGCCTACAGTTTTTAAGGAAATGATAGCATGAATTTCAGAAAGTAGAATAAACTCAGTGGGCTTAAAGATTGAATTATCCGAAGTTTTGGGGCTTGATCCTATAAAAACAAATACAGCATCTGAATTTTACACAGGAGAATATTTCTAGCCAAATGATGTGCACATTTGAATTGGGAAGATGTAGTGTTCTAACAGCAGCCATGAGCAGAGGCACCTGTGTTGAAGCAAGCAGATGTTGAAGTATCTGTGATCCAATGGCAGGCTTGAACAGAGAGAAATGAGAGAAATGAAAAACCTTGCCCCAGGAATGGAAGAGGAAAACCTCTGTTCCCAGAGATAAAATAAAATATTTTTTGTTTCTGCACTAGAACAGCTCGTTAAAATTGCACCCCAATAAGCTGAAATGACCCATGGTGGTAGTTATGGCAAAAAACTACCAAAATGTGGGAGGAATTTACAGTTGCAGATTTCTGGACAGCTGCTGATTTGCTGTGATATTAAAGCCACAAGAGAAATGTTTCTTGTGAAAAAAATCTCTGTGGTATTGCAGGAGAGACTCCTCTCCCTAAGTGAACTGAAGAAAGATTATTTTAGAAGTGGTAAACTGACTGAAAATACCAAATTTTACCTCTTAACATTGTCAGCGGGAAAAGAAAAAGGAGTTGAGGGGAGGAGAAGTGTTCCAAAGTTTATTCTGATTTTTTTATTATTTTTCTTTCACTAAAGTTTTCTTTATTCCCTTTGAAGTTTTGAGTCTGCTATGCTCTCCTCCTAAGCCTTATGTTGCAGCAGAAAATGAGTGAATAATTCTATTAGGTGTACTGGGATTTAGCCAGCATCTAAACCCACTATATTAATTGGTGCATTGGCCACGAAACTCAGATTGGCAAACCAAAATCACCATACTTAATTGGTGTTCCCACCCAGTTCAACCGAAACTGCCACAACATTTAAGCTAGAAGAGTTGAACAGACGACCCAGTATGCTTGGAGCAGATTTCTAAGGAACCTGTACATACTAGAGAAGAAAGAGATGAAGTTTGTAATACTGAGTCATAAAGCTACTACTTTTTCAGCATTATTTCCTTAGATTTTTGTTATCATGATATCTCTCTTTCTGCCACCCACTAACTTTAGAGTGCAAATTCATCCAAACCCATCCAGTCAGTAAAAAGTGGAATGATAATGAGGGTCCTGAAGTCATATGGAGCTGAACATCCTGCTAGAGAAGAGTGAAGGATTCACAGTAATAATGTGGCAAGGACTGAGCCATTCTCTCACTCTGAAGCCTGGCTGTCCAGAAAACATATTTACACAGCACTAGATATCACTAAGGTTATACAGGAGGGGGGTGATCAGCAACAGCACACAGAAGCAAATTAAATGCAAACCCACATCAAATTAGATACCAGTAGACTCAACATACATGGAAGCGCTATCAAAAATGTGAATATACTCTTCCCTCCAAATAGGAACAAACTGTTCAAATTCGGACAGATATTTACCTTTAACATAAGAGACCACCTCTAAATATTAGTGACAAGGTCAGGGCTAGGTCAAGAGTGAATCACTGTTAAGGAAATGCTCAGAGTCACTGTCTTTGGCGTTTTTTGTTTGGTTCTTTTCTTTCTTTTAAACAAGTAACAGGGTTATATGGCAAAGTCATGACTGACTGCAGGTATTAAAATGTGCCTTATCAAAGCAAAAACAATTTATTATATTACTGACGTTATTTCATATGGGAAAAAATGATAATTAGCTGTACCAAATTATCACCTGTCTCAGGATACCAATTTCAGCTGTTGGTGAGTGCTTGTCTCAGTTGGCCTTCCTTTCCCATATTCTGTGAGTGACAGTTTTTAAATTAACAGCAACTTTATATCATACATAAAAGACAACTGAAAAAATAAAAATTACATAAACATGCTTCTGGTTGAAAAGTTTGGCCTTACTTTCGTTCAGAATGAGAGGAATGTACAGCTTCCACATCCTAAGGGTTCTTAAGAAATTCAAATTTCTTACTCCTCAAAATCAAGCAACAATAATTCACAGCTTAAAGCAAGACACTTGGAGGCTTTCTCACACAGTTTTTGGCACAACATCCCAAAATACTGGGTTTGTCTGTTTTTACTGTCAACTTGCTGAAGAATGAAGTTCTTTTTACAATACAAAATTTAAGAACCGGCAGTATCTTTTTTGCTTGCTCTACTTTGATGTTTTCAGCCTCTGCTACAGTTTAATTTATTGTAAGTTTCAAGGCATTACATTTTAGGACCGAGTACCAAAAGTGAACACATAGAAGCCTGCCAACTCAATTAATATCAAATTAGGTGAGGTATTTTTCCTTATATTTTTCTGGTGTAAAGATGAATGTATCATTCAAACAAAATATCTCAAGATTTTGTGATTCATAAGCAAGATTTTAATGAACAGATACTTTTTGTCCAATGTGCATTACTCAGGGTTGGACTGAAATTGGACAACATCAGGTTTAGTACAAAGTTTGAAGGAATTTGCAAAGCGCTTTTGGTCACTGTGGTGAAAACCATTTAAACAGGAAGAAGAGAAGAGAAGAGAAGAGAAGAGAAGAGAAGAGAAGAGAAGAGAAGAGAAGAGAAGAGAAGAGAAGAGAAGAGAAGAGAAGAGAAGAGAAGAGAAGAGAAGAGAAGAGAAGAGAAGAGAAGAGAAGAGAAGAGAAGAGAAGAGAAGAGAAGAGAAGAGAAGAGAAGAGAAGAGAAGAGAAGAGAAGAGAAGAGAAGAGAAGAGAAGAGAAGAGAAGAGAAGAAAAAAAGAAAAGAAAAGAAAAGAAAAGAAAAGAAAAGAAAAGAAAAGAAAAGAAAAGAAAAGAAAAGAAAAGAAAAGAAAAGAAAAGAAAAGAAAAGAAAAGAAAAGAAAAGAAAAGAAAAGAAAAAGAAAAGATGAATCAAACAAACTGAAAGTAGATTGGAAACCTCCTAAAATAATCTGAATCTAAAAAACTAGCCCCACTCGGAGCTAGCTATTTATAGAGTGGGGGATATGTGGTAATATTTGTTATAATCATTAAGGCTAGAAAGGCCTGTAGGGAGGCACAGCTGGAGGCTGGATGGTTGGAAGCAGTTTGGGGGAAGAGAGGCAATTTTGAGGAGGAACACGTGGACAGCAGATGAACGGGAAGCTGATTGGGTGGAAGGATGCTGGACAGCAGACTGCAGATGAGCAGCCAATGGGTGCTCTTCTTCTGTTAAGTTTTGGTTTGTCTGGTACAAGTTAGAAGTACAAAAAGGGAGTGACTTCTAAAGTAACTTTAGTAACTTAGTAAAGTAACTTATTTTGGATGCATAAAGGAGATCTGTGTCTCCCTATTCCTCATTGCTACAGTAGAGTTGGTTTTCAGTTTTTTGAGGATTTTGTTTGGTTTTTTTTTTCCTCTTTATAGGAGAGAAATGTGGGATACAAATGCACTGAAGAAAAACTCCTGATGCAACCCCTGAGCTGCCTATTTCAGCCACTAAAACATTGAGCATTTTATTCCCATTTCCTTTCCTTTTCCTCTGTGTGGGCAGCCACATTCTGCAGAAAACATTGAAAAGTTACATTGGCCAGTAGTGATTATAAAAAGGTGTTGAGAAGAGAAACATCATTTATTCTGCAGTGACAAAGAAAGGAAGTTTGATTACCTAGCCAGAAAGACAGTTTAGAGTAACACCATGGCAACAATCCATCTGGAATAAAGAGTGTGGATGTCAGAATACTTTTAATGGATGTGCTTTGACTCTACCCCTTGTGCCTAATGAGTGATGGCCAAAGTGGGAGCCACTTCAGCCACTTTCTCCACTACAGAATAGGAAATTTTATGCAAACATCGATCTGCATTTTTATCCCCTTTGTGGCAGAAAGGGCACATATGTGATACATATTTGCTGTGCAAATTATTCTGCATACAATACCAGTATGCAAAGCTGTAACCAGATTGTTCCTCTGTTTGCCATGGAGGAAGCCACATCTGGAGTGCTCTGCACAGTTCTGCACCCTTCAGCCTGAGAAGTCCATTGACTTACTGGTGCAAGGGCAAGCAAGAGCCCAAGCTGTTTAAGGAGGAGGACTCCCTGATGTAGGAAGAAGAGCTAAAAGAAGTGGGGGTTTTAGCTTGGTGGGGAGAAGTCTAAAGGGCACCTGGAACTACCCAATGCGAGGATATAGAGAGATAAAGAGAGAGAGGCACATCTTGGAGATGCACATTGAAAGGGTGGGAAGCACAGTCACAGCTGCAAGAGGTTAAATCTTGATTAGATATTAGAAGTAAGGCTAATTGACAGTAATAACAATGAAGCTGATCAAACACTGAAGCAGAGGCTGAAAGAAGCTGTGAAATGTTAGTCCTAGGCTATATCAAATTTTATTAGCCCTGACTTGAGCTACAGGTTGACCTAGGTGATTTTTGGCTATCCCTTCCAACAAATGTAATCTGTATCTATAAACTGCCTAGGGGCAATCAGCAAGTGAAAGATGTTTTGTCAATCAATGTAATCATATATTAATATTTGCCCATCTGTGTGATGCCCTCCCAGTCTAATCTTGCCCTAAATGAGTTTCAAGATGTGAATTCTAAATCAAATCAAGACTTAGAATCACTTCAGCCTTGCCCCACTTTGAGTAAATAGTGCTGTGCTATTCATCAGACCACCAAATCTTGTAAATCCCATCAAGTGCACACATGATTTAAACATGCAGGGAATCATGATCTCATCAAACACCATACTGTGAGGTTAGACCTTGGTGCTCTGAGGCACCAACTTCGTCGAGTTGTTTTCCTAAATGAGCAAAGCAGCTAGCAGTTGCTATAAAGCTGTTTATTACAAAGGCACATCAGTCTCAAAAAAGCAAAGTCACAGAATTAAAGTCCATGCTAAGTTTTGGCATAGAGTCCCAAATAGAAGTAGAAGCTGCTCCTGCCAAGGTCCAGGGAAGCTGATGTTGCTGTGGCAGCTCCTGTCTTCTTCTTGGGTGTTGATGATGGCAGTGAGAGAGCAAAGCAAAGCAAAATAGTAAAATCAATGGCAAAAATGGTGGCAAAAGCCCCAACTCTCCCCAGTGCACACTCTTATATAGACTCTTCCCAGCAAGTTAAGACACAAACTCGGACCACCACCCCTTAACCTATTAGAATTCTAGTTTCTTGATATGCCAGGTTATGTATAAACTACCTTGTTCTATCTGAAAAATGTAAACAATATTCTTACTATAGCTCTATTATGTCTAAAACTACGTTCCTGGAGCCTCTACTGAAAAGACTAGTGTGTTTTTCAACCTTCACTACAACTCACGCTTCTGCTCTGGCATCTGAACCTTTCACTTACTGAAAGCACTAGGGCTCATACTAAAACTTGCTTACTGATTCACTTACTTATCCTAAAACTTAAACTTACACCTTTAGTGTATGTGTGAGTGGCTTAACATACTTCAATCCATCTAGAGGATTTAATTCAATCCCTGCACTCCGATTTCTCCCTGAAGAATTCAGACTCCTGTCTCACTGACTTCAACACCATACATTGGACATAATAATTAAGACATATTAATCAATTTGGAAATTAAGATCTGGTTCACTTGTCTGACGTTTTCTAGACACCATGAGTTCCCGTTGTGAATTGTATGATTTTAAACATAATAAAGCCATCTTCTTAACAGGCAGAAATAACGACATGTCTGCTCCAGTCCCATAAAAGCAGCTCCTTTGGCATTGAGGCAGAAATATTTAATTAACAATGAATGTGCTACCACCATAGGCCTTTGAAAGAGAATCTTGTTTCTTGTTTTATTTCCCAGTTAGATGGGCAGGGTGCTTTTTATTTTAGCTTGTCTGGCAATTCAGCAAACTGTCTTCATCCTAAACTTGTTCTTCACATTTTATGTCTACCACTATCCATCCATTCCTATTATAATTATTGCCTGGGCTTTTACAGATGACTCATACAGAAGGGACATCAAGCATATGCATTCATTTCATGAAGAGCCACTTTGTTGGATGTTGACATAAAACATTTGTGACAACCTGTTAGAAAATGAAATTTGCCCAACAAAGTTCAGAGTAGAGTCTATCAAAATAGCCATCAACATGGACAAAAACCAAAACAAAATAGAACCCTTATGGAATTCTTTCATATATTTCGAGGGATAGAAAACTCTTTCAAGACTGTAGGTCAAAGGCTACATATAGGGAGCAGCATGTCAGTCATGCAGAGGAAATGGTGCAAAAATTCAGAGAAAACTTCGTTTTTCTCCTTTCCTCACTGCTGATCCTCAGTTGCCTTTTTTTGACAAAGGGATGTAATGGGGCACAGCTTTAACTGACATGTAGGGGGAAGGCACAGCAGCAAAGGAAGGATGTGAAACAGGGCCCTGCCTGTTAGAAGAAAACAAAGAAAATGTTTCACTACACCTCAGTAACTCAGCTGGGACACCATACTGCAACAGCACTTTGGATACAATAGGTGGTTTTGTGGTTTCACACGACTTTTTGTTCTTCCTCATAAAATCACAGAGGCCAAGCCTGTTCTCAGCCTAAATTATAGATGTGTGCAGGTGCTGAACAAGCCTGAGGATTCTTTGAGTAGTGTAAGCACAGAACACCTCTCACTGTGTTACAGTACCTAAGATACATACAAAAGGGAATTATGTAGGCCCCTCAAACTGCATTAATTACTGAGTGAAAATTGAGCTTTAAATATTTATTATGCATGGTACAATCTTTTTTACAACTTTCCTCTTCTTTTCTTTATGCCATCTTTCAATTTTTGTCTCGCTTTTTTTCCTAATATAGGAAAACAGAGTAATATACAGACTTAGAGGCAGGATGAGCACTCAAACCAGTAGAAACTAAATGTTCATGCTGTCAACTCCAAAAATGTTTCTTTATCTTTCCTCAGGTTTAATTCATGCTAAAGATGAGTTTTCGTGGTCACTTACATTCACTTTAGTGTCAGATAAAGGCAAAGATTTAAAACATCATTATACTCCAAAGTTTTCTAACAGATGCCCACCAAAGTAAATAAATATTAGACATATGAAGTAATAATCCTTTCTGTATCAGTCCAGAAAAAAAAATGTTGCACACCGTCTTAAGAATATTTTACCATATCTTGCTAGCATATTTAATCAAACTTAACATTCATTAGGAGGGACAAAAAATGAGATTTCTCCTTTACATATCTACATGGGACATGCAAGTGAATAACAAGTTGGTAAACCACACTTCTTTTATTCTCATATTTACTTTGACATCTGTAAAAAACATAGAACACATTTATTTGCTTTCACACATTAGTTCAGGCAAATACATAGTGGTGTTTCTGATATAGTCCTGATCTGTATCTACCAAGCTTCAGACAATCCACAAATCTAATCAGGCTGCATGTTAGTAGTTAAAAAGTGCTATAGACCACTGCTGTGGTGTTGCATCAATACATATGCAATAAAGCAATGAAGTCATATCAATACAATTTGGTTCTGAAACCAAATGGATTACACTCTACTAAGTCAAATAAATTGTATTTCATGTTGTCAGAATGAACTCCAACATCACAATTGTACCTGTCATGTATGCTGTTCTAAAAATGTATTGAAATCACAGTGGAAAAACTGGTTCTATTGCATCATAAGACTCAATTTTGTCTATTTGCTAAGCATTTTTCAAGAGAAGATTACACATCAAATATGCAAAAAATTTGAAAGTTCTCAGGGTATCTGACAGTGGACCACATAATGCAGCCTTGTATCAGTCATAGGGTATACCTAAGCTGAAAGAATGTTGTTAATTTCCTTAGTTGCATGAGCAAATAACCCATAGAGTGAAAGGAGAAGGAAACCTAAAATGTGAGATTTAGGTCACCACTTCTGAAATGGCCTCAATGAACACAGTGACACTCTCAAATCTAAGCAAATGTATGTTCCTCAAACAACAGAACAGTATCAAGTAACAGGACATAAAAGAAAAGAACAAATTAGTTTTTCCTCTGATTTCTGACATTCAGAAACTTCAACAAAAAAACCTATGAAATTCAAAGAAGCAACATAAAATAATTTTGAAGCTATGAATGACTTTTCTCTTCACAGAATCACAAGTCTGAATGTCTACATCACAGTAACTAAACTCTTTATGACTGGTTTTCGTTTCTTCTATTTCATGAACCAGCATTTACATTGGAGTATATGGTGATTTCATTGGTCCCCACTGTGTTTTCCCCATGCATTCCCAACTTTCTGAAATCTACTAGTAGGAAAGGAATGCAGGTGGTAGATGACAGATTGTTTTTAAAATTTCAGAGGAAGAACTACAAAAAAGAACCTCCTAGGTAAATTCAGTAGCCCAGTATCATATTAAATGTATGGTACATGCTGAATCTCTGAAGAAGGGTTTTTAATGTCTCATTTTATCCCAAGAAATCTCTATCTTGTATGTATCTTAGGACATATGGATGAGTGCAGAAATGTGTATCTACATATAAACCACATTCCAAGGATGCACACAGCTACTTATGCTCTGGCACAGAAGTGAACTGAATGGCTTTAGACAGGGTTAGTAAGTGAAAAACACCCAAAATGCAACACTTCCCACATACTTTTAGAAACAAAAGAAGCCAATGTAAATTATGCAGCTCTGTGATTCATTCAGCTTGAGTTTATGCTAACCAAATCAAATATTAGAACTTCCAAAACTCACAGAGTCAACCTGCAAATTAATGAGCAGTACACTGCATTTAGTACAATTAGATCTCTTGTGAGAAAGAAACAGGAAAAGAAAAAAGTGAAAGTAAAGTTGCTATAACTGTTTTAATGGGCTTGGTATAAATTCCTTTCCACCCAGTAATGCTAAAATAAAATTTATAAGCTGTTAAATAACATAAAGAAAACAACAGTATATTTCTCCACCTTTTCCAATTTTCAGCATGTAAGCAACCAAAATAAGATTGCTGTTACTACAAGAATAGAAGGGACTCTAAAAATTTGGTTACCTTACAATTTATTTCTATTTTGATCTTAAGTAAAATAAAGCATTACATGCCTGTTGATAGGGTGCCAGGCATTTGCAGATAAATGGTAAGAGAAGTTTCAGAAATCCAACGATCAAAAAAGATAGCTAAACAACTCCCAAGCACTGAAGTGATAAAGACCAGAAAAGTTCTGCAGGCACTGCTTTGTCAGCTTAATATTCTGAAGTGTCTGATTCTGAGGTGTATTCTGATCCACATATTAGGATTATGCAGATTCAAAGCAAGCATGACACAACTCTTCCTCAGAGCACAGATGGTCTCACTACACTAACGAAAAGCAAAGGCTGTCTTTAAGAGAAAATGTTAAATGCTAATATGGAACAATAATTTCAAGTAAAAACACTGTATTGAAAAATTTCCTTTATAAGGAAAAAAAAATTTTGCAGTTCCCATGTTTGTTTGCAGTGAGATTACCCCCAAATTTAAATTTTGTGATATAGCCCAATAAAGTCTGGTGTATGCTGGTTTGTTGCATATTTTGTGAGCAAGGGTGCATGCACAATCTACATGCATTGGTTTTGCTGCACAGCTAAGAGTCAAAGTTTTGTCTTCCAGCATGCTCTGGTCATCCATCTACTGCTTAGGCAGAAACTGCCCTTCTTTCTCAAGAGACATGACATTCATTCTTGGGGCTGCATAAAATGTATGGATTAAGCCATCAGGACAGAGTGGTCTTGGGTATAGCCTCATTTGCTTCACACTCAGGGAAACTCAAGGAAACCATCATCACCACAAGAGAGTCAGGAGGAGTACTGCTTCTGGTTTTGGTTTCAGACAAAAGATTTCACACAAAAAGCAGAGGACTGGGCCGAAACACATCCAATAGCTGTTAGCTCATTTTAAGAGCTAGGGAATTAATTAAAATACTTTGTTCATCAAATCCTGAAGGGTCTACTAATAAAATACAGATATTTTTGTGCAGTTTTAATTATATATTCACTGCTATGAGTAGCAGAAATAATTTTTCCCTTCCTAAATATATACCTGGGCCCTTTTACATTAGAGGAGAAGATGTAGCATCTCTCTTATTTGCTCTTATTTGAACACTAATGCCTAAATTTTAAAGCACTCTTGAGAGACTTTTTGGGAAGAAAAACGGGCGGAAAAGGAATGAGTCCAGCAATATGTCTCACTGAAACATCAATAGAGATCAAATTCAGGCTGAGGCATAGTAGAGCAAGATTCCTATGCATCTACCTATGAAGCAACAGGTTTATCTAAGCAACAAAAGTTATTCACACCTTTCCAGTCTTTCAAAACCCATGCTTTCAGACACTGTGAACTCCTGCAGTTCTTAATTCATTTGTTTCATCATTAGGAAAAAAAAATTGACCAATCCACCTTTCCTAATTTGTCAAAATGGTCCCACTGTAGGGACCCACTAGGTCTGATTTTCACCACAATGTGAGAGAAGACTAAAACATTATTTCTGTTTCCCTACTGCAGAGTTTGTGGCTAAATTATTTCCTTTACCAAGGTGAATGGGAATCTCTAGGTAATTCAGAGATGTGGATTTTCTCATTATTTTACAGTTCTCTGCAACAGCTAGTTTTTCCAGAAACTCCTACCAGGTAATTCTCTCAATTTTCAGGGCATGAACATATGTTTAGTTGTCCTAAGAAACTACAACAAACTTCAAGGGATTAAAAAATTTTAACTGGTGTTTAGTATATAGATATTCAAGCATCAGTATCAGAAGGATAAAAGGAATGATGATCTTACTTTTGTCCCATATGAATAGAGAGCCACAGTTATGTTTAGTGTCCAGCTCATGAGGACTTGGGAAAATGATGGAGCAGTGATTTTAATTTTCACATACACATATCTCAAGTACAGATTCGCCAGCTGTGACAATTTCTTTGTAACAATATTTTTTTAATCTTTTCTTCTGTTTTTTCATACAGTAGAGCTAATGAAATAAGATTGATACCATCCTGTACCTGAGGTGCAAGATTTATGCACCAAAATAATATAAACTATAAAAAAATAATATGAAGAATTATATAGGCTATTTTGCTGGAGTAGATAGGGATCCTGACAGTGAATGAGAAATTTTAGTGTCCTATTGTCTGGATAAATGCAGAGGAAAAGAGACTCTATACCCCAAACAGCTCACAGAAAAGGGCAAGTAGACAACATCAAGCAGACTCAGCAGAGTACAGATAATAAAGATAATAGAAACCTTCTTCAAACCACATTTTGAATTTTTTAAGAAGAGATATGAGAATTCAGTG
Source organism: Luscinia megarhynchos (assembly GCA_034336665.1). Lineage (NCBI taxonomy): Eukaryota > Metazoa > Chordata > Aves > Passeriformes > Muscicapidae > Luscinia > Luscinia megarhynchos. Next base: position 62,644,721 of record CM067592.1, read on the forward strand.
ACCTTACTTGTTGCAATCACACAAGAGTGTCAAAGGATAGCAGAATCTTTACCTTTTTATTTAAGACTTATTGAATTTCTCCTTCACTGATGGTCCTGTTTCCCTGTCAGACTGGCCTTACAATTCCAATAAAGTGACTATTTATTTCCATCATTCTTCTGATGAATCTTAATTTTTAATGGAAAATGGTTAATGGTCTCTGCAAGTAACAGAAAAGTCTTGGTTTACATTACATGTTAGCACTTGTAAGGGTATAAAAAATGTGTGCCTACAGTGTAGTCTGTGGCAGATGCTGAAATCTCAACTACTTCAGCTGGAACGGTGAAAGGAGCTCTATAAATATCTCTGGGTTCCACAGAGACTGGAAGGAGTGCATTGGAAGAGACAGTCCCAGTTGCTGTCCCAGTGCTTTCAATTTTGCCCGTTTTCTTTTTGTCTGTCACCCGACCTTAGAGGAGGGACTGTGCAGGAGCAGACCTGCTTTGGCTTAACCAGAAGGATCTGCCATTCAGGGCTTAATATCAGATGACAGGAATCCTCACACTGCCAAATATCTTTTGTGAATGTCATTGTCCAGCCTGTTTCCCCACAGTCATGTCTTAAGGCACAGATCTTTCCAGTTGCATCCTTTTTACCTGTGAGTCATAACTTCCTTTGCCCAGATGAATGGAACTTAATTCTTCATATTTAAATTCAGCTTGGTATGGTTAGAGCAAAGGTCAGACAGCCTGCCTCAGCAGAAATTTCCATTTATCTCACAGTGATGTATACCAGGTCTGACACATTAGTCTATCGTGTCATTGACACCCATCAGTACCACGCCATCAGAAAGAATGGATGATTATTGATAATTCTTGTGTTTCTGCTTACTATAAATACACAGCTGAAAATTCTCAGCATCTTCTTTCTTACACAAGACTATACTGTGTTTTTTCCAAGAACTTCGTTGTGTAATTACTTTCATAATATGCAACTTTCCATTGACTCTACCCTAATGAACATTGCTCAAATATTATACAACATGGAAGACAATTTTTTTAATTGTACTTTGCATCATTGTAACTATCAAGCTGCTTTTGTCTTACTATTTTCCCCCTGCCTTTACTTCTTATCTTCCCTTCCATACTTCTTTTCAATCACAATGGAAAATGTTCTAAAGAAACGTTGCAGCCATATCACTGAAATAACCTGATTGTTTGAGAACAAGGAATTTATAGAATTTAATACACTGCCTGCCATGTTGCAAGTCTGCTAAATTAGAATATCAGTTTCATTAATGTTTAATCTAGAAATTTCTCTAAAACTAAAATTGGTGTAGATGAGATGGGGAGACACAAGAAATTCAGATGTGCAGGCTACTGAATCTGTTCAATATTGTTGTCTGTCCAATATCAGTATCTGAATGGGGATTAAGTGCCCTTCAGTCACTTGAGGACGCCAAGTTTGGTGGAAGTCTTGATCTGCTGTAGGGCTGGAAGGCTTGGCAGAAGGACCTGGACAGGCTGTGAGCTGAAGACAACTTTGTAAGGTTATGCCTTGGTCTGAAAGACAGGTGTTTGCCAGGGAAGGCAGAATCCTCCCTGGATTAGAGACTGCTACACACCCCCCCGCCCCACTTCCCCCCTCTGATTATTATAATTTTGTAATTAAGGGAGTTTCAGACAAAGCCTCTAACCTCACCGTGTCTCTGTCCCTCCCTCCAAGAGAAACCCCCAAAAGACAGAGGGGTTCCTCCTCCCCTGTCTCAAGCCATCAATGTTTCTTTAACAAGTCAACAGGAAAAATTCCTCAGGCAATGAGTAAAACAAAAACCATTCCCCAACAGATTTTGTAAGGTGAAGTCTTCGTCCTGACCTTGGGTCACAACAGCCCCATAAGGTGCCACGGGCTGGGACACAATGTCTAGAAATCTGCTGATAGAACAGGACCTGGAGATGCCAGCCAACAGCAGCTGAGTGTGAGCCAGCTGTGCCCAGGTGGCCAAAAAGGCCGAGGACACCTGGTCTGTGCCAGCAATAGTGGGGCAGCAGGAGCAGGGCAGTGACTGTCCCCTCCTACTTGACACTGGTGAGGCCACATCTCAAGTCCTGTGTCTGGTTCTGAGACTCTCACTGCAAGGAAGACATTGAGTTCCTGGAATTGTGTCCAGAGAAGTGCAGCAGGGCTGGGGAAGGGTCTGGAGCACAAGTCTCATGAGGAGAAGCTGAGGGAGGTCGGGATGCTCAGCAGGGAGAAAAGGAAGCTCAAGGGAGACCTTGTTACTCTCTACAACTACCTGAGAGGAGGCTGGAATAAAGTGAGGATCAATCTCTTTTCTGGCCATAACAAGTATGGGACAAGAGAAAACAGTCCCAAACTGTCCCAGGGCTGGTTCAGGTTGGACATCAGAAGGAATTTTCTCACTTAAAGGGTTGTTAAGCACTGGAAGGGCCTGCCCAGAGAGGCGGTAGAGTCACCATCCTTGGAGGTGTTTAAGAAAGTAGAGGTGGTTGAAAAGGTGGTCATTAGTGAAAGATTAGAGTCGATGATCCCAGGGGATCTTTTCCAGCCTAAATCGTTCTATAGCTCTTTGGTTCCACCCTCTCAGGACCTGCCCCTTCTATGGCAGCTGGTGGCAGAACATCATCCTCCAGACACCCCTGCTCCTGCCTCAAGTTAGCTCAACACATTTGCAATAGAGGTATTGCCTGACTCTCTATCAACAGAGGGGATTCTATACAGCATGTTTCAGGCAGGGGCTGATTTCTCTCACAGGAAGAAAGGAGAGCCTTAAGCCTTACTTATAGGGCATTATAATAAGTGGAAATAGTTTTTCATTTCTCCATATCACCCAAGAAACTGTAAAGATGTCAACCTATAGGGCAGCACTCTTTGTTTTCTTCCATCTAGCCTTTGTGCTGCTGTCTGAATATAGTCTTTGGGATGCCCAGAGCCAAAAAGCATACTATATAAATGTTTATATAAATATTTCTAAAATCACAAAACACAGACACATCACTCATACTAAAAGCAATAGCAGTTATATGTTCGAGATGTTGATTTGATCTTTTGGAAATGTTTAGTATCTAAAATTTTGTATGCCTTATATGAAGAAATAGTGCCAGCAGGATATTGAAAACAACAGAGAGCTCTGTAGGAAACATTAGGAAAGAACAGGGCAACTAAATGAATACCCACGGAAAATAGACACGATAAAATTGGATCCCTGCTGCATCAACCTTTGTGGATGATATTGCCTATTTGGAGAACAGTGGATTTCGGGAGGTTTGGTTACCAGAAGTTATGTGGAATATTGCTTAGGTCTCTCTTTTTCATTGGAAACTGCAACACTTTCAAGTATAATAGAAATAACTCTGTCTTTCTAGTATCCAACAAAATTGTTGTCTCAAACTACATTATCTAGTTGGATTCACAGTAAAATTGTAGAAAGATTAAGCAGTACAGAAACCATCTGTCAGCTGAGACTGAGGATTAATTGACACAATTTTCTTAATATATTTTACACTTATGCCTCATGTGATAAAACAGCACATCTGTTGCACTTATTTCCTGACAGAATAAATAGAAGGGAATAAACACCACATAAATATAAATTAGGAGTGAGTTGTATAGGCAAATACAGCTACTCTTTATTTTAATTCTTCAGTTTCATTATGTTGTACTCAAGGTACTAAATAACTTTCCATGATTGTTGAAAACTTAATTTTGACGAGCTTTTCTGTACTCTTAAACCAAAACTTTAAAATTTAAAATGCTGAAATCATAAGCAATTCTTCAAGAGTTTATCTTCTTAATCTTCCTGGTGAAAATCTCTCTGCTAAGGAAGATTTTTGAAAATAGTAACTGGCTTGAAGTTGGAAAAGCCACTTTCTACCTGTTAATTTTAAGTTCAAAGAAAACTATGATTATCTAGAAGGAATTTTTTCCCCCTATCTTTTATTTAGTAAGCTGGTTCAGTAAATAATGTTGTATCATCCCTCTGTCTCCTGGGGACCTGTAATTCTAGGATAAGCAGCCACTTCATTTCACAGGAGCTTTCTTTTTGATTTCAGAAATCTGTTTCATCACACTGATTGATTTGCACTCAAATGTAATTGTTGTGAAAAGCAATGAAACATTGACTCTTATATGACAAAAAAAGATTAAAAAAGAAAAGCAGTTTCCAAAACATACTTATTTGACATAAGACAGCCCTGAAATTCAACACAGATTGTAGAAGCATCATTTGCAAAAATATAAACAACAGGGATACATTTACTAGGGTCAGAAATCTTGGGAGCTATTCAATCTGGATTAATGATGTACAAAAAATGAGTTGCATTTAAAGCAGCTATGTTGTCAAAACATTGCTCTTTTAAACCCTGATGAATTATGGAGTTTATGAAACCAGATTTTTTCAGATAATTGAAGATTTTTTAAACATATGTGAACAGTAGATTAAGTGTGAATCCAGTGCTGCTAAACTACATGTCTGTCATGAGTCTTTGTACTTCACCATTTCATAAATCCACAGCTGGTTGAGTATGCATTTTTACTGTAATCCAATTTTATTTTATGTCTAAATTTTTCACGTTTAAAAATTCCATGTATCAACTCAGCTTTGAGGTCCTTTCAGTGCATCAGATCAAAATGTACTAGGTTTTAAAGTGAAACAAATAACTTCCAGATTGGATGACCTGTTTTCACCTCTCTTCACCAAAGTAAGTGGGAAGTACAGGAAGACCTTTCCTTAAGGATGTTTACATAGATCCTTTGTTAGCATGGTTGTGTCTTATTTAAAGCTGAATGAATTTAAAGCTTGAATTACAGAAAAAACAATCTTACCAGCAATCTACTGCTTCTCTCCAATCCATCTCCAAGTTACAAGAACACAGAAATTTATGATGATTTATTTTAAAAATCCAGGCATTATTTCTATCTTCTTTTTCTATGATGGGTGAATGTCTTTTTCTAGTTGATTGATAGCTCCATGACATGATGTCAACAGCAATGAGTTTCATCTTCAGGCATTTTAAAAAATATTTCTGAATTTTCATTATGTTAAATAAAGCTATATTAATAATTAAAACTGTAATTTAATAGTAAGTGCATTCTTTGGCTAGCTCTCCTCCTACTGCCTTCCCTTCCACCAGCATATGAGGTCTATTTTCTCAGAAAGAACACCACAGACCTTGTTGTGATCCTGTATCTTGGAGCAGCAGCAGCTTCCAGGCAGGTGCTTACAAGCTTGAAAAGTTGTGCACTGAGCACATCCAGCTGAGTGGCTCCATCCCTGTCTAACCACTGCCAGGAGTAAATCAAAGAGGTGAGTGTGGAGTCTGAAGCTAGCAATGCCCAAGGAAACCATCAGCAGTAATCCCAGTTCACCAAAGGCAACTAAAGACTGAATCCTTTTTTTGAGTCTTAATCCTTTCATTATGTAAAGGGCCAGCTACAAAATTGCATGCAGTGGCCATTTTAAGCTCAAGCACAGTAACTTCATATAATATTTGAGATTTTTGCAAACCAATATACGCAGGGCAAGCCCTGCTTCTTGTGTTTCCATACCACTGCCCTGCCAAAAGTGGTGTTAATGATTCTTTACTCTTTGCTGCCAGTGGTTTTCTGATAATGTGAGCAAAACAGACAAATCAACTTCCTAAATCTTATAAGATAAAAGAAAACACTCCAAACATAATTTTTTTCAGTAGCTCTGAAATTAAGGGGTTGATCTTAAGCAGTAAAATAGTCTCTTCCTGGCATCTCTCTGTGTCAGCTTGGTGGACTTTGCCAGCTGCTGTGCCCAGTTTGCTGCCTTCATTGCAAGATCAGAATCATATGAATTTACTATATGCCAAGTAAAACCAGAACTGATGTGGAGATAAACACCCGTGTGTCTGCATCTAATCAGTAATAATAAAATTATGGGAAATATGAAGGGGGTAATTGGCAGATCCAATCCCCTTGTAAACCAGAATACATGATCAAGAAGATGTGGTTTTACTGCTGTATCTTTGAAAGTAGAGTATGCCTGTACTGTTCAGTGACCTGGCCAAAAGATCTCATAGTGAGTTGCAAAACAGACACAGTAATACATAGGTAAGGAAACCAAAACAGTCTATCTCTTTCCTGCTGGGAGTTTGTTTAGTTTTCAAAGTAGTTTTAGGCAATGAGATATATTCTTGCCTTCAAAAATTCAAAGTTGGCTGTGCATTGAATATCTTTTTTTTTTTTTTTTCACTTTAGAAGACTTCATTTGGAATCTCTAGGGGGAAAGAGATCTAGATCTGGACAATAACCACTTCTATTTCAGACAACAGCTGAAGTAACATTCTCTAAGAATAAAAGGTGGATTGATTCATTGATTGGTAAAACTGCAGTTTCAGTCCTTACATTTCCATCATTTTACTGCCTTTTGCATTTGCAGCTCTCGCCTTTGGGATAATTAGTAAAAGAAAGACCACAGTTGAGATCCTTATTCTCTGTAGAGCTGTCTAAATAATTTATCATTATGTGGTGATGGAGTTTCACCCCATAAACTCTTCAGACTACAGAAGTCTGCACATATTTTATAGTAGTATTTCCCTTGCATTTACATTCATAAATCCAGTCCACTCTTGCCATAATTGGGGAAAAACTTAAAAAAATACAGAAATATTCACCTAAGGGAAAGCGAGTCGAGCATCCTTCCTTGTATTTATACTGCATGTTGATGCTCACTTCCTACAAATATTTAAACTGTCAGACAAAGTGTTGAAAATTTTGAACAGTTTAAAATAGATTCCACATGCTGCCTCTCTTGCAAACCATCCCTTCCAGATTTTACCAGTTTTCCAAAACCTGAGCAGTACCTAGTTCGATTGTCCATTAGTGCCTCCCAGCATTCAAAACAAACACTTTCTTTGATTAAATTGAAGCCTTTGTGCTTAGCAGTCGTTCCTGAGTTTGTCTTAACAGAACGATCCTAGAGCAGCTACTTCTCCCAAATTAGAGGGGAAATGCAAACCTGTAGCAGTAGAATAGCAGCTGATTTTCCTGTGGGGAGAGGTGGCAGAGCAGTAGGAACTGATGGACTGGGCTATGATGAGCCTGTGGGAAGTTTTTAAAAGCTGCTTGACTTTTCTATCCTTTTAAGATCTTTTTTCCCTGGGCTGCTACTTTTCTGAGTTTCTGAGTTTTCTGAAACTGTAGGATCACAGATTAGCAGTCTTTTCACAGTGAGGTTATTCTCAGACTTTATTCAAAAGCAACATCAGAAAGAGTTCATTTCCAGTAAAATAAAACTGAGCTTGTTTTACCCAGATTAAAAAGTCACAACTGGCTTGTTTGACATGAAGCAATGAAGTCATGACAGTAGGTAATACGTCATTGTGCTAAAAAAACCCAGAAGTTCCTCTTGAATTCTGCCCTGTAGTTAGATTACCTATTCCAACTGAAGCTTCCTAAGTTTGACAAATTTCCTACATTTTAACAAATTGTATTTGCAGTGTGAGAAAATATTTTTTCAATATATTTACTTAAGTTACTTCTGCAAAGTTATGTAGTTTAAGCAGTTAGCTAAGTAGTTAAGTAGGTTGGTTAATTTTTAATTTTAATGCTCAAGTGTTTGTTAGAATGAATGTTTTTTTTTCTTTTTTAAAAGTAATAAAATCTACTTGCATGCTTTTTTCCTATCAGGCATACTAAATTTTGCTAAATGATTTGAAAATTCTTCCTCACTGCCTAGATGATCCCTTGGAAGATTCAGGGCATGGCAGGGGAGAATGGCATCATGCTGCCAGTATGTGCTTTTAATGTATCTTCTAGGCATCTCAAAAGCACTTTATTTTTTCCCAGCTCATGCATGATCCAGTATGATAGGTAGAAAGGGAGGACAAAGCAGCTGGGAGCAGCAGGAAGAGGAATAAAGTTATGCTTTCAGTGACAAGTACCTACCTTCTGCCCTGCCTTGCCTCAGGTGCCTTTTGCAAAGGTTTCAATTCAGCCTTCCACAGCTTCTCATCTTCTGTGCCCCACTCTCCAACGAGCCCTTCACACATACAAAGGTAGTAACACTTTCCCTCAGGTCCCAGTATTATCATTAAACATTTACTCAAATGCACATGCCCTCCATCAGCACTAAAAACAGCCACTCCCTCATCCAGAGCAGATTGTTTTGTCTTTTGGTGGGGCTGCCACAGATAATTTTTCTTGATTGACTCCTCTCTCTCTTCTTATCTTCTGAATCTCCTTCAGCCACCCGAAGGAATTGACAGAGTACAAGTCCCAAAAGTACACTCTTGGTGTTATTTCTCCCCATGGCCCAAGGATACCTCAGATCTCTGCCTAGCCCAGCCAGGACTAGAGAGCCTGTTGGACATTTTTATCAGTATTCTTAATCACAATAAAAATGTTGTGTGTATAGTAAATGGAGATGCTTTAAAAGTTTGGGATCCTACGGATATTAAGCTCAAATCTCCTCTTCCCTTGTTTTTCCCTTTCCTCATACCCTTCCTTCACCATCTCTGCTCTTTTCACAGTCTGGGTCAGGAAGGACAGGTTTTGAGGGGTCATATTAGCACAGTGGTTTTCTGGCAAAGTCAGCAGTTCTGTCTCCAGTTACTTAATTTTTTTTAATAAGCCACATTTCATGCCAGCAAGATGATCATAAAGTGCAATTATTCAATTTTTTAAAGTATAGTTATATTTTGCAGCATAAAACTTTAAAAATTATCAATACATCAGAACAAGGGAGGGTTGCTTCTCTACAATGTTTACTCAAGTTTATGCTTTTCAATGGGATGGAAAAGCTTGGCTGACTGGGCTCCTGAGATTTTCTGAAAATAAACACAGGAAAAAAAATGGGTAATCACAGATACAGTTGTGTCTCAGACATTTCCAAAAATGGTACTATGATTTGGTACAAGAATTTTACTCTCTAGCAGAGAGACTGTTCAGAAATGCACTATGCTTTCTTGGTTGTGATATGTCTATGTAACAAATTGGAATGTCAGCTCAGGCTGCTCCTGCTAGCCCTGAGGATCTGGAGTTCTGGAGGCTGGCAGAGGTCCAGACACATTATCTGGGGTTTGTGGGGGTTCCCAAGCTCCCAGGGGAGGGTTCTACATCCCAAGGCAGGCCAGCCAGCTCGTTCAGGATGTTATTGTCAGGTACTGCTCTACACTACATGTCTAAGTGGTTCTGCAACTTGGTCTCCTCACGCTTTGGAGGGAAAACAAAATCTGAAAGGCAGATATCCAGAGTACAGTGAGCTATAATGGGCTGGCCACTCTAATGACCAGTGCAGTCCCATGCTCCACAACTAGAGGCACAACTAAAACAGCACAAGTGCACCAGCTACCACAGATGCATCAGCATTTTACACTTGCAGCACACGGAAAGGATTTTGGTTATATGCATTTCTACAAACAGAATAATCCAGTGATTAAAAGTCATGCTTGAACCTTTACTGTCTTTTCTTCACAGAGAAGCAATTTGTTTACAAACATTAAATACAAATAGATACATGTTCAAGTATATTGAAGTAATTACAATCCCCTGCTACTGTATAAAGAAAAAAAGAGGTAATAGAGGCCCAGGCTTCCTTGTACTTACGTAAGTAGTGCTGACACATTAATCCTTTCACTCTGAGAAGAATGAATAAAAAAGTCTGTAAAATTTTAGAGACCTATTCAACCAATAGAAAAAAAAGATAATAGAGAAATAGACTGAAAGGTAAAACATAATTGACAGATGTAAATCACTCATCAATGTGTGAGCTTTGACACATCTATTCTGTTACATGAAATTCTATTTTTAAGACTTTGAAGAGTCACCAGAATTCTGAATACCTCAATTTGATATTTAAAATGGCATTTTCTACTTTATTTTTGCTCTTTGTTAAATCAACTTATTTTTTTCTTATAAGAATTAACAACTTTTAATTCATATTTTATGACTGAAATACACAGAAAATCTAAATTCAAACATAACTATGCAGGTCATTGTCACTATACTGTGTGGAATTAAGAAGCACTTTTACTCATCCAATTCACATAGAGAGATATATAAAGTTTAAAATCTCATATTTGCAGCTAATCCATGACTGTATGGTAGAACACTAATGAAGCATGGATTAAGAACACACAGGAAAATCATTATTCAGATGCCCCTGCACCTCAGTTTTGTTCAGTTTTGATGCAGAACCCCAAATCATGAAAGCTTCACCACAAGAAGGCACGAATCCATGTGAACTTTGGTTAAAATCTGGTCTGAATTTGTAATAAGATAATTAGCCAAGTGAGCTTGCATTTCTTACTTTTTGTAAACATTTCAGAGATCTGGAGTTCTAATCCAACTGTTACACTGGTGTGAGCCTTTGTCATTCATAAGGTACTATAACTATGATACAGCCCAGATAAATGTCTTAGTGAGGTGTGCTTCTGTTAGTTAGTCAGTGTAAGTGATCTATAAAAATAAATTTACTGAGGCAAAACTAGCTGGGGTTAGCTGGCATCTTTTGGCAACATTCAGAAAGCAGCAAGCTTTCCCATAATATTATCTTTATCATTCTATCTGCATTAAAGTTGTGTGTATAAGCACATTCTGAAAGCTGCTGTAGTAAATAAAGATCAAGGGTCTCACATTTGTTACTCCTGCTGCTAATGCATCAAATTAAGCACAAAACCCCAATTATACTTAAAGGAATTAGATGAGATGTGGAAAACAATGCCAGCATCAAGCTACTATTTCAAAACCATGTTTCACTTTTTAAATAGAGTCAGATCAAACCATAAACATTACATAAGTATGAATCATTGCCAGCTGGACAGAAGGGCACTGTAAATCACAGCCAAGTACTCTCTGACATAGTTCTGATCCATCAGTGTTGGGGGACATGCATTGCAGAGACATTTTGCCACCTCACTGTACTCGAGGCTGGCTAGGAAGATCCTCACTTATGCTGAAGCCTGTGACAGCAGGAAATCCTATAACAGATCTTGAGAAATACAGCCCCTGAGCTTCCCTCCCATCTTACAGAATTATTTTTAAACATGCATATACATATGCATTATTGTATGTGTTTTACCTTTTTCCTCAGCACAAGCTACAAAGCCTATGAAAGATTTACATAAAGATCTTGAATTATTGCTAATTTGCAGGCGGGTTCAATTGCTTTTAGCAGTTAAGATGCAAAGAAACATCAAGGACACCATTATTCATGATTTGTAAAAATCATGAAATCTTCAAACATAGAAAAATTCCACAGCTTAACCTTTCCTGTGCGAGGGTTTCCATTAGAGCAACAAGCTTATAGCATCTGATTCTCATTTAAATGAGTCATCTAATTATCCCACAAACACCAAGAAGCAGAATGAGCTAGGCGCTGGGGATAATCTTGGCCGGTGGATATGCTCTAAAAGTATCTAAAATCTTAAGAACTGTCAACAGAGAAGAGAGATTTATTGCAGTTCAGAAGAGCATAACATCACTGCCTTTATATGAAGCTATGAAAAGTTAGTCCGTGCTGCAGTTTCTGAATTGGATATGGAAACATTCATTCCAAATACAGGCAAAGAGGGTGGAAGGGAACACACTTTGCTCTTTATGCCCTGCATCATGCAGTAAGTTTCATATATTTTCACAGTAAACACACTCACAAACAAAACAAAAAGAAGATTGAAAAGCAATGCTATTGAATTAACTATTTCCCACATGAAAGCACGAGTCTTTCACAATTAAGGACTACAGATCTGGGGATCTGTAGTAAACAGCAGTGCTCATATTGAAGCAAGCGAGTGCAATATGAAAAGGAAATAAAAAAGGAAAAACTCACCACATTTTCATGCTATTTTGAATGCACAATGTACACTCTTACTCCTCCTGTTTGAGGCTTGTGAGGAGCAATAGGCAAATGCAAGATCTTGCAGCTGAGCACAAAAGAGACCAAAATCTTTGCATCAGTTTTGCATCAAACAGCCATCCAGTTTAAAAGATTTCTATGCCTCCAGCTACTCAGAGCATGTGGAGATGACACTTGCATAATCACCGCATTTCTAACCTGACAGCAAAAGAAGGACAAACTCCCTGTGACTGACTGACACTTAGGCATGTCAGGGAGACACATTTGATCCCCGTCTGTATGTTGTTCATGAAAAAAAAAATCTGATTCTGGCTGCAAATGACGTGTAGTTTCTGCATTTAACACTTCAGTTTAGCAATCTTTGCATCTACATTTGCATTAAGAAAGAGCAACTGTATTACTTATGGTAATCTTGTTTCACCATTTTAAGTGACGTGAGTTTGTGTGAGTGCTTGCAGCTCTGCATACATGTGGGCAAACAAATGGAAGAAAAAACTGAATGTCTGCCAAACTGAAAAGGAAATAAACAGCAGGGAATTAAATGGGGTTTTTTTGTTTTGGTTTTTTTTTTTTTTCAGATTTCTAAGAAACAATTCCAAGGAAGAAAGAATAAAACCAGAAGCATGAGAAAGCACTTAGCAGGATCTGATTCTTCTTGGGACCTGGATCATGCTAACAGATATGTTCGGGTGTATCCAACCTAAGTGTATTATTGCAAACTCATAGATTTTTAAAGCCCAGAGGGATCAGCAGTTATGATCATCAGTTGTCATCTACCACAGCTACAAAGAATTTCTGCCAATGAGGTCTGAATAAAACCTGACACCTCATGAAGTGGGACAACATCTTTTAGGGAACAGCTAATTTTCATATAAAACCTTTGGTCCTGCCCAGCTATGTAGGCTGTCAAGGACATTTTAACTATATTCATCACAGGATCATCAAGAGAAATTCTCTCCCATGCAGGGTACTTGAAGAGAAACAGGAAGCTAGGATGAGATGTGAGCAGTGGTCAGGATCTCTTCAGGCAGGAATTTTATCCAATTCCAATGCATATTCACATTAAAAACAGTAATCCATGGGGAAGCCAGCAATGTATTTCACTGGCTATTGATGGGCTTTATTCACATACAAAGGTAAGGGAAAAAAAAAAGAAGAAACAAAATGCACTTAACATGAAAGAGTAGAAACAATTAATGTTCCAATTAGACTGTAGCACAATTTGCCTCTGTTGCTGGGTCAGATATTCTCCTACCCACAGCCCTTTTTTTCCCTTTTTTTTCTTTCCGGGTTCTCTGCTCTGGATTCTTAGTAAATTTGAAACCATTGATTTGTACACTTGCCTCCTCTTTCATCAGCAGAAAAGCCAAGAGGGGATTACCACACTACTGCTGGTCTAGTTTGTGTGCTGCACATATATATAACAAATGACTTTATTATAATACCATGAATCTTTGGTGAACGTGAATCCAGAGACATGGGAGATTTTATTTAACTCAAATAAACAAGTCTCAACATTTTGCTTCCTCGTTTCAACACCGAACCGCTCCTTTCTTGGCAACAGAGCCTTTCTTAAATCTCCTTTAATTCAGAGAATAACAATCACAGCTATAACTGTACCCTGTGATTCATCTGTAATGTGTAGCAGCTACAGAAGAGCTCAGGGTAGGCTGATGAAATACACAATAGACAAGGAATAAAGTTTGCTCATAAGCAAATTTTAAAAATCATGTCCACTGAGTCCTGCTTTCTTCCTGACCCACCAGAGGAGCAGTAATGGGTATTACTGCAAGAGGGCACAGTAATCCCTCCGAGGGGCTGCATAGCAGTTGTTTCAGGAACTTGCACTTTACCTCAAAACCCCACACAGGGGTCTACCTCACACTGACAGTGAGCACTCTGACTTTCTGCACAAGAAAAAGTATTTCACCTGGGAATATCAATCCCCTACATAAGTGGCTTTTGTATACATGTAATACAGGGAAAATTTCTGTCTCCAATCTGAGAACAGATGATATCCTACTGTGACTAGAGGCAAAAAATGAGAGGAAAAAAGAAGGAAAAAGTGACAAGAAGCCACAATCATTTTCCCCTAAGCTGTGAAGGTTATTCTTTCACCTTTGCAAATAGGTTGCACTTTTGCTAGCCTACTGTTACTACTCTGTGCTCTGCACATATCACACCAGGATTTTAAATATCCAGTACTGTATTTTTGAAATGTTTGAATTACATGAATACTTTTACTGAAAAGCATATCTGAAAACTTAGCTACTTCTGAAGCTCAGCATGGAAAGACTTCAAAAAACATCTATTCTGAATGAAAAAAAAAAAAACAATAATAAAATAGGAAAAGAAACTCTAAGCATCTAAGCCCTGAATGCTTCTGTTCCTTTATATCATGTATTTTTTTTATTGCTTTTTTTTCTTTTCTGTCAATGTTGCCTTGAAGTTTTTTTTCTGGTTATTCCTAGAAAAGGCTCATCCTAATTTCCAGATGCAAAGGCACATCAGGATTATACCCAGTTCAGAGCCAGTGAAACTTAGAATGTAAAAGTACAAACTCTCATTCTCTTTCAGAGTCCTTAATATTAGAATAAATATAAGTTTAATAAAGAGAAATTCCAAACAGGTAAATTACTGCTCGTCTTTCTCATTAGGGTGGGGTCAAAATTAATTCCTATTCAGAAAGTGCTTTCAGATCTTTGCATGGAAAGCATTTCTTTAGTTGGAAGTAAACTAGTATTATTAAGTGTTATTAAAATAAATTGGAGGCAGAGAACATCATAACTGTTTCCCTGTAGGTTAAATCTGAGAACTGGTCTCTCTTGCATTGTAACTCAAGTTTAACCTTTAGAGCACAGACATCATATGCATCTCATTTCCACAGCAGAGATAAGGCTCCCCTGGGCCTTCCAACATCCCAACCGTGGCCTAAACACCCAGCTGACAGCAAAACACTGTAACTGACAAGGAACTTTGTAAGGTCACTTTGAACTACAAAAGGAAACCAATCATCATTTCATGTTTAAATCAGCTTTGCTTTAAAAATGCACAATAGAGCATATACAACTGCGTGGATCAAGTGCAAGCTTCATCATTTTAAAGCCCATAACTTTATATTGCAACCTTCAAATCAGTGTCTACCCACAGACAAAATTCTTTGAACATTTTGCTGCGAAGGAATTCATAGAATACAGCAGAACTATGAGATTTCTTTCGGATTCTTGCTGTTGGTTTTCATGCTTTAAGAAGCCAGCTAAGACTATTAAAGTGCCAGGCTGGTGACCTTGTATAATCACAAAAAAAGCATATCACAAAGCAGCATCAATGCATACTTGCTAAATCATCAGTAGTGCCCACACTCAGAGGTCTGACAGGATTGTTCTATTCATGATCTTCCTGTTTCAAAAATCAAGCTGTATCTGGGCAGAGATAATCATATCAGTTTAGGTCATATTCATTCAGTGCCTTATGTCCATCTAGATTTTCAGCTTTTAGGACTTAGGCTTATAAATATAAGGCAATGGTCATAAAGCCTGCTTAGAAACATTTTAGCTCAGAATGAGAAGAGAATATAGCTGACAAGAGCCAAGGCACTTCAGCTATTCACTCTGACATTTTTTGCTTTTGATTAAGATGTCAAAAACAGAGAGAGAGAAATGCTTAGTTTACAAAATTGTTAATATAAACATTTTAAAAAATTAAAGCTTTAAAAATATGCAAAATGGCCAATGATATAAAATTCATTTTGTATTGTTCTCAAAAGGGTTATTTGGAAAGGTACCCTGGCATAACCAAAACCATGTATCCTCTTGTGAACACCTGTGAACTGTTGAGTTTAATTGGGCAACAGCTGGTGCTGATTGTGGGTTTTCTTGCTGTATCTCATTACTGGTTTCCCCTTTGCTCTTTCCTGATTCAGTGCTGTGGTGCACAGCTTAAACAACTCCAGCAGAAATAAAGACAGTCAAAGAAAATGGCTGAAACACATCTGTGTGCATCAGTGTGCTTTTGAGCTTTCTTGGGTTTTTGCAGATGGATGGTGGGTGGTGGTCTGAGGATATTGAACACTGCCTGACAGCCCTCACAATATCTTTCAATTGCCATCTAGGCATCAAGTTTATCTGCAGAGGTTAGGAGAAGCTGTAATTTAAACTATTTATGCTCTAAAAAGCTCAGGAAAAAAATTTTAAAAGTGCCCTTAATAACCTTGTCATTTTGCAGTGGAATATATTGCTTTCTCTCACTTCAATAAAATTATCAAGAAGTAATCATGTATGTCCTACTGCATTATCTTGCTCAGCATTCTCAGGGCAAAGCTGCTGATCCTGAGAGCTAAACTGCCATCTTCTGCAATGTTTAGGAGAATTAGGAGTTCAGAGAGAAGACATTTTGAGTGCTGACCTTGACAAAAGCAGGAAAACTCAAGAGTGCACAAAGTAGAAGAGTAAATGGCAGATGAAAAATTAGGGTTTTTTTGAAAACAGCATTGAAAGGCAGTGAAATAAAAAGTCATTTGCAGTGAAATTACTAGCTAGTTCAAAATAAGAACATAAATTTGAGAAAGTATGAAATTAATAACAGAAGAATATCAAAATACCTTTGGAAGAGAAGTTATTAATGACTTGAGTGAGACCAGAACTAGACTGAGAATACACTCTTTTGAAAATAGAAATTCTCTTCTCTTTTCCTGATACATAAGTCCTTACATCAAGAAAAAACAGGATTAAAACTAGCCTTTCAGCTACTGCTGTTTAAAAAAAATCCCAAGTCATCAGATCCAGTGGTCTGAAATAGCTGTTAAGTGAGCACTCCTTTTAATATGAGATAGCAAGTTTAAACATAGGTCAATTATGCTGATTTTAATACCACAGATACTCAATTGATATTTATAAACTAGATTGCTTTAAATTTGTATAGCACTACAGTATGTTATTAACATAATACTATAAGAATTGATAATATCAGCATACAATTTACATTAATCTACCATATTATAACCACATAAAACCATTAAATATTTTGTCTTTCTAATACTGTTTTGATTTCCAAGGCCTTTAACATTCTTTTTTTTCTCCTATCTTTATGTACAGAAAAAAAATAGCAGGCAACAAAGATCATAATGCTGTGTACAGTCAGTGAATTAAGGTTTTAACAACATAAATACAACGTTGGGATATGAGTATATTTTACATATGTATATATATATAAAGTTGAAAACTTATCAATAACTTAAACTCTGCACATTACACTGATGTAAGGTCTCCTTAAATGGGTCAGATGTATATTTTGACTTATTTTATCTTTCCAAAGGGATAGAAGCTTTGAATATATAGATATGCTCAGAAATACTTTTATCTATGAGAGCACAAGGCATTTTTTAATATTTATTATCCTGAATTGAGAAGGGTTAGAGTTATATTAATTTTCATTGTCATTGATAACTTTAGATTTATCTATTTGTGCTATAAATGTTGTTAACAGAGGTAGCCTTAGCCTTACTTTTACTATTTCTGCAGCTGTAGCACCAGAAATAATTTAGGTGGAACGATTTCCAGCTAGTGTCTCTGCTTCTAGAATATCATATTTTGTGTGGTATTGTGTTTTATGTCTTTATTAATGCAGTACTAGTGTCATTATTACCTCAGAAGATAATTTCTGCATACAAAATACCTAAAAAATGAGGAAAGAATTTTTTTGCTGATCCATGTTAAAATAAGATAAATATTTGCCATGTCAAAATACATTTTTGTTTAAAGACAGAAAGACATTCTTTTTGTTGAATCACATAAATATCCAATCAAGTTTACTGTCAGTCCTCTGTTTTGGTAACTCCAAAATTTGCAGACAGCTTGAACTACAATATTTTGTTACTGACACTTTGTTGTCCTGCTGGGCTCCCAGACGAACCACGTCAGCACGAGGTGGCAGCTAAGTTCTGTGTTTAGAGAAAAGAGCTCGCTGATCCCCACCCTACTTGTCAGGCAACATTTCCCAAAAGGAGTGGTGCATGGATCCACCCCGTCTCTGTCAGACCCACCCATTTTTCTAAGTCAGATACAATGATGGGCACACAGCAATATCTCTCTGCTCTGCTGATGGCTTCTTCTCAAGAGGAAATGTGACACATCAATTGACGTGGAGCCAAGGATTTCTGTTCAAGGTGCAACAAGACATGAAATTATGTCTTTTTTAAACACCAGGTAAACAATTCTAGGACTGAAGCTTTTAAAAAACATCTAGATTAACTCCCTGAAACTCACCACAGTAAAAATAATACATCTTTCCTAAGCTTGGTTATAAGGGATATTGCCCTAAGCAGCTTACAGCACTATCAAACAAAATCAGGTTATGGCAAGACACCTTGGTTTCATCATGTATTTACCTGCATCTTGCAGTTGCAATTTATATCAGAACCAACACCATATTTCCAAAGGCTACGAATTTTTACATCAAAGGCATGATTCTTGGCAGAGACAACCATCCATTTAGAGGAATCACCTTACAAATGCAGAAATACTAGTTAGTTATGCTCAGAGAAAGTAGGTTAAAGACAATAAAAGGTGCCAAACACCTTACTCTTCCAAGGCAAATCACACAATTTTTTGCCACTTAGATTGTCCTACAGAGGTTTTCTTTGAGCCCTTGGGAAATTCATTGATTGATTTTAACGTGAGATTCATGTGACACATGTTCCCACAGAGTGTTTGAGACTGGAAGAGTCCTCTTGAGGTCACCCAGCTCAGGCAGGGTCAGCCAGAGTGGGTTACCCAGAATCACATCCAGACAGCTCTCCAACATCAAGAATGGAGAATCCTCCACCTTTGTGGGTGACCTGTCAGTCTCACAGGGAAGTGTTTATTGACATTCAGAGGGAACCTCCTGTGTTTTAGTGTGTGCCCATCCTCTTCTCACCCTCTCTTCATGTGTTTATATACACTGATGAGAGTTCCCAGAGCTTTCTGTTCTCCAAGATGAATAGTCTTAACTCTCTCAGCCTCCCCTTATGGGAGAAGAGTAATATAGAAACCAATAGCTATTAACTATAATCATGATTCTGTATTCACATAAAACAAGGCCCAAGAGCTACATTCAAATTTATGAACTCACTCAATACGTATGTGTCTAAAATTAGATGCTCCAGCTAGTTGTAGACATGTATTTGTTCCAGAAAAAGTCTGTGATGTGTAAATGGAGAGAAAACTTATCCACATGATGGAATAGATCAATTTAAAAATTGTGTCATCATTTTTCTAACTATCTTCTTGCCTTGGGAATCTTTAGTCTTTGGGTCCAACCCAGGTGAATGGGGTTCACAGATGTCTGAAAGCTGAATCATCTCTTCCTGAACAGAAGGAAATGCCATGAGGAGAAATGATGACTGAGCAAGCGAAGATAAGGACTTGAGATGTGTGTGTTTCTCATGCCCACACGCCAACAGGTAGAAAGTTACATGTAAATGAGTTCAGGAACCAGTTGGGTTGGATGGGAGGATGCCCATATATTTGGAGATGTCAGCAGACACCTGCAGAGGCAGGGTACGTGTCCTAGCACAGACAGAGGGTGTGAATCTCTACAAACTAAGTGATATCTGGTCCAAACTAATCGGTTCTGGTGCAGAGTGGGTTTGATTACCAATAGTGCCATCCCATCCTGATGGGGGTCTGCACTGCTTTTGGATGCAGACCTTGTTTCAGCATGTTTTCTTGGGTGTTAGTGACCAGGCTCCACTGCAAAATATGTTCCAAGCAACTACAGATGCTTTGTAATTAAGTCCAGTGGATATTGAGTCAGGTATGATCAGGAGCTCAACTAACTTCTCTATCTGAGAGATGGAAGCTGAATTCTATCTCTAAATCAGTGACCAAAGCCCATTATTTGGAATACTTTAAAAAAGACTGTGGACAGAATGGTGGTACTAACAGTGCTCAGTAATTCATCTCATGGTTTATCATGGCCATGCCCCTGTAGCAGCATTACACAAATCTGACAATACAGGGAAAAATTATGAAGGATCCCTCAATGAAAGGTGCCATTGATCAGTTTCCATTGATAAAGGTGTCAATTCTAGTTTCTCAGATATTTATTAGAGTTTAATAAAATTATCCATGCCAGCTGATGAAACTGCTCATAACATATTATTGCTAAACTCACAGTAAAAAACAACAGGCATGTAATTCTCTTCCTACTCTCTGCAAGCAGCTGGGAACAAAATCAGGTTGTTTTCTTCCTTTTTATATCTTCTTTTTTCTTTCGTCTTTTGCCTTTGTCATTTTTTTCTTGGGTATTTTCAGCAGCAGCTTTGGAAAATCGAAGTTGGAAAAGTGAGCCATAGACATTGTCTTGAAGGCAATGAGATTTGTGGTTTTTCTTATTTCCTCTGATAATGAGATCCAAACCACTTGCCTTGGTGCCAAAGAAGTCCTATCTCCAGCTCCCACAAGCTTCACCCTTGAGGCTGACAAGCTCATAATTTCTGAAGGAACATGGTTGCTAAAGCATATCAGCAAGGGAGAGGTCCTCTCAGAGAAATTCACCATTGGTCTTGGAGATTAATCATAGGACCTTGAGTTTGATCCAATATACTCATGATTTCATAATAAATTTATTAAATACAATAGTTCATTTATTTTTCACTTTCTTCCAGCTATAATGTGAAAATAGGCTTATAGAACTGAGAGAGAAGATGAAGAAACATAGTGACTGCCACTGAGCATATTTAACTCATTGGAGCTTTATAATTTAGTATCTGCCTTCTTTTCAATTCAGGCACCACTTTTTCAAAGTTTTTAGTTAATTTGTCGTTTTTATACCAACTAAGAGGAAAAAGCTAAATATTCATTGTTTTTATTCTTTCTTTATATTTTTCCTCTTTCACATCTGAATGAACTGACAGTCAAGTCTTTCCATAGGAACGGGATTTATGTAGTACTCCACTGCAGCTGCTTGTCCTGCTCCTCTGCTGAAATTACAAGAAGATATAAGCCAAACTCTTGGCAGCTGTGGCTTGCAGCTCAGTACATAGGCTTATTCGGAAGGTGCAGATGGTTCAGACTTACACAGGAGCTGCCAGCTGAGGCACTGGACACAGATTCACCCCTGCTGCCAGCCCACTGAGTCAGGCATTGCCAGGCACAATGAGCTCACTGCATATAAACCCAGGACTCTACACATTTAAAGTGTGAGAGTGGGTGAATGTTTAAAGAAGGTCAGAGATGGTTGATGATTTCTACATAGATGGTCTTCTTTCTCTGCAATACAGGACATTTTGTGGACCAGCTACATACAGCTCCCTAGCCTTCAACAAATGTCAACATTTTCATGACTTAAATATTGCTAACCACCTTAAAATACTGATAACTTGAGTATTAGAAGCATTCTTGTCTCACATGATCATCTAAAGTGCAGATTGTGAGCTCTCAGTTTCTCCTGCCAAGCAGGCCAGTGTCTGACATTTATGTCTGTGCACTTTGGTGAGCATGTGTAGTTTCAACGTCCTGTTTCATTTTATCTGCTCCAATAAATGTGCATGATGTTTAGATGGTATTTTATAATACTGATGGATGGCCTTACCTCTATTTGTGGCAACTCTCACAAGACTGGTCGCTACAGTGACTCATTGTTCAACCTCTGATACAATTTTTCAACATCTGCCTGACTGGAATGGAAATTAAAAACTGTTGTTTCAGAGCTTTCCTGGGGGGGAAATGTATCTCCAATTTCTGCCTTCCATATTTATTTTATAGCTCTACCTTACTTATTTCCTGTTCTTTGGGCCCACCACAGAACTGCTGAGCTGCTTCTACATGTGCTCGACTTCTACCTGAGCTCCTTACACAACATTTCAAAATAATGGATAAAAATATTTTTAAATTCCTTCTTTATTTCCCTTTGAAAACATGTTGCATTCACTGACAGGTATAGGCTGCCCAACTGCAAGGTGGTAACAAGAAACCAAGAGTGAGGTGGGAGGGACAGGAGTGTGTGGTGGTATCATTGAATTTCCCTATTTCCTGCCAGGCAAGCAGCAGGAAGCTCTCAGGACAATGCTGAAGCAGGAAGCCTGTCCTATACAGTGAGTTTTGCTGACTCGCTTGCTGGGACCAGTTTCTTCATGATTTCTTTAATTGGGCCTTTTCCTGCTCCTTTCTGTGGTGCTGTTGGCATTGCTGCTTCTTGCCTATTTGTCAGCTTTGATGTTCTTAAGTTGTACAAAGTCGATGTGTCAGCAATGCCAAAAACACAGTAATAATAAATTCCATCTGATTATAATTCAACAAGAGCTTGTACCAGCTTGACTGTCCTTTACCTTCAGGCTACCTGACAATACCATAAGGCCTAATTCAGAAATAACATGTAGAGGAGCTTCAGTTCAAAGGCTTTGAGGGCTGGGCTGATTAATCTCCCTGGAATGTCAGGGCAGCCTCCTGCTCCACAGCCCAAGCTCATGTAGAACAGGTGACCATGTTCTCACTCCACCCTTTCAAAAATATCACAGGGATCTGAGAGGGAGAGGCAAAGGAGAGAGATGGGAGCATGTGAGTGAGGAGAGGATGCGTGGTGCAAGGCTGGAAGGACAGCAGGGCCTCATGAAGGTACAACATTTTAACTTCACCACCCTGATAAGATCTAACATGAATGCACTTAGTGCCATATTACTCTTTTTCTAAGACTTGTCTGCCATGGAACACCACCAGTTAGGGCTGGCAGTGTCTAGTGACAGCTAAAGCCAAAGAAGAGCCTAAGGAAGGTGCTCTGCTGATGACCCCAAAACCAGGAATTCAGAAGCTAGATGAACTCTGAGCTGTGAATTATTTTGCCTTCCCATTAAAGCACTCCAGGGGTTCATTTATATGGATAACATCTGAGTTCACTCAGCCATTTTTCTGTTTGGTTGTTGCTGCTGTTGTTTCACAAAAGAGATCACTTTCTTATAACCTCTCCTGCTTCCTAAGGTCAGTCAAAAAATTGCTTACACGTAACCCCTGATCTTGAATTTGAAGTACCTGTCCTCTCATTACCCTGTTGTGGATTGACAGCCATGCTGCTTATGTCCAGTACACCCCACAGAAACATCTAATGGTCTAGACAGATCATTTAAAGGAAGGACTCCCTGCCAATTTCATGCAGATCAGTATAACAATGAAGGAAGTATTGATGGAAAATGGACAGATTAGTATAATATTTTAAGCGATGGAAAATGAAATTTACTTTACAGAAAAGAAAAAAAGCATTGTAATAGATTTTAGGTCTCCACATTGTTGCAGAGAAATACTGATAGTGGTAGAAACCTGGCAAGAGGAAGGTGACATCAGAATCCTCAGGCAAATCCTTTTTGCAACACATCTGCATCCAGCCCAAAGATAACACCAAGTGTTTATTCAGGAATAGTAGGTGCATCAGCAAGAGAAACAAGAAGAAGTCAGAACAGAAGTTCTGATGCTGGGTACTTCATCCAGAGGTTGAGGAAAAGCCAGGACAGGGGACAGTGTGGGACTAAGAGGGCACCCACTTATGTTAAATGATTCAACCAACATTACACAGAAGAAGAGGAGAAGGAAGGAAAAGGATGAAATATATAAGTTGTTTTTATTAGTGGCACAACTGTGGAGTTCATAGTGATCTGTCAATTCCCTCCTCCCTGTGCCAGCAAACCACAGAGAAATGGGCCCTTTTCCAGCATAGAAAGCCCAAGAAATAACATCAGGTAAGAGAACAAAATGGATGGGGTTCAATAAGATGACCTCCAGAGGCCCCTTCCAACCCTAATTATTCTTTGATTCTGTGAAAATGGAGTGAATAATCACAATGAATGCGCTGAGTAACCAGCATAGTTGCTGATTCCTGCTGCCTTCCTCAAAACCTTTCAAAAGATGTTGCTCTTGAAATGTAAGCTCTGGTACACCCTGGTTATCCAAAACCACAAGGAGGCAGCTTCAGAATCATCCATCTACCCTCCCCAAATCATAAAAAGGTAGGTTGGAACGTCTGAACCTGTGTAGCACAAAAAATTACCACACAAAAAAATGACTGGTAAAATCTTGCCCACCAGAGCAAGAGGGGCTGTGGAGGAGTCAGCTATTAAATTGAACTTTGCGATCAAGGTACGCAGGAGAACAGTTTGGAAGGAAATTTAATTTTGAAAGTTGCTGTCTTGTAGCAATAATCAAAATGACAGCACTGCTGAGAGTTACCCATTTCCTGCAGACTGTCTTATTTGTAATTATGGTAGCAATACATTTCTAGAACTACAATGAAGCATTAGCTAGGGGTTATTTTCCCCTTAATTTTGTCAAAGCAGAGAAGTAGGGATTTCCAGCCCTTTTTTCTGTTTCTACATTTGCATCTTCATTCAGAAACCAAAATTGGACCACTCTGCCCTATGCAATTTTATTTCTTTAACTCAAGATGGGTGTTTGTGCTTTCCCCCTCTCCTCTCTCTCTCTCTCTCTCTGACTATGGAACTGACAAAACCACATCATACTGATTTGTAGAATAAAGACTAGCTTTGCAGTCATTGAGGAAAAAAATATGGAGATTTAAATACAAGACTATGCTTCACTATTTGCTTAGTAATTCTGGATAATCAACCATTCTGAAATTTCAACACCTGGAGAGAATTGTCACCTTAACAATGGGGTAATGACATTGAAACTGCTAATGAGTCTAGCACAGTTTGCACTATCATGCAAATAATTGTTATTATGGAGTTTCCATTTAACATCTTCTTAGAGAAAATAAATAAGTATGTGAAGCAGCTAACTTCTCTGTGAGGAAAACATCTCCCCGGGTTTCCATATCTGCTGACTCCAGTATTTATTCTGATTCATAAACCAATAATGTTATCCCTATTGTATTTCTCTTTTCAGAATGCAACACTTATAAACGAAATCTAGTTAGAATTAAGAGTGTGTGGGTGGGGAGTGTTCATCACTATGGGCAATTGTAAATAAAGCTATATTGTGTCTACAGCAATTCTCCTAGCTCAGCTATACTAGTCTTACTCAGCAGAAATGTAATTTACATGGGCTTTTGGAACAGTCTTTTTACACTAGGTTAATTCGGGGTTTTCTGCAGTTACAGAGAAGCTAAACTACATACCAGACAAAAAAAGTCAATACTCTTTGACCTGGTAAGCTGTGGAAGTTCTCCCATGATCACTTTTAAACCAGAGTGCACTAAAAGCAAATAAGGAACAAAACAGAAATAACACACCACCTAAATTCTGGATTTGAGCCATGTGTGGCTCATTAATTTCCTCATAGGAAAAGATGCTTCATCTTTACTATAGAAGCAGAAAAATAATACCCATTAATTTCTACAACACTCTCTTTCCTTTTTTTGCCTCTAGAAAATAGGGGGAAGACATCCCACACCCCCATGAGAAGCCACCAGATGGTTTATAACAGATCACAGAGATCAATGATTTTTTTCAGTGCATTGCTCCAGGATTTAATCAGGTAGTGAATAGGGAATGTTGATACAGGAAAGAACGGTTCGGATTGAGTTATGGCAAAAGATTAACAAGGCGTTGCATTAATCTGTTTAACATTACTGAGGGACTGTTAGATATTGTTATTGCTGTTCTAGAGGGACACAAGTTGCAGGAGACAGCAAGGATTTGCCCAGGGCACCCAGCAGGTCAGTGGTGAAATTGTAATCAGGACTTGGAAACTCCTATATCCTTGCTGCCAGGACCAAACAGCCTAATGAACAGCACTCTTCACTGGTTTGCTTTTATAAGGTTGCTCCTTGCTCCAGATCCCTTGTTTTCAGATTTTTTTCTCTGCCACAGTAGAGGAAAAAAACAAATTAATCTTATCATTGAGCATTTAAAATGCAGTGGACAAGCTCGTTGAAAGAAGTACTTTCAATAAGAAGAATTTGACATATTATACAGTGCCAAAAGCACTAATTTTCTCAGGGATGGTCAGGTAACCTTGCTAAGGCAAAATATCTGACCCTCAGACTGATTGTTAATCCCCTTGGGAATTGGAAATTGGATTATTTTTTCTAAACCAGAGGATTCCTTGTATTGTTCCTTAAGTACCTCCACAATATTTTCTTTCCCAAGCAATACATAAATCTTCATTATTGACTGTTGCTTTAAAACAATCATCATGAAAATCATTCTGGTAAATTTCTGTCGCTGTTGATGAGAGAGAAATCTGGTTAAATTTTGCTAGTTTCAAGTTTGTTGCTCTGGGACTTAGTGTTCTGGATGGAATTAGCTTTGTATGAATCAGATATTTTTTAAATATTTGTGTTTGTTGGGGATTTTTTCATTGCCATCAGGCACACATCCCTCCAGAAGTATTTTCAGGAGTGCAAAGATTTAGACATCATTACTCACTCTTCACATTAGATTTAAAAAAGGGCAACATGAATCCAAAAGCTCCTATTTCCTGACTGTTTTAAAACCCTTTTTTCCCCTCTGTGAAATACGAAGAGAATCAATATTTCACAGCAAGTCTAAATAAAATACAAAAAAGCTACAAGCTATGTGAAGAATGACTACATTTAGGCTGGAGTTTTGACATTATTTGAATAAAGAAATCTGGAGCATTTCGTCTTGATTATAAAACCCTGAGGAATGCCCTGGGTGTTTCACCACATGCTAGGAGAGATGATGGTAGGAAACTGGCAGAAGTTATCTCTTCCCACCCAGTTTAACTGATTCAGACAAGGCAATTTTGTTGGAAGAGTCTGCTGGCAATCAATATGTCTCAGCTTGCTCCTATGTGCCTTGCTGAGAAGAGACAGAGCTGTTGGAAAAGAATCAAGACATGAAACTTTTTCTACTCTAGTTTAAAGCTTATGAAAGCAAATGATCTCCAAGGCACTAATCCTTTCACCTTGGTAAACATGCAACGAATCTAAATGGAAGAAAAACAGAATGACTCCTCCCTACTCCTTATTCTTCTGCAACACTCTTACAGGCTACATGATGATATCTGCCTTGGCAGTCCACTGCAGCTATTCATAAGGTTCAAAGGTACAAAAAAAGGAAATAAATAAATAAAAAAGAAAAAATACCAAAAAAAAAACTTTAAAAAGAACAAAGGAAAAGGAAGAATGTGCATTATCAGACAGAAAACCAGCATTTTGCCCTACATGAACAAGTTTCACAAATATGAATCTTTTCTGGCAGCATCTTTGTTATAGCTAGTGACAGGCACCAATTCTCCTGATCTGCCTGTCTTTCTTGGCACTAATTCTGTAAGTAAGTAAAAGAGCATGGCTTTGAATAACAAACAGCTTGAGATGTTACTTGTTCATAAGTAAATACTTAGCAGTTTCCTCATTGACCAAATATTTTTGTACATGATATAAACAGTCCTGGTTTACTGAGCCCTGGAGGCAATAAACACAATCAGGATTTTTATGTGAGGCATTTGTTTACTTACTTAATAATATTAATGGATTATCAGTAATTTAATCTGGCAGCTCAGAAGACACTCTACACCTCTGGAAACATAGCATCAGGTCAAAGTAGAAAACTTTCTCTTTGTTCCCTTAAGGAACAAACAGCGTCCTTAAAAATAGCATTTCGTGTATAGCCTCCTAAGGTTACAGTGAAACAAAAGAGTAGTGAAATTTACAAAAGCTCCAGTCAAGTATATTATACTTGGATTTTAATCAATAACACTGCGTGTTTCTTTACTGAAGCTGTATGTTAGCAAACCATCCCTGTCTGTCTTAGAAACACTTTCCTAAGAGTTGCCAGTCCACTCTTTTCTTTTCTAAATCCATCGATTTCTTAGGAAAGATGGCTAGAAATCACTTGTTTGCTGGTTAAATGATACAGACCATGACCTGATGCTCTGGTTTAAATCATCATAGGCTGGCTGTGATGACAGGCAATTTAATCATAGAATCATAGGTTTGAATCGAAAGGGGCCTGAAAAATCATCTATTTCCAACTCCCTGCTAGGGACAGGGGCACCTTCTACTGGAGCAGGTTGATCCAAGCAACCCCACTTTCAGGGACGGGGCACCATTCCTGGGCAGCTTGTGCCAGTGCCTCATCACCCTGAGAGATGGAGATCAGTCCCAAAAGTTCGGCACCGCATGAATAGGAAATGGAGAGTCAGATTAACTTGAAATAAGCAATTGTCCAATATTTCACACAATATCTGATCTGCCACATTTCTCTTCTTGGTGTTGGTTTGAGGTAGAACACTGATTGTCACAGTTCAAGGTAAATTTCTCCATGCTTTTGCATTTTCCTTTATAAAAAAATACATATCTATGAGGGAGAGACAAGTGTTCCAGACCTGCTAAACTATATGTATCTGATTCATACAAAGTCAGGAAGATAATTATATTTTTGCAGCAGGCCAAATTCAGCAAAATCCACCTAATGTGTGGTAAGAGGCACTGCTCTGCACCAGACATATTCCAGTGAATAGATTTCCTCCTAATGTTTTCTGTCAGGAGGCACTGGTGAAGAGCATTTTTAGATTCTCTTTCATGCTGTCCTTGCACCAGTCAATCCAATATAAGGATTTCATTATCCCAGTGCAATGGGACTGTGGCATATAGTATAAATAAAGAAAAAATAAATGGAGCAATTGATAATACAGTCATTGTGTTACTGACTAGGCTAGTCTTCAGTCCCTACATATCTCACCTAGGCTGCAGTCAGATTTGCCTGCCTCTTATTGCTCTCCCAATGGCATTTCCATGACTAGTTTACTCTGGAGTTTCAGTCAAAAAGCACAGCCTGTTTCTTGAGAAAAGTGTGAATTTTCCTCTTCAGCCATTTAATGAAAAAAAAAAAAAATTAATTATTTAAATAAATTTAAAATAGCTGGTGCAGAAAGTCAGTAGGAAGTTCTGTCTCATCTGAACTCCATAACCCAGGGTAAAGCCTGAGATCAGGAATGACATTCTCCATTCACTTGCATTGCATATTTGGGTAGCTGGTGCAGGTCAGCACACACCAGGGAAAGCTTCTGTCAGAAGAGCAGCCATGTGGTTCCAGGACACAGTCACCAGTACTCTCCCCAGAAGTAGTATTTCAGGAGTCTCAGTGAACAAGACCTGCAGCACAATCTCAGCCTCATTACCCAGCTTGGAATTTCTTCTTCTGTGAGCCTTAATGCAGCACAGTCATGAAAACCTTATTTCTCCTTCACCTGCATTATAAACAAAGGAGCTAGGCAAAGATTGTTCTGTGGGCAAAGTGATACAAACAAGCCACTGGTAGTTCTTACAACTAGTCACTCTATTTCAATGTGTACTTGCAAATATTTTCCTTGCTGTACAAAGGCATGAAACCACAATAAAGGTACTCAATATTTGCTTGTGAAGTGTGCATGCACACAAAGAGCCTGAGAATCCCTACATGTAGTCTGAAATCCTGAAACCATGCTTAATGCAATCTGCATGCTGAAATACCAAAGCATGCTTGGACTAGCTGAGGGAGGCAATTAAGAGTTTCCTCACTCCACTACCTCATCAAGCACTTTAAAGAAATTTAGGGCTTTTTTTTCTCCCCTGCAGAATGAAACTGTGAAATGCTTTTGCTTAAAAAAGGATGATTAATTCCAGAAACCACTCACAAACATCATCCAATCACCTGGTTATGAGGGGGGGGAAAGGCAAAGAATCAGCTTTGAACGTGTGGAAAATGTGTCTGCAACTCTTTGACAGGATAATATTCTGTGACATTACTACTATGATAACACCAACCAGAGGGGCCTCCACCCATGATCTTACTTCAGGGTATGGCATCACCACATAATTCTTTCAAGTGTAACAGCAATTACTTGCAATGGTGAACAAAAAGGTTCTATTTTTCTTATAGTGTTTGGAGGAAGAAAAAGGAGAAAAATGCATGAAAGTAAATGTTCCTTTTATTCTGAAGATTTAATTGTTTAGATACAGCTGCATTTAATCAAATTTTTCATCTATTATATCACAGTAACCTTGGAACTTTTATACAAAACACAGAAATTTGGTATATCTACCCCAGTATTGTCTCCAGTGGCCAGTATCAGAAGCTTCTGAGATAGGCACCTGCTAGAATATCTCTGCCCATGACACAGTATTTACTTCACCCTCTCCCAGCTGTTAAGGCTTTATTCTACTCTTAATATCCAAGGACAAACACTGAAGTATAAGAATTTCTGTTAATATAAAAGTTCCTAGGTTTTTAATTGTGGTTTATATCTATATTAATTTAGTTGTTTAATCCCAAATTGTCTCTGATTTCTAGGCACCATCAATAGCCCATGCCAATGAGAGCTAACTGCAAGACAGGAACAATTCCTTTTTCTGTGTTGAATTTGCCATCTTTGGGTGACATTGAGTGGTTCCTCAGTCTTGTAATTTTTTCTGACTCTTTCATATTTGGCCATTTCCACAGTCATGTTGCCCAAATATTTCAGAGTCTGAACCAAATTAAAGCCTTAGCAGCATGGTTAATGCTCAGGAGCCTAGTGAGCTGCTAGGAAAAAAAAGAAAAACAGGAGTAACTTGTTACTTAATGCATCAGAAGGAGTGGAAAGACATTACGACTAAGATGACACTAAATAGTGAAGGATGAAACATGCAAAAGTATGGACAAGTTGTTTAGGAAGCATATTGCCAGAAAAGGGGAGGTAATCCTGCTTAACCAAGGACTCTTTCCTGCTCTGCTTGTGCTGACAGGGGAGGCAGGAATGAGAGGAAATGGAAGTATCATCTGTCAGAGACAGCTCAGTTGAGTCAGCGTGCAGGGCACCATCTATAACTGGAAGGAAAAAATCAGAAGAGACAAAGACAGATGGTTTGACCCTAGGACCTTGTATTCTTCTAGGAGAGGCTGACCTTTACAGATTGTACCTTCTCAGCACTCAGTTTTGCCCATTTTCCACCAATCCTAGATTAAATTCTGCTCAGTGCTCCCATTTCAAGACTTTGTATGACAGTTGAAGAGAGGACACAGGCTGATCTAAATATAGTAATATGAATGATAGACTGTTAAGGGGTTGGAACAGACTTTAAATATCATCTAATCTAACCCCCCCACCATGTGCAACCATTAGGTTGCTCAAGGCTTTATCCAACCTGTCTCAACACTGACAGTCTCTCTGATAAACTGTTCCTGTCTCACCATCCTCAAAATAAAGAATTCTTTCCTATTGGCTAGTATATCTTTCTCCTCTTTCAATTTGTACCTATTACTCCTTGTCCTATTGCTACAGCTCCCAGTGAAGGGTCCCCTCCATGTTTCCTCCTTTTCCTCTCCCTGTTTCCCTGTTCCTCGTTCTCAGTTTCTCTGTAGGCCCCTTCCAGATGCTGGAAGGTTGCTATGAGGTCTCCACACAACCTTCTCTTATAAAAACTCTTTCAAGTATTAGAAACATGATTTATATATAAAGAAATCTAATGGTTAACCTGAAAGATATATTATTTTTCCAATTTGCACTGAAAGCAGTATGCATTGAATATATTCAATTTATTAAATATATTATCCTTCTGCCAGTACTCCCTACAATCTGAGCTAGTGTCCAACAATGTTTCTAAATTACTGGGAAGATTGTAGAGAATCATCCATTTCCTTATGTTTTCCAGCAGCCATGCCAAAATCAGAAGTTTAAATGAGGCACTTAAAACTACAAAACGTGTTGCAACTAGTGGAAACTTTGGAAATGCAACTTTTATTAACAGCTAAGAGATTGCAGTGAGGAGTGTGTGCCAAAAGGAATCTTCCATTTGAGTGCAGCTGATGATGTTGTGAAGGACAGCTGACAAATCACCTCTGAGGAACAATTTCTCTGAAGCCAGTTAGGCCATAGCAAAGTATTTGGAGAATCTATTCCTTGCTCAGTCCAGTTTTCTTTGTGGAGCCCCAAAACTGAGTTCACACTGTGGTTTTGAAATCCAATAATTGCAGACCAGGCTCTAAGAGTAGGGAGCATTGGTCTCTTTTGGACTTTGGTACTTCACTTCTGGGAGTACCAGGAAGGGTTTGGGGCTTAGCTGTCCCTCACTGCCCTCTGAAGGGATGAAGAAACAAAACGCTCAGGAAAACAGACTGTCAAAGAGCATTTGTCCATAAAATCCCGGAAACAAAACAATGCGCCTTCACCTGACTTGAGCAGAAAGCTCACATCACAACAGAACTGTGCCAGACTGCATCCTAGCCAAGACCCAGAGGGGTTTTCCCCCACGCTATAATGAAAAGCAGCTCCAGTTGTGAATGTATTGTGAGCACAGGCGGGGCTCCCAGCGCACCATTTAGCGCAATGCCAGTGGAAGGTGCAGCTGCTGGTGCAGACACTCTCCCAGCCCGCTGCACTCCAGCTGTGGGTGCAGCATCAGCTCAGGTGTGACAGCTTACCCTGGGGACTCTGCCTCGCCAGGCTGCACAAGCCTCTGCTCGGTGTGAAAGGTGCTGTGCAAACACCACTCACCAGGGCAGGCGTCTCCAACAAGGCAACTCCTGACGCGGCGAGGGAGGGATGGGTGTCCCTCCTGGGCATACATCCTTCCTGCCCAGCATCCCTTCTGACCAGCACAGAGGAGACCCCTCACAGGCTTCTCTCTCAGGGAGCCTACTCTGCTCCTCTTCTTACCAGGAAGGGCACGCTGGTAATAGAAGAAACCTTTCTTATGATGACATATTTCATATTCCACACTAACAGGGCTTTTTGTTGTTGGTGGTGGTGGTGGTGGTTTTTGTTGGTTTGTTCTTTTGGGGTTTTTTATTAAATAAGTGGTTATTATTTATTATTTATTATTCCTATAATCATGTTGTCAATAAGACAATTAGCTGCACAGATGTATTCACAATATTGAGATTTTTGATACTGTAGATAGACATAGGGTGAGATTTTCAAATACACATGGGAATTCATTTCCCCTTGACATCTCCATGTCCCCATAGACCATATCCCCTTATATCCCCATGGATATAAGCAGAAAAAAGGCTTACTGTTATAATTTTGAGCCTCTAAGTACTTTTAAACTTAACAACCAAAACTAAAATCCCAGATCTGTTTAACGGTATGACAAATTCCCATTGATTTCCACAGTCCCAGGATATCTTCTTAAATCTATATTCAGGCATCTAAATAGTCTGTTTTAATAAGGATTTAAATACCTAATGGCTCTCATATTTAGGTAAATATGAATCCTAATGTAAATTTTGAAATTTAACAGCAGATCCATAGTTTTAGATATCTTGCTTCTAACAGTACATGTGACAATTTTCATTATTTTAATAACTTTGAAAATACAGAATACCCAAATATAGACCACAATTTGAACATTAAAATAAGGTAAAAATGTCATGTATTGCACTCTTGGACACATATTTTTCTTTTTCTTTTTTTCAGGACAACACATGATCAAAATTAGAATGTTCTACAGCTAGATTGTGTCTGCAAAATAGGATAAAGGTTCATTTTAGGGAGTTGCAAATTTGATTTAGCTTCAGTGTAGGGTGTAGAGGTAAGAAAAAAACAAGGACAAGTATACGAATCTTATCACTGGAACAGCACAAGTACTACAGAAAAGATCTTAGAACATTTTTGCAGTATTGTGCCTAAACCTGGGGCAGCACAGGGTGAGCTGGTATTGTAGCTCACATCACTTCCCTACTAAGACAGTAAAACATCCTCACAATTTAATTTTTTTTAAGTACTAGAAAATGGGAGAAAAAAAAAGAATGAACACTTGAAGCATCCAAGCTACTCTTGTAAAGTACTCTTGTACTGTCATTTGTAAATGAATGTGAGATTTTAATAATTGATTTTAGAAATTGCTCTTGGTCTGACACCTCTTTTGGTGATTCTGTCCAGATCAATTTTTACAACTGAAATAGCTCCTGAGCTATAGAGCTCACAAGACCAGTCTCAGATCCTAAATTATGATCAGGTTCTACTACAAAGAAAAGTATAGAAGACCTAGGATTACTGTATTTTCCTTTGTTTGCTTACAGTCATGTACAAAACAAAACCCAAACAACCCCACTGAAGAGAAATTCATTACTGTTGCTTTCCTCCTGCAGAGCATTAATAGGTTTTAAAAATGAAATTCTTTTATTAGTTTGATTAAGTCAAAGGAAAATCCAAGGTTTCCATTAATAATTCAGATTAACATCATATCTTCAAAGGTCATATGTAAAACATTATTATACATCAAGAGTTCCTTACAGTCTAACCTACATTTAATTTTCAATAGTGTTGATTTATTGTTTTATAAAGCAAAATAATAAATATAATAAATTACCCTTATATTTTCTGATGGCAGTCACTATAAAATAACTGCTGTAGTTTTACATTTTCAGCGTGAAATATTAAATACATAAATCAACACAAGATTATTTTTCAACCGGAGCTAGCTGGTAACTGATTTCTGAAACTGACAAATTCATTTTAGATAAATGAATGTTTTAGGGAAGAAGATATTTTCTGAGTCCACAGCAGCTCTAAAGGAAACAAGAACTCCATGTTCTAGTGTCCTGCTTTAGTTGCTTCCCTGTGACAAGTGCTGAGTCTTGCAAATGCAGTGGCCAGGAGCAGCTCCAAGTTTCTCAGAATTTCCAAGTCTCTGTCCTTGCTGGTCTCCTCACCACCTTTGCCTTCTCAAAGACCATTCTCCTCACAGTGCACGGCAGCCCTGCTGCCAGGCTGGCACCTCTCTTAGCTGACAGCTGTTAGAAGATGTTTGTGTGCATATGTACGTAGGTGTGTAACCATTCCTAAAAATAATTGTTCACCAAGAAAGACGTTGGGAAATTATAAGAACTGTTCTGATGTGTAAAAGCAGATTCAGCTGGTTTTGCACTGGTTGTGTCTCAACAGAAGCTTCACTGAGAGCTAGAAATACTGTTTAGCATCCTTGATTAAAATGGATAAGTCTAATTCTAAGGAATCATTATAACATTTAAATACCATTCATTTCTTAGTGCACTTAAACATTCAACCACAAGAAGCTTTCAAAAGGAGTGATGATACTAGAATACTAAAGAATTTCAGGGTGCATGAGTGAAAAGGAAGGGAAGGAAACCAGGGTTTACCTGAGGCTAGACATTAGACTGTTCCAGAGAACAGGACCATACCATCAACTACATGCTTGCTCCAGGGCCTTGTTTGAGAGCTGGGAAAGAGCATCTTTTGGCAGCTGTTTTGTGTGGAATTCTGCTTGTAGTCTAGAGATCTTTTTTTTTGCTTTCTTACTTGCAATTTTAAGACTGTTTTAGGTTCAGCAACAATACACTAAAAGAACACCTCACCAACTTTCTATGGAAGAAGCCAATCAAACAGCATCTTTTGTATTTATTTGCTCACCTTTCCTTCTGAAGAGAACACTAGATCTTCCTTGGTCAATACATTTGAGAGGTATTTGCATGGGCACCAAGAATAAAAGCTGATAAAAGAAAATGCCAAGCACGGGCCAGTCAGATCTTTCATCTTGGACTGTTTCATGCTGGGTTTTTTGTGTGTTTTTGTATCCTTTATTTCAGCCTAATTTCTTTAATTTTAAGAGTCAAGGAAAGAAATCTCAAGCTCATCTAAGCTATTGTGGAGATGTGCATCACATCCACGTGATAGGCTCCTGAGGGAGTGTCCCACAGCTGAATATTTCCATAGGCTGGTCAGTACCTTACTGAGTTACTTACACAGAGAGGAAATCTTTCAAGCATGTTTTTCATTTTTCATTTACTGCTAGAAAGGTAAAATTACAGAAGAATTTATGAACAGAGAAGGAAACAAAATTTTGCAATTGAGTTTGCTACTTGAGGAAGAGCTGCTATTGGAAATTTTACAATGTTTCTTCAGTAACATTACTTTTGTTATATTTCCTTTGCCTTTATTTTGTAGGTGTTTCAACAGCTCTCCTGCTAAGTGCATTTAAATTCTCGATTTGTAATTTCTCTTCACAATTGAAAATAGATCTTACAAAAAATTAACTTATTTTTTAGTATCTTAGTATTGAGAAAGAAGGTTATTCTTTCCCTTTTTGAGTCATTGGGACAAGAGGCAACTGAATGCCACAAGTTAATTAAACTCAGACAGTCAGGAATTTCATTTATGATACCTGTAATTCTCTGAATTGATGCAGAGCCAAATCTCAAGTTCTTGATGCGACTCTTGTCAAGACAAAAATCCACTCAGGTGACTCGGAATTTTATTTGCTCAAGACCTAGGGAAGGGTTTCAATTTGACATGTTATGGTTTCAGTCCATCAACCAAACCCTTACAGATCAAAAAGGCAATGAATCTTGATACCATCCAGTTATTTGCAGACTAGTTTGATCTGACAAGAGAGATAGTATAAAATTCTGGAGTTAAAAAAAAAGAGCAATGGACAATATATACTGGCTGAGAAATCTCTTTGCAGCATTTAAATTTTAATCTTCTGGAGTCAAAGTGCCCAGTAAACCATGAGTATCTTGCCCTCAGAAAATATTAAATGAACAGCTATAGAAAACTATGACCAAAATTTAAAAAAAAAAAAGTATCTGGCTATTAGCTTTGGCAGCTCCATCTTAAGATAATATGAAAGGACACAGCCATTAACTTCAGTTATTCAGTCCTGGAATCCTGCTGGATGCTTCAAGGCAGTCAATGATGCTACAACAGCTGGAATAAGGCAGGCATTCTTTGCCATGTGAGGCAGAGATGGAGCATGCAAATGATCCCAGAATCCATTTTCTCTCCGTCTTGCCTTTCTCTGTATACTATAAAATGTGTCACCTGCCTCTCATTTCCCAGTAGCCCAGACCTAGAAAAAATATGGCATTTTCCATCAATTTTCTTTTACAAAATAAGAAACTATACCTCTACTAATCAGCAGTTACCTCATAGAAGTAGAAAAAAGACAAGAATTTAGAGCATCAATAAATCCACTGACAAAAAAACTTAGATTACTAACACTTCCAGAAACCTGTACTAAGTTGTATGGTTGTGCTAAACCGATGCTTTGATTCCTTATATCTCATTTATTGAATTACAACATCGTTGTTTACTTCTAAACTCCCTTGGAAATTCTAGTCCAAACCACACTTCATAAAATTTATCAAATCTGCAATTGTGTGAGACAACTTTGACGACTTTAAAAGTGCATTGAGCACAGTAATTTATACATATAGTTAAGCAACAGCCTCTGTTTTGTTCAACTCTAACCATTTGCAATTTAATATTCCATGACTGCAGCATACTGTATGATTAGAAAAGTATGTATATATTATGCATGTACAGACTCATATTAAGCAACCACAAGAAAAATTGCATTGCAACATGCTATTTCCTCCAAAATTTTAAAAACCTCTGAGCAGTTGTTTCTTCTTTTCTTTTCTTTTCTTTTCTTTTCTTTTCTTTTCTTTTCTTTTCTTTTCTTTTCTTTTCTTTTCTTTTCTTTTCTTTTCTTTTCTTTTCTTTTCTTTTCTTTTCTTTTCTTTTCTTTTCTTTTCTTTTCCTTTTCTTTTCTTTTCTTTTCTTTTCTTTTCTTTTCTTTTCTTTTCTTTTCTTTTCTTTTCTTTTCTTTTCTTTTCTTTTCTTTTCTTTTCTTTTCTTTTCTTCTTTCCTTTTCTTTCTTTTTCTTTCTTCTCTTCTCTTCTCTTCTCTTCTCTTCTCTTCTCTTCTCTTCTCTTCTCTTCTCTTCTCTTCTCTTCTCTTCTCTTCTCTTCTCTTCTCTTCTCTTCTCTTCTCTTCTCTTCTCTTCTCTTCTCTTCTCTTCTCTTCTCTTCTCTTCTCTTCTCTTCTCTTCTCTTCTCTTCTCTTCTCTTCTCTTCTCTTCCTTCTCTTTTTTTTTCTTTTCTCCTTTCCTCCTTTCCTTCTTTCCTCCTTTTTTTTCCCTTCCTTTCTTTTTTCTTTTGCTTTCAACTATTAGCTTCTGCTGACTTCAAAGAATGAAAGGAAAAGTGTACAGCAATTCTTTTCTGCATATATAAACAGTTTTTAAGGTATCAGATAATCTCCATAATGCAATTAACTTTATCACATTTAAGTTCTGCAGTTTATTTGCTATTTCTAAAAGTCACAGTGCTCCTTTAACTGTCACTAAAAATGTTTTTCTTCATATTTGTGTGCTTTTACGTTCCATCTTCATGGACATGTCTTCATGTATTTAAAATACTGAGTTCTTCTTGGTCTTCATTATTAACTTTGAATTTTTATGTCCTCCTGTTGTTTTAAAATTTGCTTTAAAAGTAGAATGAATCTGTCAAAGGGAAGACAACACTAAGTACACATTAAACAATGCATATCTGTCAAGCTTATGAAAATCATCTGAGTCAAATTTAGTTGCTATGAAGCCCAAAATACGATGCTTTACAAATAGATGAGATGGAGATCTGATGTAAAGAAGTTAGAGAAAATAAAAATTAGCACCTTGGAACATACAGAATTGCTGTAGAACATTTTTTGTGCTGCAGCAAGTCTATGTCAAAGCAGTTAAAACTGAGAAAAGGACTAATGGACTGCACAAGAAAGAAAAGTTATGATAAATTGAAAATGAGGAAGTAAATAAAAATGCCAGTTACTAAAGAGCAACATATAAGGAGCTGTAAATTAGGAGATATTTATTTAGAAGCAGAAGAAAAAACTGACTACAGAATAATTTCATGAATGGAGATGTCCCAGTGGAGTAGCTCCCAGGACAGGCTGCTAACCTCATACCCTCTGAAAAAAAAACTCTTTTTGGAGAGGGTATGCTCTGTGTCTCACAAGAGCCTAATCTTTGTAGGCATCTTGGTTATAAAACTAAGAACTTTGTTTAAGCTGCCTGGAATCAGTCTGGCAGGGTTTACAGAAAGGCAGATGTAACCCAGATATAAGAAAGAAGCATCCTGGTGCTATGGTGCCACGTGCCTTGCCAAGTGACTTGGGTGGAGAGTGACCAAAAGCCATTTATTCCCATGCACATATATTTCACACGTGCATGAGAGAGAGAGTACACCCAAAAAAGACATTATTATTTTAACAAATCACAAGGGAAAAAAGTGAGTAGCTCACATGTTTCTACGATTTCATTTTTCCCAATAATAAAGCCTTTCTATGGTTTCTGTCTCTAGGTAAGGCTCAAGGCTGATTGCTCACCAGCTACCTGTTTACAGTCTTTTGCCATCAAATTTTGACACGCACCATTGGGCGAGTCAGCTGTGAATTCTGCTTTGGAATTGTCAGCATCCAAGTGAACTGATTTCTGTTGGACAAGTATGGTCTGTGCAATGTCCTCAGTGAAGTGCTTCACCATCCCAACCACCTTTAGTCTAGAATAAAGGTCTTTAAAATAATAACATGGTCCTTGTGCCAACCGTTGGGTTAATTCTTTTCTAAAGGGTGTAAGTGTGAAGACCAAGGGCGTTTGGTTCTGGGAGGAGTGCCAGCTGAGCGGTGGTGTTTGGATGGGCTCCCAGGCCCTGACTCAGCTCCATCCCTCAGACGTCTGCCGCCACGTCACGCGTGATGCCGAATCCCCCTCGGCCTCCATCTGCCTCTCCAGAAGGCTGCAGGCCTCCTCATGTGCTGCTTCTTCCACTTCAGGGACATGTCTTAGGTACTTTAGGCCGTCTCAATAAAACAAAATCAACTCCTGAACCTCCAGCTTTGTTCACCTAAGAATGCAATTTGGCTCAAAAGCACAAAGCATGAAGTGATAATACTGTGAGTCACAGCTATGCAGGAGGCTTGCTGTCCAAAATCCCATTATAGTCAAGCAGAATCTGGTCAATAGAATCCAGAAAGCCACAAGAACTTTACAGTAGGCACCTACTTTTGGTGTACTGTTCAAAAGCTATTGCTCACAGCTAAATTCAAGTATTTTAATTTGGACATCAATCCCATGCTGCATATCCTAAGAAAAGGATAGAAGGACAGTAGGAGCTAATGCACAGGAACATTGTAAGAAATCTCTGAAACTAACCCAGAAGAATTCAGAGCACAAAGCAGAAGTAGAGTGAGTCAAGACCAAATGAATAGTTTTCAACCCAAAAATTGTAGGAGTTCAAAATTAACAAAGTAAACGGAATGGAATGTGTTCTGATTTGTTATGGAAAATGAGAGAACACAAGAGCAAAAATGCTTAATCTGATATATATCAAGTTCTCACCACGCTCTCCACCTTCTTCAGAACTTGAACTTCAATGGATTTGCATATTTATCAGCTGCTTAGGACTACCTATACATTGATTCACACACTAACTATGTAGGATATGTAACAACAGCATTTCCTGATTATGGCACAACAGGAACCATTTTGATAACTAAGAGTAATTGAATACCAAGTAACACTCACACCTATTTAGACAGAAATCTAAGACCTTAATAAGCTGCAACACTTTAAGCACTTAAAATATAGATCTAAAGAACTGTGAACGTTTTAAATTACCAAGTAAGCATCACACTGGTCTAGGCAACAAAATGAATCATTGTGAATCACCTGGCAGAAACTGCAACTCAACTTCAAAGCAAAAATTAGTGGCTTGGACCTCTGGGTGGGTGGAGGGAGCTGTAAAACACTAACATCAGCTTTTGTATGTAGCAAGTTCATTAGAGAAAGCTAACCCTGCCCAGTACCTTGTATTACTAATTTAAGGACTCTTGCAACTCACCTTCTTCTCCTATGCTCTTTCACCATAAATGCAAACGCAACAGGTAATACCACTGGAGTATATGAACACATTTTTTCTCTCTGCAATAGTCTTTCCCCTTTTTACTTACTTTGCTCTCTGCAGCAGCTTTCTAAAAAATCCTTTTTTCAGGCACAGCATTACCAGAGGCAGGTTTCAAAAGAATTCTCATATCATTTGACCAGTGTCATCTATATCCCTCTTCTCCTTGCTCTGTTCAGACCTCTCATAATGTTAAATTGTGAGTACTGAACTAAAATGATGCCCTGAGTCTGAGTCTCTGAGAAGTGGACATTCTGTGGGAAGCTGCAGGGTTCCTCCTTCTCTCTTGCAGTCTGTTCTTTTAGTTGCTCTCCAAAGCAGATGAAGAAAAAGCTTTTCTTCACATGTGTCTATTTGGAGGTCCATTGCTGAAAAGAGTGGAGACACACCCTACCACCCAGAAGAAACAGCTGATTAAAAAATTATTCTTCAAATACAAGAAAGCCAAACTCTTGTCTACAATCAGGCCTTTTCCAGTACTCTGGCAGGTGCAGGATAAATGTTTGGGATGGTTTTAACCAATTTCCACTCAAAATTAAAGTCAAAACAATGTGTTCAAATCTTCATTATAGATGAGAATCAGACCTAGGGTCTCTCAGTCTTGTTTAACTCAGCTGTGGGTATGTCTGTATGCATGAAAAAAAGAATGAAAGCGGACTAAGAAAATGTCACCCTACTTAAAAAGAACTAATTAAAAAATGGAATGCAAAACAAATCACCTAGCTCATCTTAAAGGCAGAGAAACGCAGTCCACACAGGAGAAAGAGCCAAGTTACTGACATCCCCTCTCCAGAGGACAAAGGAGGACAACTGTAAAAAGTCCTCTCTTCAGTTTCTCCAGGGTAGCAAGTGTGGGGGCTTCAGTAGACATTAATTGCATTCCACCCTTTGATTCTAATGAAAAACTCATGAGGGGGAGAGGGGGAATAATATGACTGAGAAAAACCACCTACCTTTGTGATCAGATTTTCTAATGAAATATAACCAGTTCTTTGTTGGAGAGGTTTTGAATTCCCAGGTCCTGTAAGTGGAAAGTCAGCTGTGTTTCTTTATTTTACAATTGGAAAGATTTCCATCAAACCCCTCTGTCTCAGTATGCCTTCCACCAAGGAAGGTGAAAATATGCACTTCTTGCAGCACAAGTATATTCCAAAGCTGTCCTTTCAGACAGCATGTAAATTCAGACCTTTGATGGTCAACACTGGTGCCACTACCCAATTAGAGGCTGTGTTATTGGGCTCTCAGATGTGTGGGTGCCCTGTAATAATTTCATTTTAGTGTGATTAATGTACTTCACTTTCTAGTTCAAGATGGTTTCGTGTTGCTTTGCAGAGTCAAGCAGTTTACACCCCAGTAGTGGTTAAACTTCACAGGGTAGGTGAAGTGATTCATACATATATGTTTTGTCTCTAAAAAGACTTTGGCATCCAGCAGGACAAAAGACATATTCAGAAATGCAAGTCAACTCTGTGATCAATAAATTAGATGCTGAAACACAAAAGCCAGATTCAGAGGCATGAAAATTATTTAGTTTCATTTCTATTTAAAAGTATGGGAGATATACGCCACAGTGCTCACGAAATTGTTCAAGCTGGTTTTAATAACAGTCATTATGTTAAAAAATGAGACTTCTACTTGTGTCAGAGATGAACTGAGAAGAAACAAAGGAAGAGAAGTAACTCCTGCAGCACCTTTGTGCCCTTCTATATTGCTGCTCATCCTTCTTTCTTTCAGCAGCTCCCTTGCTCCTTCTGTACAAAAGGTATCACTACCTAATGAAACAATTAAGGCCTGACAGCTTAAATACCCTCTTCTGTTCTTTTCAAGAATAAGTGCCAGACATCAAGACAAACTATACCCACTGCTTCACTATCAGCAGAGTCATTGTTATCGCAGATAGAGTGCCCTAAAAATAAAAGCCATTCTGTATGTGCAGCTTCATCAAGTCAGGTCGTGTCAGCCCTGCAGGGTAGACAGCACTGTACTAATTTTATCACTCTATTTTTAAACATGACCTCCTTAGATCTTCTAGTGTGTCACATATAACAATGCAGAATTGACACATTGTATTCAAGTTTCTACTCTCAACCTCAACCAATTTCCAAATGTCTTACCTAGTTAGTACGTTTGTTATCCAAAGCTGGGAGGAAGCTGTTATATTTGCTTAATGTCACCTGTTGTGGCATTAATGATGGCTTAATGTCATTTATTGACTGTTCAGGAGTCATGAGATGAAATCAAAATTTGTATCTGCAAGATTGATCTGTGCTACCAGTTTAGTGCCCCTGGCACTGTATTTCACAGGGGGTTCCATCCCCTAAAAAAGCTGAATTTTACAAGCCCATGAATGTAGTTTCAAGGGGAAGGTTTCATTCTGTGCTACCTCAGATACACTGATGGCAGAAGCCACCCGAGTATGATTGTCTCTCAGAGATAACACAAAAATTCTTAAGTTTCTCTGGTACATCTAGGGAATTTCATCCTCAATAGCTCTCCTACCACAACACCAAGGTCATTCAGACTTAGAGGTATAGTACTAGCAGAAGACACAAAAATAGAGGCATTGCCTGTATTTATCAAGGCAAATTGACAGAACCCCATTGGAACATAGATTTACACCAAGCTGCAGCTCTTAGATAACCATTCATATCTGGATTTTTTACAGTGGCTGACACTCGGCAGGTACATACACTGCAGACAAACCTTTTCAAATATAAACGGAATAAAAAAGTACTCTTCTTTCCCCTGCATCTATTCCTCACCTGAAACAGTTTCAAGGCAAACAAAAGACATTTCAGTTGCTGCCATAGAA
This sequence comes from Luscinia megarhynchos, assembly GCA_034336665.1. Taxonomy (NCBI): domain Eukaryota; kingdom Metazoa; phylum Chordata; class Aves; order Passeriformes; family Muscicapidae; genus Luscinia; species Luscinia megarhynchos. The sequence goes on from CM067592.1 coordinate 62,687,966, forward strand.
AATTCTGAGAATGCATTCGGTGTTCAGCATGCACACAATAAAAAGTCACAGAATCCTCTGTGAGAGGAAGGTAAGGAGGAGGAACAGACAGTATTCAGCAGTTTGGTGTCACAAATTACACAGATATTCACACTGTGACTTTTATCATATGCAATGCCATATTGGCAAGGGTCAGACAGGAACATCTGTCAGGAACTTTAGGCGGAATCTGTGGACAGCATTCCTGGTACCTGGTCACAGCATGCCTTCAAATACCCATACTCTCTCCTTGCAGCAGTGAAGGACAGTTTGGGTTTGTGTGGCAAGGTTGTCTTAGCAGGGAAGAAGGGGCCTACAGGGATGGCTTTTGTGAGAAGCTGTCACAAGCATCCCCTGTTCCTTGATGCCCATCCTAGCTGGCACCAGGGTGGAACCACTGCTGGCCGTGCTGAGGCCATCAGTGATGGCAGCAGCTGCATCTCTGGGGTAATAAATTTAATAAGGGGGAAACATTACTGTGTAGAAGCAGCTGTGAGAGCCAAGAGGGAATATGTGAGAGAAGCAGCTCTGCAGACCCCAAGGTCAGGGAAGAAGGAGGGGACATGCTCCAGGTGTCAGAGATGAGATTTCCCTGCAGCCCATGGTGCAGCCTGTGGTGAAGCCCCTGTGCCTCTGCAGCTGTGGGAGACTAATGGGGAGCAGAGAACCACCTGCAGCCCATGGACAGCCCACACTGGAGCAGGGGGATACCCAGAGGCTGTAGATCCTGGGGAAGCCCATGCTGGAGCAGGTTTCATGGTGGGACTTGTGACCCTGTGGGACCCTCAGCTGGAACAGGCTGCTCCTGAAGTGCTGCACCCTGTGGAAAGGACCCACACTGGAGCAGCTCTTGAAGAACCATAACCCATGGGAAGAGCTCATGTTGAAGTTCATGGAGAACTGTCTCCCATGCTCCCATGTTGGAGCAGGAAAATTGTGTCATGGGGAAGGAGCATCAATGTGTGGTAAACTGACTATAGCCCTCATTTCCATCTTCCTGTGCCATTGGTGGGCAGGAGATAAAGGATTTGGGAGGTAAGGTAAGCCCAGGAAGAAGGGAGGGGTCTCAGAAGGTGTTTTAAGAGTTGGGTTTGTTTCTTATTATTTTACTCTGACTTTTTTGACAATGAATTCAGTGAATTTCACTGAGTCTGTTTTTCCTGATCACAGCTGGTGACTGATCTCTCTCCCTGCCCTGACCTCAACCCATGAGCCTTCTGTTGTATTTTTTCTCTCCCCATCCAGTTAAGGAGGGCATTGAGCGTTTTTGGTGAGCACTTGGTGTCCAGACAGTGTCCAACCACCACAGCTGGTCACACCATTGCAAGGAAGTTTAGAGAAAGTTATTGGGATCATAGAAGACGCCAGGTTCTTAGAAAGGTCTGGTGCCCACTCCACTGTATTCCATTGGCTAATCCCGCTGGGCTTCTTCGAGTGACAGAGTGCAGAATTGATTTTTTTTTTTCATTTTGCCTGAATATATCTTAGTATGCAAGGGTCTGGTGCTGGGTGATGGGTTTTTTTGGTTTTTTTATAAGGTAGGGAGGGAGGAAGGGAGGAAGGGAGGAAGGGAGGAAGGAAGGAAGGAAGGAAGGAAGGAAGGAAGGAAGGAAGGAAGGAAGGAAGGGCGGGCTTCTGTCCAATATTTGACTTGCACATTAGAAATTACTTAATTTCTCCCCCCATATACCTCATTAGCTAAGAAAATAGCACTGAAACAGGATGTAGGCTATTGCTTCCTCTGCTTAACTACCTCCATCAAAATGTGTGCACCTTAGCACGTGTGAGTGATCATCTAACCCATCACAGCAGGATAATGACCTGCACACAACTTTGCTCATCTCGTTTCCGAAGGCTTTTCTGCCAAAACAAAATCGGCTTATTCCAATTGCAAAAGACTGTAGAAAACAAAGATCGTTTGGAATAGAGAATAGGGATATAGCAGTGAACAGGACATTTTTAGGCACTAGAGTCTGGGTGGACCCAGAGTGTCTAACATACAGGGCTCCCAAGGCTTTGGGAAGGTTTGCTCAGGTCATTTTTTTTACACCCTAGCACAGCCAATGCTGCCAGTAGCCCGTTCAGCCAGATGACACAGAGCCCAGTATCACATCATATGAATGTGCCCAAGGGACTAGTGTTAATTGGTCAGATGCTGAAATTCAAACCTGACAAAATATGTGCAGCCTCCCTGTTTCTCTCTGTTGCTCTGTCTGCTTTCATTCTGCATTCTCTCTCTGTCCCATGAATGATCGAGACAACAACAAACAAAGAAGTATGAGAGAACCAAGGTCTGTGTTTATCAGACACAGTCTGAAAGACTTGCTGCTCTTTTAGGAAGCAACTCTGATATCTACTCTTGTTGTTGGGCAGCTCAACCTGCCAGCTTCACTTTTGTGTCACTAACATTCTAGCATTTTCCCAACTTCTCAGAAAAATTGAGAAGTTACACACCAAAAATTTCTTAGAAACATTTTCATAAGTTTTCTGTTTGGCTGGTTTGGGGTTTGTTTTGGGGTATTGTTTGTTTGTTTGCTTGTTTTGTTCTGTTTTTTGTAGTCAGACAGAAAAGTGCCCAACACCAAGCTACAGAGTTGCCAACAAATATATTTGTTGGAAACATATGTTTATAGCTGGGCTCATTCATGCTGCACGAAGTAAAAGTTTCACACAAATCAATCAGAAATTATTTGTGTCTGTCTCGATACAATATGCTCATGCATCAAATCCTGACAGGCTGAGATGCCTCCTCAGTACAGCCTTTGGTGTTTGAAGCCTCCACACACAGAATTTTGTTCTGGCAATTCGTGTTCAGCCATCTCTGCAGATGAGAGATTCAGAAGTGCTGCTAAGTGGCAATTCCACTGGAAAGCAAAGATGTATCCGTGCTGGGAGAGCTTAAATCCTCCCAATAAAAAATGCAGTGAAATGACCTTTTCTTCTGTTTGTTCTGTTGCAACAGTATTTTCATGTAGTGATCTTCAGGGCTTGTAGCTGACTATTTCTGCAGGACATTGGCATTCACTGCCTTCTTTGTTTCTGCATGAATATGTTAAAAACAAAAGTGTCATGTTGTTTGAACAGATTTCTGTCCAGCCTTAATTTAGAACTGGAGTGTGTTCACATAGTTGGCTATTTCAAAATACCAGTCTGCTCCAAGAGGTTTGCTCTGTTTAGTTAAGAGGCAATGAAAAAGAGTTGGTGACACTAATTCTTGGAGGCTGGAATCATTATATCAAACAGTGTTCTAAACTTGGGACATCCCAGTGTCTCTTCATCTGGTTCATGTTTTTGTAACAAACAGTGTATGACTTAGACTCAGTTTTCATACACATCATAAGCTCCAGCCGAAGGGAAAAATAAAAAGAAAGCTCTGCATTGTTGTGACATGGCTATAAATATAGACATTGAATTTTAACAGTGAAATATGTTTTTTAAATTGCAGCTAATTTTAAAATAGCCCAATCTGACTGCCTACAGAGTGCAGAATTATATTGTGTTGTTCAAAGTCATATTTAATTTTTCACGCCTTCCAGTCATTCCTAATATTCCAAGTTTTAAGTTCTAACAGCCATTAAAAGGGATTTATATTACCATGTAAAAAAAGAAGTGTGGAGATTTGTAAAGCACTCTGAGTTACTTGTTTGCTTCTGGTAGGTAATTGGTGATTGATCATTCTTCTGCACACTGAGCTTCTGGTGTCTACTCCCTTCTGTGATGTTAGACAATGTGATTTAAAAAGATGCCATTTGGCAGGATATTTTAGAGGACTTTTTATGAGTGTTTTTTGAATGTGAGGCATCACAAATGACTTTAGCCTCTCAGCTGTGTTTCTTAGAATGGGGCTGGCAAAAGCTGCACATGACGTGACAGCAGACGATAAAGTTTGGAACAATACTTTAAGAAAAGCCTTGAAGAAGAAAACAAGGTCACTGCTCATCTGATGGAAATCATACTGAGTAAACAAATTCAGTGAGAGGTCAATGAATTCTGGTTAAGGAAAAAATCCCAGATCTTTTGACCAGCAAGAGACAGTGCCTAGAAGCCATTTTAAGAGACCACATTATTTGTCACTGTCCCTTTCTGGCTGTCTTCTGCTCACATAAATGCTTCTTACAAGGAGAGTTAAATCTTACAAGGAGAGTTTTCTGGTTTGGAGGATATCTACCTATTACACGAAATGCTCCATCCTTTCTTCACCATCATAAAAATGTGGCTAAAGCAAAGTTAATTACAGTGTATCAAGAGTTTCAAAGGAGCGGGCTGGGTCGGAAAGGGAAAGGAGCAGAAAAATAGTATGTAAAAATCTTTTTGGCAACCAGCCGGGGAGCAATACCAGCCTCTAACCGTAAAGCTAAAATATGTTTGTCTTTGGGGGTTTTCTGGTCTCCCTGTTTCTGTGTGGAGCGCCAGGCCGACTTCACACAGGGAAACCTCAGTTTGGGATGAGCTGGAAATTTGGCAGTCATGGAAATGCTGTTGCCTCTGCCTTCACCTGCATGTCCCCAGCAGGCCCTCATGCTGTTACAGCTTTTCTGGGCAAAATGGATTCTCTGCTTCTCCTCCCCATGGTCAATAGCCAGCTCTGCACAATGTGTTTAGACTGTTCCTTAGAGCCTGGAGCACTCTTAAAGATAAATATTTGCTTAGCCACAGCCAAGGTTACCTTCCTGTGTTAAATACAGTCTACCCAAAGCTCCAGTATGAGCTTTGCTCGTGCAAAGCTTTTTCAACCACGTGTTTGTATCTACACCTTATGCCTTGCCCAAACAAGTTTGTCACAGAATCTCTTCCACCTGTCCTGCAGCATAATGTTACAGACAGAAATTCTCTCAAGGTTGTTTAAGAAGTGACTGGTTGCTGGACCTGGGCAAAAGGGAGAGACTACATTGGCTCACAAGGAATAACCAATGTATTTCCTTTATTCTGCTGTGATTTCCTACCTATTCTTCCTCCCAGTCCCTTCAACAACTGTGTTTCAAAATATTCAAATTCTGCCCCTAAGTTTTTACATTTTACTGGTAGAATTAACAATTCCCTGAAAATAAACAGATAGGCAAATTACACAGCTGAGTATGAGCACAGTGGTGTGTGAGTGTATTTGTTATTAGCTGGACTAAGACTTTTTACAAGACGTACTTTGTTTGATGATACAGTGCTTAAATCTGATTCTTTCCAGCATGCCCTCTAGACCGAATTTCTACTGGATACACTACCTTCTCTCCTAATTTACTTGAAGACAAATGAGAAGTTAAAAGCCAGGGATCACAGCACAGGACCAGGTGACCAGTTCAGAAAGTTCCTCTCTGTTTATTGCCAGATTTCAAACACTTGTATTGTTTTTCTCTTGTCCTTTTTGCCAAACAGTGAATACACTGAGGTTAGATGAGGCATGATAGTTTCCAGACTATGAGTATCACTCATTCTGTATATGTAATAAGCAGTGTATTGTGTTGATATAAACACACCCAAACCTGACATGCTAATGTTTCTTGCCTAATTTTCCCAAATGGAAACTGCTTGCCCAATGAGTCACTGTGTGTTTTCTTCCTCCTTCAGATGATTCCTCTTGGGAGTCTCCACGCCCTGATGCTCCACCACAAGAATGGTTCTTGTTTTTTTCATTTCTCTGTAGGATGTCCAATTAGGGCATTCTTTCATTTCCCATCTCCCCCACCCCTACCCCTCCTAATTTCATTGCAAGTCTGCATGTAATTTCTTTTTCCATTACCAGAACCATCGTTTTCCAATTCCTCAGTCACAGATTTAGTGGGATATGTATTATGGGGACTTGTCCTGTGTTATACCTGTCCCTGCTCCTGCAATTCAATAGGAGCTTCACATGGCAAAGTTGTGTGTTTTCATTCTAGTCTTGCCCACAGCAACTTCTTCAGACATCTCATTTTATCCAGCAGAAGGGAAATACAGAGATTTGTAAAGTACTCAACCTTCCCAAGCAGAAGCAGGTAGTAAACCATGCTAAATCTCAAAACAGAAGAGGTTTATTATTCTTTAGTGTATTAAACCCCACTTTAAGACAGTTATCTCTTGCCTAAGAGAGCTGAAACTAGGGTAGCACCTGAGATATAATTTACTCCTCTGCAATTTTCTTGTTTTAATTATGCTTGAAATAAAGTAAATAGCTTCCATAGTGGCTTCTGGGACAAGTGTTCACTGAAAAGGTGCAAAAAAAGCAAACAGTTGACAAGAGCAGTGACAAGATATCCAAATAATTACTGTCAGATAACTTGCTCCATGATACTGGCTGTGTGTAATGTATAAATACATAGAAAAAAAGGATCTGCTTGTTTCATAGCAAGCTTATTGCCCTTAATAGAAGTTTTAAAAATAATTTTTAAAACATTTTAGTTGTTTAAAATCTGAAGGATTTTTTTCTTCTCAATATGCTGGATGTGACAACAAATAAACCTGTATATGCAGAAGATGGCAATATGGTTATTTATTTTAATCTGCAATTAAGATTAAAATCTTCTTTTAGTTCCTCAGTTGTTCATCCATTAAATCGATTAAATTAAAACTTTTTAAAGCCACTTATCTGTGTCTTCAAGTCCCTGTTTTGCTTTAAATTTTATTTCCTTTATTTTTTTTTTTGTTTTAAGAAAAGCAGACTTATTTAATTTCTTTTTTTCTCTCAAATATCTGTGATATCATCTGCCTGACTTATCTAGGCTGCAGTACCTTGCCCTAGGCAGCTTTTCCAGGCCAGCTCTTACTTGAAGAATATTTTAGCTCCTATTCTAAGGGCAAGGCTGCCATCAATGGCCCAGTCTGAGGCCTGACCTTCACAATGTGTACTAAAATGTGGCAGGCAACCTTGACCATCAGCCCTGAATGTCAGCCTCGAAGGGCAGGTTTGGCATCTTCAAATGGCAAAAATACGGAGTGCAGAGTATTTACCCTGGATCCCCACCAACACCTGCAAGGCAGACTGTCAAACAGCACAGCACAGCACAGGGAGGAGCTGAGAGAGAAAGGCTGAGAAAGGCACTCTAAGTGGGAGTTTGCTGGTTTGGGGTTGCTTATCTAGATGTGCATCACCTCACACCTGCTCCCATGCATCCAGCACACCAGGGTACAGTAAACAAGCAATAAACCCTTGCTCTAAAAAGCATCAGAGGGTAAAATGTCCCCTCCAAGCACAAAGCTGTCATGAACTCAGAGCATATCACTTTAACACTGAAGAGATCAGGCTTTTGGCAGCTGTGGATATAGGCAAGTAAAATGAGGTCTGTGGTCTTCAGGACCTTGCAGCTTCCCTGTTTCTCACCAAAGACAGACCTTAAAGCACTGCCCCTCAGCCTCACTGAGCTGACACAGGGAGGATTATCCTTTCCTACGGTAAAATCACGGCTCATTAAAACCGTGCTGCCTTGACTTGCAGCCCCCAAACTTCTGGATCATGCTCACACTTGTCAGCCAGCTGCCACTGAAAGGACCAAGCAAAGTGGCAACTTCAGGTTCAAATGCAAATGCTGCCGGAGAGCATCTGAAATAAAAATCATGTTCAAAAGTTGAAGGTCCTTTTTTAGTTAAAAACCCTGAGTTTCCTCAAAGCAAGCACACAAGAGGTGGCGTAGAACCAGCTTTAGATAAAATGCTTTCTGCAAAGCTATCTGAAGGATTTGTGTGTCCCGTCAGACTAATTTTGGTGCTAGAGGAAGAGGAAGGGGAGAAAGATTGCTCAGTCTGCTGTTCTCAGGGGAACCTTGCAGCAGAGAGGTTACTATATTAATCACCTCACTGTTTTGTGCCAATCTTGTTATCTGTTCTTGTTAAAACCTTTATTATTCATGGATGCAAAAATCTGATCATTAAAGCAGCATAAATATTCATACCATGTGTATTTCATTTAGCTACTTGGCAAAACTTCTCTGGAGTACAAGAGTTTTGAGGAAACCAGGCTAATGAGACCAGAGTACAGGAAGTATGCACGGGTTTTCCATTCTTTTTACCTGCAAATAAATGCAGAATAACTAATGAAATAAACCATCACAAAAGAGGCATGAATTCACCAGGAAGGATGACAAGCATGCTTGCTTTGGCTTCTGTGCCAAGGAGAATGCAAGGCCTTTTGTAATGCAATTATGTGCAGAATCAGGATATTGTAAAAACTAAAGTAGGAAGCACGACACGCATCACTCTATGGGTTTGTCCAGCTTTGCCTCACATTTAAAGTCTAACCATTAATATTGTGCATGGTCCACACTCTTGTCCAATCCTTTCTTAAGGTAAACTGCCATTTTTCTCTTGGCAGCTGTGCAAAGTCAAAATATACCTGTATTTTGCCCTGTGAAAGTCACTATATCTACTCATGTTCCAGCTTCAAGATCTTCTTGATGGCAGAGATAAAACAAAAATTTACTCCACAAAAAAATTCTAAAAGCTGCCATTAAAACGCCTGCTATACAGAGTACTCAGCAGCTGGGGAAGACCTCTCATGAGGGAGTGGTTCATCAAAATCCTGAGCTGCCAGCTCTAAGTGCAGCAGCTCTGGGAGAAGCCTTGCAGAATGCAAGACTTCCAAGTCATTCCTGTTTTAGAACAGCATGGTGAGGTGTGCATTTTTAAATGCTAGGTGAGTTTTCAAAACTGAGAAGTGTTGGCCAGATTCCGTGGAAAATCTTTCCTTGATTTCTGCAAGCACAGACCAGAGAACACAATCAGGCATTTTCCAGGTTTTGAATTTCATGTTTTTACAAATTTCCACAAACAAGCGAGTCTACTCCTAGGCAGTTTACACCCTCTGGGCTTAAAGTCTGCTGTATACTTCCCACTGCTGGTCTGTGACTGAATGAGCCCCTTTTCCTCACCCCTTATCCACCCTCACTGTGGTGAACAGAAGCATTGGGATACATGGACTGCTATGTAATGGACAGCATGCCAAGTTTCCACGGAAGCATTCACAGCCAGCCAAGGTCCTCAGACAGGGATAGTTGCTGCAGGATCACAGCTTGTCATCTGCAGTATATAACACTCCTTTTATTCCCAATACCCAAGTGTAAATGGATTGGAACTTCAGTATCACATCAGGGTTGCTGTGTTAGGCCTCAAGATGGTTTGCCTCTGCTGTGTTCAGTTTCTAGACTTCTTATTGTTTTGTTCAGCTGTAGGTAAAGTGGCAGTGATGAGACAAAAAACGAAAGCCTCATAAATTTCTTTTACTGGTGGCCAGTGATTAGTGAAGCAATTAAGTTGAGAAACTCTAACTTACAGTACATAAAAACAAAAGGCACAATTTGTTCTCTGCAGAACAAGGATCAAAGGGATATTTATACCTTCTGTATCCTACTGATTTACTTGACCTTTCCTTTTACGAATACCATTCAGACAAAAACTCAGTATTGTCAACAGTGCTTTGACTGTGGATTGATAAATGCATTTAAATGCTAAAATAAGTATTGAAAAGTATACATTGGCAAGTGGGCTAGTTCCACAAAATGGCACTTACAGAGAGCAGGCTTTGAACATATGAACTGAGAGACTGGTTGTGTCCAAGAACTGCCACACTTGAGATTGTAAATACAGCAGGAGGTATCTTCCATCCATACATTACAAGGTGGAGAGGCATCTAGAAATCATCCTATATTCCTGATCTTGAATGCATTGCATGCATTCACAAAGTGCTAGAAAAACAGAAAATTCTTCTTTCCCTCCAAAAACGCTCTAGCTTACCACCCTGCAATTTCCCGTATTTATACTCCTCCTTGTGTAATCAAATGACATGAGAACTTGCTTGAAGAACCATCATAGGAAAAATCAGTGTTTCAAGATGTGCTGGTGGCTGCAAGAATTATCTTGTGGTTTGAATTCTTCCAAATGATATATGACTGACAGTATTAGTCAGTTAACTCAGCACAACAATTTTTGAAGTATCTCCTCTTTTTGAATTTTTTTTTAGTGCTTACTTTTACATCCAACAAAGACTTTGCTTCTATGTAGTCTAAAGGAAGATTTTAAAAAAAACTCAAATGGGTGGTATTTGAGGTTGTTCAATTAGCAGAAGCAAATCAAATGTGCTGAAAGCCAACACAAATAACGACATATAATTGTTGTCTGCACTGCAGCCTTTACAGTGAAGCCTCAATCTTGGTTTGGGCTCTTGTGCATACACCTCTAATATAAAGTTGAATCAGGTTTTAAACTTCCCAGTAAGGACAAATGCTGACAAAAATAAGACTTACAAGGAAGGAGGCACTTTTTGTTCCTGTGCTGTTAAATTCTGTAAAAAATTTAATGATCCCAGTTGGTTACCACATCTCTAACCTGTATAAATCAAAGTATTGTTTTAAATGAATAAAACCACTTTGGCACAAAACCATATTATAGCAGTATGATGCATGCCTGAATATTCCTAAGAATGCCCTCAGAGGTACTCTGTGAACAGGAATATTCTGCAGAAGGGAAGAAGAGGGAGTACAAAGGCCCAATTGTGCACACTAATGCAGAAAAATGAAATCAAATACCATTCTCAGCAAAAGCAGAGTGTCTTCTGAGCAAAGGCTAATAAGTGTGTCAGACTGTAAGATATTTTCTGGACATGGCTATTATGTTAAAACATACTGAACATGTGTCACTTATAACACTGTTCTGGTTGTAACATCACAGGTCCAGAGGAAAATAATGGAGCACCAATTTTCTGTATCAAATACTCAGACACACTTTTTTCTCACTGAGCTGTCACTTCTCATTTTTAAAAAAGATTAGAGTAAATTATATTTAGTGTTTGCTGCCCTGCCAACTAATTAAATATAAAATGCTTTCTGTGAGTTTAATGCTAACACAGTGTAATTACAGTTCTGAATGTACAGTGCATGTACTACAGGTTTTGCTGTGTGCTCCCCACCTTTCATGACCTAAATTCTCAGGTTCAACCTATCATATGAGTTGTGAGCAGACACTGCCAAAGACAACTATTTCAGACCTGAACACAAGTCAATGCAGTGCTGTACTTTTTAGGAGGCACGACTACATCAGCCTCTGGGGGCAGGGTGGAAGGAAGCAGGAGAAACCCATCTAGTTTCTTGCTTCCACTTTTCTTCCCCTTCCCTTCAGGAGGAACCCTTGGTCAAATTCTCACATTCATTAGGCTCAACTGCTCTGAGCCTTTTTGGTAGAGAAAAATATGGCTGATATTTCAAAGCCACTTCCAACCTCATCTCTTTGGCAGTCTGAGACAACCTGGGGAGAGAGGGACTGCAGCTGCCCTGTTTGCACGAATCTGGGGCTAGCTCTGCTCCTCAAGAAGAGTTGCACCTTACAACACTTTTTACCCAGGGATGGAAGATTGCTGGCAAGTCTCAGACCAGGGCAAAGTGATGATGGAAACCATGTAATGCACCAGCACTTACCTGATGCAGCTCCTTACCCTCCTAAGTATTTGGAAGAGCTTTGAACACATTAAAAAGCGTGAAGAGCAGAGATCTGCCAGGATGTTGGAGTTACAGCTCCAGTTGTGCCAACAACGCTGTTGTGCCCATAACATGCATTTTTCTCCCATTCCCACTCATACTCCTCTCATTGCCTGCCTGTCCTGTCGCTGGAAACATTCAAGGTCAGTTTGGGTGGGGCTCTGAGGAAACTAATTTAGCAGAGTATATCCCTGGTCATTGCGGGGGCATTGGACTAGAACACGTTTAAAGGTTCCTTTCCACCCCACCCATTCTATGATTCTGGGTAAGGCAGGTACAAACAGCCCACAAAATGACAATGCACTTAATTAAACCAAAATGTAGTCTAAACAAACCAATTAAAATGATGAAAATCTTTAATTTTATTTAAGTATAATTGTACGGACACGTGTATATACAAATACAGATCTTATGGGGCAGGGAGTTCGGGTGGGTTTTTTTTCCTAACATTTTCTTTTAAGTTTATATAATGTAAGCATTTCAAAAACAGCACTCAATGAAAAAGTGCAAAGAAACTGCAAAGCAGGGCAGTACAAGCACAGGACCACACTGAGCTGAACTTTCATACCCAGATGCATACACAATGAGTGCCTTCAATGGGGTGTCAAGAATAAGCATGGTAAGCGGATTTCGCAGACTCATGGGTAACCTCCAACATGCCAGCATCTATTAAACTGTACAGACAATGGCAGCAAGCCTATTGTAGGGAGATTTGTCTCACATCTGAGAAGCTCAAGGGCGAGTGCATGGGAAAAACTCAGTGATGCCAGACCAGAAACAGATCTGCCCATTCACAGCTCCAAATGAAAAAAGGAGGAGGGCGGGAGAGGAGGCAGGGCAGGAAGAGGGCAGAGAAGTGTGGAGGGTTGTACATTAAAACTGGTGATTACAAAATCCAAGTGTAATGAAAAGAGAGGGAGAGTTAACTCTAAACCTCTGAAAGTGACTGAACCATTGCGCTCCTAAGGCAATGGATTAAGTTCAGTTTTGAGGGCTAGGGATGGGAATCAACAGGTACAAATACAACCATTTTCCTTCCACAATTATAGAGGAAAGGAAACAATCTACTCAACTACTCTCAGTACTTCCCAAATTTGTTTGTAGTTCTTTTGGAACCAAGTACATATATATATATATCACACACGACACTGGCAAGATCCCTTCTGGAAAAAAACTATTCATGGGAACAAATCCAGAAAAAAGAGGAAAAAAAAAAATTAAAAAGAAAGAAACAAACAAAATAACAGAAAAGTTGTTATATCCCCAAAGCCTTTTTAGAAACAAACATGATACAAAAGAACAAAACTAACACAGAAACCACTGGGCTCCAACAGAAGACCTTTAAACACTGAGGACAAAATTCTGATCATCAAAAGTCATGTTGTTCCAGGTCTTGACATTGTGAAGTCTTGCAACAGATGAACAATTTTCAAAGATGAGTCCTGTATGCTGCAGTGTCATGGCCACTTGTCTCTCAGTTCTCAGCCATGATCACACTTGATGCTTCAAAGCTCTGTCTTGTAATCAACACGTGATTTTAATATCCTGAAAGTCTATTGTTCTCACTTACAAAAGACATAAGAATCAAATTAATACTTTATTATCAAACACTATATACAACAGAGGTTGCTAATAATACAGAATTTAAAGAACATAGCTTTAAGTTTTACTTGTCTTTCCTTCGTCATCCAGGTAAGTACAGTACAAAACAATATTCTAAACTAACACGAAATGTTACCTTGTCTATCGAAGGATACACGGTATCCACTAAACTGACTGATCCCTATTTTGCCTGCTTCACATTGCAATGCCCTTGACAGCCAGGAGTGCAGGTCATGGGTGTAAGCAACCCACCTAGGCTGGGGAGAATCAGTACCTCAGACTTGAGCAGGGGCAGATGAAGGTAAGAGAGCAACAAACTCCTTAATTTTCAGCAACATCCGCATTTAAAGCATCCAGAGCTTTGCAACACAACTCAAAACCCACCAATGTCCTTAGTATGACCGGGATTGCCTAATGCCATCAAGTATGAAACTGGCAGTGCCTGGAATGCTGCTCCCAGCCATGCTGGGCAGCCTGGGGATCTTCCCCTGTGCTGTGCCTCACTGTGCAGCAAGGCTCTGGGACAGTGTGAAGGGGTGAGTCTCATCAGGAGCAACGCTAGTGACAATCCTTTGCTGGGGGTAAATACACGTCTTCAACACCATTCAGAGACAAAGGATGACAAATGAAGTCACTATTCCTACATCAAATTGCACTACTTGTGTGACAGCGTGCAACTAGTATAAATCTTTTTAATATGGTTACACATCATGCAATATTATCCGTACTCTGGTTAATAATCCATCTGGTAAGATGCATTCTGATTAAGCTCACCTCATCCAAAGCTTTTTAATTCCCACCTGCAGAAACTATTAATGTGTGTATCAATTATATGCACCTTAAAGAGAGCAAAGTACCAGACAGCCTGTAATGAGATGATGACTTCCCTCACTGTTCGGACTGTGAATCTTTATCCCATGCACTTCACACTAGAGCAAATTTCCTGCATTCCTCCTGTAACTACAGGCCCCATCTTCATGGCCGTGTATGATATCAGGCAAGCCCAGGTCATAGCCCAGCATTCATAAAACCTCCCTTTACATATCAGATTTATTTTCCTCTCTCCCGCCTGTTGAGAAGGGCCTTCTTAATTTAAAAATAAAAAGCCTATGAACTGGTGTCCACTAATGGCAGCACTCAATTTTGTTACAGCAGAATTTTTCTTCATAATTAATATAGAAAAATTTTGTTTTGCTTGAATATGCTCCGTCTTTTGTTTCACATTTAGCTTAATTACTGCAGGTTTTGTCAGAAAAGCTCTGTTTCAGTCTGGGTCTGAAATTTCATTGATGATGCTTAGCAGTCCAAATTTCATGGCAAAAAATATCCTAGCCAAAAAATACCCCAAGGCTTGCACTTCCTGGCAAATTACTTTTTAAATTTTTGTTAGCCAAGGCTCAGATTCCTTAAACAGGGTCACTCCTAATTCCATCGAACAAGACAGTCCCATTTCCTAATTGCATCAAGGGTTACTGCTTCTCTCACATGTTTAAATAGGACAAGCATATATACTCACTCTCAGCATAAAGTATATCTAAATAATGCATTTTCTATTCTAGTGGATTTTTAAAAAAATATTTTGTTAAGTCTTTGGGAGCCCATCTAGTTTATCTCCAGCTGATAAACACGTTTCCTCTACTCTTCAAACTGTGCTGGAAGGGGAAAAGATAAAAAATTAACATTGAATTCATATTCCACACTTCTTTTCTTTACCCCCACCAAACAATGCTATTAGACTGCCCTGGCTTCTTCTACAGGTGATTTATTCCCATGATTGAGGAACTTACAGGAGAGACAAATCAAGAGAACACTGGAGATCCTGTGTCCAAACATGTTTCCTCTGGCCACCAGTGTCCTCTTTTAGCATGTATTAACACCCAGAGCAGCATCCAAGGCTATCAGCTACTAAGTGAGTGCTGGGGAAGGTCACTTTATTCTCAAAAGCGCCTCTGCATTTCAAGAAAAAAATTTTAGCACCACGGTGATTTGTTTTAAAATAAAATAAGCCGGTGTGCATTATCCCCTTAAAACGAAATAACAGAGGCACTCACACCCCCAGTGAAGTTTCCTAAGTCTGACCTTGCCTGCTGTGTGCTAACGTTCCTAAATACTAATTTTTCCTCTCACCAAAGACAGCATTTCTACTTGCGAGCAAAAATTTTACTGTCAAAGATGTTTCAAGACAGTCCTATAAGAAACACCATCTTCCCATTTCAGAAGCCTGTTCATTTAGAAACTTCTGGAGGAAATGGTGTTATGTCTATTCTTAATATCTCCCCTCCAGTCCTGACACGGTGACACAATGCCTTGCATGATCATCTTGCAGTGCTGAACGAGGAGGCATAAATATTCTATCACAGAGAAAGACTCTCCCAGGCTTCCACTCACTTTCCTTACCCCTCACTGACTGCATCAGCCACTACACTTTCTTGTCCACATACAGATGACACAGTGAGCTAACAGAGGTGACTTCTTAAAGGAGAATGCAGAGGAAAATAAGAATCACTAGTGTCACTATTATAGTTTGGCATTTTCATTTGGAGTCCTTTTATTTATATGGATGGGTTAAGAAAGTCAGAGGGTAGGTAGGGGTGGGTGCTGAAGCTAGTTATCCCCTTCAAATTTTTGCTGAGTTCAGGCTAAAAGGGAGAAGAAAAGGGAAAAATAACATTTTGACATCTGCAAAAACAATAAAGTCCCTTTCCTGGGATGAGCAGTTAGGTGGATCTTTGATGTTCCAAGACCCTGATATTTTCTGTGACAGGTTGCCGGAGCATACTGTGCTATAATATCAAAAGCATTGCCAGGAGGAACAATAGAGTTGCCAAGAGCCGGCTGGGTATCCTTGGTGTCTGTGCCGCGTTCTCACCACGGGATGGCTCGGCTGACTCATGTACAGTATCATCTGTTCAAACAGAAAGCATACATTCCAATGAGATTTTGCATCCTTAATAAACTCTCACTGAGCCGACAACTGTAAGTAGATTTCAGTGCCTTTATGAAATAGGCCAATGAACTTGTGCTGTCATTGACTTTCACAAGCGTGTAATACCTCGTTATGTAACCAACTTGGGGCCAAGTCCTGCATTTCTTACTGGCAAAACTCCCACTGAGGACCAGAGGAGCAGAAACTAAGTCTGATTTCAGCACACTGAGGAATGAAAGATTCCTCTTCAGTAAAACACTGTGGCTCTAGCTTTGGATGTCTCATTAGACAGCAACATCAGTTGGGAGGCAGCTAAATAAAAACACCTGATTCTTGAAAGTGTTGCACATGTCCAGAATTAATTTTGCAGTTAGTTCCCTAACTCAGTTACAGATTTTGGCTCCTGAATTGGAAATGACAGCCTGTAAACCGAAGCATAAACCCCCCTTCCATGCACAAAATTTCCACTGAAGTATGTTGCATCTGGGGATGAGCAGGAGATGTAAGATCATCCCTTCATTCTTGAAACAAAAATTTAAAGCATAACACATGACAGTCACCAATTTTATAGCATGTATACTCAGTCTGGAAAGTCTCACTGCCTTTCATGGTACACAAAATAGAGATTTACATATATGCTTCTAGGACTAATGAAAAGAAGAACCAGCTGAGTTAGGAAAACATGCTTACGCATTAGTGGCAGAAGAAAACAAGGTAGCAAATGTTATACATAGTAAAGCTCCGTTTAGTTTTTGTAAACTTAAGATCAGCCTAAAAGCCACAGCTTGTAAAATAGAAAATGTAGGAAAAGTCAAAATCAACTTTGATGTTGTTATAGCAGCCCTATTTTTCTCTGCAAAGCCCTCCACACCTAAAGCTCTCTAATTTAGCTATTCAAAAAGCAATCAGGCTGAGGCTTGCCATAAAAAGATCAGCTCTTGTTTTTATTACTAAATGAAAGGAAAAAGCCAAACCTTTTTAGGAAGTGTGAAGCAGCCTCAAAACATATCTGTTGGTTTATTTTAGAACACCAAAGTTTCCAGCAAAATTAATAGTATCTCACCTATTTAATGCAATAAACTCCCTATTTCATAAGAGATATCAATATATCTATGATGCTTCTGCCTCATAGCTCTCATCTCAAAAAATTGCACTGCCAGGTTTGCATTGGGTGACATCTGAGCAGTTCCAGCTAGAGGAAACAGGAGTCAGGACACTGGGATCACCATGCTGCTTTGTCATGAAGCCTTTCACGTTACTTGGCTTTAGCTACAAGCAAGCTCCCTCCCTTTCATACCCTTGACACCTAGCACAAAATCAGGAGAGCACTTAGCATAATTTAGGTTAATAGGCTCTTCAGCCCCAGCTCAGTTGCACTGCAAGACGCACAGTAAACTGAATTAGCAATTTATCATATGTACTTTCTCCAGCACTAATTGATGCTATAATCATATAAGGCTTATCAACAGGTTTCAGTGCTGCTCAAGGCAGAAGTATGAAAAGCAAGCACTGATTAGCTGTAAATATGTTCATGTTCTTAAGAAAGAGACAAATCTTTTTGGTGGTGACAAGAAATAACATAAGAGGCAAAGGGCAGAAACTGATGCACAAAAAGTTACACCTGAAGAAGAGGAACTTCTTCACTGTGTGGGTGACTGTGCACTGGAATAGCGTCCAAAGAGGGTGTGGATTCCTCCTTACTGGAGACAGTCAAAAGCCATTTGGACATAAACCTTGCTCTAAGGCACCTGCTTGTGTACGGAGGTTGGATTCAATGACCTCCAGTGGTCCCTTCCAACCTTACCATTCTGTGATTCTGTGACATCAGTGGGAAAGTCTGGCTGGAATGGCTTAAATTGCAGCTCCCCACCATGTATGGCAAGGAGACCCTCCCAGGCATATTGGGCCCTAGTATTTTTCCTCAAGAATTATTCCAAAGGAATCTAAAAATATCAGTGAATGATGGCTTCGCAAAATGCTACTTTCAGAGTCATCAATACCAAAAGCTGTTTCACATCTCACTCCTGAGTTGCAATCTTGTACTATGGTGACACTGCAATAAAATACAATACTTCACAAAATTCACTCAAAACGTATTTTAAAAGTTACAGGGAAAAAATACCCCTGTGTTTCAGTTCTACCTCCTTTCATATGTTTAAAGTTAGCCCTTCCCAATTTAAAGAAATTTACTTACTGCTGATGAACTAAAACTACAGAGGAGAATGATATGGGATGATATGTATTACCTTCTGCCTCTAGAATTGCAAATAAGTCTGAATTTGCAACACCAAATGTCAACAATTGTGGCCTAATTACATCAGTGAGTCAGCACTAAAACACAATAGGGCAGAACTGGTGTATGGCAGTAATAAATCCTCATTCTCTCTGACTAGCAGAGACTGCCACAACTGGAACAGTGGCTACTGCTGAAAAACTCAGTGAAAGAGCATTAAGATAAAAAGATTACTTCTCTTAAATGAAAAACACAGAGATGCCTCTATGATGCCATTTTTATGAAGCCATTTTTCACAGAAGAATTAATTTCCATGTAACATTAAGGCATCCCTTTTAAGAAATCATCTGGGTTTTCTCTCAGTGCTGTTGCAAGGTTTCTGCACTCATACATTGGAATACGATTAATCTGCAGTCATGAAAATCACATTACAAATACGATTTTCCTTGGAGGTCCAGAGTCATAACTGCACAGCCTGTAAGGCTTGGGGAAAAGGGTTTGCCTCATTTGAAACACTGAAGACAATTGATGAAGAGGAAAAGATTCCTGAGTAGAATCCAGAAGGTCACTACTAAACACTGGAAATACTAGCAATACAAAAAAAATTATTTTGACAGCCATGAAATTTTCAGATCACACAGCCTTACATCACATACTTCAGGTACAACTTCCAGATATGCACAGCTGCACTCTTTGTTTAAGGATTTTTTTCTTTTTTATTATTAAGGAGAAAGAGTGGGGGGAATAGGAACAGAGCCAATTATTTCCACCACTAGTGAAAGTGCAATCACTGTAGATTCCTACAAATTTCTTAATAAGACCAGTGAAATTAAAAGGGTTCAAAAATCACATAAACAGTGATTTTTACAAGGAAGATGACAGTGAATAATCTGCTGAACATGACCCTCCTGCCTTCCAGTTCTTCTGTCTACTGTGGAAGAAGGCCATGGCAGGCTACGGGAGAGCACAGCAGCAGAAGATGCTCGTCAGAGAAATGTAAATTAGTACATGACACAGAACACATGCAACAAGATCCACCAAGGCAGCAGCAACCTTAACAGGCCAACAACAGAGAAATGTGACAGCAGTTGGCACGTCTCAGAGTGACTGATTATCTAATGGTAACTGGCCCTATTAATAATACAAATATACATCGATATCAGGAGTGGGAATTTCGTGGTACCAAACCTTCTCGTTAATGTTATTATTTTCCCCCTGGTAACAGAAACAGTATTTCATCTCTGACTGCAGGATGCTCTTTGTTTGATTTTGCTTTCCTGGTTTGCCTGCTGTTTTCTAATGATGTGCTTTTGTGATGATGTTAGCTAGTTATAGACAATCAGTAGAAAGAGAGAAGCATTGCTGAAACAAAAATTTAGCAAGTTTGCTGAAATCAGGCATGTGTCACTCAGATGATCTCTTTTGCAAGCAGTATCAGACACATTAATTAGACCATAATCACCGAATCACAAAATGTAAAAAAGTGCAGTGAGTTTTAAATTCATAGGTAGAGACAGTGAAAAGAACATCCTGGTGTCTCCTGTAGAAGAATGCTGCTAATAAATGTATAAATATAGCCACTGTAAGTGTACTATCCTTTTATTTAGATTTACTTAGAGAACATTTTTGATCTGCAAAACTCCAAATTTTTAGGAAAGATCTGAAAATTATTTTAAAGAAAAATAATAAATTCTACTCTTTATGCATAGGTAAATAATTTAAATCAGCTAAATAGTAAAAGCCTTATTATACTTATTGATAACTAATAAATTTTAATTAAAGGATCTGCATATAAAAAAGAGAAAAATATGCAAAGATAAAAATATAAAATATAAAAATATAAAAATTTTTTTTTTGTATTTATATATCTGTCTACATATCAGTGTGTGTCAGTGTATGTACATGCACATACGTAAAATGATACTTTGCCTAACCAAATATACACACAACTATATATAATTCTAAAGGACTAGTTTTAAACAAAAACTCAGTTAGTTGCATACCTATGTCCTGCACTGGCATTCAAGAAGCAGTGGTCCTGTTTTTTCTGAAAGTCTTTTGAAACCACATAACACAAATGAAGTGCGCCCATTGGCTTTATTTCTAAAACTTTGTGTTCAATTAGTAAATAGAGCATGTTGCCAATATGCTAAGTGTTTGGCTTGGGTGGGCCAGTGGCTCCAGGCACCATTTCCTGGTGGAAATTTTACACTGGCACACACCAAATTTCACTAAACCATGTCACCCCAAGAAAATAAATAATGCAACATTTTTATTTCCCTGCATTAAACACAAATACAAGAAATCTACCATAAGCTAGAGATGTGCAAAAGCAGGGCAGTTTTACCATGCAAAGCATGCAGAGAGAAGAGGGGAAAAAAGTACTGAAGCACCAGAGGGATACACGCATTTGTTAAAAGAGATTCTCTAAGCATACTAACCTGCTGGTTCTAATGAATTTTCTACTTTGTCGTTAACATCGAAAACACGATCATGAACACCTATAGTTTTCATACAGCTGTCTATAACAAAAATAGAGATAACAGCCAAATATGTTAGTGAAACACCCTTACACTCCCCAATTTCCTTTTTCCTCTCTTTTTTCCTCTCTATTTACTACACATAATTAACCATATCCATATTTTAAAGTCTGTGGCACTTGTCCAAATGCCAGTATAAGTACATAAGTATATTGTACAAAGTTCAAGAAACAAGTCAGCAACTGTAATTAAAACAAAGATTTATGAATCTTTGAAAAAGAATAAGAAAATACAATGAAAATAATAGCACCAACATTGCTGTATGTACAGAAGAGATAAAAGATTTAACTGTTAAAAAAAAAAAATGTTGTTTACTAGACCACACAGTAAAGCAGACACTAGAAAGCCACCCTCAAAAACTTAATCTGAAGAACTTACTTGCTGGTCGCACAAACACCTTAAGCTTTAGACAGGATCTCCTTCCATTATCTGGGATTGCAGAAGCTGTAAAATTAAGAAAAAGGAAAAATTAGCAGAAGAATAAGAGAGTGAAAATCCAAAACAGCCTTTGTAATGAAATGAAATATTCTTTCTCTTCCTTTCATCTGAAGGACTGGACACACTTCAATCCCTGAACAAACATCAGGACTTTAAGTGCACAAAGTAGCTACATTATGCAAAAGAATATAATAACTGCAGGTTTTACTCAAATTAATTTCTTTATTATTTTATGGAAGGAGTGAAGCACGTGTTACTTTCAATGTTTCATTACCTCCTTTCACTTTCCACACCTGTTTCTTGAATGCTTGTTTAATATGGTTTTTGCTGTAATGTATGTGTCCACACTGAAAAAATACTTCAGAATATAGAATACTCAGAGAAAAGCTGACCTTGAAATATTAGCCCACAGACTTCAACAAACCAAAAAGGGATGAAAAAAGAAAATTACATGAAAGATGACAGTGGTGAAAACGAAACTATCTATATACTTCTAGCAAAGTAGAAATACACATCATTAAATTTTACAGCAAACTCAGTCTGAATATGCATCTGTCTTTGTTGACAAAATATTTGTCTCAATACAGTCAAAGCAGGATTCTCCATATCATATAGCTAACAAACAAAAATTAGTTTATTCTTTCTTTCTGCTCTACCTCATAATTTCCCATTCAAAGTATTTAATTTTTAAGAATACTTACTATATTAGGAGAAAAAAAAGTAAGTGGAAATATGTGTAGTCCTAATGCAAAGGTCACCCACAAAGGTAGTGGCAGTACCTACTTATTTGACAGGAAAAAGTGCTGTTGTGGAAACTTTCTCTAACCATTCTTGCTTACAATATAATATGGAAATATGCCTGCTTCTCACCACTAAGGTGTCCCTTGAGCACAGTCTGCCAAAATTTACACATTGGTAAATTTCCTCGATATCTGCAATTCTGATACTGTACATTGGCTCACAGTTCAATTACAAAACTAAGCAACTTGACTTGGGCATGAAGATTTTCACTTATGAAAGACCATTCTCCTTTTTTTCTTGAAAACTCCTCAAGAGCTATCGCTAAAAATGTTACCTGAAGCACTGAAGTGTAGCTTTTCTTTTGTTGCATTCAAAATCTATGCATTGGGGCAGAATGAGCCACATTTTTCATGAAATGGCCACTACTGGAAAAGATGATTGGGCTGACAAGATGTTAGTTTCCTCTGCTTAACTTATTTCATCCACTTTTATAAATTCTGTCCTTGTGTGTGACAAATAAAACGATTTATAAATAGACACGTGAATTCTTTGTCTTCATACCAAGCTCACACCTGAACAGCTCCTCAACTAATTTGAAATAAATTTCCTAAGTCTCTGATGATGTGCTTGTGGGGCAGGCATCAGATTTTTCCTAGAACGTACCAAGAACTAGCAAATTCTGTACAAACATAAAACAAGAACAACATAAAAAATCTAATACAGCTCATGTTGTGATTCTGCATCATCAAAGTTCTTGAAAAACTGTTCCCCTCTTTTAGTCAAAACAGAAAACATGTAGGAATGATGCTCCCCCCACCCAATGGCAAACAGCTAAGAGTTAACAGCTACCTTTGACTATAGCATCTCACTAAGTCAGAAATATTCCCTCCATTGAGTTTAAGTAACTGGTGTGCTATTTAGGGCAAAATATTTACCTTCTGTGGCTATCTTCAGGAAATGGTATTATTTTGGTGACCCTCATTGAATATACCCAACTGGCTAGTTACTTTTTTAAGACTAAACAGGCAGTTGTAAATTTCTCAAAAGATAAGAATTCTGTAGTCATTGCCAAATTACTAGGATAGAGGTGAAAATCACATTAACAACCTAAGACAAAACTGAATCCCCACAGTAAATTTATCAGTGACAGAAATTTTCTGCCCAGAAATTATTTCAGAACTGCATTATGGCACACATTTATTTAAAGACAAGTTTTTGCTTTGATGCTTGCATACTCTTGCTTTTTTCCCTAAAAATAAATATGTTTTGCTTATTTAAACTGTTGTGTATTAGAATATTCCTGCTAGTCAGTGACTAACTAGAATACCACTGACTAGCTAGGATAGATAGAATCTAATAATATCCCAGCTGGAAATAAAATCTATTCTTTCTGGAAAAACAGAAAATTAATGCACTGTACATTGAAGTTCATATGTTCACATAATATTTACATGCAAGTAGGAGCAAATAACAGCTGGTGATTTGTTATATTCTTGGGAACAAAAATGCAAAAATCCATTGATTTTTGAAATCTTTTCCACCAGTTTTACACACTCTTGCAACTGTCCTATTGCAGCCATAACAGTTACTTAAATTGTCATTCCAGAAACTGCCACAATCTTAGTGAGAAATATGAAATAGTGGTTTTCTTCTTTCCAGAGAAATTAGGTATTGTCAATGTTTGCTGTAAACTCAGTAATATTCCTCTTAATCAGTGGTTTTACACCTTCAGAATGAACAATAACTACCCAAAAAAATCAAGTATAATTTTTCAGCAATTCCATCTTCCTTAACAGCCAAGCCCAAGGTGATGAAGGCATACATTACAACCTCTTTGGCCCTCCTGAGAAATCAAATGCTGTTTGCCAAGATGCATGGCTGCAATCAATTTTTTTCTTCCTTTCTTTTACTTCCACTCTCTCTCCTCTTCCTTTCTCCCTTTCATCTTAGAAAAAAAAAGCATACTTAAATATCAGTTTTTGTTTTAAGACCAGTTGTACCACCGTTTGGAAAGAGTCAGGAAAGGAGAAAGAGAACCACTCCTTGTCAGCTGGGATCTGTTAAAGCTGCTTCTCAGGTAAACCATTGTTGTTGTTGCTACATTCCACTGAAAATAGCCACAGTATAAGAAAAGATTTCCTTTCTAGGTGGTACAAAAAGAAATTTCATTCTCCATTCTGAACAAAATCAGGTTAGACCCTAAGGCTTTTCTACAAGATTTATATTTGCCCATTTTAAAGGTGATATTAGCTAAAAAATACAGGCCATTCCTGAGAGCAAGAAGCCTCTGATGCTAATGTCCCAAGTAACATTTTCCATTTTGAAAACCAGAATTCCCAAGGAAAAAAAAAAAAGGCAATAGAATCCTTGCTGCAAAACAAAAAAGAAACCTATGAAAAAACTCCCTTATAAGGAGCAAAATAGGTCATATCCACTTCTTTTTTCATTAATGATATTAGACTAGAGAAGATCTGACTGGTTCAGTTTGTGTCAGGAAGAATAACAATTGAGAAGAGAAGAGGAACTCTGAAGTGTTGCTAGTTCCTACATGTTATTAAAATTCCTATGATACTTTCCACTTCCCTTACTCGACCTCACCTTTACCAGCAACTTCATGAAAATCTCCTGGGTCCCTCTCTTAAAGAAAATGCTTTAGACCTCATGGTTACACAAAGATTTGGGGTGAGAAGAAAGTGAACACTAAAATCCCTCTGAAACCACAAGACACTTGAAAACATCTCAGTGATTATAAAAATAACTGGTTTGGTCTCTTCATTATTTTTTTTAAATAGGAAAATTTCACAATTGAGAAGAAATTTAACTCATGAGCGCTGTATTCTTCTGATGAGAATTCCATCTGCATTAGTTGAACTAGGAAAAAACCATACAATGAACTACTACACACAGGATTAGGTCCAAGCTGGATCTGAAAACAGCTTATAAAGACAAATTAGATGGGAAAATTTCTCGTCTCTGAACCGCTTCTGGTTACCATTTTTATACCCTGTAAGGAAAGGAAAGAGAGTGATGAAAATTATTCTCTCCTCATCTACAGCCAAACCATAAATATTTCGGTATTTGCTAGCTATTTTTAAATACAAAAAAAAGTTATACAACTCCCTCATCTCAGTCCTAAGTAGTTCTCAGCTAGAAAACACATGGTACATTATTAATATAATAGATATAAATAACAGGTTAGGTCCTTCTTCAGCCTGGTAGCAATTAGCAGAGTTATTCAATGGCTGCAGAAAGCTGCACATAGAAAACAAAAAAGTAGCGTATACAGAAATCAGTTATGCAGTTCAATTTATTACAACAGATCTCAAAAACTCCTTAAAGGAGTCATCAAGATATGGACCAATCAGTATACAAAATAAGCTAATTGAAAAGGAAATGTACAAAAAACAAATAAATTAAAATTTCAAAAGCAACTTAGTTATCAAGGCCTGCTATTGTTGTGACAAAAGAAGTAATTATTTCCTAAGAGAGGCAACAGTTTGGCTGGCAAATACCTGAGGCTAAGTTTCTAACCTAAAAGCAAGTTATCAGGATGCCACATTTAAAGTGTCTCAACCATCCTATTTATTGATATTCATGTGTAATCAGTCATTACCTCTGCTTGCCTCCTCACTCATTCTTAACTTTCCAATTATAGGATTGCACTTTTCCTTAAAATGCAAGTCCAGATACAGAAGAAAAAAAAAGAATCACAAATGCGGTTCAAATCTTCCTTTGGCATTACCAAGACATTTAACATTCATGGCACAGGCCACTGTGGGCCTTATTAGAAAGCAAAACTGGTTCAGCTGGAAATAGCACTCCATTTATCTAAGGTGCTCCAACAGCGCCGTTATTTAGAATGGGGGACACTGGAAAAAACATCCTTTCCCTATGGAGAAACACAACACCCTCACCATGTTCTGCAGATGGCAATTCTCTTACTATTTTCTATTACCAGTTCACTTGGAGTATTCTCCAAAGGATTCTAAAGTACTGTTTGTGAAACACAGAAGACAAGACAACGTTCTCATTACATTTTTGAAAAAATGTGATTAATGTTTTCTTCTGATGTCTGCTAGGAAATCCAGCAAACAGGGTCTCCTGTAGGCAAGAACTGAGAAATCATGCCACATCTCACCTCAGTTCATTGCAGATGTACTGCTGCCAGCATCCTCTGTTACACAAACTCTGGCACTGAAAAGTGCTTCCCAACCACAACTATTGAACAAAAGTATTGTTTCAGACTGGGAAGCCAGTAGAGGCTCAATTCTGAACTTTTCACCACATAAATTGAGATGCCACATGCATACAGCTTGAGTAAATACCTAACACTTACTGCCCAATCAAAAGGGTTGCACATATAACTTCTGTAAGCATCTGGGGAAACACCACAAAGACAGAACCTGCAGCAACACACTTCACAGGCTGCTGGATGTTGTCAGTCAGAAACCCACATTTACGCAGCCCGTGCATCCTCTTAGACCTGTAATTTACAGACAGCCTCTTCAGAAGAAAATATTTACAGCTGTGATTTTCCTCTAGGCCTTTCAGGCACAACAGCACTCCCATTAGTCAAATCCAATATGCAGGTAACCTTATACAACCTGCAAATTGTAACTCCACCAACCCGAAGTATTTTAACATCCAATATCCTGTGTCAGCTACAGAGCTTTAAAAAGTTTTATTTTTAAGAAGAGTCATCTGCTTCTTTCTTTGTACAGAAATGAGTATGTGTGAGAACATTAAAAATGCAGTTTTCCATTATGTTTGCCACAGGCAATATTTCTCAATTTGTGCAAGTCAGAAGAAAAAAAATAGCCTATTAGTTGTTAGGAGAGCTCAGCCTTTCCCCTGTAGGTTTTCATGTGATTTACCATACAACACAAATGTATGCAAATTAGCCAGGTAAATGCAGAATTAGTTATTAATATTCTTCTCACAGTTTAGATTGAAAAAAAGTTACAAATTTGCATAAATGGTACAACTGAAAAAGTCAGCATGAATTAAATCAATCAATAAAGCACTCCGCTGTGTGCATACATGAAGTAGGACCCACATCTAAGGACATAAAAGTTTTTTTCAAAGTTATTTATAAAAAATAAGTTACTTGACAGGATTTATTGTAATTTTCTCCTGTACAAGATAAAACAAGAAAACAAAAAAATAAAATAGATAAATACTGGTCCTACAGAAACCACTTCTTTCACCAATACTTGAGTTTAAATTAAAAGTCTTTGCATGCCTGCTCTTTCATTCCAACCCATCAGCAAAAGCTTTGTTCTGGTAGCACACACATGACTCCATTTTGAGAAAATCAAAATATTGAATGGCTATATCTTAGTCATTCTTCTAAGCTAATAATTAAGAACAATTCCTCAATAAATCATGCTTAAACTCACTGGTAGCTTTGTTCTAGTCAATTCTATAATCTCTGTATTTAGTAATAACCAATATGAGAACACAAAAAAGCATTACTGAGCAGCTTAAAGAAATCTCAAGCCAACAGAGAGATAATCTAAACTGAAAAACCCCCTGACCCCAGACAGTCGACAAAACAAAACCTCTAAACCTTCCCAACTTAAAATGGAAGCAAAACAAATAAATAAGTAAATAATTGAACAA
Source organism: Luscinia megarhynchos (assembly GCA_034336665.1). Lineage (NCBI taxonomy): Eukaryota > Metazoa > Chordata > Aves > Passeriformes > Muscicapidae > Luscinia > Luscinia megarhynchos. Next base: position 62,715,515 of record CM067592.1, read on the forward strand.
ACAAACATGAAATGTAGCACTAATGCTGCTCATGGCTTAATACAAGCAAAAGTAGTGTGGATACTAACATTTCCAATTGCATGTTTTAAACTCCACATTATTAATAGGGCACTTAATACAAATTCATATTTTGCACTACTCTTGCATGCTCAACTACATTTGTATTTTTTTTGCACTGATCTCTGTATGTGTATAGATACATGCCTACACACATACACAGACTTACACGCTGCATTTCATTCAAAATATAAATGACAAAGTACACAGCATGAGGAAAAAAATTGATAAAACCCATGTTCACATCAAACAGATTGTGAAATGCTACGTTTATTTCTTAATGTCTTATACATAATTTGCACTGGCATTGCACTGTGTAGACACACTGTATTATTATGGCCTATCTTACAAGTGACTCTATTTCTCAGACCTGCTAAAAATAACCTAGTAATAGAAAATGAGTTGCCAGACAAATGCTATTTTAGTAAGAGTTCTTGGAAGAAAGCAATACAGAGTTACTGTTTCTGCACTTAATGCTGAATTAACTATCCCATTGCTACAGCTTGACAAGGAAGAATATAATTTTTCTTGCATTTTCTAATCCATTGCAGCTTATATATGTGGTTGAAGGCTGAAAATATGTTTCCGTATCAAAGTCATACAAAAAAAAAAAAAAAAAAAAAAAAAGACGGCCATGTGTGTTAGGAGACATAACCATGGACTTTAAGTTTTATTAAGCCACTTGTTTAGCATTTCCTCTTAGCATGGTCTAGCTCTATGTCTGTCTCAGGAAGTCCCTTTTCTCCTCTAAGGGGAGAAATGACAAGCATTGTCTGTTGCTGGCCTGGCTGGTGTACTGCAGACAGTCTTTTAGTGCAGAGCATCAAACCAACCCAAAGCACAGTTCTTCAGTGCTGGACACCACCAGAGGTGAACAGCAGCTGAGGGCTCATATGAGGCAACACTTTGAATCCAGCCCAAAGGCTTTTTGTAGTCATACTTTTATCATCTGTGCTCCCAATTCACTCAGTCCAGTTGAGTTCAGCCAAACCTCAGTGCAGGGTAGCCTGTATCCTTTACAGCTTCAAGAATACAACCAAGCAGGTGTTTCAGACACTGGAAAATCCAACTCTGCCTGAACTGTTCCTCTGCTTCCTTGCAACAGTAAGAAAACAAAGCTCAAAGTTCTTTGCAAAGACTTTTGCTCCTTTTCACAAAAACAAGAGCATTTATGTATGGAGTGAAGTTGTCATCTAACTGCAGCTTGAGCTTCTCAGAGAATCAGTTTAGCACCTTTGGTATTTCTTCTCGTTTTAAAACTAAAAAAGCTCTGCTGGAAATAAACAAAAAGCATATCTTACTTTGAATGGACTTTTAGTTTCTGTGAAATAAGAGGTAGTAATGAAAAATAGACCATATATTTGCTTCCACATGAAATATTTGCAGGTGTTTCTCTCAAGTTCCTCTTTTTTAAATGCAAACTGTCTTACATACCTTAAAATAAGTGCTAACATTTCTCCAATAGCCCAATGTAAATGACTGATGTCATATTTTCCATTGTAACAAACCAACACTTATTAACTAGAATAAAATAAAACCCTCAGACCTCATTACTGATTTCAGTGGTATTAACAAAACCAAACACAGTTATTGTACTACATTAAGACTGTATTAGAGCAAATTGCTAATAAAACAAGTTAATACTATCAAATAAAGCACTTAGAGAAAAATATATCCTCTTACTTTCCATAAGCTCTTTTGTACTTTGATTTTCCCTTGGTATCACTAGAAATAAAATGGTTTTCTTCAAGCAGGCTAGCAAGTTTGCTAATTTCCATCTCTAAGAACCAGGCATAAGTAAATCATTTGAAGAGATATTATAGTCTTGTTAGTAAAATAAAAACCTTTTTGATCTTTGAAGCAACATGTTCACCCACATGGAAACTGTGGGTATTGTATCATGTTACTAAACTATATACTTTAATGGACTTCATATTATCCATTATTATCTTTACCACTGCTGACACTACCATGAAAGAAGAGGGAAGAATTCTATTCTAATCCATCTTCATGAGCTTGCCACTATCTTCAACACATTTAGAAAGTGTTCTATCTTTCCATACTATACTTGCAAATTCTGTCTGACAAAACCGAAAAAATGTTGCATTTTTCTAGGATTGTGAACACCTACACAGACATGGAATGTTACTTTTGCTATTCACTTATACAAGGCATAAGTATGTTTATATCTTGTGGAGGAGAGAGAAGATGTAAAGATACCTAAAAGATCTTCAAGGAGTTTCAGGGGAAATTTAAGGGAATAAGCACAAAACAGGGATTGTGGGGGCGTTTAAATTTTAATTTAAAAAATGTGAGCATAATGCAATTTTGAATGGTTGAGTGCACATGCAGGCAGGCACAGGAGTTTGCAAACACACTACTTACAGATAATACCTTTGCTCAGAAGATTTCAGAAGGTTTTTCTCTCGGAAAAGTTCTGATAGCACCTTGGCACTGCCTTCACACATATAAACCCAAAATTTTTCAGAATGGCAACCAGGTATTAATTAGGAAATGTTTGGAAAACACATAATAGTCCACTGTAATTGAAGCTCTTTTTATGATATGACAGGTTTCTCAGGGCAGAGACAATTTACTTCATTTTACCTACTACAATCCTAGGCAATGACTGAGTAGAGATGCAACAGATGCCAGCACTGTATTAATAACAGCACATCTCTATCGTGTGAATTCCCAGTTTGTTCAAGTGCTGCAGAGGGCATGGCTATCAAATAATTTCATCATACAAGCCAGAAATTTTTATCCAGTCCTCGGAATGGATATAACCCTTCAATTTGTGACCTTTACTATGAAAAATTCAAGAGCACATCAAGTTGAAGTTTTCTGTTTAGTCAAAATTTGTCCAGTATATGAGGTAACAGCACTTTTATTTAAACTTCTATATTCTTGCTTCTGTCTTTCACTTATATAGCCTGTGTTTAATGCCACAGGTCTTACTCATGTTTTGAAATCCATATTTTAGAAAGCCAACCTATGTGAGAATAATCATAGGCTCGTCAAGGAGAACTTGTCAGGAATTTGACATGTCTCATCTATGCCAGAAAAGGACTATAGTCTGTTGCAATGGTGATTGTGGGAAAGTCTAAGACACCCATGGGAGAGCTAACCTTTCATTATTTTCTCCACAAATTATTTCCTTCGGAGCCTTTTTTTTTTTTTTAATAAGAATAATGTATACCACAGGACATTCAGCCCTATTCCCAGTGATCATTCCCAGATGAACTCAAAATTAGACATATATGCCTACATTTTTCCATAACTGGGACTTAAAAGTCCTGGTGGTTTGGAAACTATTTTAAAAGCAATGAATACTGCAACAGACTTGAAACACAGGGGTACTTCTTGAGATTTTCTTCTCCTGAATGGTTTAACAACTGTTCTCAGAAGAGAAGAGAGAACTTCACCTCTCTACCAGAAAAGACACTGTTTCACACTCTAACAACCTGACTGAGCAGATTCAGAAATTCTTTCTATTTTCTATCTGCTACTTCATGATCTAAGCAAACACCACTGCACAGAAAGCTTGTTTCTCTACTCTATACAAGTTAACCAGCTAAGGAACCAGTATAACCATGCTGTGAGCAGTTTCTAATGGTGTTTTCTATATGTAAGACCATACATATGGAAAAAGATATTGGGACAACACAAAACAACTTACTGGAAAACCTTGCTGACAAATACTAACTTGAAAAGAGATGGACAAAAATTCTGTCAAATTGACTTCTCTCAACCACACAAATGTCCATTATTGTTCAATTTAAGTGCCTCTAATCTACTGTGTGTGGTGTCTCCACTCCTGAGAGTCCAGAGAACTCAAGCCTCATCCTACAAGAGCAGCTCTTTCTGTGATCATGAAAGCCAACTTACATTTGTGTCTCAGCTCCAGGCTAATCTACATCAACAAATATTTGCATTGGATATAGTTCTGGTAGCTTGGAATAATTTCATGACAGTGTGCACCAGGTGCTTTTTTCCTCTTGCATTTAAAAGAGGGTTCCATGTCCTGAGTTTTTTCAAAGAAATCTGGATACACTGTCATTTACCTTAGTTAGGAAGAGTAATTTAAATTAATGTATTTTCTTCCTAAGTTGCTGCAGCAAAACTTTCAGAACTCAGAAACTGACAGCCAACCAAACAAAAATATCCACATCTGAGATCACATCTCTCACTTTGGGGTGTGGGGAAGCCTCATATCCGCAAACACGTGTGCACTATCTGATCTGGAGCCTTCAGCAGCAAGGGTAGCAGAGGCTTTCCTACATCTCTGCGAATTATACAACATGGTATTGTTGGCTTGAAGGCCAAACACACCCCTGAGTATGCCTGCACACATGTGCAGTGCCAGCTAAGGCAGGTCAGGCATGCCTGCTGCTTGCCCATCCCGCCCTGGCAGCTGCCCCAGGCGCCAGGAGTCCTGGAGAACAGAGAGCTGTGGACTCCAGCACTCCCCAGCATCACATCCAGCCAGGACAATCATAAACCTTGGTGCCCCAAGGCTTCTTCCAGAGACTGCAAACCCAGAACCAATGACACAGAAAGATTGTTCTTGTTCTATGTTCCTAGTTAATTTTTAAGATCTCTATAAATTTCCAGTTCACCTCTTAGGGATCACTGAACAATGTGTTCTTCAGCCAAGTAAAAGTGCTCGTGGTACACTCCTGCAATTTTCTCTTCTGCCCTTGTGAAATATCCTGCAGAGACAAGAATATTTTTTTTCTTGGATCAAAGTGGAATTTTTTTTTCCTGAAAGCCCACGAGGTGTGTAATCAAAGCTGGCACTGGAGCATCCTAATTATGGAACCCAGCAAGGAACTTTCACACACATTTTGTGGACTTCAGATTTCTTGTTCACAGAATATTCTTGCTGAGTAAGGAGATACCATAAGAAAATTCAGGAAACAGAATCCAGACTGGCACTAAATATTTTTACACTTCTGCCCTTTATACTGTGGTCAGATTAAGAAGAATTATTCCTGTATTTGCAACACGTTTTTTTGAGAAAACATCCTGAACTCTTCAGATGTAGAACTGACTAATAGGGTGGGGGACAATGAAGGTTGAAGGGAGGAGGTCTTATGTTTTTGTTTTGCTTTATTCAGAAAAAAACATGCATCTTCATAAAGTCATAGAATGCTTTAGGTTGGAAGCGCCCTATGAAGATAATTTGGTTCCACTCTCATCACCACCCCTCCATGGGCAAGGATAACTTTCACTAGACCAAGCTGCTCAAAACCCCATCCAAACTGGCCTTCATCACCTCCAGCAGTGGGGCATCCACAACTTCTCTGGCCAGCTTAATCCAGTGCCTCACTATTCACTCTGAGTAAAGAGTTTTCTCCTAACATCTAACCCAAATTTATTGTCTTTAATTTAAAACTGTTTGCCCTTGTGCTATCACTATATGCACTTGTAAAATGTCCCTTTCCCCTTTGCTACAGGCCCTCACTAGTACTGGAAAGCTGCTGTAAGGGCCCCCTCAAGCCTTCTCCAGGCTCGAAACACAGCCAGAGAAAAATAGCAGGCCTGAGGTGCTATCAATGCTAGCTGCTTTCTGCCGAGCTGAGCTGACCATTTTCAGATCCTTTCAGTCTGTGGTGAAAAGATCATTACCATGCTAGTCCCGGGAAGTCAGTCCTCCTGCAAGTAAGCTCCTTTGTTATGAATATGGAACAGATGGAACCAAATCTATCTGCTCCATAGGAACAAAAACACTTACAACCTAGCTCTCTCTATTAAAGACTCTACTTAGCTCCTTTATAGCACTGGCTTTCTGTGCACTGCTGTGAGGTTTTGACTTTTTAGAAAAAGGCGCTTCATAAAAGCAATAGTTCTTAGCCCTAAACCAAAAGCAGCCCAAGAACACCAGAAGACGAATGCTGTGTCTAACCCGCATTGCTCCTTGGAGATATGCAAATATTCAATTACGGTTTTTTTTAAGCTACAAAAAAGATTTTTTATGAGGAGGAAAGCCAGCCATATGTTGCAAAGATTATGCATCAATGGAAGTGAAGTACATAGAGAGTAATAGGCTACTTACTCTAATAAAGGTTGAATCTATCTACATTATTGCAAGAAGTAACATGGTTTATTTTTGAAGATATCTAACTGTGGATCAAGACGACACTTCTGCAAAGAAATCTGTATCAATCTTTGAAAAACTGACTTTTTTTGGCCAGAGACAAAACCCCCTGAAATTAAGTCCCTATGAATACAAGAAAAGATTTCATACATCAATTTGTCTCCAAATATTGCAAATATTGCATCACTGTAGGATTTATTTTCTAAGACTTTAACAGAAATTGTATCAATATTACAATCAGCTTTGCAAACTGAAAATATGCACAAATGGTAGCTGAAACTGATAGATTTACTTATTGACTCTGCTCATTAAGCAAGTATATGTAAAGGATCAACAACAAAAGCTTATTCCTTGCCTCACATACAGTTAGATACTGTTTATATCATCTTCTTATAAAAATACATACAAGAAAAGTCAGAGGCCTCCTTTACTTACAGTTTAATATGCTAGTACATTTATTATTTGTCTGCTTCTTCAGAATAATTGAAATAAGGATTTCTGTGGCAGAATGCTTTGATTCTGACTAAATCAAGTCTTCGGGCAAATCTCCCCCTCACCAGCAAAGGCACAGCTTGCCTGAAGTCATAACCTTTGTTGGCAGAAGGGAACTGGCCTTGAAACAGATCATGAAGCAGATGTTTTATGCCAAATCAGAGTCTAGGGATGCACAGGCTACTGCAAATAAAAATCTTCTCCTGTCTGCTCAGTCATTTCAATTCCCTGCAGCGTGAAATATGAAGTTGCCAACAAGCCAGTGCACTACACGGCACAGCAGGGAAAGCAAGTGCCACAGATGCACCAAGGGCTGGAAAACTCCTTCATTAGCTCTGCTTTTCAGTCCAAGCCTGAGCAGTGACACGTGGGCCATTCAAAGAAAGGCAATGGCACTTGTAAAGACAAGTTTCAATCAGGTCCAATTATAGAAATTGTGTGCATTTGCTTCGGGGGGAAGGAGTTTCATATGGTTGCACCACAAGTCATGGTTATTAGTGGTTCACAAAAAATGTGGAGTTCTTTAATTACTTTTCTAAAAAATTTTTCACCTAAAATACTCAAAAAATATACCATCAGCTTGATGTCAATTCAGGGTTCTGCTGAACAATTTGGGACAGAAGACCTACAGGACATTTTGTTGTCAAAGCTGTTGGGTACCCCCACACCAGGAGAGGGGATGAGCCCTGCTACCACCATCTCTGGGGATGTGGTCCTTGAGCAAAAGACCAAGAACAGGGCAGTATTCCAGCTCCCCCTATTACGGGTCCCTCCATCTAAATACTTCCATCTGATTAAAGCATTACATGTCTAGAGACCCTTACTTTTGAAAGATAGATATTTAAAATCTACTTTTAAGACTTTTTTTCTTCTTGAAAGAGACCTTATGTTTTCGAGTCAGTTTCCATCCACATCAACACCACAATGACTCTTTCATGTGTTTCTAAGGTAAGGGAAGCATTTTGTGTTGAAATGAAGAAACAGCTAAAAATACAAGACAATCTTAGTCCTTGATTATGGCAGATCAGATACGGGGTTCAAGCTGATGATAATATTGTATTGGCACTTTAAACACACAAACAACACAAAAAACTGGTAAATATACAAACATACAATTCAAAAGATCCTACTGACAAGCTTTCAAGATGTTTAAAATCCACAACAGACATCACATTTTCAGAACTCTGTGCTTCGTCTGCAATGCATTTTAGAAACCAGGCCAACTATTTAGATACTTAAGTGACAGCTAAGTGCTTTCAAAATTATGACTGAAATTGGCAATGCTAAACACTTCTGACATATGGCCTGTAGTAAACACTATTTATTTTACCTATTTTGGACTGGGATTAAGGAAAAATAGAGTAGAGGATACATACCTGCCATTTGTTAAAAAAAAAAAAAAAATATATATATATATATATATATATACAGAAAATGCATTTACCCTGAGTTTAGGTGGTGGATTTTGTTGGGTTGCATTTTTTTGTTTGTTTGTTTTGCTTCAGTTTATTTTGTTGCTGTTCTTTTAATTGTGTGTTCAGATATATTTCAGATCAGTGTCCTAAAATCTAGACAGGGTCCACCACTTAAATGGACTCTGCTCCAAAACCAATGTAACCAATGTAATTTTCTGAGCTTCAAGTTAAAATAGACCATTAATAACAAAACATCTGCATGCACAGTTGTCAGAATTCTTTTTCAGAAGTCCTGTTAAAGTGAATTTTTTTTTGCATCCATATATTCTCTTTTCAAATCTGATGTAAAACTATCAGCAAGAATTTATTCGTAGAAATTTAAAAAGCTGTTTCTTCATGAGAGGGCACCAAAAAAACCCTGCCACTTTTTAGTTCTTTGTCCCCCTTCCCTCACAGAACATTATCATTTCAGAGTCAGCTTGCTTTATTTGGTCTAAAATAAATTAAATAATGATTAAGAGCTAAGGCAGTTTCAGGGGCTTTCTGTTGCTGTTTTATTTGTGTGTCTCTTATTGCTGGCTGTTTTTTGGTTGGTTTTGGTTTGGTTTTTTTTTTAAGAATGTGCATGTGCTTAAAATTTCACCTCATATTTATAAGAGTGGAATTCAAATTTTCATGTACTTATCAGAACACAGAATATTATACGCTGTTCACAGGCACTTTGAGGAACAGCATACATCTTTGAGAAAATCCAGCTGTATTCACACAAATACTAAGAGTGTAACTTTAATTTACATTTCTAAAGCATAGTGTTTTTCATTCACCTAGTCAATGCAGTTCCAAAAATTTCCTTTTCTTCCCACAACTTTAATGAGGCAGCAGGTATCCCAAAAGATTAAGTTTTGGATTAAGATTATATTTCACTCAAAATATTCTACAGTATAAAATGAAAAAGTCCTAGACAAAAATATCTCTTCTCAGATAGATTAGGAAGGTTGGACCAGATGAACTACTGTGGATCCTTCTGACCTTATATGTTCTCTGATTCTGTGGTTCTATAATATGAGACCCTTTCATATTATTATTTTATGAATATACAAGTGTATATATACACATATGCGTCCATATAAATACACACATACATGCCAAATTCACGGTAAATACAGGAAAAAAGATCAGTCAGTCGAGAAGAAAACATTGTTACAAATATTTCATCTTTTTGGAGGAACAGTATCTCTAAGACAACACTCATCCTTAGGAAAAAAAAATCTAGTAATAGATTTTATGCTTATATTAAGCCAGGAAGATAATCAAGTGTTCAGACCTACTGTATTCATCAGCTGCCCCATACTGATTTTGGGAATGACAGGGTGCATTGATGTCATGACACAAGATTTCAAAACCTCCATGGACCAGAATGGTCCCTGCAGAAATCTCTTTATGTCTGTGGCTGAACAGAATCCTTCCCTATTACATCTGAGTATTAGCCACAGGAAGTTTCTCAGGGGAATACCACTACCTCTACCAATTTTATCATGCCCCTTCCTTGCAAAATATTTCCCTGAAAATAATTGGAATCTAATGATGCTTCAGAGGAGTCTCTACAAAAAAAAAAGAAATAATAGGAAGAAATGTGCTTTCTTTTCATCAGATCCTTAGACATACAATGGGAGCTGTCAGAGCCACTAACCAATTAATTTTCTAATCTCTTTGTAATGAGTTTTTTTCTCCTTTAACCCTTGTTTGTCTCCTTTGTAGCAAACAAAAGATTTTTCACTTATGTTTTGATTTTCTTAATTTTACACCATACTAAAATGAAAAAGTGGAAGCAAAAATGGAGATACCATGACAGAATAAAATATAATATGTCTCTCTTTTGATACCTTGAAGCATGATAACCTCAAAAAGTAGTATGTTAAGAAATTGATTTTGTCTATCTGAAGCACATGAAAGTCTGAAGGTCATGTTGGCAGTCTGTCCTGCATTGCTGCTAAACCCCACAATATCAATTTTGGCCTCTTTCTTGTCATTCTAGTAAATTTTTTGTACTCTGTGCCAAGTTCATGGGTCACTCTTACAGTGCTCCACAGAACTACTTGCAGAATATGAAGAAGTCACCTGCATTACTTTTTCCTGGAGATCCATATATGACTCATAAACCCATCTTATGGAAAAAAGGCAAAGAAAAAAGATAGCATGGAAACAAAATGAACCAAAATGCACTAAAACTGCAAGCAGACAGACTTCTCACTTATCCTATAAGAAATTTGGACTTGCCAAAAAATTAAGAAATGTGTGTCTGGATTGTTTTTTATCATTCTGCTTTGTTGTTTAACCTGTTTCTGTTCTTAAAATGAATTACACCATCTTGTGTCTCCACTGTATAATTTTATTAAGGAGGCAACAAATCATGCTGGCACTGTTGGTCCACATTGAAGTGGAATGCATAGTAAATTACAATTTTCCTCAAATGAATTGCTGAAACCATTGATCTTTATCTAAATATCCATAATAACTGTTTTGCTCTCTGTGACAGTTGGGAGGAAAAAAAAAGGTGTTCCAAAAATCATTCTTTCAGCCAAGCTGCTTGTTAATAAAACCTGGAGAAACATTTGTGATTAATATAAATTACTAATTCCTCTTTTAATGCCTATATGTGACATTGACTAATTTACACAGTTTTGATTGAGCTGCCATGAGTATTTCAAGAGGAATTGTGAGCACAAAGATGCTGTAGCACTGGTGCATGTTTCCAAGCAAAGCTACCACAGGTGCAGGCACTACAGATGAGGAACTTTATCTCTGGCAATAACTTCTAAACACACTGGTTGATTGTTCTGCTTGGGACTGGATGAAAGACCCAGCAGTGAAACCTACCCAACAATCCCCTGCATGTGGCACATTTTGCATGGGCATGGAAGTTTGGTAAAACAAATTGAGAGGGAGCTGTAGTTCTTGCGACCTGGTCAGCAGCACTTCACAGTGTTGCAATGAGAGACTGCTGGACTCCTCTTAATTTAATTTTGGAACTCATCAATGCAGCAAAGAATGTGAGCTGGAAGGTGGGTACTTTGCAGAACATCTCCAAAGAGATCTCAAGGAGATGCTTCCTTCCTCAGAGGCAGCCTTGCATACATCGTTCAGGTGAGTACTATGTAAGAACAGTTTCACATTGCCACTCATGAAAAATAAATAATGTCCAAATTTTAAGGCTTCAGACAATTGGTTCAACAATAACTATCTTTGCCTTGTGATAAATGTTTAAAATGCATTCCAACACAGTTACTAATTTAAAACTCCACTAGCATTATAATTTATCTGCTTATAGTGAAATGCTGATAAAATAACTTTAGAAGTCTTGTGAAATAAAAGAAAATTTGATAAAAGAGATTGTTAAACAGAAACCTACCTCTATCAGTTGCTCATGCATGAACTACATAACACTGTTATCGTCATCATCCTCTCTAGATCATACATTTATTTCTGAAAGAGAAAGGTATTTTGTACCTCACTGATGTGCCTGTGGAATTCTGGCTACACCATTTCTCCTTTCTATTTTTTGATGTTGTTTACAGATAGGACCTCAGATCCCAGTTCCACGAAGCACCAATGGGAATTGCATTAATAACTTCATGCCCATGGGGAAAATTCATGACTTATCTGTGCATCAGTAGCTGGAAGAGGTGTTGTTACAAAGCCCTCTTCAAGAGGACAGGCTACAGTCCTTCACAGTCTTGAAGACCCTGAAGAAAGGCACCACATTTAAGGCAGACAGCAAATCCTACTGCAACTGCTTTTACAGATCCTGGCTTCTGTCCCAACACAGGGCTCTGTGCTGTAGGATAACAGTGTAGTCTTCAGTGCCTCACACCTGAACATCCTCTGCAAAATCTCAAAATATAGATAGAAGTACTCCACATGCATGACCCAGTATTACCAAAAGCAGAAGTGTCAGAAAAAAACTACTTAAAAAGAAAGATCATATCTTCAGAATATTTTCACCTACAACTCTTAATTATAATGTGTATGAGTTAAGCTGTTCTGGTTAAACTTTGCCTGAAAACATTTTGAACACCACTATGACTGAATTGTCAGAGCTCTTCAAGTTGATGAATATATCTCCATTCTATTTATTTTTCAAATAATTATCATTCCACTGCCAAAGGATCAGCAACAGCAATGTTGTTCTCCATAATCATCAAAAGGAGCCTGATTACATTTGTGCATAGAGGTATGATATAAGTGAGATTTTGATATACCTTCAACCCATTCTTAATTCCCTAAAGTTCTGCTGTATCTAGCTGGCTATTACTCTTAATACTTTAAATATTAAATGTCCATGATGTAAAAAAGAAGGCCAGGGAGACTTCAGAGGCAGTAAAAATCTTATTTGACCAATAATGTGGATGACCTACTGCTTTTCTGAGGGAAAGTGGAAACATTAGAAATGCTGAAAAGATTTTTCTGTAATTTTCCAGAATAAAGCATTTCTGTGTACTTCTGAATACCCTTGTGAAAAAAAAAAATCGTATTCTACATGATTTATACTGACTTGCAAAGAATCTTGGCTATAGAAGTATTAACTGCATGTGCCATTTTGAGTCCAGAGTCCTGGCCACCCTGTCTGAAGAGCATGCATTACTTGGAAATAAGAAAGTTATTGAGAATTCTGTAATGTTTTCCTTTTTCAAAGCCTCCTCTAATATCAGAGGCTTAGGTAGATTAGAAACAAATTTGCTTTTTTTAAATTCAAGTATTTAAAAAATATGGAGTTGAATGTTGAATATTAACTTATAAAACAAGATCCTCAGCCAGCTGCTCAGCATGTGGAAGTATTTTTTCACTGGGGGAGTTTAGTTTTGGTCTAGTGGTTGCAGGCATGCATATAGAATCAAGTTTGTATCATGACACATACAGTATCACCAAAAAAAGTGCTGCCTTGGTGATTTAGTCTGAGGAACAGAGAGGCTTAACATGCTGATGACATGGAGGCAATGAAGTACAACACTGTTATTCCAAATGTCATGCTATGCTATTTTCATTTCTGTTGGCATCTGCTCCATGTTATGAAATGCATACTTCCAATACAACAGCTCATTAAACAGGCTTCAGTTTGCTCAGAAATAAAATTAGAATACTGTTACAGAGTTACAAGTCCTCAGATAATTATTAATATTACTCTCTGCTTCTGAGAGTCCTTTCATCCACAGAATCCACATGCTTCACCTTATTAATCTCATAACATTCCAGTGAAGTATCTCTACAATGAGTCTCACCCACCAAGTGCAGCAACTTCTGAGATGTTAAGTTGTAGCTGTTGAACATCAAAACTGATTTAAAGTAAGGAATGATGAATGGTCCATCAGGATTTAAAGAGCTGTGAGCAATTAGTCCAACTGTATTTCCAGCAGAACACTAAAATTTAAACACTTACTTTAAAGAAAATTGCAATGGGATTTTTACAAGAATCACAAATGTAAAAAAGTACAGTCACCAGTAGGAAACATTTAGTCACCATTTGTCTTAAGGCAGGTGCCTCACATACAGATTCATCAAGTTCCTAATGGTCCCCATAAGTTTTTTATCCACGATCTAACCCATCTATCTTCTTAATGTTTGTGGTTGGATGATCAAAAAACATTCAATACATGCTTTATTTCTCTACAAAATGAACTGGCCTTTTTAAAGCAGCTTAGATGGGAAAGAAAAGAAAAAAAAAACAGAGAAAAGAAAATGCTGTCATTCTCTTTTCTGTGGTCACTCCTTCACTGTTGCTAATGACCAAAACCAGTACTTCAGCAGAAGGTAACGTCACCGATCTACACAGGAGGGTGAAGACCTTATAAAATATGCTATAGACAATGTTCAGAAATGCAAGGGTAATATAACCTCCTCTTTTTTCTTTTTCTGTTGCTGTCAGGACCTTAATGGCACTTCAATTTTTGAAGCACGTGAACCCAAACCTTATTTTTAAACTTTCTTTCTGAATGACATTCATTCCCTTTGAAAAACTGAGGCAACAGAGACCAGTGCATCCATGGGTTCTCTCTTCATTCTTCTATATAGATTTCTCCCAACTCTCAAATTATTCAACATCTTTTAATGTTCTCTTTGAGGATTCTAAGAACACAAACAACGTCAAAATCTATTAGACGCTGGTGATTATTTCTGCTTTCTTTTAAGCAGGACCAGTACTTAATCTTTTTCTGATGCTTTCTAACAGAAACCAGTCCTTTAATCTACACTCTAGGCTAAGCATGAATCCTCTTTAAAGGTCACCTTCCTTGTCTGTCTAATGTTATCACAAAAAATATTTTTTAAAGTACACATTTATCAAACCCTTTCAATTGCTTTGATTTCATTCAGAACATCTCAAGTGATTCTACTAAACCAGCTATCAAAGCAGGATTTGTAGTAGAGTGGCATGTCTGATCCCACTGCTGTCAAAGTAGAATCAGTGTTTGTGTTGATTGGGTCTAGATTGAAAGGTTAATGGGGAACCTGGCAATAAACAATGTTTATCTAAAGAGAAGTTCAATTAATAGCTGACTCCCTCAGCATCCTTTAATAATGTTCTTTAGTTAACCTTAATTTTTCGGTTTTTTGTGCAAACCAGGATATCCAAAGAGAAAGTCCGAAGAGTGATCTTTGTGTTTTCAAAAAACAATGAGGAAATGTAAACATCACCTGAATTAACTAAGGCCTGTTGAATTACAGACAGGCTGCCTTTTTTCACTTGCTGAAAGACAAATCCTATCTTCATTTTCAAAACAATATATACACTGTTTTGGTCACCCGTTTGACAACTAGAAACAATTTTTAATTGAAGTTTAGCCTACGAGTAAATAAAGTGACTTCTCTGTCCCTTAGTATAAGCTTAGTATAAGCCAAGTATGGTATGACAAGATTTACAGTCATCCTGCCCTACTCATTCCTTTAAAGCTCACACAGCTCTCTAAAGCAAAATTTTGCCCCAAGTCAAATCTTTGATTTTGAGTCCCGTATTTACAGATTCAAGATGGAAAAATATTGAAATTAAGCCTTTAAACCATGCAAGTCATTGATATCAGAGGACAAAAACCCCCAAAGAGATGTTTTCTGAAAGACTTTTTCATTCAACTACTGAATGAAAAGATGACTGCTTATAAAGAAATCATATATTCTAAGTATTGGATGATTTAAAAAAAATAATAAATAGGTATTTCTAGAGTAATACTAGTTAAATATTACCCCAGCTGGGATATGACAACAAAAGCAGTGACTGATTTACTCTAAAAACATAAGTATTCTAAGTAATCTAACCAAACTGTTAACCAAACTGCTTATAGTAACCTTTGACTGATTCTCATACTCTTCAAGAAACACGAGAAGTCCCACTATTTTCTTTAAATTATCTCCTTTTCCAGCAGGAATTTCTTCAGGTAAAACAGGCTCAAATTCTGAGAGTGTACTTACATCCTCAGACAGCACCTCCTATCAGCAGACCTACAATCAGCAGCATAAACTGCTGTGCTGATGACACCACCTGGCTCTGATAAAGCAAGATCTTCAGGTTTACAGCATAATGATTAAAAGAGCGAGAAGTGTAGTTTTTTGGGGGGACTCACATTTACATTTTCTGATAAGACAAAATTACAGTTCACAGTCTTTCTGTTCTTGCTCCCACTACATCAAACTAAATCTCTGGCAAACACGGAGATCTCTAAATCAAATAACTCTCTTACAGTGAGTCATGCCTGTTCATGCAAAACATTGATATCCACTAATATTAAGCTGGTGCTCGAGCAAGAGCAATGAGTTCTATGCAGCTGTTTAATATCATTCTTTTTAAGCTCAGGAAAAATACTAGTTATAGCAAGTGTTACCATCAATTACAGTGAAGATTTCTCAGTAGTTTTCTCCTATATAGTATCACAGACTATTCAAACTTGCCTCTGCAAAGTCACTTTTCTTAATTCTTGCCATACTGAACCCAATCCTAAAAGAGCAATAGCCGAGCTGTCAACCTGGAAGCTTCCAGGTCTTAGTCATATTGTCAGGTCCATATTAATTCCCATGAAAAGGGAACACTGCACTTCCTATGCTAACTTCTAATTTATAGAGGGATATGTGCAGCTCTTCCCTGTGAGTTAAGACTTCTAAATTCTGCCAATAATTCTTCATTAAAAATCAAAAATCCATAGAGGACCAGCAGCAACAAGCAGTGGTATTTTTGAGTCCTGACCATTCCCAGCCAATTCAGGGGCTAAGACACTTGGAGAGACCATTTCAGTATAGGTTCTACCACATTTTTTAGGTAGAAAGTAGTGAACAGGCACAGGGTAAGTCAACAATAACAATATGAATTATGCTTATATATTGAGATAAAAAGACAGCAACCCTCCCAAAAATCAACCTGATCACAAAATGTGGAATTGCACAGAAGAGAAAAATGGATAGAGAATTGCAGCAGAGACTAAAGAAAAATAATAGCAGAAACAAACACTCAACTCTTAATGACTCACACAATATGGTAGAAGGAGGTAAAGAGAGCAAGTTTAACTTAATTGTCATTGGGACTGACTCAACAAGAGTTCAGCCAGAGACCTTATTAATACAACAAGCTAACTACCTAATTAATAGGCAGAAGTAAGAGGTGTAGGTATTAAAACACTTTTTTCTACTACTTTTTTTTCCTTAAAATTCTTGGAATCAGAGAAGCCTCCAGATGTGTGCAGAATGATTGCCCAGCTACCTGGCAGCTATTAGAGAAAAGTGACAACAGGATTCAAATAGTTCCACAGTCTTTGGAACATGATGAGGACTACTTCCAGAAACAGAGGTGGAACCAGCTAACAGAATACACATTTTTTTATCAGAAATAATGCAAATCACATGTTTTCCTATAGAAGCAGCAGCTAAGATTATCAGGATAGAATATAATTTGAACAAAAACCATCAGAATCAGAAATTTTAGGAAAAGAAGGGATCAGGTTAGAAAAACAAGGGTAATGGCAAACAAGCACACACACAAAAAATATCAAGGGAATTGTAACAGCAGGTTTCTTGGGAATATATTCTATGAGAAAAATGAGTATTGGATGGTTATCTGTTATTAAGAAGAATATGTACAACTGAAAGAACAACTTTACAAACTGCTTCTTAATTTAGCCTTAAACGCATAAACTATTTAAAATATTATTTATAACCATAATTGAATTCAAATCGTGACAGCACACTATTCAGAATCAGTCACAAGCAATACAATTTCACCAAAGCTTTCTCAATTGACAATCAGAAGCTTCATGCAAATAAATAGGGGTGACAAAGGCACAGTGATAGTGACATATTAAAGGTGAGACAAAAAAACAGCATAAGCATTTTGAAATAAATTAAGAAAGATACATGTAAGAGATAAAACTGCAAAGAAATAGCAGCAAAAAAACCACAAATAATTCACAGGTTTAAAACTTTTAAAAAGGATTTTTAGAAGGTGAAAGGGGCACTTTTCCCAAGAAGAATGGAGAAAAAGCCCCACAAGTTATGTCTAGATACATAAAAAGTAAAGGCTGCTTAGTGTTAGCAAAAACTGTCAGAATCTTGTGGAGAACAGAAGCAATGCAATGGAACTGTGAATAAGAGCAAACCTACCTTGTTGTTCAAGGAGAAAGGTATAGGTGTATATAAATAAAAAGATTCACAGTGATCAAATGACTAAATAAAAAATATACATAAAATCTTGGCGGATATGATAAAAATACCACAGATATTTTATCCATAGATAATGATAAATTACAGAGTTCTCTGAAAAAACTGAACTGATGACTCAGAGAAAAGCATATACCACACCCTAATATTAATATAACTTTTGACAATACACTGGAGCTTTCAAGAAAATAACAGCTTTTAAGCTCTAGCTTAATTCAACAAAACAACTTGGTTTGACAACTGAGGTCAGGATTCTGCAGAAATCTGTACCAGTCTGCTTCTAGACACATGTTACTCTTTTTATTTCAACAGCCCTGATGTACACTGGCCAAATTGTAACTTATACTTTTACTTAACACATTAATAAGGTATCTCCAATTAAGTTAAAATAATGGAAATTATATGATCATTTTGAAATGCATAATTATGTATTTATGTACATTATACATTTTAGGATTTTTCCCCTTCCTAACTTTTGAGTTCATCTCACCTTGCACAGTACCTCATCTTAATTTGAAAACTGAAACTTATGTTCCCTTCCAAAGGATATTAAAAACACTCTCATGACACTATTTTGTTTCTGCTTTCTCTATATTTCATTTGATTCTGTTTCAGTAGTAATACTATTTTGTTTGTTTTCAGGCTGGCATACACTAACCTGAGCACATGATACTAAGTAAAAATTGAGATTTCAGGTTATGATCTATTATTTGTCTCCCCAGCTTCACACTGTGCACACCCTAACTAAATGAAAGTTAATTTCTCTGTAAATATTTAATAACCTTTTCTTCTGCAAAAAAGCAAACTCAATCAGTACTTTTGATCACGTGACTGTAATGTTGAATTCACTTGCTTAATGTAAATTTGATATCAGATGGATTTTTCCTTGCATTATCCTAAAATGAACATACAAAGAATGGAGATCCAAGTTCACCTGAGCAATATGTGAAGGCAGTGGCATAACAAATAATGGTGGTATTTTCCAAACAAACAGCCCAGACAAAGAGACAGCGATTGTTCACAAATTATTTCATTTTCTGAAGCAAAAAAGAGCAAACCAAGTCCTTAAAAGGTAAACTGTGGAGATTTTTGACAAAGCACAGTAATAAAGCTAACCAACCACTTAATATTTCTGTCTTTCCGGGGTCTAGACTAACACCACGTTTTGTAACCCTTTGACAGAACATGCCTGACTGGTCCCATACAGCCAGTTTCCCCTTTCTCCTGCAGAGAGGGCCAAGGTTTCAGATCTGCTGAGCAAAGGAAACCTCTCATGGCAAAGCAGTAATTTCTTTAACATGCAGATGCAGAAGGGTAACAAAAGTGGTCTCCACAGCCTGACCTAGCACCTGCTTACAATTTTGATGAGGAAACAAGGAACACTTCAATATCTTCTTTCTTCAGCATAGACTGAGAGAAAAACATCCCAAGATGGACAACTGTGCCCTGAGAAGGTTTGCATATTATTGTTAACTTATTGTACAGTTCTTCTCGGAAATTTCTGCAATGTCAATGCCCTCAGAAAAGCAAAGGGTGAAGGAAAAATCACTTAAACTACAGAAAAGAAGGAAAAATGCTTTTGAGTCACTAAAACATGACTAAAAATTCAATTTCAGCTAAGCTTAGGTTAAACTAATACTTTACATCTCTTTGCTATTTTTTTATTTTACCTTCCATTAAAAACAAATTCCATATAAATACAGTTGAATATCATGAACTCTTCAAATCTTAAAGTTCTTCAGAACTTTAATTGTTTTGAAGGAAGCCCTTGACAGCTAAATGAATGTTATAGATTTTTAAATGAAAGTTATATGATTTTCAGTGACATATTGAATTTGAGCACAAATGAGGAAAATCAGGCATAAGCAACCTCAGTGTATTTAAATTACAATATCTTGCTGAGAGTTCAATGGATTTTGTATGTTATAACAAAAAAGCTATTAGACAGCCCAAGCAGAGATTTATCTTTTTTTTTCCCTTCACTTTCATCTTTGATTTTCATCTTTATCTTTTTTTGTTCTTTTTTAAAAACATTTAGAAAACCAATTTTTTTTTCAGGTTCACAGCTGCTTATGCCATTCCAGTGCTACATTTTATTGCACCTTGATGATAAGACTGCATTCCTTAGCTTAACTATTCCTTCTTATTTGACTGATGATGGCCTGGAACTGAACTTAAAAAAACTAACAAAACAAAACAAAAATAATAAAAAAATTTGCACCATTCCAAAGCAGCCTGATATCAGAATTTTTAATTACACAGAACTCTTGTTAAAGTGACACAAATACAATTGGGCCTACACAACACATATTTGTTTACCCCTGAATGTAATCTACTAAACTCTGATGTCTTCATACTATTTGTCATATCAAACTCCAGTTTTAAATAACATTATTTAAAATATTATTTTTAGAATTATTTTTAGTATTGTGTTTCAGCACAAGAACAATGCACAGTTTTTCTGATGAAAATGCACTACTCACTAGAGGTTTTTACTTGATGGAAGAAAGAAAAATTAATGGGTAACTATCCACCAAGACTGTTATTTCCCTGTAGATTATGGAAGGGAAAACAAAAATCTCAATGTTGAAGAAATGAGGCTGAAAGCAGGGACCATACATACTCAGTTTCTCTGGTGAAATGAGGTGGAATGACTGTTTCACAGTAGAAAGGCCAGCTACACATATGAAAGTAATATTTATTGGGATCTGCAGTCTATCTAAAGCTTCCAACTCTGTTGTCTAAAACTAAAAACAGGGAAAAAAATAAAGCTGGAGCAGCCAAAACTTGTTACGAATGAAAGCTACAGGTACAAAATGAGTCGATGAAACAAGATCTTTGTTGGGAGTATTAAGGCACATGAGATAGCTGAATTTTTATAACTTTCACAGTGGAGTCAGGAATCAGTTGGCTTAACCCACTGGGTTTTAACCTCCTGGTGTTTTCACTTCCTTAGACCCCTGTGATGCCTCCCGCGTCTTGTCTGGGTGCCTGGAGTAGTCCTGATGCAGATCTCCTTACCTGCTTGCTGCCTGCTCCCGGGGCACTCCCATTTCCATGCTGACAAAAACAGCTCACCCATGAAAAATTCGTGGGAGAAAGGAAGATAGAAGAAAGAAGCCACGTGGCTAAATACTAGGATTATTTAGCTTGAGAAATTACAGTTTTAAATACCACTGGGCTACTGACATCAGCATTAGGAACTACACAGACCTCACTGATAAATACTACAGAGACAAGAATATTTCATCTAAGCAATTATGAAAATCAAGGTATTCCACATAAAAAGAATTAAATATTTTTCCTCATTTTTGGGGACAATTCCTATCCTTCCCTTCTTGCCCCACCTCAGAGTGCTGAAACAAATATAATGGTGCATTTTGTTTTAAAAGTCAGGTGTGGTTCACTGAGCAGGCTGGCATGCTATTTCGTGTGAGAAAAGGAGCTATGATTTAATGTAATTTTCACTAGCTAGATTTCTAGCTAATGTATCTGGGGATAGTTTAAGCCTATGTTCACTGCAAGGCATCTGCAACATATTCCGTTTGCCCCTCCATATTTTCACAGAGAATAGGTGAAAACTTGGCTGTGTTTCTTACACTTGCTGTGCAACAGTGGCAAATCTCTCTATACTCACAGATGTAGAAATACTCTCGGCCTGGCCTGAACTCAAATCCCAGCGAGAAGGGCGTGAAGAGCTGGAACTTTTCCGAGAACTTCAATGGTCCATTTGGGGAATGCGGTCGATTACACTCCCACCTCTTGAACCCTTTGGAAGTGTGATCACAAGAGCTGTAGCCATCAAAGTTCACCATGTACAGAACATAGCGTTCGGTCTTATCTTCTGGCACTGAGTCTTCATAGTGAGGGCAGAACACATCCAGGTAGTCATTGATGCAGACATCGATGTGGTAGTCGCCTCGCTGGAATCTGAAATCACAAGAAGAGTTCAAACATAAGCACAATTATCTCAGGATGACCCTGTTGCAGGGTGACACTCTCATATGAAAGGGCATCACTAATGGCACTTCATTTCGCTCCAGCCACGCACATTCCCTCTCAAAAATTACCCTTACAGTTCACCAGAGCTATCAGGGACTTATTATGCAGTAATATGACCATACAACCTTTTGGATAAAGGTTACAAGAAGCTTAAAAAATAAGCCCGTTGCTGTCACCCACGCAGTTAGAGGCTATCTTTCCCTATGATTTATTGAATAATAAACAAAGAAAGTGTCTGTCTTATTTGGTTGGGTTTTTTTTTTAATTGAAGAAAGAAAAAAGACCCAAAGAAACCAAAACTGTATCAGTCTTCGCAAATCAGTGTCTATATAAACATCTGTATATGCATGCAAATAAATAACCCAAACATATCCTTTTCTCTGAATCACACAGTAATCACCCTTGTGCTGAAAGCTGTGAGTTCTGTGAGTACTTATAGTTACTACAAGAGTACAAGCAGGTTACTCTTTCGTTGTAATAAGCAACAGTTTGTCAAGATGCAAAGAGAAGTCTTTATTGCTTTTTAAAGAGGCTTGAAAAGCAGTGCTTCTCCTTTGCCAAAAGCGCACATTGAAATGTTGCTCAGTTCAGATAAAAGGATTCTGGGATACAAATTATCAGCACTCAGTCTAATGTGACAGATCTGAATGAGTGCCAGCTGAGAAATGCAGTGCAAGGCACCAGGCCAGATGCATTTTATTATTGCTGTTATTATTACTGATGACTCCGTAGAGATGTGGGTTTCTTGTTTGTTGGGGGTGGGGAGGATTTCCTTGCTTCTCCCCTGCACGTTTTGCTTACATTACTTTTCTAAAGGCTGCCATAGTGTCTGGAAGAAACTACGGGGACAAATTCACTGCCTTCATGGGAACTTATACCATGATAGATTTAACGATTCCATAAACCAGGTCTGTGCATTCATTAAACTCCCTGGGGCAGCTAAAGAAACCAACCACTGACCTACTCCACTTCAAGCTGACTGGGCTACTTGTAGCTACTCTCCTTCACAGCTGCAGTTGTCAAGTGTACCACAGAGCAATAAAAAGGCCATGACAGATTTAACTATAATACTTCTTTTTAGCTGAGGGGCATATTTTAAACACCTGATGGGCTTGAAATCTGCCATCTGGATCCTTCTGTCTAATTTCAGAGAAAAAGCAATGATTTTCTGGCCCTCCAAGGATAAATTCAGAGCAAACGACACCTTTTCATATCCCTACAATAATTTAGCTTCAATAAAATAGCTTTTTAAAGGGGAAAACTGAATACGCATCAAAGAATGATAGATCTGTATAATTTCAGTCAGTGCACAGCCTCACAGTTCCACTCTGTAACTCGGAAAAGCCTTTTTGAGCCACAGTTCTTCCAGGAGAATTTACATTTATCAAAACTGTTGGTCAATATACATATTTTTGTACTCCAGTGCTTTCAAAATTTGTCACCTGAACACATAATGTCTTAACACATTTGCAAAAATTTATTGTTTTCAAATTGGCATCTGTTCTCTGAATCAGTTAACAGTATGTTTTTCTTACATGTAATGGAAAAGAGTGTAAGTTTCAAATAGAAAATATGCATTCAGGCAATAATATCTCAATTTACTTTTCAATTACAGTTTTAGTAAGTAAAAATTCATACATACTTATATATATAACTGTGTTTGTGTGTGGACAGTTTTGGAATTTTTTTCCAATCATGTAGGTGATAAACAAGTCCATTTTCTTAAGGAATTCTCAAGGTTACTTCTTTTATCAGCCTGTGCCTTCACCACAATGCCCAATTACAGTTCTGTGACACAAACTATATGCTTCCAGAGTTATTCTTATGCAGTACATTCAACAGACTGACCCCCTCTACCATTAGATTTGTACAACATATGAACTTATATGAACTGCTTTTCCACATTATTTTAAAAGTCGATGGAGAGCAAAAGGAACTTCCAAGGTACAATTCATCTAGCCTCTTTAGTACACTATAATGAGATGGATCACACTTCCAGAAGCAGCTAATTCTCTCCTTTAAGCAAAAGGAGAGTCTAGAGAGACAGTGTCTGTACTGTATATAGCTGAATTTGAAGGGAAGAATCCAACAGCACAGCCCACAATAATGGAGATGATAAGTGCAAGGAGACAGACAACTAAATGTGTGATCACACCTTCATTCTGATTTAGCAATGGAATCAAACTTGTAATCTGCACTAGCGAGATGGTGAAGAAAAAGAAAAATCAAACCTCGTCTGACTCCCTTTTAGCAAAGTTTTCCTCTTGTTAAATTGTTATTCTTGTTAAATAACCAAAACCAAATCCTCTTTGATCACTGGTATTTTAGTAGATTCCTTCTTATTTCTTTTTTCCTAAATGTTGAAACAGTTGAGTGTCTTCTTTCATTCCAGCACGCACCGGACTCTGAAGTGCTGCCTGCAAAGCAGGTCTGAGGATGAAGCACATCACCAAGTCCTTTTTATCCCAGTGTCTTTTTCTCCCTGTTCCCCTATATTCTCAGCAGTTTCATTCATCAGTCATCTGCCACAGGTAGGAAGTGTTTACATTTAAGAGTCTAAAAAGGGAGGAGATTGTGCAAATTTTAAGTGATCTAAACTGGCCTTTAGCCAATATTGTTGGCACAGCAGTGAAACTCCCCCAGGGAAAATGCATGCCAGGGTATTTTATCAAGCAGCTCTGAGTGAAGTCTCTTTACTCCAGGTTATTAACCAGCTATGAATCAGAGAGCAGGTATTTGTTTCCTGTCTTGCAATATCCTAAAGAAGTCAGTAATCAATAACTCAGCAGGTGTGCTAAAAAGAGATGTAGAACAAATTTTTTGTTTCCAAAAGAGGCTACATCTTCAAATCTTCTGTTACAGTGAATTGAGACCATTCCTGTTTCTCCAGCTACAACCAGGATCTTGTATTTACCTCCTCAAAGAGGAAAGGTAAAATCTTCTAAGTGGAACAGAAAAGGAAGGGATGACAATGAGTAATTAACAAAAAATTCATAAGCTCAGTCCTCAAGACTATTAAAGGAAACACTTCACAAACACACTTCCAAGAATTTAAAACTACATTCCAGTGGAAAAAGCTTAGCATTTATAGGCTGCAAACCTCTAACTTAGGTGAAACAAAAGCTCCATTTCAAATTAAAGCACTGATCAGCATTTAGCCATCTACATACACTGAGGATTGAAACATCTAAAGGGAAGATGGAGTCCATTAACAGACATATTTGCAGATATGACAGGAATAGCAGATGTCCTGTCCCTTTTTCCAGTCTGATTCCAAACAGAATACTTGTTAGTATGTTACTGCTATTCTTTCTCTTCTCCCAGCTAGGTATCATCCTGTTCTGGCAGGCCCCCACCCAGATTCCCATGTCCCTTGGAACCGTGTGGTTAACAGGATCTTTAAGATCAAGGAAGAAACCAGCTCTATCTAGATTTTGCATAACAGAGCATGGTGTTGTGGAAGAAACCAACCAAAAAGGCTTCTCCAAAAGTCTGACAGAATTTACACACCTTTTTGCAAATAATGTCATTTGTCTCCATGTGCTCTAGCTTACACACAGCAAAACACTTCTATTCTTCAAACATAATTAACCTTTGAGTTTGTCAGGTGGCATTCAAACAGTATCTTGGGAAACTGCACACCACAAAGCCAGCTATTAGGCAGTGGCCTTAAAAAAGCCATTTTGAAGACACATAGTTAAGTAGTTTCTACACCTAATATTTCCATAACTAACAAATATCAGTTTGCTACACAAAACTTGAACATTGCTTCCAGCAAAGCCTGTCTGAGGAATATTTCTGTGCCAAAGTGCTACTGATGAAACATCCAGGTATTCAGGATGCAGAGAGAGAACTTCAGGGTTATTTTAACCACAGAAAAACAAGACTAGCAAAACATTTTGTAAATAATTTGATTTGTGCCTTCTGTATTCTGTTTATTCATCAGCAAAGGGAAAGTACATGGTCTGTGTGCATGCTTTTCTTCATAATTTTAAGTTCTGAAGCCTAAGTGACTCATCATGAATTCAATAACTTTACTGGTCACCGGAAAAAGTGACAATTTATTTAAAACACAGTAACAATTTTGTTTGGTTCTCTCTTTATTCCTTTGAATAAATGCTACAGAAATCCAGTTTAAGAACAACACAAAGAACACTAATTGTTCATTTAGATAGATAAAAAATTGCAATAGCTTCTGCTTGTTACCTCCCTTAAAATTCCTATTAGTTATATTCTATTGCCCTTCCTGTAAAATCAACAGACCAGATGCTCTACTTCAAGATAAGTGTCCTGGAAAATTTGCCTTTTACTGTATCAACCTTTTTTTTTATTTGGAAACTCTTCTGTCAAATGCATGAAGCAAGGCTTCACTGTGAACCAGAAATTACTCCAAATAACTGCTCTGACAACAAATTATGAAATTCTGGTCTTCAGTCAGGTATTGGAAGTGATCAGATGCAAATGGCCCCTATTCTGATGCCTGGTACCTACACAGCCTGCTAATAACAATGTGTAGAGGACACTGTCACTGCCAAATGCCTCGCCCCTGTCACCTTTTTCTCAAATGATAACCTGAAATGTAAAACAACATCAACAAAATTCACCAAACTGATTTATTCTTGGGGTAAATACAAACTACAGTTATCCCAGTTCTTCAGAACAGCCCAGCACAATGTCACTTGCTCTGTTTCCTAAGGAAAAGAGGCTTCGGTGAGCAGAAGGTGCACAACCCTACGAATGCTGGTCACCCAACTCCTCTGTTTTTACTTTCATGGAGGCTAAGCCACTTTTTAATTAAATTTAATGGAGACAGTGACGTTTCAGAGAGAAGTCCATTCCTACAAATACCAAGAAGAAAGCAGGCCAGGTGAGAAGATCCCATAGGTATCCAAACAAAGGCTGAATCTCCAGTAGGTTAAATGTTATTAGACAACAAAAACACGTCTTACAAATGCTCTAGGCACAGGAAAACCTTGAACAGGAAAAATATGGAAATAGATTGAAATTTTTTTGTCAACTGCTTATGAAACTATTTGCTATTTATTATTAACAAAGATATGAGAATTGGTAGTTATCTGCACACACAGTACACAAAAGCCAAACATTTTCTGTAAACTGTTTACGTCATTTAAAAAGACTACATTTTAGTTGCTATCAGGATGCCATGATGTAGTTGTTCACCACTCCATGGCACTGAGCTTGCCCATAGCATCTGTGTTTAGACAGCAAGTGTAGTGCATTAGGACTATTCCAAGATCTACTCACATGCTGTGACTGGAATATAGCAGCATGCCTTATTATTCTTTTACGCACTTCAAGGCCCCTCATTTCAACCAACTTAACAGCTTTAAGTGTGATGGGGTTGTTAATTATCTGAGGGGTTGTGGGATTATGTGTACCATTTTACTGCAGATAATTTTAAAGATGCTATTTCTGTGCTATGGAAAAATAACATCTTTAATGCTTTTCTGCTCTTTTTACTGGCTTTTGTCACAATATTTCATAAACTGTGTTCCCATAGCTGTGCTGACATCAACAACGATTCTGATGCACAAACAATGAAGCAATCAAAGAGCTATTTTAATTTTGGCTCTATTCAAACCAAAAGAAAATTCGCCATTTTCCAGATGCTAAGAGAAGTGTGTTTGCTAACAGTAGCAAGCCACTGACATTTTAGATCTCTAGCAGGATATTGCTACCCTGAGAAAGCAAACAAAAAAACCCCACTAATATAAAGAAGCAGTACATGACCTTTCAGTCCTCAGGCTACAGTTTCACAAGTTAAAACAAGTTCAAGACACCATGAAAAAATACTATGTTAGGACACAAAATCAAGGCTCTTGTTCAATAAAACAGTATTCAAAATTATGCCTAGAAAAGACAGCAGGCTAAACACACAATGCAGAAAGAAACTTATTCTCTTGTCATTAAGTCCCCTATTCAATTAGCATTTATTGGAGTAATTAAATACTGAGAAAGGATGCCAGGCTAATTGTTGTTAGATTATGATAATTACACAGCTTTGCTGTGCTACAGCTGATCAAAATAAGATGTGGTCACACACACTCGGCTAAAGCTTCTCTGCAATCATCAGGCTTTCCATGGGAAACTTATTACTATAATAAGGGCACTTATTACTAGTTCATTATCAATCAGGCAGAGAAACTTATTATTTTACCCTTCCTTCTACTCTCCCACCCACTCTGCCGGAACAAGCCTCCCAAAAGGTTGTGCCCAGGTCTCTGCCTTCGTCTGGCTCCCTTCCATCATAATCACACAGCTGGGCAGAATCAGGCTCCCTGCACTTGAAAGAGTTCATCAGACTTCAGATTACTGTTTCACAACTGGCTGCGAGCGTCTATCACACTTCTTGAAAGGGACGAGTGATCTCCCTGTGTTTCACTTCACAGGTGTCTGCGGGAGATCGACCTTCCCCTTTCAATCTTGCCATGACCTCCTTATCTGGGAGATTTTAACATTACGTGGGTGGGTCCAAAAACAAAAATCAGAAAGAAGAGAGCTGCATTAAGGTGTGTATAATGAGAAAAAGCATCACGTTTACGTAGCTTGTCTCCCCACAGAATCTCCTGCCTTTACCCCTTCTTGCCAGCTAACAGTGCAAGAGAGACACGCCTTCCTGATATAAGACTGGGGTTTTTTTCTTGTTAAAGAACAGGGTTCTCATTAACTACCATTGTACCTGGTGCTTCATGCTGCCTATTTAATGGACAAAAAAAAAGAGATTGGCTATAGGGATTAGAACATGGGAAAAAACATTAAACAAATCAGTTTGACCTAGCATTCAGGTTTTCAAAGAAAAGAACTTGTTAAACACTGAGTGACTCGGAAGAGTCATAGAATGTTTGGCCAGACCTAAAGAAATACAACAACAAGTACAACAACAACAAAATTGTGAAAATTATTTTTATTCTTTGCTTATTAAAAAACTAGACCTTTTGAAATGTCAGAAGCATCAACTTCCACATCAGCAATTGATCTGGAAACTTCTTAGATAAGCCAGGCCAAGGTTTATAAAATAACTGATCAAGCTTCATTTTCTCAAACTTAATTTTTCACATAATATTGAAGGTTATGGCTATGCAGCAGGTGACCACTTATGTATAAACTTTTAATTCTCTCAATTTCCAGAGCCAAGAAACCTCCTCAAAACCAGTATGATAAAAGTCTTAAGTTTCTGGATGGAAAAAAATTAAATTTTCTATTCTTTTTTTTTTCCTATTTAATAAGGCCTGATTGTTGAAAACTTCCTGAAGTGCCTTAGCAGAAACATGTTGTTTGCAAAACAAAGCAAGCCTATATCCAGGAGTCTTCTACTAGGATCATGGCAAAAAAAGACTGCAAAACACAGGAGGGAAGGAGTAGGTTTTAATGAGAAAGGGAGATGTCCTATTTAAAGTGTAAAAGTTCTTTGAATTACACATCTTATGTTAATTCTATTAACCTTAGAGACCTGAAATACTTTTTTCTGCTTCTATTGGTTAATGAAAATTTCAGTTGCATCATAATGGTTAACAATGACAATTAATTCAGAGACACACATTTTATTTTTTTCATGCTTTAAAGGTTAAATTCCACAGAAACATAGAATTACTCCACTTATTGTGTGTTAACTCATATTAACTTATGGTTAATAATTTCTCCTTACATTCATAACTATGTTTGTTTGTAGAGTTGGGTCCTGTATTGACTTTTTATAGCTATCACTGCAGAAAGAGATATGTTCAACGATAACACAAACATTAAAATACAGAAACTAATTGCTCTTCCATGAGTAGGTATGAGGGAGAGAATTAACAAATCAACATTTGTTTCCCACCTGTAAATCTGAGTACTCAGAGATTCTCAAGTACTGCAGCAGCCCCACCCACTTCACATCATTCTGCATCTCCTAATCAATGAGCTGGACATTCTTCATGTGGTTTTATTAAAACTCAGACTCTGCTTTTGTAAAATTCCTTCAAAGCTGGCACACATGACTTTCACCGGCTCTCTATGAATTTCTCTTTTGCTGCAGCTTGTGAAGAACTCATTGCATCTGGTGGGCAACAGCAGTGATGCTGCTTATGGTAAGGGTTACAGTGGGGCGCAATATGTCACAGCACTGTTCTCAAAGAGATCAAGCTCTCATTTCCCAGCTGTCCCAATTCTGATAGCTTCAAACCCCCTGTCTGCAGTCTCCACCTGACTATTTATTTTCCATTGCTGTGGGCGTTTAACTTGCAAAGATGGATGAAGAGAGAAGGGAGGCAAAGGTAAAAGAAGAGCTACTGTTCTGTCAAAGGCATCACTCTGATGTACAGAACAAATTTTACTGTTGAAGCCTAGTAACGTTAGGTGAAAGGTATCACACCCAACAAGATACAAAAGGTAGCCCGACATTTGTTTTTGGAGCCTCTAACCACACTTTGAAACCAGAATATCTGGCCTGAAGCCAGTCTCTTTGTTAAACTGATTTATGGATACAAGCTCATTATTTGTGCTCACATTAATATTATTCTGGAGTTCACCAGCAACATTTATCCCGCTTTATCTGAAGTGGAAAGAGAAGATCTGGTAATTACTGCTCACATATTTTTAAATGTGGTCATCAATATCATGCACACATGACTCTACATTTGTCTGTTTTAGGCACTAACAACACACAAGATATCAGCTTTGTCTTTTATTCCACGATTTTTACTTGAAAGTACGAAACCTATCTCAGCCACTCTTGCCTAATACCAGAAAAATCGCAGTTTGCTGATTCATTTGTTTACATACCTTTCTGAAAAAAGCAAATAAGTTTATCTGAACTCTGCTCTGCTGACACATACTCTACTACCAGTCACATTTGGGAGAAAATAACATTTTAAGAGTTTAAATTCTTAAAAAAATAATAAATAAATAAAATGAGTAAAAGAAAAACCACACAGGTAGGAATACTACTGAAGTGTCTGAACTGAAATCTAGCAACATGTGCTGACCATGCGTCTGACCCAGAAGACAGAGTCTATCAGCCTTGACGGAATGTGAGTCTGTGAGTGGTATTTGCTAACCCTGCCTGAGGCGTGTGCTGACATCTGTTAATGGATATGGAGAACAACGCCCTATCTGCAGAAAGGTCTTGCTTCTCACACTCACAAAATGAAAGAAAAGAACATTTGCCCAACAAGCATGTTGACCTGCGCAAGGAATAATTGAGATAAACGGCAGTCAGCTTCCACAAGGAAGTATATATACTGCAAGTCAGCTTCACAAATTTTCTTTCCCACTAACATATAAAAAGCAGAGTAATGGTTAACTTGTATAAACTGAAATTTCCATCTCTTTCATACTCACAGGGAGAAAAAAACTGCATCAATTTCCGCCAGTCAATATGCATAGGCAGCATTAGAGAAGAAACATACATTTTGCTAAAACTGCTTGTCTGTCCCACACACCCACACTTGCTGACATACAGAAATATTTTTCTCTGACATTAAGTTATAGCTGTTTATCATTAATATCACAATCTGTAAACAAAATTAATTTTAAAATATTTTATGATCAAATTAGAATTTGGCGACTCAGACTGCCTAACAACTTGCAACTTGTAAAATCTACAATTTAATTTCTCAATATGCAAGAGTGTAAAATGAAACTAACCCTTGAGATGTTTCAAGGGTTATTTTTATGTTTAATAAACTGTGCATATTTTAACAAGCTCTGGTCATAATCCTTCAGCTAAAGTGAATGAATCCAGACATCATATAAAATAGCATGAGCAAAATATAGAGGAGAAAAAAGCCCCCAAAATATCACAAATCACCACAAACAGACCCAGGAATATAAGAAATTTCAATATGAAACCACAGCCTGCTATTAGCATGAATAACCTATACATTCAAATACCTTATCAAAAGTAATTTGAACTTATTTACATAAAACCCAAGTTGGAATAGCCAATGAGTACATAAATTTATTACCAGACAATTTGCTATCCAGAAAGTTGGCTTCGATCAATGAATTTTTTTTTTCTGTATAATTATCTTGTGTCTATTTAAGAGTCCCAAAGGAAAAGTACATTCTTTCCTGACATGCAAATGGCATTTTAGAGGAAGTTCTATAGAGAAATATAGTAATTTAACCTTGTTCCTTTTACCCTTCCATATTAGTCTCTCTCTTATGCTGGGCAAGCCAGCAAAGGAACAGCTGCAGTTTCAAATTACAGACTGCAAGAGCACCGAGATTTTTTTTCTTTTCAAGAATTTTTTCTTTTCATTCTGACAATTTCTTCTAAAGACAGTATATGGACTATAGAATTTTCCATCAGGCTTACTCTTGATACATACTGTCTCTAAACAATAGAACTTAAAACAATTTTTCACCTAGAGATATTTATCTTTGTATATCAAATGGACAAGATAAGGTAAGGATCTAAATCAGTTCCTCTCTTTAGAAATGTGATCTGAAAAGCTTTGTACTATGCAACTCCACCTGGTCTTTAAAAACAGCCAAGAAATTACAAAGATTATGATCTGATGTGCAACAATTTTTTTTTAATAAACCATGGAATTCAATGCAGACTTCATATTATTCCTCCCATTTCTTTTCAAATTATGAAGCTCCCATAATATGGTACCTATTATAGAGTTTTGGAATTCTTATTCCTTCAAGAGTGACAGGAACAGTCTTTCAATATGTGTAAGTAAAGACTGAATTGATAAAATGTGCAAAACTTGCTCATTTACTTTTTTATGTATGTGTAAGTTACTGATATAGGAGAAAAAAAGAACAAAATGAACTAGTCTCAGAACAATCAGACATTTCAGAGAGGTAAAACTGAAGCTATTTTCTTAATTTCCCTGTTGCATTTTTCTTAAAACTATTTCCAAATTAATCTTAAATGAATTCTAATCTTCAACCTGTAATGAAATTGCATCATTCACAACTGAATTATGATCTTGTCTGCAGCAAATACAGTAACTATTTTTCAAAGCACAGGCAGCATTAGGATAAAAAGCAGAGAGTACCATAGAAAAATTAAACTAAAGGTTTCTTTTCCTTCACCCTTCCTATTTATTATAAAGGCACCAGATGGCAGATGTGAAGAAGGGAGTGCACAGGTATGGCAAAACCCATTCCTATCTACTGAAAAGCCTTTACATTCTTCCTTAGATGTTAAAAATTCATTATTGAGTATACAAACTCTTTCCTTTTTTTCATTCTTACTCTAAAATACTAGTTCAGCAATAAAGAAAAAAAAACAAAGCCTAAAAGTCAATAATTAACGGTTCATAACTCAATCTGATAGTTGGGGCATAAATAAATAGTTGGGGCTAAGCAGCACCAGATTAGAATTTAGGCCACTTGTGTGGGCAAAATTCCAGTTAGACCACATCAATGTGAAAAGTTAGAGAGCAGTCATGCTGGGCCATAGAAACTCACATCTCACAGAAACTCACCAGCAAAACTGCCCCAACACTGGCCAACAGAAAATATCAGGATCACACTAAATAAATCAGATGTCTTTAGCATATGTCACAATACCTATCTTTTGCATAGTCAGAGGTTTGGGCAAAAGTCTTCCTCCTGAATCACTCAAAGATAAGATTTTTTTTTTAAAGAGAAATTTACTCATTAGAGAAAATACAAACTTTGTTTTCTGTTATCCCAAACCATCCAGATCACAACTTAAATCAACATAAAGAGTTTATGTAAAAGAACATATTATAATCTCTGTTCAAATGCATCTCACCAGCTCCCCAAGGACTCTTCCACATAGAAAAAATTCCTAGACAAATGAAGTACTTTTCTACTGTCTGCAATATAAGTAGCTAAGAATTGACTGAAACTGAATTCAGACCTCAAACTTTTTGTACATTTTGACTCTCAACAAGAATATGCAACTCAAAAGTCCTGTACCACACTTCAAAGACATCTTAGACTTTTATATTGTCCTACTTGTCCTGTGCTTTTAAAGATGCACACTTCATAATACATTTCTTTAGGAACACTTCTTTTGTTCAAGTTTTCTTGTTAACGTTGCTGAGAGGTTATCTATACACAAAGAAGTATTGCAAGAATGTTTACTGTAAAGCAAACTTAACCAAACTTGGTTTACACCTGCTTTTTTCACCACATGGCAAGAAACGTGTGTAGAGAACCCCAATTCCTTCCCTCAAATATAAAAGTCTTTTAAATTATGCCTTTCATGCATAATTTAAGGAGCCAAAGGCAATTGCTTTTGTTCCCTCTTTTCCCTTCATAGATTAAGTGGGGGAAAAACAGTCTTAATCATTTTGTACATTAAAGATGTCAAATCAAATAAAAGTCATGATTTTAAATACATTATAAATAAGTTTTAATTTATTAAGAATCCAACTTGAGTATAATAATGCATCTATCTGCATTAGCTTTTACATCAAAGAAACAAAGCAGCTTGAATCTTTGAAATCCTTTTTAAAAAGGCTAACTGTTCTTTGAACTACAAAAAGAAGTAAGTCAACAAAAAAAAATTACTGCCTTTTGGTAAACCACTATGCTGGTTTTGATGAGTTGTTGAAACAAGTTGGTTTCTTGCCATTTCATTTGAGTAATTTTGCCTTTGCTTATAAACTAGTTCTGTTAATGATCAAGCATTCTGAGCTTTTTACTGCATTTTCCTCCTTATTTATACCTTGGCAGTTTTTAACTATGGCATTTGAATGCCCTTAAATATATGCTAAGAGATCTTTTGTAAGGTTACAGAATGGTCTGAGTAACAATGCACTACAATTTATTCTTCATTTAAATAATGGCTA
Source organism: Luscinia megarhynchos (assembly GCA_034336665.1). NCBI lineage: Eukaryota > Metazoa > Chordata > Aves > Passeriformes > Muscicapidae > Luscinia > Luscinia megarhynchos. The sequence continues at coordinate 62,750,050 of CM067592.1, forward strand.
TGGCTGATGTAAAAATACATCATGACGCAGTAACTCCAAAGAGTTCCTAAAAGGTTACAGACATGGCTATGAAGGCCCTCTATTCTAATAAGCAACTCTGTCCAAGATAGCAATTAAACTGATGCTTTAGAATTAAGCACATACAAAGCCAAAGGATTTAGGTAAATGGTTAAATACTTTACTGAAATGAGGCCTAACTGTACAGAAGGCACTCTACTAAGCAGTGAATCTGCATGGACTAAATGTAAAATTATTCATTATTGTGCTAATGTCAGAGGAAAACTACTGCAGCCAAAGAAAAATGTGTGAACACAGCATTTTATGATATGAAACATGATAATGAAGAACTTCATACTGAGAATCATTTATTACCAATATTATTAAAGTAATTCCTCTTAAATCTTTCATTTAATTACTCTGTCTCCGGGAAACTGAACTACAGATATCTTAGTGGTCAATACCTGACTCTTAATTCACAGAGGGAAAGGGTTAAAAAGCTTTTACTTTAATGAGTGGGCACTTTTATAGCACACAAAAAAATGTTCTTACTGGGATTAACATTTTAAATATGGTTCTTCAGTCCATTAGAAGGTTGTGACTTTACCACCACTATCTCCACACTAAGCAAGATAAGAAATTATCTGAGGCTTTATCAATGCACTATCATTGATCTTTACCAGTAATCTGGATGTAGGTGGCATCACAGAATTTCTATGTGCTCAAACATTAAAGCTTAATTCACTTCAGCCATGTAATTTTCTTGCTTTTGTATGCTGAGACGATGCTGTTGATTAAATATTCAGGAAGCAAAGGACTAAAAACACTACTGGCTCCACTGGTTAGTATCAGCTCTGTGTGTGTGTGTGTGTGTGTATGCTGTGTAGGAACACAGTCTGTTCAAATGAGTGTGCTGGTAACACATGAGATACGGAATATTCTCTCTTGTTAACGCACTACAAATGAGTAAATTTGTGTAAAGGCTAATTGAAACCTGTTCTTCCTTCCAAAATCAATTATTTTAAACTTCTCAACCTGAAACATAGAGATCATTTTCTGGTGCAGCATAACAGAAATACTACTTAATATGTTGGGGTTGATTGGCTAGACATTGTTTAATCATTTCTATGGTCTTAAAATTAGATTTTTTTATCTGCTGAACATTGCTGTTTAAATTCTCCAAAATATATAAAACTCGAGAATCTTCATTCTGCTAACACTGAAAAAAAACCAGCCACTGTTTCCAAATTTTATTAAACTGCAGCTGAAGCAATTTCACATAGATACAAAACAGCCACTTAGTAACCTGAGGTCTTCCATCAACAAGTACAGAAAAAGAATCATCTTGACGCGACCAATTACTTTTAAAAATAAATTTTAAATGGTGTAAAACTCCCACACTGTCTCAAGAATGGATTCTAACCGTCATTAGTAATGGAAAGAATCTGTGTTCTGAAATTAAAAAATAAATCTTAAGCCCTTTTTGTTACTCCATACTTTTTAATGCCACAGAAATATTAAGAAATCTATATTATTAGTATTAATTTAGATATCAAGTAGACCACTTGGGCAGACAAACTCCAGCTAAGCAGAACAGCATCAGCTGTGTGCAAAAATAATACAGGAAAATCAGAATTAATGACTGAAACAGGCTGCAGGTACTAGGAGCATATTGCTTTTTAAAACACCAAGGCTCACCCCACGACACCCTCAAGTTGTGTATTTGATTACATAGCTGACTGTTTAAATATATGGGTTTATGCATGAAAATAAATGTTACTGATAGAAATACAGAATTAGGTACACATTTACAACACATGCATGGTATACCAAAATAATGTCTACAATTTCATGCTACACACTAGCAACTAAAATTCCATTTGCTGTCTAGGCTGGTAAGCTTTCTTTTTTGAATACAGTTCATGCCTTCTGGAATCAGAGTAATTTAAATAAGCGTGAACACAACCCAGCATTTCAAGAGAAGAAAAGAGGATTTTAATGACAACAGGTGGAGCAAAACAGGTATTACTCAAATACTTGTTGATAGGATTCAAGAGTGCTCAAGGCCATCTGATGCTAGGGCCGCAGGAGAAATCAGCAGAGACCTAACCTAGCTAATTGTCTGCCTTGATTGTGATGGTTCTGATTAGAAGAATAATCAGCTCTCAGCAGCCCTTAGGCAAAAATGCCAACTGAGGTCTTTTTTTTTTCGTGTCTGATGATGGTGCACTGCAGAATGAATGCCAGATCATATCATCAAACTACTCTTCCAAATATTAAAGAGGTTCCTATATGAACAAAACCAATAATTCCTCTTGTTATTAGCTTGAACATTCTCCTTCTGTCACGTTGAGACCACATTCATACAGGCTGAAAAAATACTGACCTCCAGTTTTTCTTGGATACAGAGAACCAGTCACACTTTATGACTGAAAAAGAAGAGTTGTATCATTTCAGCAGTCCTGGACCAGCAAAAGGCTATCTAAGGCTTAATTAAATTACTAATGGTTGACACAAAAAAAAATTTTAATTCTTTTTTACTGCTGTTTTGAGTGATTTTACCTAAAATCCATTCATAACAAAACACTCCCTTTCCCTTCTCTAATTGACTACACCACCTCTACCATTTTTTCAGTACATGATTTACATTCCTAGTCATTGGGAAAAGTTAAAGCCTCATATATTCAAAACAGATTTCATCTTATGTTTTCTCAATATGCTGTCTTCTGTACTATGGGATTTCTGGTTTCTGACTGCAATATTTTTACCCTTCCATTAGCTGCTGTTGTAAAAAAAAGCTGAGTATTCATTTGAATGCAAATATGTATTGACAATTACATTCCCAGGCTAGTAATTTTAAGATACCCATTTTGCCACTATTTTTGCACCCAGGTACAATAGCTGATTTAATTGCTTCTAAAACAGTTAAGTATATCACACATAAAGTAAAAAGCAAAGGAACAAAGGAGCTCAAAACAGCTTTTCATAATGATCTAGCTATAATACACACAGAAGGAAAGACTTAAGAGCAGCTTTCAGTGCTTCAGTTGTGCAAGAAGATCTAGGCACCCCTCCTCAGAGCTGACTGAAAAAGTGCACCAAACATATGCCTGCAAAATAATTATCTACAATATGATACCAGCCATTTAATAAGGGAAAGCAAAGTCTGAAACAACTTATCTTTCATGTCCTCCCTTTAAGAATGTCCACATTAATAAAATTAAATACCTCATTGACAACAAGTCATAAATGTCTGAACAGCAAAAAAAAAATTAAAATCAACAGTCACTAAGTATATTTGACACCTGAAGGTAATTACACGTATGGGAATCCTGACAGGAGATTTCTCCTGTTCCCATTTTGAGCTATCTATCTTCTGGAAAGTTCACTGAAAGAATGTGTCAAACTGTCTATTAAAAGGACAACCAAAATATGCAATAAACACATCCATATTTTAGCCTCTGACCCTTGAAAGCCAGCACATTTTTTACATTTTTCCAGTCAGGATAAACAAGAATCAGCTAGCTGTGCGTATCTGTGTCTGGTCTGGGGGGAGATGTGCAGAACCCTTACATTTACAGCTGTCAAGTGTGCTGCCGGAAATCATCTAACCAAAGAAGGAATCGGTAAATGTGTGAAAGAGTTTATTGCAAGACTAGTTATAGATGTGTCAGGAGACCGTATGTCTTTGCCAAATAGAAATTTTCTTGAAAGGGCAACTGTATCCAGCACCAAAAGAGAAAACGGCCTTTTTTTCCCCATCACCAGCTCCCTCCAGCTGTCTCTCCTCAACACTGTAGTCCGGGCTTAAAGTATTCTAGAAACAAAAACTTTTTCAGATGGCTCAGTGTGAGCTGTTCATTTCACCACGACTTCTAATGAACTGTAAAACCAACATTTTGGTTCAGTTAACACTGGCATTCCAGCTCCCATAATATATGACAGCCCTAACTTACTGAAGCAGAACCTCCAGTCTTGACTCTTCAGTGTGCAGGTTTCACCTACATAGTTTTGTTTTGCAAGCAGGATTTTCAGTCTTTTTTTAATGCATGTATACACACACGCACCTCCTACATCTTACCTTGGGATAAACAAATATATGTTTATACATACTTCTTCAAGTACTCTTCTCATGTGAAATCCAGTAAGCCACTCAACAACACTGCAATTAGAACTAATAGATAATTAAAACAACTTTTGATTGCATTTCTCTTTTCACTTATTAACCCTATTGATGCCTGCTGGTTTATATTGATGTGACTGACAGGACAAGTCAAGGGCATTGTCTGTGCTCCTATAAAGCCTGGCCACTGTCAGAACTGAGCCAGCCTTGCTGAGCCAGAACTTGCTCCTCTGTTTATCACCTCATTCCCAGCCTACAGAGAGGTACTGGTGGACCTGTTATGCTAAACTGTTTGTGGCCCTCTCCTCAACTCCATAAATTGGGCTGAAGGTTTCCTCCAGCCCCCAAAAGCAGCATGCAGTCTTAGGAGTGCACAGCAACACTACAGACAACAGAAGAGCAAGCTACTCTCAAAACTGCCATATAGCCAGGCAAGATTTGCCTGAACAAGTTGAGCATGAAGCTGAATTACTTTCAAGGTTTGTAGCACTCAATGTCTGCTTCAGCTGAAAGACACATCCCAGACCTTTCAGTACCCATTAAGACTGCAGAAAATTTAAACATCCTCTTGGTACAAATAGTAAAAGTCTCAGTGTAAACAAATGTTCTTATGAGCTTAACCAAACCACTGATGACCCATAAGTAGTCTCACACAAGGGTCAGTGCAGAAGAGTTTCCTTACTCAGTGACTTATTACAGCTTCAGGAAACAACTTGGGTTTTTGCACTCTAAATCCCCTTTGTCAGTAAAGCTAAGATTTACATCACCAATAAATGTTCAGCAGAGACAATTTGGATTGGGCTGGCTGGGTTACATCCAATATCTACAAAACTCTCACATTTTTGTTTACAGCCTACCCTGATGGATTTTGCAGATCAACATCAAACACATTCATTGACAGCAGAATAACTGTGCTGAGTCCTACTGAATCACTATTTGCAGTGAAAGGCTGTAAGACACCATGCTTCTAATCTTAAGATAGAGACAATAGTTCTACACTCTTGTCTGTTCTGGTCTAAAGCCCTGACAAATCAAGGCTGTTATTTTCAATCCAGATGACATTCTCCACAGCAGGGCTCTTTTGACTTAAACACAGCTCCCACAGCAGGAAAGGTAAGCAACAGCAGACAGCTTTTAAGGCTTCACCCCTCTAACTTACCAACTGGGAACGTGAACAGAAGCCTTTCACTACGCATACAGACTTCTCAGCAGGATCTTGAATACTCAGAGGATTGCACCTCTCAGCCACTCAGTACCTGATTAGGTATTATTCTGAGTGAGACCCATTAGGTAATGAGCACCAAGTGTCACAGTACAATGATGAGGTTGCTACCACAGGGGCTCCCTGTAGCCCTGTTTTCTCCTGCAAAAAACCCAAATTTCTGCACAATGCTGGAGTAAAGTATAAGAAGTGATCAAGGCATTTTGAGACACCGGAAAAGAACAATACATTAATAAATACATCAAATTAGACCCTACTTCCATTATCCACCTTATTTCCTTGCCCATTATGGCTGAAAACAAAAAGGCAGGTAGACAGTCTCCATGAGAGAAGATAAAGCACCAAGTCATAGAGATGGGACCTAAACAAACACAGTCCAGTGTTGGCGACATAACAAACTTCCTGTGCACAAGCCTACCTCAGGTTTTCTCTGGCAAAAACAGCAGTATATCTCTGCTGTGGGAAAATAACCACAGATGACTGAACCATTTGAGTACTATGAGGACATATAAATATCCAGTTAGGAAGATGAGAGGACCAGTACAGCCAACTTTCAGATTTATCTGCTATTCCTACAATTTCCACATTTGGTTTTGTTTTCTGCAATGCAATTTGAACAGTTGCACAGACAGGAGACTTGCCAACAGCAGGAGTAGTTTCTGCCACCTGAACTTCACCCAAATCCCTTCATACAGTCAGAAGATATAGAAGCTCTCACATAAGACTGTTTCCTTGCTGAAGGCAAGGCATCAGCTGGAAAGAACTAGCTGTGGCATGTAGGATGAATAAATGAATAAGCATTATTGTGCAAATAACTTTTGGGTTTGAACAAGAGAAGCATTTAACTCTTAATTTAATTAATATTTTCTTAAATTTAGATTTTCTTTTTATATGCTAAAATAACTGTTTCACTCTTTGCAACTGTTTTGCCTAAAACCATTCAAAGAATTGAACATGATGTTATGGATACCTTTAGTCCACCTGAATCTAAGTTTTAATTATGATTTTCATGCAAAGAAAAACAGCCAGAAAATAGAAGTCAGTGAAACAATTTGATTTTCTTCCTCTCTCAATAAATACTAAACAGACATTTCAGGAGCAAACATAATAGAAGTCAGCTCCTTTCACAAGAGGCAGTAGTGCTCTCATACAAATGAGAGGAGAATGAGTGAAAATACATGAAACAAACAACTAGTGTTTGGGATGCATAGTGTGTGAACATAATATTATAAAAGGAGCAATGAGAAGATGGTGCTGTCACAGAGACCAGTTTCATCTATGCAAGGGCTCAGAGGTCAGAAGGAATCCAAAGCACCCTCCTCCTCTTTCTCCACACCTTCTTTTGCACTGTGTTTCGTGTCAGAAGTGATTCCTGGGGCTTACCTGTGCCCCAGCTGCCTTCCTGCTTCAGGGCTAGGGACCCCTCCAGAGGGCAGCAGTCGGCAGAACAGCACTGCTTGGTGGGCAGGATGAATGACAGGGGAACCCCTGCTGCCTCCCTTCACACTGGATCAGGTCTCAAGGACATACTTGCCAAATGCAAGTCACCAGGCATATGCAGCACCTGGCAGCCCTCCCTAGAAATCTGGCTGGAAGAGTTTCTTTCCCCTTTAACCTATTTTATTACTATTACTTTATTTTGTTTTAAATAACGCATAATGTTTTGTTTAGGCACTTTATAGCCCTGCTGCCACACTGTAAAGTCTCAAGTGTGCACAAAAAAAAAAAAGTGACAAAATGCCTCAGGGAGCTAGTTTGCAGTACATGAGGTAACACCAGCTTTGTAATTTAATTCCCAGTGCATTTTGCACACTTGAGAGTTAGAAATATAATCAAGCAAAGTTTCAGGGAGAAAGTTTCATCAGGTTGTAAGGGACAAAAAAAAGAAGGGACAGTGAAGTCCATTCCAGAGAAGAAATGCATAAGAGGTAGGCAACTGCCAGTGAAGGAATATGCTGAAATTTGTCCTCGGTGGATACATTTACAGCATGAGCTGCCGAAGGTCAATGAGTGCACCTGTGTACCTTACAAGGCAAGCAAATGGGACAAGGCAGAGAGGAACAGTAACTGCCCTGACATAACCGAAGTCATTCTGCCATCCTTTTCTGATTGATTTCATATTTTGATCTTTTAAGTTAGCTCCAACTTGTGAAAAAATGTTCCAGAGACCATTCAGGAAACAGAGTTGGACATTAAGAATGTGAAATTATCACAGAGCATGCATTCCCCAATTCCTAACACATATAATACACCAGCAACACCTTCTAGATTTCTTTTTCTCCATATTTACTAAGCTTGTAACAACATATTGTTCCCTCATTCATGCTATAAACTGCATCTCATCAACACAAGAAATACAACAGAGCCCAGGATTTGGCAAGACTGGCTTGCCAAGTCAATGGCTTTGAACAGAATTACATCCAATAAGCAATTACAGCTAGGCATGGCCATTTTCTGCCAAACAGTCAAGACAGGGACCTTTTCCTAACCTCATTTAACTTTTTGCCTGTAACAAAGTAAAAGGACTGATTTATAAAGAATTCAGAGTGTATCTGCTTTTTGACTTAGCACCTGCTTTGTACATATTGATGAGACAAGGAAAAACCTGAAAGTGGATCAAAGAAGGCCGACGTGTCACAAAGAAAGAAGCTGTGGACTCCATCCATTTTTTGGCCATGCCTTCTACTACTGCAAGCTGACCATTTTTGCTCAAAAGAGTATGCAAACTATCCCTAAGTGCAAAATGGATACAGCATAAATAGATTTGGTAACACAGATATCTCGTAAGAATAATGAGGTTCAGCGGCAGCCTATCACACAGAAAGCATATCGGCATAACTGATTTTCTAAACAGCTAAAATAAGATATAATTCGACTAAGGAAAAATACAAAAGAGAACATTTATGGTTGACATAACATTCCTTTGCATTTTTAATACATTATTTGATGGGAAAACCAGTAATTGAAGTTACATTGAATCATATTCCCCTTACAATTAACTCTGATCACATCAAATGAAAAACTGGGAACATCTTGCCCAACTAATCCTTATTACCAGCTAAGTCCAAGTACTTCTAAAAAGAAGTTGTTGGTACAAAACACTCCAGAAAAAGCAGCATATCCATCTGAATATCTCCAGTTTTAAAATTTCCAGTTATCTAGATTCTCCACAGCTATTTTGAAACACAGACAAGTTGGACAAGTCATTACTCAAAAAGAAAATGGTAGGATATTGTATAATTGTGAACAATTCACAGCATGTGCACAATGGACATCAATTTATTCTTAGTCAAGAACGTATACATAGCCTTGAGTGGTATTTTCCTCTGACTAGCCATTCAAGCTGTTCAGTAGAACTCGGTGACTACTGTCATCCCTGAATTACCTAAGGTAAGAGGCAAGCAAATACTGTGAGTAACAGAAAAGTCTGGGTAACATACTACTGGATATTTTACTTCAATACATTCACTTGGGTTCATAAAGTCCTGCTAGATATGCATTAGCACAGCTTTGCCAGCCATTACATCGGCTCCAGAGGCACTCAGCAGACACTCTGTCAATCTCTCAGGTCTTACACACATGAGATAAACTTGATGGCAGGACAAGTGTCTTCTTTTAGAGCTTCCAGCTCCTCGGCAGCTCACGGGTTTTAAGCCCTGCCTAGCTTTTCTCCCTCTCCTCTCCAGAAGAAAGTGGCACAGGTGCCTGTCAGGCTCCCTGCCCTGCAGCCACGCACGGCTCTCGGTCTGGCACTGGGACCCCTCCAGCTTCAACACCAGGAGATCTGCTTTCCCTTTTACCTCCTGCCCCTCTCAGAGCTTCCCAGAAAGGAGGGGATGCCCCGGGCCCATGCCAGCAGCATGTGGAAGTACCTGCATCTGGGCAGTCCCACACTGACCCCTTGCTCGTCATACAGCTGAAAAGTGTAGTGACAATAGAATCCAGGCTGCCTTCTCAGGCAGCAAACAGTAACAATCAATTTGAAGCACAATAGACACTAAACAAGCACAACAGTAAGCTGATTAACTGATTTAATCAAGCTGATTTTTAAAAAAGTCAATTATCTAATACAGGCAATACCTTTAAATAACCATCGAACTTATTCAATGGCTCCAGCAATAATAGAAATAATAGAAATATAATAGAAAATTAAACTGATTTCTGAATTTCTTTCTAAATATTTAAAGGTTTGAAAAAAGCCTAGAAATTGAGAAGGAACTTTCTGCTTCAGGCAATACAACGTCCAGTGTGTCCTACATGCAGTAACTTCTTGATCAGCTATTTCCTCCAATTATTTCCTTTTCAGAGCTATCTTTTTTAGGTTTGCCTTAATATACCTTGGGTATATCAGATGGTCAATGAAACTACAGTAATTGGACTTCATGCTGAAGATCTTAACTGCATGCAGTTATTTGACAAGACAAAGACAGAAGCTTTTCGGTTCACATAATAAGCTTTTGGCTGAAGCATCAAGTCTTGCACTGAAAAATGTATTAAATAAAAAGAAAATAAAATATCTGTTCCACTGATGAGTTGGTGTTAGTACTGTAAATTCAACTGCAGGTTTTGTTCCAAGTAAGCTACCCACAATGCTGCATAAAAACCAATTTAATACAGAAAGTCTGGACCTGTTTCCATTATTATCACAGGGAACTCTATCAATATCTTAAACTAGATTTCACAAAATCTCTCGCTTCTTGGCAGCAGATTTAAAAATAAAATATTTGTTAAAAAAATAATCAACGCCTGAGCAGCTAGGCCTTCAGTCATGATTTTTCTAATGAGTCTCACATGCGCTTTTAAAAGCTCTCTTTTTTTTTGAGGTTTAGACTAGTCACTCTTACAAAACAGAAATACTTCTGTTTACAACAGAAAACTTCTGTTTTTACTACGACAGCTTCACGAGAAGGAAAACAGAAAAGCAATATAACCTAAGAAGTTCAATCAAAACAGCTGGATACTAACACTATGCCTGAAAAAAACACGGTTTTCTTAAACAAATATAAGGAAGTATTACCACTGAATTGCTTCCCTTAAGGAGTGGACCTCTATCTGTATGTTTGAGACTTAATGTTGCTTTTACACTGTATGACCTTTCTCTGAACAATCCCAAAAGCCTCTTCCCAGCCAAAAATTTCAGAAATGGATAGAATACCTCTTAAATCACTATGTAGCAAGGAAATAGATTAAGCTAAAAATATGTTTTCTAAAAAAGCATTCAGAAATAAAATCACTAGGGCTTAACACTGCAAACAAAGTAAGAATGTAATATTGATATAAATCAGAACTGTAAACAATGGAATTACTGGATCTAGAGAATATGGCTGAGAAAACTCTTGCCAGAATTGTTCTACTAGTGGTATAGGTGGATAGGTTTCCCCTCACAACAGCTGAATATATCCTTTACATAGTTTTATATAAATCCATACCATTTTCTTCTTTCTTTTGAGGAAGGGAGAGGGAAGCAACATGGAGAGAAAAAGGGAGTGAGAGGCTCTAATCTGAAAATGCCACAATGGTGCAGGACTCATGATCTGTTTTAAATGTATAAAGATGCAGTCATTAACCTATATATCCAGGAATGAAGTGTTTATCTGGCAAACCTCTTCTAAGCACAGCACTAATTTTCTGTTATGCAGGGTTCACTTTCAGTAAAGCAGGAGGGGATTTAATCGTAAAGGAAAGTTACTCGAAGCAATATATAAAATTTAAAGAGCACTGAAGAACTTTAAGTATGAAAAGCTTTTAAGATACAGTAGAAGCAATTACCTGCTGATACAGCATCAGGAGGAAATTTATTAGACACAATTTCACAAAGACAAATAAGAGGCACTCTTGCTCTGAAGCAAGTTCCTGCAAAGTATTTTGGCCCTGGCTTTTCCAATAAAATGCTGCAGCTTTTCATTCCCTGTCCAGCATGTAATTTCACTTCTTGACTGAGATAATGGAGTGATACAATTCAGGTTTCCACCACACTCCAAACTGTCCTAAATTTGCAAAGAAAAGCTGCTGCAGGTTGCATCTCCTTAACAAAACTGAAACAAACTTCAGCTGAAATAAACTTGCTACAATATCTCAATTATCATTTTCTTCAACAGAACCTGGAATTAAATTAAATACTGTATAAGGCAGGTAGTTATACAAAAAAGAAATGTACAGGGAAAAGATAAACATCTGGAGAACAGTATACTGCTTCTCATTCCAAGCTCTTTTGTTTAAGCTCTTTTGTTTTGTTTGTTGTTTTTTTCCCCATCTTTGATGTCAGTTCATGGAGCTGTGGGCAAAACAGCACCAAAATGTTTATACTTGTGACCCAAACATAATCAACCATTTTTTTCTTTAGTGACCACTTTATAATACAGATTTTTGCTTGTACCACCAGTTGGTTTTTTCACACAAGAAGGTGACTGCATGTACCCTGCTGTAAACAAAGGACTGTTGTTGAATCTGTTGATTTTTAAAAATACAGCTCCTTTTCTTTATGCTTGCATTCCTTCTATTGTTTAGCATGGTCTTACACTGACTTAAGAAGTACTCAGAAATGAAGTGGCACTTCTTTCTATCCTGCTTCCTATTTCCTTGAAACCTTCTTCAGCTTGCAATAGATTTAAGATTCTCTTATGACAGCTATTTAAAACTGAAAACAAAACCTTGGGCAAAGAAAATTCATTGATGTATTCTTTCTGCAAACATGGTTTAACATGTTGGCCAAGCCCAGACTGTTCTCATGTCACAGTAACTACAGAGAGAATTCAGACCTTTCCAGTTGAGAACAGATGAAGCAGATAATCAAAATGCTTATTACAATTTACTCCTAAGTAAATTCATCATAGGTACAGAAAAAATTCACTGAACACTTAACCATGTAGAGTTCCCATCAATTTTTATTTCTGTTTTTCTAACGGGACTTCCACTTAACAAAATTATTTTGTCCAAACACATCAGCCTCACAGCTCGGGGACAGCCAAGAATGTAGACAAAAGCCAGAGCAAGGTCATGGCAAAACAGTCCTCCCAAATTCCAGGGAAGGGAATGCATAGCCAGGCTCTTTACACTCCCTACCTCCTACATAGTGTGCAGAACCAAGTCGCACAGACCATTCATGTACCTTGTGACTACAATAACAGTTACAAAACTGTAACTGGGGCCCGGAAAGAGAAGTTGAAAATGAATGATCACCCACATGTATAGCATACATGCTATAGTAGGGAACCTCATACTCACACAATTGTGTAAGGGTATATAAATATCTAGTCAGGGCATTTCAATAAGCCTAAGCGTAGCCAAAGTAAAACTCAACATTCCACTCAGATGTGTCAATTCAAATAAGGAAAGCCAAAATATGTTTGCACTGATAATTCTTTTTTGAACATTTCTTAGCAGGGATTAAGTATCTTTCTTGTCCACTAGGATACATTACACTCACACACATGCACGGGCACCTAAGAGGACATTCTTCTAGGACTTGATGTGACAGTCACCTGAACAACTGTGAAGCCAGCACAAATTATAATTTGCATGGATATTCAAGGAGTATGTTTCAGCAGATGCAACAGTACAGCACAAATCATAAAACATTAGAGGATAAAGAAATGAATGCTTGTTTTATAGACATAGATTTTTTTTTCCAGACTGCAGAGTAGACAAGCACTTACTAAAGCTGGAAAAATTTATGGTGCTTGTTACTTAAATTCTCATTTCATCTCTCAGGGGGTTAGCATCTATTTCTCAGCTTTTCATATCTATATTCTGTAAGAAACAGATTTGCTAGGTTGTTCATATGGGATTATTTGCCTCGCCTGACTTTTAGATGAGAAGGATGTGTTTCACCATCTCTCTTCTGGTCTCTGCAGAATTGCACTTGTGTTTCCCTTGAAACAGAAAACTAATATGTATGTCAGGTGCAAAGCTAGCATAGATTAGATGGAACAAATATATCTACATAAAATCTGTCTTGAATGATATTTAAAAGAACATTAAAACACAAATGCTTATTTATTTAAGTAGGAGAACTCTTGAAAATGCTTTTTTTCCAAAGCCTGAAAGTTGAAAACCAGTTAATCACCAAATAAAATGGGATTCTAACAAAGGTTTAAACAGGCAAGATATACATGGGAAAAAAAAAAAAAACAAGAATTAAAATTTCATTTTAAACAATCTTCCTTAGGCAGGGAAGGGAAAAGTTGCTTTTAATGACAGTATTTTTAGCATGTACTACATGTACTTTCAACAAAAAAAGGGGAGAAGATGTTTTTGAGAAAACAAAATAATGGTTGTACTCTAAGGAGAACAGAAGAAAATTAATTCCATAGTTTCTCACTTGTCAGATTGTGATTGTAAGGTTTCAGCTCATGCCAGAAGTGATGCTTTCACAGACATTCCAGAATTATAATCATGCCAATCAATATTATTTAGAGGAGTGGGCTCACCTTCCAAAGGTGTTTTTGAAATACTCCAGTATTCAACTATAACACTCCTATGTTTCAAAGAGTTCCCTGGGGTCCTACAATAAAAGCTCTCCTCCACCTCCTCCTTCCTTTTGCACACACAGGTATTTTGTTTTTCGGAACCAACTTTGAATCAGCAGCTCTGACAGGTCTAAGAACTGAAGTAATAGGTTAAATGCCAAGATTAACCATTTGTGCTCCAAGAAAACAGAACACAGATGTGGTGTGCTTTAGTGATTTAGTGAAAATGGACCTAAAAAATATCATTAAAATAAAATTAAATACTAGTATGTATTGCATTACAGAACACTGGCTCTAGACAGTTAGTGGACAAAACCTTTCTTATATAAAAGAAATAACGTTAATATTCACACAATAAAATGTCTGCTAATCTCCAGCTGACAATGGAAGGAAGTGAACAGAAGCAAGTAAGACAAGGATGGTTTTCCCCTCTCTGTTTTTTCTTTTTTTTTTTTCTTGTTCTGCCCTGTCCTGCAAAGCTCTGCTCCTTCTGCAGTTTCCCCATCTCATTTATGTGGAGAACCTCCTAGTGATGGAAACAAGAATTTGCACAACAGAATGGCACTCTGTTCAAGGAACTTCTTAGACCAATAAGCAGAAGGAAAGAGTTTTTCCAGACAGGAAATCCTCTCTGTTTCCAGCCTCCATAAGGCAGTCAGGCTGGAGAGAAAGACTCAAATTTAATTTTTGACAAATTTTCTTTTGAAATAGCAAATAGAAGAGGGAAGCACCAGTAAATTGACACACATTTGTACTTGGTACTAGTCTAGCACAAAAATTCCACCTTGGCTGGTCCAAAAAACAGCAATGCACTGTCCACACAGACTGGCACAAAAACATGAGGAATATGCTGCTCCACTGCTATATTCATGAACATTCTCTCTACTGTACTTAGGTAGAGTTAAACGTGTGTTGTTTTGATGTGCCTCTACTTAGACTCTCAGACATTTTCTCTCTTGCTCCGTCTCACCAGACAAAAAGGCACTTCAACCATCCTCATGGTCATTGCTGAGGCTGATGAGATGATCTTACTACTTTTAACTGTTTTAATGACAAAAGATACTAATCCTTCAATACTTTCAATGCAAGTATTTGTTTGCTTTGACAAAGTGAAGAGACCATTGTTGTAGCCATTCTTTCATTCTACAACACATCTAAATGCATAAATCTGGTGCTCAGTGGCAGTCTGAAACAGACTAAGGGTTGTTTGACTTCATAAAGAGCTTAAGTCTGGTACAAAGGAACAAGATGAAATCAAGTAATCTAGAATGGTAAAGCTGCAGACCACAACTGTCAGCTTGACCTTTCTCCTGTGTAATTTTTCCATCCTTACCAATATGTCTTCCAGCTCAAGAGAATGCACAAATAAGACAAAGAAAGCCACATCCCTTCTCTACCAGTGAACACCATTATATATTTCCATACAATAAACAATTTTGTCTGTGCAATTTAGCCTCTAAGGAAACTTTGACTAACTAAAATACAGTAGAAACAATTTCAAGGAGAAAAAGAAGAATATATCTAAATTATACCTTCCCAGAAAAAGATGTCATATGTAGTTCTTCCCTCATAAAGTGATTTCAAGTGCTATTTCAATGTAAGAACATTCTGTAATGATGAAATATGAAAAGATGATGATTTCCTCAAAATAGGAGGACATTAACAATTAAGTGTTAATGTGAACACTGTTATATTAAGGCAATTATAACTGTATTCCATGAAGAGCAATGGAAATAATTACTCTTATTCTCAAGTGACAGATCCAAGCCAATGAGATTCCCAATCTTTAATTCATTAGATGGGCAGTTCTCACTTCCAAGTGTAAGAAAGAATCAGCCTTTCTTTATTGGAAAGGTATCTCCTATCTTTCATTACTGAAGTGTGCGTGCACCTTCACTTCTGTTTGATAATATCAAGCTGCAAGCTGAAGACATTTTCAGGATATCCCGCCATCTCCAGGTGCAATATCCTTCTAATCAATATTGGTCACCTCTTCCAGGCTCCTTTGAATGCAAGGTTCACCCAGAATCAAGTAGCAGTCATGCTTATAATACACAAGGGACTCCCCAGCTGATGGTTCTCTGACCCAGTCTTAAAAAAAAAAACCTTAAGTGAGAAGAGGTGCATGACAGAGCACACTTATCACTTAAAATCTGCTGTACACAGAAGCTGGCCCTTATTAAGTTGCATACTAATGTTTGGCTGCCAGTTATATTTTAAATCTAAATCTTCCAAGAAACAAAGAATGTCACAGTACTTTCCAAGGGATAATTGAGCTTTGATAAATTACTGGGAAGAGAAAAATGCAAGAAATCTTATAATCCTATTTCTGACTTTAAAAAGCAAAACAAGCCTAAGTGCAAGTAAAACAATGCAGAAAATAAATGAAATTGGGCATAATGACATCACCAATGCCTCTAACCACCAAATAGATACTGAAACCTTTCCATCCTCATAAGCCTGATTCTTTGCTGACTTTTATATATTATCACTCCACACTCTCCATATTAAACACAGAGGTACTAGTTGGTTGTAATAATTAGGAAAGCTTGCCAAAAAGATGTTAGCACAAGGAATGCGTCAGGTGACACACCAGTGCCTCCAAGCACCCTGGGACCTGTCAACCTCTGTAACTATATCCTCCCGGCCTGTCACAGTAGAGTTAATTAGAAACATCTGTAGTATAGAGACCAAGCAGAGGCAGTGGAGGCAGCTTATTTGCACAAGAAAGGTACAAGTCATGTGGGAGGTAAAGAACGTGGAATCACAAACAGATACAGATCAGTTACATGAAACTGATCGGTTATCTGAGATATAGACACTTCTGAAATGAAACTGCCCAAGTGATGCAAATGCAAAACTGATGAAAAGTCTTAACTGCAACACTGGCAAGCTGACATACTGGAATCTTCACACTGAAGTCTCCACTGACATGCAAAGCACCGTTTATCTCTTCAGCCATTGTGTCTACTCCACTGTTCCTCTGAGAAATGAACTGCATTACCTTCACCCTATATTTTTGCTAAGGACCTTATGAAAAGCTAAAAATGGCCATCTGCTTATCAGACACCTTATAACAAGCAAGATCTTTTGATTCCCCTCTTCTCCCAAAATGAGATGTACTTTGGAAAAATTCTGTTAAAGATGAAACTACAGTTTTCTGGTTTTCCTATTCCCCAAGCAGTCTACGATAATGTGCCACAATTTGGATCTGTATGAATAAATATTATACACCAAACAGAAATCAAGAAATTCAAGTGGTAAAATAAATTTATGGCTGGAAGACAGCTTGGTAGAATTGTGCACATGCACAAATACATCTCAGAGAGCTCTGTGTTCCTACAACTCCATCCTCATACTTCCCCATTAGATATCTAGGGCTTTTAATAAATTAATACAGGATCACTGCAGATGTTCAGGCTGATCTCTCCTCTTTTCAACTATTGAGTTTTTTTCCATGCCTGAGCACATCGAAACTTGTCAGAGAAAATAAACTGAAAAACAAAAAAAAATAATCAATTTTGTTTAATCTGTAGGATAAATAATTAAAGAAAAAGTGGGTGGAGAATTCTTAATATATGCATAAAGATTGGCATAAGCAAACCACATGATCAAAATATAAATCCGTAGACAATATTTGGCAGCATTTTTTGAGGAAATTATGTTCTCCTTACTTTTAATTCAATACTGTGCTGAGTCTTGGGGTTCTCAGGGTTGCCTAATGGAGCCAATAAAGAGTCCCCAGTGCACGGGCAGTTTCTGTCACCTCCACTGCTGCACCAGGGCTGGCAGAAAGGTGTGACAGCCAGCATTGCACAGCAACACCTCAAATCCTCAAAGTTACATTTGTTGAAGGTGATTAGTTAGAAATATTGTCTTCCCTGAGAAATTTTGTGAAAAGATTATAGCCACCAAAGTTCCAGAGAAATGTTTTCTTGCTGACTGTAGTCCTCCTCATGTCCTTGTGTCCAGCAGTTCCACTACAGAGTGTTCTATTTCAAAGCTAAATTCCAGTCTTCTTAAGTGCATTTGTACTTACTCTTTCAATGGTTCTTTTTTTGCCTTTCAATCCCAATTTCTAGAGTTCAACTACTTAGAAATTCAGATGGTCTTTATAACCACACTCCCAAGCAACAATTTATAATAATGGTATTTTAAAAACTAATTCTCTGATTTTGACATGTATATGCCTTAAAAAAAAAAACCAAACCAAAACAAAACAAAAAAAAAAAAGCCATTTTTCTTTCTTGTTTTGTTTTCAGTAAAAGAAAGGCTCTCTGCATTTAAGAGCAATAAACAGAGTTGCATGAAATAACACCTGGAAGTAGCCACATCAGTGCTTGGTAAAGCTGGGAGATAATAATCGGGACTGTAAAAGTTTACCTGCTTTGGTTACTGGTAAGCCCAAGTGTGAGTGTTAGCAGTTCTATAGTACAGCCTGCAGCAACACAAAACTGCAGAATGGTTGAACAGAACGCAAAGATTATGACTCCCAGTGTTTCATTTCCATAAAAAAGAAGGTCATCAGCAGTTTTCTGTGGGTAAAAATCTCACTAGTTTATTAGTCATCGGAGTCTGTGGCCCTAAAACCCCTGGCAGGAAGTCAAAAAGGCCTTTAATACTCAGACATTTATTTTATATTGTATTACAGGCAAGGTAGGTTGTGGTTTCTTTTCCAGGATCATTTTTTCTGATCCGAAATGTCTGTATAATATACCACTGCAGATAGACTTAAACCAGCAAGGATGTGTGACTTAATAGGGTATCTAAACAAGACACTTGCTGATCCATAGGCTACTGTAGCCAAATATATGGAAAAGCAGCAATAGATTTTTAAGGGGTTTGCTGTTTTGTGCTTTTGTTTGTGCTTGTACTTTTTGGGGGAGAGGGCTAGGGAGATTCCTTTTGTCAAAAACCATATTAGTGATGGAAGAAAAATATCTTTTCTCTCACACCACCTTGGACTGCTGCATGCTTCAACTTCCTCCAAAACCTGTATTTGTGAAATTATTACAGAAAAAAACCCCAACCTGTTTATGTGTAACTTCTTTAACAGTAATTAGAAAATAAGGACATATAACATTTTCAAAACATGCAATAGACTATGCATTCCTGACCAAAAGAGGAGCTAAAGTTGCATCATGTGTTCAATTACACACATTTTTAATTGCAAAAAACAACTATCTAGATGTAGCCATGGTGCCTAAACATTTCCAAATCCATTCTCTTCAAGTCAAGTTACGGCTGTGTCCACACAGTGTAGGCTGAGATCCCCATGGCTTCCTAACTCAGTTTAACAAGCCATCAATTAAAGGCAGATATTTAGAGGAAGCAAAAGTGATTGGTTGCAGAGGGATTTCTGGACATTTTAACTGATACCCACTGAAAATACATGAGAAGGATTTCAAACGCAGAAAAAAATTGACTGCCAAAAGCCTGACAGATATATAATGCCATGACAGAAAAACTACACATTATGTCATATCTAATAACCCACTTGCACCACATTACACAGCTGGTTTTGTTACACAGCAGCGCCAAATACAGTCCCTTCCATCTTTCCTTCTTCCTCACTTCAAATTAACAGTTTTGTGGACACTACCTCTATGCAGAACACAAGTTTTACCTAAACTTGGGCTACAAAGATGAAGGAAGAAATATTCTTGAGAAGAAACTAAATTTTTACTTGCTTTTCCAAAGCGGTTAAGAAAGAGCCTGATCCCCAGAAGTTTACCCAGAATAATTAGGAGGAACAAACACTGGTATGGTTTCGATGTTCAGGTCAGCCTTTGAGATTATTCAAAAAGGTTTTGTAAATTTCAGTATATATCTACACAGATGTATGGAAAAATAAAAAAGAAATTGTTGTTGTTGTTTTTGTTGTTATTATTATTACTATATAACAGATGAAACCAGAACCATCCATTTCTGAGGATCCCACAACAAATACATTTTGTGGAAAGAGTCATGGAAGTCGGACGGTAAAAAAATGTATAGCACAAAAAATGCAAACTTTTTGACAGCTTGTAAAACAGTGGCAATGCATGTGGGAAATGGTAAACACACTAACAAGGGTTCATCAGTCTTAATAAATAGGACAGGGTCACACAGGTTTACTTCTGGAACCCATAAAGGTCCCTAAGTATCTAATTATATCTGAAAAAAAGCCTGAGGTTTTATTCCCTTCTATTCCTCAGTAGATTAGCTCATTCTTCATCAGATACCATTTTAAACTGAAATATATTCCTTTTAAAAAGCTACAGTTTGTTTCTTACTGACTTGACAGAATACTATGTACCACATGTTCTTCCAAGGGAGTATTACTAAGCAATATTAAACACTCTATCCTAATGGAAGGAACACAAAATGTGTTTCTTAGAAGTACACAACAAAATCATTCATGGCATTAGGCCATATAGCAGCTCCAGATTTTGAAGCAAATGCCATATTAAGACCAAGAGCTTTCACTCCTATATTTCTTATTTACTGCCAACTACAAATACATCTTTTCTATCACATTTCCAGGAAAAAGATGGGATTATATTGTCACCTTTACAGGTAGGTAATCATGCTTCTCACTAGGCAGATACTTAGTTCCTTGGGTCTAACATAAAACTGACAAGTGCTTCTTGTTCATGTTTTTTTTAAAACATTATTTTATAACATTGCTCAGGTTTGCAACTTCAGAAATCATTAAGCAACAAAAGGTACCTTTGTGACCAACAAAACCAAAAAATTTACAATGCATCCGTAACTGCAGAGTATATATGTAAGAAAATGCAATGTAGTAGGTAATAAAAATTGCACTTTGCTCTGACTGTGGTGCTAATTAGAATCTGATTTGCCTATTTAAAAGCCATAATTGAACAGAACCCATTCTACCAAGATTCTCGGGGTTATCTTACTTTTGGGGAACTAATGTACTGACCCAAACAGCTGAAAAATAAAGGAGCAAGTGGGAATAAGAGGTCTGAAATATGAACATACCCCTGCTCTCTGTTACTTTGCCAAGAAGCCACCTGTGTCCAAGTGGCATGTTTCTTTGCTGCAGATGCCAAGGCAAAACTTGCTAGGAACCTCTGATGCCAAACAGGACATTACAAGGGAGCTTTAGAAAGTAGGACATGACACAGTAATTGGTTTTGAGAGTGTCTCTCCCTCGTCCCTTCCTTTCCCTGGTTATTTTTTTTTCCGTTCCAAACACATTGCTGTTTTTCAAACAAGCCCTTGTTCCATTGAAGCATACTTAAGGAATTCAACCTCAAGCACAACATGCATTTTCTTGCAAATGCTATGTCTTAGGCAGATTTTTATTCATGAAAAACATTACAGGGGAAAAAAAAAAAGCTAGTTAGACAAGACTTCATAAGTATTAATGTAAACATGAACAGCTTCCAAATTCTGCACTGGTTACATACAACAGAATGTCACATGTGTCCCATAGAACACAAAAATCATCACAAAACCCACAGGAAAAGGTAATATCTCCTCCTTCCTTCATCTCCAGATGATGAAGCCTCATCTAAATGATGTATCCACTATGGATACATATATATGGATACATATATTAATAAGGACTAATATGTCCTTATTATGTTATCTCTGCTATGTATTCAGTGCCCCTCAGATATTACTTAAAAGCCCTTGGGCTATTGTCTAAATTAAAATGTTCATTGTCCTCTGTATTCCAGCACTATTAAAAATGCAACATATAATCACAGTGGGATTTCTCCCTTCTCATTTTCTCTAAGCAAAACTATTTTTATAGTTGTGCAGGCATCCCCAAGCATTACTCTCTGACATTCTCAACTGATATCACAGTTTATATAGAGTTCCATATGGTCATATCCCACATAATCCTATACTACTCTAAAAAGAGGAATCTATATTGCTGTATTCCTCTAGGGTGGCAAAATCCTGGGTAGTGTGCTCAGTATCAAGAAGTAGAAGTGACAAACACTTACAAACATGACAATACTGGATAGCTCTGATTCGGTGTTTAGGTATGGTGTGCAAAAAAAATATTTGACAAACTAAATATCAAATCTCCTGTTACATTAATCAATTTATAGTGATAAATAATCACATTCATTGAATCTACAACCTTCCTAGTATAAACAGATAAATGTGTGTTCTAAAGGGTACCTGGCACACTTGCACGATCTGCCCTGTTACCGCATTTGTGTGTAAACTCACAAGGACAGAAATTCAGAGCTGCTGAAGCACTTACCATGCCTAACCCCTGTCATTGTTATTCCCCTGTCCAGCCGGCTTCCCACCCACACACAGCCACAGCCTGTGCAGCGTCCCTGTTCGTCTACCTCTCCCCAGTCACCCTGATGCTGGCTGAACTAATTAGCAACTTGTCAGCTCGCTTGTGCATAGCTTAGCATGGAGTTGGGCACAGGGCAACAACAGGAATCCCTCTGGGCCTCATCACGACATCATTTCGGCAGTGGAGCCTGTGATAGCAGAAAATTAAGCTGGTATTTATACACGGCATTAGAAGGGGGCCCTCCCGCATCAGGCTTAAGATGACAAAATGTCAGCTTCAATCATCTGACAGGCTTTGGTCTCTCTCTGTAACCTCTTTCTTTTTGGCTGCTCTTTTTTTGATATACACATAGGACAGTAACAGAAAAATAAATTGAAAAGAGCACTGAGGCAGGGTATATTTCATGCACTGGTGCCAATGTTTCATATCTCATGAACCTCGGGAAAACAATTCATTGAACTAATTAGTTTACAGTATTTAAGCAGCTTGTTTCGAGTCCTTAATCTTCTTTATATAATACTGTGAACAAAGCCATATTATCTTCTGATTTTTTTAAAATATAGTTTAACAAATATGATCATTCTTCTCCCCAGAGATTACATCATTTAGACCTCAAACTACCCTACCCTCCCTTACTTTCTTTTCTTTTTGGACAGAATAACAAAAAAAGCACCTATTGTTTTTCATAAACCTTCAAGATTATGCCATTTATATGTCTGGGGGTATTTCTTAATCTTATCCAGTTCATTTAGTTCCTCTTTTTTAGCTATTCCTCAGAAAATAGCTGTGTTTCCCTTCCTGTGAAAATCAGATGACTTCTCCCGCATGGGTCTAAGTAACCACTATGTCCATAGCTTACAATCTTTGTACAACTTTATTAAAAAGTACTGGATAATAATTAGTTAAAAATAAACCAAGGAAACTTTTAAATCTGAAACAGGTCCCTCTTTTACTTTCATCAACAGTGATTGCTTTAAATTAGAAGAAAACATACAACTAAACAAATAACCACAATTCACAAGTCTGGTAGCATGTCTGTGTCCTAGTCCTTAAAAGTGCCTTTCCTGATGTCCAGTCTGAAGCCAAATTAGGATACAGTAGTGTGGACTATCGCTCTCCCTAATTCCCACTGGAGTGCAAAAATGTGAGCAAGTCCTTTGGAATTATGAAACCTGCAGAAGGACAGGACATCACTGTCCCCAGCTGGTGATTCTTACTTTTGTCATTACAAAAAAGAGCTAGATGCACATTGAACTGCATCTGCATCAAGCCAGTGACACTAACTTCAACAATATTGAAGCTGGGTTAAGTAAATCCATAATGAAAGCTTAGATTTTCTTAGACAGCTAGTTATATTTTCATGTATATTCGAATCAAAGCAGATGCTAAAGCAAACAGCTGAAGTGTATTAATGGACAGCTGAGGACAGCAGCTTTTTTAATTACTTCTACCAGGGAGGGACATGAGAGGATTGGTTTTTATGTTCAATATGTACAGATAAGATTGGAATTTGTGCAACAGTCATAACCACTGTCTTTTTAAAATTTTGTCTTGGGTTGCAACGCAGGATGTAACCAAAAGTATGTATTCTCTATCACCATCTGTTAAAACCAAGGGGGGCAGTGTTCTTTATTTTTTCCATGACCCATCCTTCTTCCAGGGACATATCATCTGCTAATGGGCCATTGAGTCCCACTGCATGACTGATAAAATTACATCATCCCACTGGGGGATGCTCCAGCCAGGGGGAGGAGCCAAGCCTTTCCTACCTAGATAAAAAACTGAGATTTGGAACATCAAGGCAGCCTTTTTCCACTGGATTCCAGAGGATAAGCAGACCCTTCTACATCATCACTGGACCGCTGGAGGAAAACTGCACCTTCTACAGGAGCACTGCTTCAGCTGAACCACATCTGCCCCTGCAGGAGGATGCAGCCACCATTTAATGGAACTGCTACCAACACCCTGACTGACAGGGTGTCAGATTGTATTCTGACTCTGCCAGGGTTTTGGGTTTTTGTATTACTGTATTTTAATTTTAATATTCCTCGTAAAGAATTATTATTCCTATTCCCATATCTTTGTCTGAGAGCCCTTAATTTCAAAATTATCATAATTTGGAGGGAGGGGGTTTACATTTTACATTTCAAGAGAGGCTTCTGCCTTTCTTAGCAGACAACTGTCTTTTCAAACCAAGACAAATATGAAAAGGGAGGCTAGGTACATGTCTTTTATCCAGCAGTTTAAAGGCATATTCTACCACTAACATACATATTACTGGCATAATTCCTCTGGAATTATTTCTGGTTTTATACAAAGGTATTTAAAATGCACAAGCCATTTTGGAAACAAGAAATCAATACTCCAGCCACAGGCAAGGGAGAAAATATATTCTGTATTTTTAAAGCTTTTATCTCCAAGCATATACAGATACTTCCATGTTTAGCTGGTAAGTGCCTAAACCTTTTCTTTGATACTGCTCTCTCACAAGGAGGTATCAGTTGTATTTGATCAAGTCCTATCCTTGGACTTTTATTTCATGCAAATTGGTGAAGTCCACACGGTCAGCATTGTCTTCCTTTCTGATTTTTGCTTGCTTTGGAACTATCTGCTGTCCTCCCATGGTTATCCACATTGAAGTTGATTAATGATATCTTTAGTTGTCGGATTCCCAGCAACTCTTAGTAAGAACAGAGAGGTGACATTGGTGGAGCTTCACAAGCACATGAGCACCATTGAGAGCTCTGTTCTGTTGTGCTCAAGGAACTTCTCCCTCAAGGTCAATGCCTGAGATTCCTCTGGGAGTAGGCAGCTTAACTGAAGATATCTGAAATCTCTCAGCTTCTCAGGGATTTAGTAGGGACTGCTGACCTTGCATTATTTCTGAATGCCTGAAGTGTTACAGGAACTAACTTTCTAAATGAATGAAAAGCATGAAAAATATGAATTCTGCATTAACTTCCATTAACCCTCAATTTTGATCCTAAATTACTGGATTAAAACTTTATAGTTTGAAGTTTAGCTTAAAATTTTCTCTTTAAGAATGTGTGCAATTCCAGAACTGCCTAATGTTAAATACATGCAGACCTTTCCAATCAATACAGCCTATGGCTGGGAGTAATGAAAGATGAAAAACTTCAAAGTTGCATTAAGCACAGAAATCTTTAACCCTTTATTTAGAGGAATATTTTGCTTCTTAATTTTTATCCACATTTTAAGATCTAGTTTCCTGCTAATTTAATGAGGAATGAAGAGGGATGAAAGACATATAATTGTTCCCACTTTCTTTCCCTCATTTAAAGCAAAAAGCATTTATTTTTGCAATTTACATCTAATCCTTAGCAATTTATGAAGCAGATCAGTTGCTATTCATAATGACTCACATACATATCCATCATGTATCCCAACATCCTCTTGAAAGTTTTAAGTACTTAGTTCACAAGGACAGAGAAGAGTATTTTTCCTGGAAAAAAGTCTTTGTGACTCATGGAAGCTGATGAAACAGGCAAAATTTTGATGTTTGCAATACTACTTAACAGAATTAACTGCATCAGCTAAGACTGGAAAAAAACAGTTTGACAACATTTTTTTTCTGGTCAGCAGGAAAATACAATCTCTAGCAAAAAAAGTCAATAGGGTCATTTTCACAGATGAATCTTTAGATTGTTTTTTCTGATTTCTCTGCACCTATTATCGTGATTCACAAAAGAGTGGAGCATCATATTAAATGCATTCAAGTGGGAAATATTCTTATACAGCATTTCATGCTTTATTTCTCATCTTCATCCCATCACATTGTTGATGAATTAAGTAAATATTAAGTAAATACCTACATGATTTACTGTGGCTAGAAAACATCTATGCACATGTAGAAGAGCTCTTCCCCCTCTTCAGTTCAAGCCCAGAAGAGATTTCTTATTAAATGGCCATGTAACAGAAACCTACCAAACACTGTTCCTACCCGATGCAGCCCCTCAACCTGTCTACTCTGTGATCAACCAAAACTACCATTTAATTGACATAAGGATTACTTCGTGTTTTGGTGGGGTTTTTGTTTGATTTTTTAGAATCACTATCCAAAGTCTGGCTCAATTCTTTGTGTGGTATCTCGCTACCTTTCCTTGAAGTTGGAGAGTTTTCCCTCTTAAAATTTGTTTGCTTTTTTTGGTTTTGTTGTTTATTTGTTTTATGTTTTTTATCAGATGACATCTTGCTCTACTGTACCTGCTCTCATTGTTTAAATCATAGTGAATGCTCTGCACCTGGAATTCCCCCAGACCAGCAACAGCCACTGCTAACACCTACTCACTTGACTGATAGTGGTCTGTTTCAGACTTATCCAGTAAAACTGTAATTACTAAAATACCTAAAAATATAGATTAAGTTGAGAAATTGTATTCCAAAGTGGGTTGTTAGTATAAGAGATGTATCCACCCACAGCTACTGCATCTACTCTGATCCAACGGTGAGTTAGGAAATACAACATAAATTCAATGATGTCGAGCACAATTTACTTGACAGGAAGGATTTCAGCCTGGATTACACTAACAGAAACACAAACAGAAGTTTTTCCCCTACAAAATCCTTTACGCAGCTCTGCATTACAGATGTTGTGTTACAGCTTCTTTCCCAAAGGAATTCTCCCTTTCTTTTCATACTCATACACATACACGCCTCTGCTTGAAAGGCCAAATACTACAAGCTCTGCTTGCCCTTCACTGGAGGAGATCTTCCTCCTGGCACTGCAGGACTCTTGCACTCTGCACAGCGTCAGCAGGTGAGGCTTCTGTTGCCAATTTCAGCTCTGAATGGTTTCCTACCCAAGTTCTATGCACACATCAGTAAATCTCTGGTCATACTGGCATGGGCAAGTAAATGGAGACCCTCAGGTGCATTATTAAAAAAAAAACCAAAAAACTACAGATATAAAAAACATAATTGAGGAATAATTGAGAGAGAGTGCAATGAACTGTTACTTGTCCTCTCCTGATGCAGCTTTATCACAAGGCAGTACCACTGGGGTTTGCACTCGGTGTTTGTGGGGATCATATTGTTAATTACTAATCAGGCTGGTTCACAGCTATTAGGCAAAGGTGGTTGTTGAACACCAATAAAAATCTCACACTCATAATTATCTTTAGCTTATTATAGTTTTACCTACAAGAAAAAAGAGATGTTATATACCTTCCCCAAAGGATTACGAAAGCAAAAAGTGTTGCAAGATGCATTAAAAAAACTTACTTAATTTGAACACACAAAATTCCCATCTACTGCTGCTCATTACCTATCTGTACAGCCTCATTTCAGCTTTGCATTTTGTATTAAAAAAAAAATTATTTTTTACAGCAATTATATAAAAAGTTTTGCTTTCCAAAGCATTTTGATCTTTAGAAACATTATGAAATTCACCAGTAACATATCACCTTCACTATTCCATAAAGTCCCTCTATTGAAAACCATTACCATAAAGAAAAAGACCAGGACTTATTCAGACGTGAACAACTCCTCTTCAAAACTGAGAGCTCAAAAGATAACAAATTAAATCGAAGTTGCTGCTGTGAATTGTGTTTCTGGTTGAGCTGATGCTCTGAGTTTTTTCAAACTATTCCAAAAAAGTGATGGCAGGTATTTTTCCTATCTCAGTGAAAACTGTTAGGTCATAGTGGTGGCTAGTGTAAGATTTATTGCATGAACCTGACTATTTTACCAGCTCATGTAGTAATTACTGTAGCTAAAAAGAAATTATAGGTCTCAGGCATAAAGGGACCAAAAGCTAAAAATATTGAGGCATAAAGAAAGTTCACCTAAAACAAACCCACTAAGCATTTCTGTGTCAAACAATTTATGATTCTTTGTATGATTGTGAATAAGAATAGTTTTAAAAAATATTTTAAAACTGAAAGAATGGAAACAGACAGTAGTAATCTTTTTAACTCGAAATGCTTGACAGCATGAATACAATAAGTCTGGTGCCACAATTCCTTATTGCAGCAGTGAGCAAGCCACTTAACTTCTAGTACTCTACCAGCCTTTACCTGTGGCTTCAGTCTATGAATAGCAATGTTCAAAAATAGTATTTCTACCTTAAGAATCAATTAAATATAACATCATAATCCAATATATGTTTAGATATGCATGCACTTTTAGTGTTTGACTGTAATAAACATTTTATTGTTTTAAAAAAAAAAAAAGTAAAACATATTTTGTGAGCCAAATCAGATTCCTGTGACCTGTTTTATGACAGCAGGCATCCCATGAGTTGCTACTTCACTGTATAAATATTTGATCAGAAAAATTCTGGAGCATTAATTCAGCAAATTTATTTTGTGTTATATTGACTGCATCAGCTCTAGATTTTGCTCTCATATTTTCCCCTTCTTGGGAACATCTAAAAAAAAAAAGAGTATAAGTATATGAACACGCCGTTTCCCAGTTAATATAGATACTTTTGATTCAATGAAATTTCCTAATCTTTCACCTTCTTTATATCACAACATGAATTGGAAGGATTCAGTTTGACTCCAATATTCTGTTTAGTGGTATTTCATATGATTGAATCTGAACAGTATCTCTTGTGCATGATGGACAGCTGAAAAAGAATTTCATCTTTTGAAAATACCAAATAAGCATGTACTGCTTTGAATAAGTTAGAACATTTACAAGACAATTTAATTTCCAAGTTACTTCTTGAATTATCTGGTCCATCTCACTCCAAAGACATTCTAATGACAGAGAAAAATAACTTGGCCTGGTATGTCAGTCAGCTCTAAGATAACTATAAGAAAAATACTATTTTGTCTTTTTGCATGTGTTTCAAAGTCCTATAAAGAAAGCCTGAGCAGCATGCATGCTAAATAGGCACTCCTTCCAGAAGCCTGCCCTGTATTTAGAAAGGGAGGGTTGCTCCAGCCATCATCAATAGTAAGAAACAATAGGATGGATGGAAATTCAGCCACTGAAGCACTTGTGTGTTTTCACCGTCAATGCACGGTACTTGTTGTGAAATAAATTTTGAAACGTTATTACCTTTGATCAATGACAGAAAATAATTCAGCTCCTCTCTGGTCCTGCCCGTGTTTGCAAAAGTAAAGGTTGGGAGAGGAGATGCACTTATGTGGAATGCAATACCAAAGATGTACTTTTCTTTCTAACTGCAGCTGCACAACTTCTAAAATTTCAGAAGGAGGCAACAAGACAAAAAAAAAGGTAAAGAAGCAGCCATCACATCACATCACATCCAAAACTGTAGGTGAAAAGAGCCAGCTGGCTGGCTTACACTTATGAAGCTGTACTCTTTCTAGAATCTAACTATTCCAACAGCTCTGCAAAAGAAATATCTCAACCCTTCATGAGAGCCAGAGTGTTCTCTACGTGGTAAATTAAAAAATTACCTAACTGCTTGTTAATTACATCCTTCCCCACTCATCACCCCAAGTATCCCTGCAGTATCACAAGCATCATCTTATCGTGTAAAAAAGGAAGATTACATGATAACTGTAATCATTATTTTCCAACAACAATGACAAAAAAAGCCAGGTAAGTACTCTTATTTGAAGCCATCAACGTGCAGAGAATCATAATTAATCTTTATGTAGCATTGCAATTTTCCCTCAACTACTTAAGTATTGTCATAATTGCAGGTCCAAAACAGGAACCCCTTGGCTTTGCTTTAATAATGCTCTCCAGTACTGCTCTCCCAAGACAAAGCACTGATCTGAGAGCAGAGTTGGGAACAAAATTAATTCAAATGATAGCAAGACAAAAGATAGGTATGAAGGCCTCACCCTGAGATATGAAAAACTGGTTAACCTTAAGTAACTCTTTATTGGGCTCCTAGAAATTAAGACAAGCCCAGTGACAGGAGCAAAGCACGGACAGGGCCAGACACCAAAAAAAAGACAATTTAGTCTATATTTGCTCTTACTTGTGACTTTTGTTTATTCAGTACAAGCAGAATACTTTAAGGTTTTTTAAAAGATGGTTTACAGTAAAACACTCTTTAGAGTAAGCTGACAAAGGCCAATTCGACCTCTCTTCCTCCTCCATTTCCCTCTTTTAAGATCAACTTTATCTACAGAATTCTTATCTTAAGTGAATAACTGATAAGAAAAATTAAAGGGCTCAGAAGAACCATGTGTTAGGTAATTAGACTCCAGCACCTACACCTCTTTGTCTCTGCTAAATCTCCTCTGTCTCTTAGCTAAACCAACCCACTCAGAATATCAATCATATTTGAGGCTGGAAATCACTGTTGAGCAAAAGAAGTAATAGTAATAAAATTTTAAAGACCCAAACACAAAACAACAAAAGAACCCCAATGAAATAAAAAAACCCTAAGCCACCTGCTACAAAAACCCACACTCTATAAACAAGGGCATAATTTTCTCTTATTTCACTCTTTCATTCCTTCAAGGGTTTATCAAAACCTAATATACAATAGTTCAATAGTTTCCCCACAAAGCCCAAATTTACTTTGTGCCAACTCAGGTAAGTACATAAAGGCATGTCTCAAAAAAGCATCTCTCTGTCAAGATAGCCACTATTATAAAAGGAGTTATTTATCCAGAAAGAACATTAATTTCATATTTATCTGTATGACGATATCAAATCATGTCACTGCAACAGAATAACCAAAGAACTATGGCTACATCACAAGAAATTCCTGTACAATGAGCTTTAAAACTGCATTAATATTTTGGGATTCACTTTTTCTGTGGTAGATTATACTGCTTCCAGGACAACAGGGAAATTAAATTAATCTGTTTTATTGTATTATTTTTAATCTGTAGTAAGAATGTATATCAGTGAAGCAAAACCCTGTAGATATTCTCACAGCTGAGCCAACAGAATGGAAAGTGTGTCTTCTTGTCCTGCAAAGTCAGCTAAGTTTCCTTGAATGGCCTGAGTCTGGTGCATTTTATACCAGTAAAATTCCTTGCATAATCAAAATCTGGAAATGTCAATTGATCTTTCTCTGCTGATATGCATTCTGAATAAGAGGTGCTTATCTCATGACTATTCAGAACCCTCCACAGCACTTCTTTTGTTAAAACTTTTTGTCAGGTGTTTAAGAGACTACATAAAATGCAAAGAGGACCAACTATAAAACTGTTAATATTTAGCAGGCTGTAGTACAGAAGTGATGCATATTTATTTTAACAACAACCCAAATCAAGTTTCCACATTTTTACAGGTACAAACCAGACCTGAACGCTGTTCCATAACCTTCAGTTAAAATTGTCACTGATTTTTTCTGTTCAGGAACTGTGTACATCTCACCCCTCCCAGTTTTTTAAATGAGGCAGATATCAGCGGGGAGAGAAGAACCCCCCTGGTTCATAAAAAGCTGTGTTTCAGATGATTACATTTGGAGCTTACGAGGAGTTCTCTGGTCTGCACCTCGATCAATATTTGTAAAGTGTCTGTCCTGCATGAAGAACTCTGAAATCAAAGAAATATCTTCCTAATCGCATGGGTAAACCGAGCAGCTGCTTCTATCCTCGAGTCCTGTCTACATGGAAAAATTATTCCCAAATATGGCAGGCTATGAATTTGAAGTGCTGTTCCAAAACAACTACCCATGTACACAGTTACTGCAGTCTAAGAGCATTCAAAAAGGCTTCTCTAATGGCATAGTCTTTCTCCTTCTATTCTTCAGGGTGCTCTGTTTGGAGTAGAAAAGATTTTACTTTTTTTCTGCTGGCATGTATGAACTATGTTACCACTGTAAAAGTCATACATAACAGACCTAATGTTCAGGCTTGCCAGTTGCTCCACAAAAAGCATAACAGCCCTTTTAGTTTTGTAACATTTTCTCTAGAACTCCAGACTGCAGTCTCTTTAGTAGCAGTCAAATTCTATGATCTACCTTAAATAAATAACTTTACAGTTTATAATTCAGAATACCTCCTGACCCAACATAGTATAAGGTACTTCTCTAAATCCCATGACAAAAATCACATGCTGTTAGCGCTGAAGTACTGTTTCTCACTTGCTATCTACTATTCACTTACAGGATGTAATAAGGGACCACTCAACATTATACAGGGTAATTAATATTTTAAAAGTTGTGGTATATATGAAACCAAAAATTTAGACATAGCAAGAAAAAATAATGTTCTTTTCTTATTTTCTATCAGCACTTGTTTGTACTTCTCTTTTCTGAATAATTTTCTTCACATGTTCAATTTACCCATACTTTATGTCTTTTGTGGGGCAAAATTCCTGACATATATTCACCCTGAAGCTGTGATCATCATCTTTTGAAACTAACAGGCAAAGGCAATGAAAAAAACCCACAAATCCTTATACTTCAAGTAAATGCCTGGCAAAAGCTTTAGCTCAGATGTATACTAAATATAGAAGTATCAACTAATGACTAGACCAGGAAAAATAGGGTGTTTTCCCCTTTCAATTAAAGGTTCCATGACAGAGAGTTTATTTCCTCCACACACACTCTTTCCCTGTCAGTGTAAGCCGTTTTTTTGTAATGCTTTATTTCAACACAGGAGAAAAGATATGAATGCCCTAAGGCGCAAGTATTACCAACACAGATGGATCAATCTTCAAGCACAGAGAAACACACAGATCACAAAAACCACAAAAAATATTTGGAGAAAACTAAATAAGCAAAAACAGGTCAGTGACTCAGCTCTGTGGTGCTCCACAGCCATTCTGGTAGAGATAATTTGCCTGGTAAAATCATCCTGATCAATAGCTGCAAGCAGCTGTGAGCTGGCTCTGTGACAGTCTACTGACTAGAGCCTTTTCTCCTTACTTAATTCAAATGGCATACTTCTGCAACCTGACCCAGGCTGCAAGGTCCCATCAGCAGATGTTGACATTATCTTCTCCTGACTGTAACAGCTTATCATAAACAAGTAGTCTGCTTTTTGAGGTTTTTTTTTTGTTTGGGTTCTTTGAAAAAGCTACATAGGGGAATAGTGGGAAGAAAGAAAGATTATGAATTATAACTTAGTACAGAATCCATGTTGACATTTCTATCATGTGTTTCCATTACAGTGAAGAAATCAGGCTGCCATTAAATCTGTATTTTCCAAACTGACCAAATACCCTATATTTTATTGTATGTTACATTTTATTCAATACACCTTCTTAAAAAATGTACAAAAAATGGGTTTGTGCTGCTGTTGTCCCCTTACATTTCTAAAGTATCTTTCTTTCCTCTTCTATATCATACTGCCAGGTGTAAAAGCTGAACTCAAATATGCTAAACCTTTACCCCTGTTTAAGGTCAATGACACATGCATTGTTTGTTTACTGTTTTACACTGTCTTAACAAATGAGAATTTGAGGAGCAGTTCTATGCTACATCCATGATCTTTAAATATGTCAAAGTCAGTGCCAAAGTGTCAAAGTAAATGCTGCACCATGCAATCTCAACACTACTTTGTCAGAAATGAAGACTGAACTTTAGATCTCTACCACCAAATGAGACCATAAGAACAAAGCACTACTGAACATCTCTCTTGAACAGCCAGCTGCCATGACCTGGATAAAAACAATTCCTTTTGATTTGCTGAGAGACATTTCAAGCATGGCCAGGCACACAGATTTATTCAGATGTCTTTATGATTTAGATTATTGCCTATAGAGACCTTCGAGGAAACTATTCAGCACCATTGCATCAGGATCATTAGCTAAAATTGACCTCAAATGCCACAGTTAAATCTATAAAGACCTCGACCAGCTCTATTCAAAAATCAGACATTTTTTATCTTGACATCAATGAAAAGCAGATTATTGGGGACATACAAACTGAAAAGTCACATCCACAAATGCCTTGTTTTGGAGTCAGTTGAGTAGAATCAAAGTCTAGTCCCCAAAAAAGGATGAACTCTTACAGAGATTTTGACTATTTCTCAATTTGCTTGAAGTACAACATGATAGCAAAGGCACATCATCTAGCAAACTGGCTTCCAGATTCAGTTTAGTAATTTCTTTTCAAATCCCAGTTTGATCCATAACATGCTCTATGACCCTGGATGATATGCTGTTTTCCTCACCCCATGTTCTGTGCCTCTCCTGCACTTTGGCCAGCTCTCACTTCAATGCTGCACACTAGCCACAAATTCATCCAGTTTATGACAGCAAAGGATATAGTTAAAGAAATAATTCCTGGAATTTGTAAACATAGGTTTTTTGGTTTTTTTTAATAAATTACTGGCTGTCATAACTGTATGTAAGATTTTTTCTCATTTTATTAAGAAAAATCAAAAGGATATTAAATAAACCACCAGCTCCAACTAACATGTTTAACTCTTAATTCATTTCTTCTGTGGACACTATACACTTAAGTAATTTCTGCCTATCGCTGTTGTGCCAGAAATTGTGTCATTTGCTGGACTAGGGCAATCATCACTGAAGATTAAATCTTGCATTTTTTAAATTCCAGTATTAGAAACACCAAGTACTTTCACTTCTTACTACCTTCAATAGGAGAAAATACTCAATACCAAGCTACTGACAGGTGATACTGTATACAGATCAGCAAACTTTACTCTGCAGTCACTCATTTCATATTAACTATACTGTCATAAAATTTTTTGTCATAAACCTAAACTGAACACACAATTCATTATTTTCATGGTGTCAGAAACTTCTGGTAGCAGCATAAGAATTAGTGAATCTCACCACTTACATTTCCTAAAATAAGGATACTTGGTTCTTAATTGTATGCAGTGGGCATGGTACAGAAGGGTTTTGATGGATAGGCAATTCCTTCCTTGTCTCTTTCTCCTGCCTTTCCTGGTTCACAAAAGCTGACAGTTCATGGAAGTGACCAAGACTACATGGTTCACGCACAGAAACTGTGGATCAAGTGGAGCTGCCACAGCACACACTGTTATCTGTGCAGGACTGGCAAATTCTCCTTCCACCTTTTCTGACTCAGAAAGGCATTTAAATGAAGCTGCTAACTCTAATGAGCAGCACACTGCTGGCTGTCTGAAGTGAGTGGTACACCATTTACAATCAAACTGTAAACCAGTCATTTCACTTCACTGATCTTGTTTAGGCTTCCTAGAGTTTAACAGACAACCCATTATCTAGTCCATCACACTGCCTGTCCACCTCTCTCCAATTGTTTCAAGACACAGGATGAAGCTATCTTACACAACCTGTTTTCCAAACCTCACTGCTCACAGAATGCTGCTATTCACAGTGATCTGAAGAAACCTCGAAAACAAAACAAAAAAATAACACAACAGCAAACTTAGAGCACCTTTATTGGTGTTATCAAAAACAAGCAGTTTTAAATTCTCCAGCATGTCAAGTACTGATTTCCTAAACATTATCTTCTAAAATGATGTATTTCTTCTGGCTTCTTAAGTAAATTAACTACCAGGAACCTCAGTATTAGAAATGAATTTAAAATAGCATAACCTTGACAGTTTGGGGTTTACTTACTTTGTTGTGAATAGCAGGCCTATCCTCTTATTTGTGATGGGTGTCTTTTGACAGCCCACTGCTGCAAAGCACACACATGGTCTTGTGCAATCTGGGTAAAACAATGCAGAAGAATCAGGCCTTTTATTCCGTTCATATACAAAACTGTGCCTTCAGAACTCTGTTTCTTTCTCTGTTGCAGCAGAAAGATGTGATGAATGGGCCCCAAGAGAGCACTTCTCCTTGCCTCTGGTTCCAATGGCTTGCAGGCATATGACACTCCATCAATACGGAGAGCTGGCAGCTTGAAAGGCGGGAAGGACATTCACTGATAGCATGCATCTGCTTAGTAACAGCACTGGTGCTCCACTCCTTTTCCCATTCATTGCCTGCAGGAATTACTCCATTGAGAGGCTCACCATCAACAGATGGTCCCAGGCTAAGGTGTAATCAGG
Organism: Luscinia megarhynchos; assembly: GCA_034336665.1. NCBI lineage: Eukaryota > Metazoa > Chordata > Aves > Passeriformes > Muscicapidae > Luscinia > Luscinia megarhynchos. The sequence continues at coordinate 62,785,997 of CM067592.1, forward strand.
AGCAGCTTGCTAAATTTGCCCCAGACAAATAAAATTACAGGCTTTTGTGGAATCCGAAATTTTTGGGAACTTGGGTGGTACAGAGAGTGTTAATGTGACTACATCCCAAAACAATGATCTAAAGTTGTCAGTGAAAATCAGGTCTGCCCTGAAGTTGTATATTTATACACATGCTGTTTAGTGCCTCAGCTTATACTATAGATGCTTATTTTAAGAGAATTTTTAGCTGCATCCTAATTAAGTCATTTACCTCCTACAGTCTTCTTTTTCCCTCAGGATATACTCTGCTGAAAATGCTTTAATGCAAAATCTACACTTTCATCACCTTCAACTCCTGAGTATTTCATATGTTGACTTTTTACTCCTTTAAGAAAATAAAAACTACGGCTAAAATTGAACAAGTCTTTACCAAGGCAGAAAACTGTCTTATAACATAGAATTGGATGTGTATATGCCTTCAAAGCACTATTACCTCGAAGTTATTTTTGTTTGGTTGAATCCAACATTTAAGTTTGGAATCATGCCCTCTTACAATCTAGAAATAGCAATCCAAGCAGAAGCAAGAGAAAAAAATAAATTCATTTCAAATGCAAGTTCTGTATCCAGATTTAGTATTTTAATTTATAGTTACTGTTTAGAAAACAAGCAATGTATTTTCAAACAAAAATTTATACAATTGTACCAGAGAAAAATAAAACATATTCCACAGACTGGCATACATACAAAAAATAACATCTGGCATGCTAGTGGGCTGCACTAGCAGAACTGTGGAATCTAACCACAATGAAAGATTTCATATGGTGACTGCATGCAAACTAATGTACATTTGTTTGTCAGATTCATGCTTAGCAAAATTGACTTCAATCTTAGGCATCAATTTGATCACTTTCTTGTCCAGATGACAAAAAACGCAGCATATGAAAGTTATGAGTGTCATTGCTGAAGATGACATCCCAGTACTGCTCCAAGGTTAAAAACTACACATATGAAATTAAGCATTGCCTCATTTTATGTTATCCCACCACCTTCAGATGGCAAAATACAACTGAAAAGAGAAAGTTCTTCTTCAAAAAAAAGTAGCTGCAGATATTTAAAAGCAGTTGAGATGCAAGTGTTATGATTTCACTGATAATAAAAGTTTATCTGTTGAAAGTCTGGGAAATGCTCAAGTACTGTGAGAGAAAAGGTGAGTTGCATGCAAAATCCCTCACAGAGCCTGTGGTCCTTCATGAACACCAGAGGCACACCTGACACCTTCCAGTGAACTACTGCAAAGGAGATGCTTCCAGAGGAAGTTCCCAGATGGGCAACAACCACAGCCCCACTGGTGGCCAAGATGGGTTATCATGCATGTCCATTACAAACAACACATGGTTATATACAGTTGGAGCTTTGGGTAACACACTCCTCTGTGTATAAGAAAAAAGTTTCCTATGCATTTAAAAAAAATTTGATCGAGTTACCACGATGTTGACAGCCAGTGACAAAGACAGCCCAAGTGAAAGAAGAGGAACCAGGAAACAGACACTGTAGGAATGCTATGGTAATTTTTTCAAAATAGGACAGATATATTCTAGAATAGTAGGAAATAAAGCTGAGAAGTATACCTTTCCTGAAAGATACACATTTCAGATTTTGATCTATAGTCATTACTGTATAAGATTTTCTACATTTATCATATGTCTTTTTTTAATTAGCATTAATGTTCTGGCTTTACAGCAAAATTCATTTTATATGGACAAAACTGGCAAATACCTACATTTGGAGAAGACACTGCAAGCTGATATCAGTCTATACCACCAGCATTATCATATAAATTTAATGGAGCAAAGTAAAAAGACCAAGCTCTAAGTCTTACCACTTATTTGGTAAGGTAATAAAGTAATAACTTCAATACTGCACAGACAAGCCTGAGTGAATTGTGTATAAATTGCAGATCATATACTAAAGCCATTTAGGGAAAGTGTAATTTGTAAATGCAAAACCTAAAATCCATCCTCCCGATTACAAAATGTAGATGATAAAACTATATCATAAGTGACTCTTAGGTGGATTTTTCCATAACTTGTGCGATTTTTTTGTTCCTAAGTCAAAAAAGAAAATTAAAGTCTTCTCTGTGGTATTTACTAAATTTGGCATGGAACAATTTTCTCTTTTTCAACTTTGTAAATCTGTGCGGGTTAGCAAGCCAATGTAACCATTAAAAATAGATTTTACTCTTTGACTAAAGCATGTGCCAATATACAGAACCCAGAAAAATTGCACAAAGTGATTTATCGAAAAGTCTTCCATTTGAGAAAGTAATTAAACAAACTAGCCTTTTCTCTGGAAAGTATGGCTTGGCTTCATAGCCTAGGATAAGGAGAGTGCTTAACCTGAGGTGCTCCACTGAGCAGCTGGTAATAGAAAATCTTCCAATCTAAAGTAAAACAATTATCACCAGCCTTGTGTTAAGTTTCGGGGAGGTGGGTCTGCCAGCAACACACTGCAGCCCCTGGCAAGTTCAAAAGGCCATTCCCATGCTAAGGGTGCAGAGGTCCCCCTTTGTCCGGGTTTAAGCCGTTAAGTCCGTGAGATAGCTGGCATTTAGGAAGATAAGGGATTGCCTAACGAGACACCAATCTTCTTTTGTTTCCTTAGTTGTGGGAAGCATTTCTTGGCAATGTCAATCTCTCCCTATTTGCATTCCCTGAGGTCTCGCAGGTGACAGCATCCAAAAGGGCCGCAAAAAGCAGAACAGAGGCCCTTCTAAACTCCCCTCCCGCCCTGCCTCCAGCCCCAAGCGGCTCCTCTGCACGATCCCAGGCTGCTCCGAACCAAAACGCAGAGTGCCAAGCGCCTCTGCGGCGCCCGGAGCCGCCGTGTCCCCATGCGGGCCCGATGTCCCCATGCGGGCCGCTGTCCCCATGCGGGCCCGACGTCCCCATGTGGGGCCGATGTCCCCATGCGGGCCCAATGTCCCCATGTGGGCCCAATGTCCCCATGCGGGCCACTGTCCCCATGCGGGCCCGACGTCCCCATGTGGGGCCGATGTCCCCATGCGGGCCCGATGTCCCCATGAGGGCCGATGTCCCCATGCGGGCCCGATGTCCCCATGCGGGCCGCTGTCCCCATGCGGGCCCGACGTCCCCATGCGGGCCCGACGTCCCCATGTGGGGCCGATGTCCCCATGTGGGCCCGACGTCCCCATGTGGGGCCGATGTCCCCATGCGGGCCCAATGTCCCCATGTGGGCCCAATGTCCCCATCGCGGGCCACTGTCCCCACTCCGCGGGCCCGGCGATCCCCCATGTGGGGCCGATGTCCCTATCTGCCGGGCCCGATGTCCCCCATGCGGGCAGCTGTCCCCTATCCGCGGGCCCGGCGTCCCCATGCGGGCCCGACGTCCCCATGTGGGGCCGATGTCCCCATGTGGGCCCGACGTCCCCATGCGGGCCGATGTCCCCATGCGGGCCCGATGTCCCCCATCGCGGGCGCTGTCCCCCATATCCGCGGGCCCGGCGATCCCCCATCACGGGCCCGGCGTCCCCATGTGGGGCCGATGTCCCCATGTGGGCCCGGCGATCCCCATCGCGGGCCGATGTCCCCATCGCGGGCGATGTCCCCATGAGGGCCGATGTCCCCATCGCGAGGGCCGATGTCCCCATCTGCGGGCCCGATGTCCCCATGAGGGCCGATGTCCCCATGCGGGCCCGATGTCCCCATGCGGGCCGCTGTCCCCATGCGGGCCCGACGTCCCCATGTGGGCCCGACGTCCCCATGCGGGCCCGATGTCCCCATGCGGGCCCGACGTCCCCATGCAGGGCCGATGTCCCCATGCGGGCCGCTGTCCCCATGCGGGCCCGACGTCCCCATGCAGGGCCGATGTCCCCATGCGGGCCGATGTCCCCATGAGGGCCCGACGTCCCCATGCGGGCCCGACGTCCCCATGTGGGGCCGATGTCCCCATGTGGGCCCGATGTCCCCATGTGGGCCAATGTCCCCGTGAGGGCCGATGTCCCCATGAGGGCCCAACGTCCCCATGCGGGCCCGTCTGAGGAGCGGCCACCGGGAGGGCCCACGCCGCCCCGGCACGGCACGGCTCCCTGCGAGCGGCAAGCACGGCCTTCGCTTCTGGCCATTTATGATCCTGACATCAGTGTAAACTACAGGTAATTTGGGCCCTGGTTGTAAGCAATATTAAACAGAAGGAGGAAGCTGGCAGCAGCAGCCTGACTTCAGGCTTCAGAAAAACCTGTGAGAGCCTGCCAAAACACAATCGTAGCTGAAGGCATTAGCACATCCAAGACACCTGCCCCCCGACCTCCCCTCTACCCCCCACTCCCCAGATGCCTAAAAACAAAAACACAGCAAAAAAAAAAAAAAAGCTCTCCAACAAAGCCATCGTCTCCATCTCCTGGTGAGACGTGTGGGGAGGAAGCAGAGCCTACGCACGAGGTTTGGCTGATAATGTGGGAGACAGCAGTACCTGCCACCCCAGATGAAACTAAGTATGACAAGTTCAGCTTGCAGCAAGTCTGTGCAGCCAACTTGCAAATCCCTCAAATAGGGTCTCATAATGATAATGTGAACGCCGTCTTAATAGAAGGGCACCTTGACCCGACAGAAGTTTGGCCTCCATTCCCCTGCCAAGGCAGCCTTGAGACAGAGAAGAGCTCTCCCTCCCCCTCCCCAGAACGCGTGGGGTGGCAGGAGGGGGCTGATGGATGGTTTTGTGGACAAAGGAGAGAGGGATGAAGAATAAACCGCAAATTGATCTGTGCAGCAGAATAAAAGCAGGATGTGGCAAAGTACACCTAGGTCAGTGTCACACAGGTGCAGGCTTTGGAATTAGTTTCCTGAACATCTGCAGCAAACATGAAAAAACAACTGCCTGTACCAAGGAGGGAGGAAAGAAAATAACACATCTCACGTTGCATGGATCAAACCAATCAACAAAACAAGAAAAAATTTTAGGAAATAAGGTTTTTTTCCATCCAGCATCACTGGATGCTCTGTTCCTAATTTCCTGGTTTAAGCTGTATGTTTTGCTGCATCATTAAATAAAATAATAATCCTTCTGATTTCCCTGAAACTGTTTGAAAACATTCCCCTGTTGAGACCTTAACAGTCAGTATTCCAGACCTAAACAAAGGAGGACCATTGCACAGGGCTTCTGGCATGCCCTTCCCCCAGCCCCCCGCCGCCGAGTGCTTTAGACTAAATACAAATTGGAGTCCCTTCCTAAGAATCCACAAAGATCCATCTTAACAAATGTCCATGTACGTGATAGGCAAGGAATAATTTGTGTGGGGTTTTTTGTCTATGAGAACGTCTGGAAGAGGAAGAAAAGGTTACTGTTTTGCCCATAATTATTTCTCCTCCCTCTTTTATCCTTGCTATTCCCAGGGTAAGCAGAGGGAAGTGCATACCAGTACTGCAAACTGAATTAATTTAAAAAGCTTTAATTTTTCATTTAGCTGTGTACAAAGCAAAAGTAGAGAGGAACGACCATTCACATGTGAAGACCTAAATTAATTTGCCCAAGAACGTGGGTGCCTTCAAAGCTTAGAGAAATAACACAAATGGTTTTCTTACCTTGACAGGAAAACAGACGCCTGCCTCTAAGAAATGAAACAAAAAGTTACATATCCTAAAAATTCTTCACAGCTGTTTATCGAACATGATGAATCCCAAGTGACTGACTGCTTTTTAATGTAGACAACGTTTTTTTAAGTACACTGGTTTAAAATTTTGTTACTTTTCCCTTCATATGGCTGCTACTGCTTTTTTAAACTATTTATTTTAAATGAAAAAAAAAGTACCTCAGGAAAATTATAAAATTCACAAATAAGTATTAAAATCATGTATTTTTTTTAAAGCCATAAAGAGACTGTTCTGACAAAATGAAAGGAATGTCACAAAAGAGTATTTTAAAAACAAAAATCTGGCTTAGGTGTCCGACAGAAGCTGGTAGAAAAATTCACACATTACTCACTATAAAACAAAACAAACTGAAGACAATTGAAGGAAGTACTAGGGACTATGTTGTGATTATGACTATGTTGTGGGAGGAGACTGAAAGCAAGAGTTATTCAAATTACCTAGTGGTTTGGGGAGCTGATATAATTTTCTCCCTCGAGATAAAATCTTGGGTGCTGAACAACTTGGAATAGCTCACAGTTGCTCTGAACATGAGCATTTTTATGGAAAAATGTCAGGAAAAGGGCATAAAAATTACAAATCCTGCTGCATATGTCTCGGTTGATAAACTCAAAGAAGCAGCAGACACATCTCCTCCACAAATAATAGCTTGCTTTGAAGAGTCCGTCTCCCCAGGTTGGTGCAAGTCTCCTCCCCACTGTCAGCCTCACCACAACTTGAAACTGCAGCATCCTCAAAGCACATAGCAGGTTCTTCAAACAGCTCCCCTCTTCCTATAACACTCTAAGTTCACACACACATGCAAAAATACGGTGCAGGCAGCCACACGCTAGCTAATCTGACATTTGTCCAGTTTTGACCAGAGAGTACATTTTCACTCTCCTTTTGCTTTCTTTCTCAACACAACTAAAGAGAAAACAAGGCAGCACAGATTTCCTCATGCTGCAAGAAATCCAGCGCTGATAACATACTGGAAGGACAACATGATATTACTGCTTCTGGTGGCAAAGTATCACACAGAGAAACCTGCATTTTCTCTAACTGCAGTATGTCTGAGCAGACCAATCCAGGCAATCCTGCAGACCAGGCAGGACAAGGATCTCTCCTTTTCCATAGCCAGAGCTGGCTCAAGCATCTTACTGTATCCCAGAGACCAACCAAAGAGGGAAAAGAGGAAGGTCGCTTTGGAAACAGAGGCAACATTTCTTCACACAAGTCTAGCCCTGTTGTACCTCCCACTTCCCTTATAACATCCTGTCTTGCATAAAAGATATTTATTTAATAGCAGTAACAGAGTTGTGGGAAAAGGCTCTTAAGTTCAGGAGTGGAGTAAGGGTTGAAGGAAGACTGGAGATGGCGGGGGACTTACGTGTCATTCGTCTTAGTAAATTAAGCTGGGGACACTTCAAGCTGAATTTAAGCCTGGGAAATACTCATCTACAGCTAGATTTTCTTAAAGGCTTTTTTGTGGGTGGTTTTTGTTTGGAAGAAGGGATCTAGGTGGGTGGCTTCATGTAATATAAAAAAATGCAACAAACCAGAATGCAAAAAAAGTATACAATCTGGATAAAGGAATTTTTAATGAGGGCACTGCAAATGACATTTTCCCTCTACTTTAGAGTGTTGCAAATAGCAAATTAGCATATCTCAGAGTGGAATTTCTGCTACGGGAGAGATGAAAGGTTAACTGTCTAAAGAGTAAAGAATATGTTTGACATATATTTAGAAAAGCAAGAGTCTCTAATAAAAGTAGAGGCCCCACTTGATGCTCCTAATTCTCCTTCAGTGTTTGCATACACTTTCAAATAATTAGAGAAACTCACTCCAGAAAGCCTAAATGAAAAATAAGCAAAAAAAAACCAACCCAAAAAAGCACCAACTCAGTGCAGACCTCAATGCCTTGTTTGCTGGGCTTGTTAGAGGGCTGTGGAGGTCACGGTGATTGGCATGCCTTTGGTGCCTGTCGGAGAGCCACTAATACATACACAACACTGGAGAGCAAGCTCTGAGTACTGACCATGCCTAATAAGAGACGGGCAGCCAGCAGGCTGAACAACGTAACAAGCAAACCTTCTGAACTTAGGGCTGCTGAAAGCCTGCAAATTGCATCCTTCTTTAATTAGCACCAATTAGAAAGCAGGACGGTGAGATATACCATGCAAATAAAGATCTCTTCCCACTTCCAAAGGCCCTTCATAAAGCTAGCTTTGTGGCCAGTTCTTAGCATGCACCTTACTGATGCGCACACATGCCTGGGCTCCCACGCTGGAATTTGCTGCATGTGCTACCAGAGCAATAAACTCGTTGAGAAAAGAAAATTGGGCAAGGGTACACAGGCTTGAGTTTCTGAATCGTTCCATAACATAATGATAAAATTGGGGTTTCATAAGGTGTGACAGAGAGAGAAAACCATAGCCTAAAGCTAGACAAGGCTCCTTCCAAGCTGATCCCACTCTGAGCGCTCACAAACACAGCCCAGTGTATCACTGGAAGACCAGCAGCTCTCAGTGGCTCCCCATTTAGTCCCACTTGGGCAGTGGGAAGGAGGAGAAACACAACTGGGGAGGCAGATGATTCTCCCTTTTTCTAGCTCTTTCTAAACCATGTCTTGTTGAGTCTGCATTTGTTCTCTGTACGATTAAAGACAGCAAACTGTTTCCACAGTCATGCTTGTAACAATGGCTTATAACGTGATTCCATGGATTTGACCTCCTGGGTATATGCCTGTGTACTTCTGCAGCTGTTTTAACTTCTTCCAGTATTGAAGGCATGGTATAACTTACTACATTACACCTCAAGCTCCATCCAAATTCAGCTAGCATTTTAAAGACAGCTGTGTCTCTTTAGCAGGGGAAAAGCAGCCCTATTCAAATGTATACCTTCAACAAACAGAACTACTGACAAATAGTATTGACTATACTTTTCAAGCCTTACTGAATCTCTACACAGGCTACAGGAATAATAATATAAATGTCATTAAAGTTTCAACAACAGTAGGTTTGCAAGGAAAAAAGAATCAGTTATTCTGTTTTACTGAAGACAGCTTAGGCACCAGATTTGTAATAAAAATAATACTTCTATTTTAACAGAGTCACTAATACAACTCGAGAGTATTTTACAAAGGAAGTGGTATCACTATTTACATATAGGGTACCAGTACTGCACAAAGAGCTCCTCATCATTTCTTTTTTCATGCAAGTTTCAAGTGAGAAATTGGAAGGGGGGGGGGGGGGGGAGTGGGAAGCAAACTACTAAAATCACAGAGCCTTGGCATGTTTATCTTCCAAAGAACTACCTCATCTTTTTCCCATTCACCAACAAGTGGCCTTTTCAGACCAGAAAGGATATGGGGCTTGGTTGAGTATTGGAGACAAGGGGAGTGCTGCTGTTTTTTACTCTGTGGGCATGGCTTTGTCTAGTTCATTTCACCTACTGTTGTGAAAGACTTGTGTGCACTTCAGATGTGGTACAGAAACAAAGCAGAAGAAAATGCAAAAGTTCCACAAAAGAAAGCATGAGTTTGATACTACGAATAAATTCATGCCAGAGACAGCAAAGTCAGTGTGCTTTTATGTACTTAAAAAAGAAGACAAATATTTATTTATTTGTTTAAACAAGCATATCTATATATCTATATATCTATATATCTATTTATCTATATGTCTACATATCTATATATCTATATTTCTATATTTCTATATATCTATATATATATCTATATAGTCAGAAAACCTGGCCAGGTAATTATTTTTTGGCAAAACACAAGCATTCCTGGAAAGGCATGTACATGGGGAAAAAAAAAGAAGAATAAAATAATAGTATACCTCTTAAAAGTGAAATTAAGATCTTAAGTAAGTGCCACAGTTATTTCACAGACTTGCTAAAAATGCTTGGGGTTAAAGAAAAACAGAACCATTTGGATATTTTCTTTGAAAGCAAAAACAAACAAAAAAGGTCATGCCTGAGAAGCATTCTAATATTATAGCAGCTCTGGAACTGAAACTAAATGATACCAGAGTAAGGACTGGTTTTCTCCTTTGAACTCTTAAGTACTGCTCAGCTTGTGTCAGGTGTGATAAAATGAGTGCAACTGTGACAAAGCACAGTGACTCAGTTACACAGTCTCTCCCTATTTCTCATTCATAGCTTGTTTTTTTTTCCTTCTTGGAAAAAAAGTTGTGCCTTCCATTCATTTCCAACATGGCACAGAAATATTTCAGGAGGTAGAGGGACAGGATGTCACCAGGACAACAAAAGTAAGCACAAAAGACAGATACAAAGAACAGACTTCTTCAGTGGCACATTTGTCAGATATTTCATAAATCACAGTGTCACTGTATTACAACAGTAACTGCTCTCTTGGAACGTACGCCGGGTTATCCCTCTCTGCATGGGCTAGTTGATACAGCACACAAATTCCACAGCTGGCTTGTCACTAACTACTATAAATGGAATAAACCAAGAGATTGTTCTCCAGTTCTCGATATGCACTGTTACAGACAGCTTTCACAGACACAGACCACATGAGGTATTACCAGCCCTGATTACCAGGTTCAAGATAATGGCTCAAATCACAAGACCTACCCTCAAGAAGGTACAAAGGCCTTTTTCCTCTGTGTGCACCACAACATGCTGACTGTCATGGACCTGCCCCACTGCACTACCAGGAGCATTTCTGCCAAGGTTAGCACTTGACTCTGTAAGTTTTTAAGAGGTTTGAAGCACATTTTTTTCAACCTAATTTCACCCAATCTAGTTTGCCACTGATAAACAATGGGTAGGGTTTGTGATATTTCTTCTAAAAATTAACTTTTACTCCAGTTCCAAAGCATGAGTAATCATGAGCAATAGCAGTTTAGTCACACAAGTAATCATAATGCTTTTAAGTTTCTGAGTAAGACCTTGGTTTCACCTTCTCACAAGTCTCTGGCCTATACTGTAGCACACACTTCAAAATATTTAACTATATTTAGCTGGTAAGCTGGTTTAAAGGCTGTAGTTTAAAAGGAAAACTTACCTAGGTTTGTAAACATGCTGAGGGAGCACAAAAGAAGAAATGAGATAAAAAAGAGATGCTTTCCAAAATCCTTCACATACAGCAGCAAGAAATGACAAAACTATTTTGGGGAAAAGTCATTTAAAAAACCCATAAAACTTTCATCAGTTTCTGAAAATTACATTTGCTAGTTAACTTTTTATTTCCACAATACTTCTGTTGTTCTCCAAGTCTTGGTTGCTTATTGATATACGTGGTGGTAATGTTGGTGCAGTTAATTGAATTCACCATTCATTCCTGAGTACTTCATTTCTGGTCTGTCCATTAATCCCAGCCCTTGTATCTTTCCCTACATTTCAAGTCTCTGAGTAGCTTCAAACCACCAGAGAAAGTTGTCTTTATTTCCAAATACAAAAAAAAATCCATTCCCCATTCCTTTAATGTTGAACCCAGCCTAACTTTGTCCTGCAAAAATAACAATTTAATTATTTAATTGATTTCTTGTAATCCTTTACAGCTAAAAATTTCAATGGCACATCAAAAACATCACTTTCTAATCCCTGAGTAATTTAGAGATAAGGGAAATTTTTTATTATTATTTATTTCAGCTATCACAAATCCAATTACAGTAAGCTCATGAGAAACTAGGAAAACTTCTAAAATTATACAAAATTTCTTTAATGTAACTAAAAACTACATGACTTTGCCCATTATCTGAAGCTTCCCCACAGCCACATTATTTAATTCTGATAGCAGGGCGGCTGGCAGACATCACAAAAATATTTATAGAACATGTGTATACATAAGCATACCTGTTTAGAATTAAATAAATAAAGGTACATTAAAGGACAACTTATGCAAACTGAATTAGATATTAATGTCTCTTATTCTTCTGACATTACCAAATGACTCCTGCCTTGGTGTGTGAAGTGATTTTCGATATTGTTTTATCCTATTTCTACACTTAGTAACATTTGCACATATATTTTTTGGGCATTTAAAGCAGGTCGACTAGCTGAAGTAGAGTACAAACATGTCATCTATGAAGAAGACTTACCAGTGCTATTTCGAAAAAGAAAGACTGCAAGGACACAATCAGTTATAAAAATTTGCTCAGACCATGTAACAAATATTGGTCTGAATCTAAAAATAACAGCAACTGACTATAGCCATCACCACTTTTCAAACTGAAAAAATACCATTGACAAAATAGGACATAAGCACAATAATTCTAGGGAATGTGTTAAATGCCTACATTAACTTTGTAACAGCCCTAAGCTTGTGCAATGCACTTCTATTGAACATCTTTTTGTAAAAAATTGTGCCAGTACTTCCTTTTCTTAGTTGCTTGGACCAACTTATATACCACCTTCCATACTACCATTACTCAAGCACATCCTCTCAGAAGATTCATCCATTTTTCAAAAACAAAACTAGATCCGGTTGCCCCTACACAAATACAATGTTGGAAATTTTTTTCCATTCCACAATCAGAACAAAAAGTTACCTTCTATATAGGGGAGGTGCAAAGAGAAGAAGCTTGGTTAGTAAATTTTTCTTGGAGCTTGAAATTTAGATTTTTTAGAAATATGCTCATCCTACCACAACCATCATAAGGATCAACCCATCAGATCATTTTATCTGCCACTTAAATTTGCCTGCTACACAGAGAACTTTGCAATGAAGAAATCTCCTGCAAGTCCCAAAAAAAGACGCAGCATTAAAAAAAAACCAAAAAACCCAAGTGCTTACATGTATACACTTGGATGCAAAACTTATGCCACAGATTATGTGGAAGCAGCATGTCCTTGTTTCCTAAGGTAAGCAGAACAGGCTGTCTGCAAGGATCGATGCTTCCAGGAAAGCATGAAAGGAGACCACAGACCAGGCAGCATCGTATTTTCTCAGCAAGGCTCTATCAGTAACAAAGAAGGCAAAGCTTATCGTGCTCACTGCCCATATTCTACAAGTTTGCTGCAATGTTCCAAGGGCTTAACTGCCCTTATCTGCCAACCCCCTGCTTCATTTCTCCATTTAAATAAATTCCTTTGTAATAACAACTGAGACTTGCTACTTAGCCTGTATGCAGATGAGGAAGGACAGAGCTGCTTTTACATCTGGCAAAGGTAGCATGGATTGTTTAGAGATTACAGACAAAATTAGCTAAATGTATCTCCCTGTTTCTCCTCTTCCCCCACTAAATTCTTTAACCCTTATGATAAGAGAATAATTCCAATGCACAGTCATTTAAAATTACAAACTTCTACATAATTTTGGTGACTATGATTTTATTTTTATTAATTTAATTTTCAAGAACATATGCCTGGACTCAGAGCGGATGGAAACAAGGAATGAGGAGAGTGGTTTTGGATTTAAATAGTGCCAATTCCTACAGCCTTGCTATAGGGTATCAAAGGCATAAGTCATTTACAGAGAATGCTTTTAAAAATTGTACAGATGTTCACTGTAGCTATTAGAAATAAAAGAAAGAAAGACCAAAAGCTTAATACAGAAAAAGGGATTTCCTGAATATATTTACATATTCCTTAGAAGGCAATTTATAAATAAGTAATTTTTCAGTAAACATAGAAATTACAAAGTCACAAAAAACATATTGGAATATTTTTAAAAATAGTTTTTAAGCTACAGAAATAGCCTGAGATTTCATTTGGCAAGGGCACAGAGGCCTTGAATACATCTGTGATTCTGTCATGTGGGACTTAAAGACAAACAGAGCATTCACATGTGTAAAGATACTAAGAGTTAGTTCCAAAATGCTGAATTGTCCACTTTAAAACAAATTTCACAAGTTCATCTGCAATTATGTTTTGCATACCAACAACTCAAAATTAGTAAGTCACTCTTGCATAGTGTATGCATGTTCAGAATTAAGTAACTCCAAAAGCACCATAAGTAAGAAAAGCATAAACAAACTTGAGAGATAGACATGGGGTCACTTTCCTTTTCTTGAGTATTTATTAAGTATTAATATAAAGACTTATGTAGATTATCAAACCAAATTTGTGTTCTGGAATTTATTTCCATTCCTTTCTTTTCCTACAAAATCACTCTGACTTATTAGCATATTTATGGGAAATAAAAATATAAGATTTTTAGCTTATTCTTCATGCTTTCTGAGTAGACTTCCTAAACTGTCCTTCAGTGCACTGGCTGTGTACCAACCTTACTCCCTGCAGTTCATAAGCAAGAAGAAACTTCACTTTCTATGTCATTTCAGTTTTGTTTTTTTTTTTACAAGACTGTTGATTAACAAGAGTGATTGCTGAGATAGATGCAAACACCTTAAACCTCTGCAGGGAAGAATAGCCCAGTTTCTGAGGAAAGAAAATGAAGAGGAGAAACAAGTATGAAGGACATATTTCCAAAGGAAACTGCTGTCCATCTTACATACACCAGTATTTCTGAGACCAGGATTACCTCTCTACAAAAAATAAGCCCTTTAATTCAGCTTTAAGATTTGCTTTTGTGAATTCCAATACAATATGTAAATAAAATAATTTTTTCCTTAAGAACATCATACCATTATTTGTTTGCTAAGGGATACGTTAAAAAAAATTGGGGATTTTCAGCTTAACATCAATAGTCTACGTAAAAGATGCAAACTGGCTCTATAATGGGACACAGTGTTCAAAACCACATTTCCTCTCAGTCAAAACAGTGTATAATATCTTATAATATAATTTTAAAATTTTAAAAATATACTGTAAGCATAAGCAATCAGAGCAACTGTGTTGCTGAAACACCGAAGTTCTATACATTTCTTCTTACCTAAAATCATAATTAAAAAGGTCGACTTTAAGAACTAATATGACAGCCAATAACTTTAATCCTGCCTATATATGGTCTTCTTTCGTATGACTAGACTAGAGCTGCCTAATTTTTCAGTAATATTGTTGTGCATAGACCATGTGAGTGCTATTCCTTGTTGAAGCTGAGTCAGTCATTAAGTCCCTGCCTCCAGCTCTCAAGCACAATAAAACTCCAGCCTTCCAGCCTAAGCCAGTATGCAGCCACTAATTCTTCAGTGTCACCTGGGTTAGTTCAGAACTTAGTAGCATTTTAAAAAACAGAGGGATGCAGGTTGGAGTATAGCCACACATGCAGAAATGCCAACACCACAATTAGATGAAATAACCCCATTAACCTCAGTCAGGTGCAGTTGGAGCAGCACATCTAACCTACCTTCCAAATATGCTATCTAGGGTTTCATGCATTAATGTGTTTCCTTCCCTCTGTACCCTTGTAATTCCTGGTAAAAGTTCTGGTCAATCCTATTTTATGTTCTCTATTTTGATATCTACACTTCCAGATATAATTGCACCGTTTGAATATTGAGCACATTCCATCTGGGAAATGTTTAGAGAAATACACTGGTGATCACCTCCCTCTTTGATCAAAGATTATGACTTGATGAAAATACTCATATGCATAATTATCTAACAGCCAGCACAGCTGAAAAACTTTGAAAAAAATGTAAACATTTTTCCAAGCATACTGATCATTATCAGAAATAAATTACAGGGCCTAGATGACTGTCATAATGCTCATGTCAGAAGTCACAGAATATGCAATTACCATGAAGTTGCCCTTGACATCAGTATTTAACAGAAATGTCCAACAGGTGCCCCCTTCTCCACATGAATTTCTTCACATTTTCACCATAAAAAACATTCTCTCTAGAATGAAATGTCTCATACTGCAAAAATATTCTTAGACATATCTACCAAAATAAAATACTGTTCCATTCCAGTAAAATTTATGTCCCTAAAATAAACCAAACACTGAATGAAATGTCACTGAATCTGCTACAGGGATTAATTTTGCTACCACTACTCAAATCAAATACTGAGGCATTGCATTTTTTCCTAATAAATTTTTAAATTAAATTATTTACTTTTTCAGCATGTTCAATTGGTATGGTTATATCAAAGAAAGACACATTAGTGTGAATCACCCCAATTACAATGCAATTCTAATGCATAGATTTAGTAATGTGTGAGAATTTGACTCATTGTCTTCAATCAAACTCAGACTGTACAGAGAAGGGGAATTAAACACATAGCCATTAGTTTAAAAGTAGCAGATAATTTTTTTATACTAAAGAGTGCATTTTAAAAGGCTATTATATGCTTCTAGACTGGAAACATCTCATTAGAATGTGATATTTGGGGCTGTCCTGGAATTTTAGTTTCTAAGAGCTCAGACATGAAAGCAATCAAGCCTGTGCTGCTATATAATAGATTTTCACTTGTGAATATTAGGTGACTCTGAACTGTGACACAAACTGGTAACACGTATTTTAATCTGAACTCTGATGAAATTTCTCAGTACAGCAAAGTTTCTGAAGGGTGGAAGGATGTAACTGAAGTTGTAAAGCCAGTGCACACTCAACTCCCAGCCCCTCAGCAGGGGCGGTGGAAGGGTACAGGAATGCTTTTGCTCCAGTGGATTAAGGAATATTTTCTGGCCCCCTGAAATATCACAAGCATCCTAACCTTCCTGAAAGCTGCAAATGCAGTGCTTGGGAGCCTCTTTCCCACATTAAAAGGCAAAAGTTCATAGTGTGTATTGCAAAGACTGGAGAAAAAAATCTTCAGAATTGACGGGCTTGCTTCTCTGACAGTGACTCTTCTACATAGCAGATCTTACAAATTAGTTGTATCATAACTGAGAGGAATGAGGCAGTTTACAACTTAGCTATAGACTTCAGCAAACACCACTGCTTTGAGACTAATGCTCAGGCAAACCTTTTTCCACAATCATGAGGGGTGAACGTAAACACAGGCTGCTGGAAGCTGAGACCCTCAGAATCTCTGTGCTTTAGCCCAGTTTGAAATAAACTACATAAAGTTACGAAAAGGATGTTAGCAGATATATTTAAAACAGAAACTCAGTAAATTCAATCCAGCCCCCACCACCAAAACCCACAGAGGCAAAATTTTCACAAGCTCAGTAAGTACTTGCAAAACCAATATTTATTCCACTAGAAATAAACAATATTTATGGTGCTAGGGTCACAAATGACAATAACCAGATTTCCTCGAGGCATCTAAAATTCTTGGACACATTTTTGTTCAGTTTGTCGTCCTTCACCACACAAATAGCAAGTCTTAAATTCCCTGAACATTGTTCTGTTCTCTTGTAGCTTTGTGCTCTCAGAGCATTGGAGCTTTCGTCACCTCTCTTTGTGGAACACTGCTCTCAGATACAGCATCTTAAAGATTAAAGATTTCCCATTGCTTTTATTTCTTCCACAGTGTTGTCCTATGCATTCAGAAGAGAAAGAGTCAGTAGCACTCGACACGGAAGCTAAACTCTGAAGTTAGCACATGTATCTGGTAGGTCACGTACATTGAACTGGAGCTCCTATAAACACCACTTGTAAGTGTCATTAATCATTAAGCATGTCCTGCACACACCAGATAAAGTAAGCACTTATCAGATTTTGGAGGAAGCCCTGCTCACTTCCATCAGCAAGAGTATAATCTTTCCAAAAACAGCAAAAATATTACACCCCAGCAAGTGATCTCTGTTGTCATCAGAACAGAATAGGCTTCACAGTCACTGGTGCAATTAAGTTCTCTAAAATGTACCCAAAAGCTGAGACTGATGACACCTCCAGAATAATTTCCTGAGTAATTTTTCCCAATTTTTTCTTATTCCTACTCTATCAACATTTTACTCCAGAGAACAGCACATTTTCACAAATAAACATGGATAGTCCTTTCCATTTTAAAGGTTTTTAGGAATAAAAACGGCAATTTAAATTCCAAATAAGGTAAATGGAACATTATTTCTCAGGAGAACAGAACCAAAAAGGGAAAGCATGAACAGAATAAAAGTACTGGAATCAAAACAGGATTACTTGAAGTATTTATTAACCTGTAAAAGGTGTGTGTTCCCAAGGATCATGATCAGAGCTACTTTATTCTATTTTGGAAAATATTCTTATAAGCAAATAAAACTGGTTGACCCAAATCTGCTAGTGTCACCCAATATAATATCAAATAATCAGTACAGGGAGAGTGCTTTGAAAAAAGGAAAACACGAGGTCTCTCACAACAAAGCCTTGAATTTTAAATAGATCTTTCCTTGGTATAGGAAGCTACAGATAAACAAATAAACCTAAAAATACACATAACCACAGCATTCCATAAATTATTGGGAGGTATTGAACAGCACAGCAAAGCAAAGAGTGTCATAATTTTCATGCTATATGCAGCATGGAGCTAGCGTGCTCTGCAAGGTAAACAAAAAACTTTTTGATTTTGCACTGCAGTCATCATTAAGTGAATTTATCTGCAGCCTAGTCTAAGTGCACTTGCAGAAGAACATCACACAAGTGCCTCCAAAATGCTTAGCTGCAATAAAACTATAATAATGATTTTATTTTGCAGCTGAGCTAATGTAAGATGGAATGCAGGCATATAAATCTAAATTGAATTTTTAAATACTTGCATTTAGGATTCCTTTGAAGATTCACTATGAAAACTCAAGTCTGAATTCCCAATAAGGAGATTGCATTCTTTTAGTAGTCATATCTTTATTTGCTCTTCTACTATAAATTTGGTTTTGCCAATATAAATAGGTCCTAGTAAGAGAAGAGGGATTACATTTAAACTTGTTAATTCTCTTTTGGAAAGTAATTCTGTAATATATAAAGGGATTAGTAATAGTTACCATGGTAATATTAAAAAAAAAAGCTTAATATTTGGCACATATATTATTAGTAAAGGAAACGCTCTTTGTGTGTACTTGAAATAGCACCCAAGACAGTATTACACACAATAATTTCAACTTACAGATATAATGTTGACATGCAAAATCCTGGATTTATTCATACCTGGATTTATTACTTGCATGCTTCTTTATTTTCCAGATTGCAATGCTGAAGTCCTTTTTTTTTATTGTACTAACTCTTTTTAAACTTCCTTATTAAAGTGGCACTGCAGAAGTAGATGCATATTACCGGGAAAAGAGCATTGCACTCAGCTCAAAAATATACTCCAGTTCAGCTGAAAAATAGGCCACAACCTATTGGTTCACAAATATCTCACTTTTATTACTCCTTTTTTATACTTCACTGAATGCACATGCTAAACCATAAGGAAAGAAAAGGAGTTTTTACCAGGCATCATATTTTTCATGAGAAAATTCAGTGTAAATATTCTAGTGTATGTTTAGCACCATCCATCTCCTCATTATAAAATCACTGCAGGGGTCTAACTCCAGGACAAATGTAGCCTAAACCTTACTTTCTCCAATTTTATTTAGATTAGAAGAAATTTTTTTTTGGAGGAAATGTTTAGATTTTACTAGCCAAGTCTGAGTTAAGGGGTTGGGGGTAGATAGGTCTCAGTGTGGGGTGCAGAGAGGGATGGAGGGACGTTTATTTGTTTGTTTGTTTGTTGTTTGGGGTTTTGTTTTAAATTAAGACATTTCATAAATTAAATTCAAAAGCTCTGACTCAGTAGTGCAGAATACTGCTTACTGCTGTGGGAAAGGGGTGCTTGTTTGTTGGGACTGTGTCTCCAATATCTCATATTTAGGATCATCTGGGTATTTGGATAGTTCCAGTCTCATATTCAGCATTCAATTCCCACAAGCATTGATAAACTGTTCTGCCCTACCGGTGGGAGGAAGGAATAAATTAGTGTAATTTCTATTTTACCAGACAGAAAATTGAGAAACAGAAAAATAAGTGGCTTGTCCAAGCTTATGCATGAAGTCTGCTACAGAATGCAAAGTAAAATAAATTATTTTCAATATTATTCTAGCCAAAGGACCCACAACACTGTTCTCTTTTGAGCATAAACAGTCTTAAAAATGAGAGTGTAATATGCACCATGCATATCAGATGTACAAAACTACATGCTGCAGCAAAAGAGACAGAGAATAAGTCAGGAAAAGAAGAATCACAAGAAGGTTGTATTTTCAGAATGTACTTTGACACAATCCCTGGACCTTAAAAACATATCAGAGGCAAGAACTCCAAGAGTTCAGTGATGTGTCAAACATCCACACATAATCTAAATTTGTTATGGTAGGATACTATTTTTGTTCATATTGTTTTTATTCTTTTTTAAGTGTGTTGCCACATTTGTGTAGGAGAAGTAAAATGGCAAGTGAGGCTCCTCAATCTAAGGGACAGCTAAGAAATACAGTGATGGCAAACAGACAGTGCTTAGGCGTCCTTGGTATATTGAGTAGGCACAGAGGACATGGGGGTATGCAGACAGGTTTGTTTTAGGGATCCTGGATGAGAAAAATTATTGCAGAAAGAAGCACAAAGAATTTGCTGGTGTTTAGAAAGTAAACTTAGAAACCAAAGCAACAGAGTGTGAACACTACATGGGACAATTAATGGTGGGGACTCCTGTCTGAAACTGAGCAGCCTGTTGGGATATGTAGAACATTTGACAGGTAAAATCACTCTTGCCATTTGGGTGGCAACCCCATTAACAATCACACAGCAGTGCTGAAAATTAATTATCTGCTTCTGACTGCCCAATCAAAATCTACTCCTCATAAAAATATTTACGTTTGAGAATGGATCTAGCAGGTATCTGTTACTGTAGACTATTTGAGAATAACTAATTTTACCTAGAAAAGATTAAAGCAAAAGGAAGAAAAAATTACATTTTTTGGAATTCCATAATTTGTAAAGCAGAAGATGGAAGGATTTGGACAGAAATGCAAGTGTAAAGTTCATGAAAGCTCTTTTAGACTCAACTCCTCAGTGCAGAACAGAGAAAACCACATATCATATTCAGCTGTTCATACACTGGCGCACACCAGCTAATTCATAAAGAACATCCAGAAATCCTTACAGCATATCATTGATAAGAGTACACAGAAAATTGGGTGTTCTAAATCAAAATGCATCAAGAAGCATGAGAAAATGAAAACAATGTATTACAATTAACACTAAAAAAATCACATCTTTTTGGCATTATGCTGACATTAAGCTATTTCAACTGCTTAAGTTTCAATGCTACCACAGAATCATTAACCTAGAGGATGAGCAGATACAGAGATGTTTTCTCACCTCTGGAGTCTTCAGTTGCCTGCCAGGGAACTCTTTCTCCTGTGAGATCTTCCTGAGCTGAACCTAACTGTACTGGAGCATAGTTTTAGAAAATTACACAAGATGGGGATCGTCAGGACAAAGCTTTGTTATTCAGCCTTCTGCCTGGACCTTGTGCACTACAAAGGGGCCATGGAGAGTGCCACTCCAAAAAATATCACCATTCATGAGCAGAGAAGGGTTTCTGCGATGAGCATCAGGAAAGATTCATTTGACAGCCAATCTCTATGTCGTTTGCTTACGTACTTTGCCAAAGGTGACAGTGAAATTCTCTGGAAAAACTTGTAGGTGTAGCCACCACCTTCAGACACAAGTGGAATCCTAAACAGTCACTAGACTCTCGTACTAGTTATTCAGAACTGCTCTGGGAGGATAAAACTGTTTGTCAGTCTTCTTAAAGAGAACTGTTACTTTCTTTGGCTACTAGAAAACGGAAGAGCAACCAATCCTATTAAACAAAACAAGCAGGAGGGTCTTGTTACATGTATGAGAATGTATCTTTTCTTCCAAGAAAAAAGTGCCCCGTCTAAGGAGAAAGGTGGTTCAAAGCAAAGAGAAGTTTAGCAAATGAGAGCAGCTATCATCTCAAAGACAGAGCTGCTGAGATTTTACCTCCATGTATTAGGGGTGCAGAGTAATGGCCTTTGTACTGGATGGTGTATGGTTTGTAGACCTAGGGGGACCCATCTCAATTGCATTCTTTAACAGCTGATATGACATAGATGCCCATTACCCAAATGGACAGCACTTTCTATTGATCAGTGTTCCATTTAGCAATCCCATTTGTTATTCTTTTGTCTCTGCTCTCATCTACTCTAGATAAAAAGAAGGAAATAATCAGGCTTCAAAATAGTTAATCCACCTATTAGTCAAAATAAGCAATTTAAGCACCTAAGGCACAGAACCTTTGTTATATCTACCCCACCATTCAATACGACAGGCAGAACTGAGAATCAGTCTTGGTATGAAAGAGGAGACAAAGAAATGCTACAAACTCCATTTATGTAAAGTGTCATGTTCCTTTCATAGCTTCTTTGCAAAATATTTTTGTTTCTCTTGACACATAGTGGGCAAAAAAAGCCAAAACCCCAACGAAGTGACTGCCTTACCTAATAAACCAGTGAATCACCTGGGGACATGCAACTCCCTTTAACTTGATTTATGCAGTTAGATTACAATTGCACAGTATTCCAGTACTCACAGTATGTTTGTTAAGCAGTTCTCATATGAAAGATTAGAGCAGACATGAGAAAAGCAACTCTGAAGCATTTAATTTCTCCATCACAGTACACATAAGCACCCATGTTATGGAGACAGAAGCTTTTTTTATTTCTTCACCAAGCTCAGTAACAGAAATAATTAAAAATCTCCCATACCTGAACTCCATAGTCATTGGCAAACAGTCAATGACTTGAACCTCCACTAGGGCTTGAGCTGCTCTTTGCACAGGCTTTTCAACCCATTTCCATTCGGAAAGCCTTCCATACCCAGATTTCCCCTGAGACACTTTTATGATGCTAGAAAGATGTCAGCCAGAGACAAGAGTTCCCTGGCACCTGAGCCACAGACAGCACTATCAAATAACCTTTAATTGCTAGATGATACTGGGTGCTGAGCTTGAATTCAGATCTCCAAATATTATCTATGCAACTGTCTGCAGAGATAAGACTGTTATGATATCAGCAGATAAAACCAGTTAAAATGGGGAACAGTGAACATATTGAGACCCTAACTTCCACCACAAGAACAGCTTATGAGAGAACATAGAACATAACACAACACACACAAGTGGCAAGATGCACTGTGCTCTGTGCTATATCCAAAACACAGCCCAGGATCTAACCTCCTTCTGCATCAGAAGAAGGCATGCACATGTAATAGCATAGTTTGAGTGAAGGAAAACACTGCATACTCAAGACTAAACACAGTAGCTATTAATAATTCTATAAACACTTCTGGATTGCAAATGATGATACCAGTAGCACACACAGGTTAATTTCAAATTTAGGAAGATGTTTACAGCTTCAGCCGCCAGCATGAATATTCCAATACAACTGCAGGGCATGTATTTTTCTTCTGCCTTATATCTGAACAACATCTCCTTTCCATTCATGCAATTCTGCTAGCATTTCTGTCTGGTGTTGCTCATATCCTAATCTACTTCAGGATTTATCTCTCATTGTTGCTGCCAAAACCCCTTGATAAGGCTGTAAGCTTTGAATTTTTACACATTCAACAACTAAGAAATAGAGCAAAGATGTTGCACGTAAAAGAGACCACAAATAAGAATTTCTTAGTAAGCACATAAAATTTTGTTCTTTTGCAGAAAAAGGCAGATACACAGGAAGAGAGGAAAATCAGAAGATTGCTATCAAATCTAACTAATGGATCCCACAGGGCAAGACTGTAACTGACTGATGGAAACTAGTGTTAATAAGGAGAATCTGGTTAAATAAATCATAGACATTAAGGAAAAAAAAGTTCTAGCCAAAGAAAGGCTGAAATGCACAAGCAAGCAGCCCAGCGTGCTTATAACATCTACTGGTCCCCACCCAGTTTCATTCAAGATTCATTTAGATATATAAGTCACTAGGGAAAAGTACTCAGTAAACAGTAAAACACATAGGAAAAGAAATACTTTAAAAATCAGAGATCCATTATTTTTGTGGTGCAGCTAATCTCTGTTTATTTCTGAGAACTCCACATAAAAGTGGACTGCCTACCAGAATGCAAAGTAGAACAGAGTCCTGACTCCCATTTTCTTGTTTTTCTGGTTATTTCCTTTTTTAAATACTGCATTTCTTTGATAGTGATTTAACCATTTAATAATGCTTTTTTAACCTTGTGAAGTGATTCCCCAAGTGACATCATGTAGACCATCTTTAATATAGTGTTTCATTTTTAGAATTAGAAAGCAAGAATATGCACTTTTTCTCCCCCTTCCCACATATCCTTGCAAAACCTCAACTTAAATATGTAAATAAGACACTTCCCTCCCCAAACTCCTCAAACATACCTGTTTTCTATAACTAAAGCTTCTCTTTGTCCAAGCTGCCCCAAATGGACATCTGCTGAAGCCTTCTTATTATACCTCCCTGCTACTCACTTTGTGAGCATAACTCACCCAGAAATCAAACACAAAGGAAAAAAGAGGGGGGAAAGGAGTATGTTATAATCGGCCTTAAATTTAAATGAGAATGTTTCTAAAGACAGATGACATTGCTTAAAGATACCAGTCATCTCTTCATACTTATTTTTAGCCTTCAAGAAAGCACTGTGACTTTTCAATATCAACATTTTTGTTGAGCCCATAGAAATCAAAACTCAGATGAGAATTGAAGAAATGTTAAACAAAACTATATTATTCAGAAATTCATGCCACATTTGAGCTACAATCTTGCTACATAGTGTAGTTGACTTAAAATTATCTCAGGTATTTTTAGACCATTTCTAAAAAAACCCTGCTTTTCCTTAGCACCTCCTTTTGTCTTAATTAAAATAATAGCATTATTCCTGTCTGTAGGGATACAACACCTAATTGCCACATTTTGCTCTTCTAGTCTGCTTTGATCCTTTGGTATGCTTCATTTAAATCAATGAAGTAAATTTTGGATCATTATCTCTTCTCAAAATACAGCAGAAAGTCTTAGTGGCATATTCCAGCTACTTACTTCATGATTCTAATTTTTCTTATTTAGCTACAAGACTATGGCTAGCACTAAATATGGAGTGGAACTCTGTGGGCAATGCAGTATTTCAGATATGTTTACTACCTCTCTTCAGCTTTCAGCCATTGTTCAGCATCTCTTTGAGATCAATGGCTTGCTCTTCTTGGTCTCTTCTGAGAGAATTAAATACTCCCTTCAGAGCAAAATGGGTTTCAGGAATGAAGATAGTTCGGCTGCTAATGCTTCCATATTACTCTCTAATGGGAAGGACACAACTCAGTTTGTCAGTTTTACTCCTCTGTAACAATAATTGCAGCTCTTGCACCTTTCTGTTCACATTCACTTTGAAGTTTCCTCCCTTCAGGCTTCTCCCCTTTCTGCCCTCTTCTCACTTGTTTTGATATGGCTTGCACATTTCCTGCTATTACAATTAACAATGCACATGCAGAAACAATAGCCACTGTCACAACACTCACCGCTTTAAAGCTCTCTCCAATTTGCAAGACATAATACACAGAGAGGACACTAATGAAAAGGCTGAATTTAAAATCCCATTTATCCTGGAAAGGTCGTGCCACATTGAAATGTCCTTAGGAGTTTGCTGGGAGACATTGGGGTCTTTCAATGTTGTGGTGATCATTTTCTCAGAATTATGCTTTACATGTCTGGACTGTTCAAGGGTGCACACATGCTAATTTAATTTGTATTTTTAGGAGAGCTGAAGCCTCTAAAGAGAAAATGCAAAGGTCTGTAGGTTGCACTGCATGCACAAGGGATTATGCCTGTCTCTCAAGAGCTAATGGCAGATCTGCAGCAGTGAACATCAGTTCAGTTACTTGGTAGTGCTCTTAATTCAAAATTACTGTCTTCCAGAGAAACTATTCCAGACAAAGAAAAGGTATTTAAGAAAAATATCCCTGGAGTTTATAAATATCTTGAAAAGAGTTGGATTGTTTATACCCTAAATAATCAGACTAACCCACACCTAGTATAGGTATATTCCTACAGGCAGTGGGTGGGATACTGATGTTTTGTTATTTTAACATCTTCATGCCATCAGTGTTCAAAATAACATCTAAAAAAATTAGTCTCTTAGTACACTTAGAACAAGTAGCAGCCACAGCTATTACAAGGAATTTCAGATGGAAAGACTCAAGACTAGTTGTTCCACACTGTTTTAGGAAGGCTAGAGATTTCTGTGCGCTGGGACAGATGGCCTCACAGACTGAGATGAAACAACAGAAACAAGGGAATTTCAAAGAACAAAAATTTTAGCCACATTTTACATTACAGATTGTTGCCTACAATGAAACAAAATTCCTGTGCGTGTGGGTATAAGCAGAACTACAATCATACACTATCAACAAACTATTCTTTGCAATTACAACCCCTGAACTCAGAGGTCTTGTAAGTAGATTGAGATAATAAATGTCAAGACACAATAAATCTTAAAAAATGCTTACTTGAAAGACTCCAGATAATCTTGAGGCTCCATCCACTTATTATTATTGTTATATTCCTAAGTTTGAAGAAAGCAGTATTGTATGTCCCAGCTCAAGGCTAAGTCTGAGCACTATTATTTTAGGCCCTCATTACACAAATCTCAGTACATGCTGGATGTGTGAAGACTGGTATAAATGATGCTCAGTAAAGTAGATATTAAAGTACTAGTTAATGTGTACTAATTACTAATGTCAATCTCATGCATATATTTCAGAGGGAGCAAGTATTAAGACAATTAGAGGGGATACCAAAGAGCAAATTCAGTTTGTGTATCCCATGCCAAATTAAAAAGAACAAAACAAACAAACAAAAAACAGGAAGAAAAAAAAAAAAAAAAGAAAAAGAAAAAAGGGAAAACTCAAAGCAAGCTGACATCTGGCTGTTTCTCAGGAGAGGTCCAAGATTAAAATAGCTGGGGCTCTGAAGAGCAGAATCAGCATGCAATTGCAAAGGTGTCTCTTCAACACAGGTGTTCTCTGTCTCTCACCTTCCTGAGTACAAAACTAACTTGCACATATAAAAATAGAAGACAAAAAAAAATCAGTCCTAATCTCCAATTCTCTGCAACTATCATCAGCAACTCTATGATTTATTTTAATGTGTCCACATAGTGCTATGCTCCACTTTATCTCTGCATCCAAATGGTGGTGGGGAGGGGGAAAGAAGAGATTTTAACCAGCTATTTCATGAATCTTATTAGGAAAACACACATGGCCTTCAGGTATATTAATTGCTTTGATTCTGTCTATTTTTTCAAATTTAGGATGAAAGATATTTGACATTGGTCTCCTCAATAATTCAAACCACAAAACAACAAGCCAAATATCATGGGTCACTCACCTACTTCCATAGTGGGATGTCAGCTACTATTTTGCAGATGGGAGCATGATATCTGGGATTGCCACTAACTTCTTTATACATTTTTATTATTACATTATTACTATTACTATTACTATTACTATTACTATTATTATTATTATTATTATTATTATTATTATTATTATTATTATTATTATTATTATTATTATTATTATTATTATTATTATTATTATTATTACTATTATTATTACTTCTACTACAATCCTGGCACCAGGAATGACCAGTAACATTTAGAACTAACTGCTGCAACTGAGAAATACATCAGATCTTTCAGGAAAGACATTTACATTGAAAGTAACACTGGAGGCAACATCTACAAAGACATTCCAATATTTTCCATCTATTTTCATATCTTTCTTATTTGTCTAACTTCTCACAACTGGAATATTTCTGTTGGGTGTTTTAAACAGAAAATAATCCTGGCACAGGACAGTACAGATGGGAAGGCAGAAGGAAAGATAGCAGAATCCGTGCCTATTGGAAAGTGCCTTCCTATGGAGCCTGGCATGGAGACTTCCAGCTCCACCACTACCCTGCTGCTAGAAGATATCAAAGCCCATCAGCAAATCCCTCCCTGTGCAGTGTTACTATGCAAAAGATGACAACCTGCTGCTGTTACCATTTATTCAGTTAGCTGAAATAGCAGAGAATTATGGGATGAAATACAAATGCCAGCATTCCCAGTGATCCCTGACACTTTGATTTGTTATGAAAGAAGATGCATGTGAACACTTCAGAGGAGTGTTAAAAATATTTGTTGGGTTGCAAAGTCAAATTTTCAAGGTCAAGAAATCCTCAAAAGTTGCCATTTTACCTTGATCAAAATCTGCATCTACTACAATACAGTCCATAACAATGTGATAATGGTACTATTTGCTCTGGGGGACTCCTGCATCATTAATTCAGAATGAGAAGAGTCTGTTTAAAGAACAGTTAATTTTTTATTTTCAGGAGAAAGGGTTTCAATTAATAGATCTAAGATCATCTAAGTGTGTTTTTCCCATTCAAAATGTTTTGCAGCAAAAAATGTTAGAAGCTTCTCACTGCCTCTTACTCAAGAATTTACTTTGGTCGCAAATACTGACAAACCTTACATTTAACACTTTTGTCAGCTGAAGGGCATTGTTAACTGTATGGTACAGAAATTGAATTCAAGCAGAAAAAGGTTAATGCAAGAGTGACCAACAATTTGGGCCTTCTGATTTGCAGTGGTTCAGGGCATTTAGTACTTTGTCACTCATGTTCAAGACATAGTTACTATTGACTACAATTGCACCTGTGAGAATTCACTACTTTTGCAGATCAGACCCTGTAATTTCAACTCAAGCCACCCAGTAAATCAAGAACAAGCTGCAACCATCTGTGGAACATCTGGGTTAAGCCATTTGCCCAAAACCACCACAGAAACTTTTGAAAAAGTTGACTTCACTCAATAAATCATATTCTTCCTATGCTCACTGCATCCTGAGTGTTGGTGGAAATTGAGTTTTGGGATAATGTAGCCTATTGCTCTACCACTTTCTGTCCAAGAGGATGCTCCTGCAAAAAATTCTACTTTCTAAAGGAAATCACTAAAATAATAAACCATTCAATAGCAAATTTTCTAACCAAAGCAGCATGTTTACTTTTAAAGAGAAGGACCCAAGAATCCTTCAGATAACCCCAAGCACTTGGCTATGACTATTAATCTTTGTGAAAAGTCCTTAGATAGTAAGATGAAGAAGAACAGTAAAAAATGCAAACAACAGCTAAGATATATAGGGATAGCTAAGACATATGGGAAAGAACACAATGAGAATTTGGTTAGATGACTAATTTCTTTTCTCTTTAACCAGGTCAAACTGACTAACAAAATGTAGAAGACATAAGGGAAAAACCCAGCAAAATTAAGCACTACTATCAGCTTATATATGGTACTTCACAGGTGTAAACTACTTTAAAAAATTAACTAATTAATCCTCACAACCTCATATTCCCATCTGATGCAGACAAGTATTATAAACCTGCATTTTACAAGAGGAAATTAGGGCACAGAGATTAAAAGCTGCATTTCCAAAATGTCCATTAATTCTGTGTGTCCGTCTGGGGTGCCAAATTTGAGACATAGAAATAGAGAACATAGGATATTCTGAGGACACTCAACTCCTGAGAAGGCCAGCAGCAGTCACAAAGAAAGCATTTGAGAAAAAAATCTGAAGTTTGACAGTGTTATAAAAACAGAAAAGCATTTGAATTTGGAAACATTTTTTTAAGAGGTTGCTATTAATACACACAAGTTTGAGGCAGAGCTGGGCCTGATAGTAATTTAAAACTGAATTAAATACACATTCATTAATGCAGCTAAGCATTGAAACAACCTCTGTATGAAGCACCTCTGCTAGACAAATAATATAAGGAACAGAGATGGAGGCCCAGGGAGAAATGAAGAGGGCTAAGTCATGCCAGTCAGGACTGTTCATCCAATGAGGACTGAATCTGGTATTTGTTGAGTTAGAAATGCAGGTAAGGGGCAGAAGCTGAATGCTTGCATACACCTCTACCTTTCTACCTCTACAGAGCACAGCAGTAAGGAGTACATGGGTCCTGAATTTGGCATCCACAGCAGTCTCCTGGAGTCCCCACTGCTGGTCAGAGAACAGATGAGCTTCTTCCTCTGCAACCTGTGTGTATATCAAACCACCTCCAGCCCTCTCTACACATGAAAAGATCCACTCCTTAGAGAGAATCTTGTGGTTATTTGCAGAACTCCAGATTTTAAAATAGGCAAAAGAAGTGTTTGTAAGAGAGAATATACTGGGGGGGTTGTGAATTCCAAAAGTAATTTCTTTTAACCTTTTGAAAATGGACTTCAGATGAAGATAGCACAAATAAACCTCTTGATGGAGTTTATTTTCCTATGCACAGGCACAGTTCCTAGAAGTCTCGCCCAGAAAAACTTCCCTTAATTTTTTAACTGTAGCATCACACAAGCTTGCCTATGATATCTACCATTGGTAACAAATACTCTCCAATACATGGGTAACAAAGGGGACTGACAGTGTGCAGCAACCCTAATGCCAGGCCTGGAACATCTGTTCTTCCCTGTCATCTAAACCCTTTCTTCACTTCCCAGTAAATGAAGAAATAAGAACCATGCATTGAACCTGTCACGTTTCTTACTGCATCAAAAACACATTTTCCACAAACACCACTATTATGTCAAGGCATCAGGATTTGGCATGCCAAACAATGCATGCCTTTTATGATCTCATCTGCTAGCTGTGTATATTTACTGCATCAGCTGCTGTATCAAAAGCTTCATCTTTGCGTCTCTTCAGTAGAACATGAAATATAACTGTTATCAAAGAGGTTAAGCAGATCAACTTCCTTTTTGGCATGAAGAAGAAAACCATTATGGAAATACAAGTTCCATTCTGCAGAAAACCATTCTGGTTTCTAAAGGAAAAACATACAACCAGTCTTGTTTGTAGAGCACTGAACACAGTGTGCTCCCTCATCTGCCATTCTGGCCAGGACATTTCAAAACGACCCCTCTTACCCCCTCCCCAGTCCATTTATAGAGCTTACTAAGAGCTAAATTTCTGCTCTTAGCTCTCAATAAAAAATAATGTCTGCTTTCAAACCCTGCCATTTTTTGGAAGAAGGGCAGGTATTTTATCTCAGCAATTCTGACTGAGTACTGCATCATTCCAAAGGCCATTGTTAATTACTTAAGGCTGGGGTCAGAAACCTGTGGTTTGAAAGCCACATGTGGCTCTTCAGGAGCATGTGTTTTACTCTTCAATCCTCTGGCAGCAGCCCACAATTTTCAACAACCCACAAGCACAAAAGGAGGGTTTTCTTGGCAAGAAAGGGCCTTAATAGCTGTGTAATCAACACAGCTCCAGAAGTTCTCTTCTGAATCGACTAAGAACAAATCAAACTTTGGAAAGTCAATTTTGACAAGTAACATGTTATCCCTAGCCAGCCATTAACTTTCCTGAAAAATTGATATGCATGCAAAACAAACAACAAAGTAAATCATCATAGCATCATCTTGATAAAACAGCAAGCAATATTTCCTTAAGAGTTACAATTTTGCATGGTAAGGATTCCATTTTGTTAAAAAAAAAACCAAAAAAACCACCAGCAACATCTAATGTTCCTTCCCTGATGGCATTATAGACCAGTTTGCAGCAGAGAAATTTCCGTACAGACCCAGTCTTTGTCTTGTATTGAATGGTGTTTCTCCAAATAAAAACAAACTTGCCTATCCACACACACACACAGAGGGAACGAGGTTTTTTTCTTTCCTCCTGCAGCTTTCTGGAGGACAGTTAATGACTGGAAATTCATGGAAAATGGAGGGGCCAGAACACGAGAGAGAGATAGTTTGTAAAAGCTGCCCTCCAACACTGGTGCTGCTGTTCAATTCATCCTTGTGATCAATTCGGTTGTCTCTGTAACATCTGCTCACAAGCTGAAAAATGATGAATTCCATCTCAGAATCCATAAGCAGAAAAACAGCAGTCTGATAAACAGCTAATAGAAGAAATATATG
The DNA here is from genome assembly GCA_034336665.1 of Luscinia megarhynchos. Taxonomy (NCBI): domain Eukaryota; kingdom Metazoa; phylum Chordata; class Aves; order Passeriformes; family Muscicapidae; genus Luscinia; species Luscinia megarhynchos. Next base: position 62,817,333 of record CM067592.1, read on the forward strand.
CACCTTTCATAACGAAGACAAATCACTCATTCTCACTAAGTGCTTCCAACAGGAACGCTAATTCTGTATTTATTTGCAGAGCATATGTACTGTGTCCAAAGCAGTGCATTAAGAAATATCTTCAGCAGCCAATTGGTTTGATTACATTACTCTTCCCCAATGTAACAACAGCTCTGAAACAATAACAATATTAAAAGACCCTCTATGAAACAAAAATGCTTCAGCAATATTTTGTGGGGCTTAATTTTCTCATCCTTGTTGTGGAGTAGAATGATTATTGTATTGAACACTTTTATCCTGGAAATATCCACAAAATATCAAGGTCACTCAACAAAGGCTTTCATGCACTTTTTTTTAAAACACAGCAGCTATTTTAATTAATAACTCGAATATACTGCAGGATTCTCCTTGGTTTAGATCTGGTCAGATGATTTTCTTGACACCAGGGACACTAGGTAAATTGCAATGCTCTCCCCAAGCCAAAGAATGGTCTTTTTTAAAGCTAGGATGTTGATGAATTGTTATTTGTCATGGCCTAAACAAGCACAGAACACCATATCTATTCCTCCTTCTGTTCTCTCAGGAATGATGAATGGAAAAATGAAGTAGGAAGAGCTGGAGACCAGCCTGAGCTGAAAAATCTAGCAGATATAAGGAGGATTGTTTTAATCAAACTGAAAAAAAAAGCAGTCCTGCATTATTCTTCTAGTTCTGTCCTCAGGTTGCAAATATAAAGCATGGGAAATATTGTACTGCATTTCTCTGTCTGAAAATGGTTAATACATTGAAAATAGCACAATCACCCTTCACACTCTGACACACAAAAATAAGGACTCTTTTAATACAGGCAGTTTAAACCCTGACTTACAAGTTATGACATGCTTGTGAAGTCAACAAAGATGCTGTAGTGCACACAGATTCCTTAGTTTGCAAGTGCAAAGTAATATTTATCTCCTTTGGAATAGATGGATGACTTATATCCTACCATCTTGTGCCAATACCATACCTTATTCCAATTGTAATATTTACTCACAGGTCATGGATAATAGATAGTAATTATCAGATATGCAAGTCTCCATGACTTTAACAGGAATATTTATAAGATTCAATTAGCTTCCCACAAGATGAATTGCACAGGCCACTAAGAGTATGCATCCTCTAATCCTAACATGAATTCAGACAGACAGACTTAGAGATGAGTTCAACATGCCACTAAGGTGAACCTGGAAAACCTCGAGGAGTGGATGCATGTGAACTGTATGATAGGTCCCACATATGGGTCAGGCAACCCCTGGTGCAAACACAGGCTGAAGGAGGAAGAGATTGAGAGCAGCCCTGCACAAAAGTTCTTGGGGATGGTGGTGGATAGAAAACTGAACATGAGTCAATAAGACGCACCAGAAGCCTAGAAAGTCGACCTGGGCTGCATCACCAGCAGCATGGGAGGCAGGTTGAGACAGGTGATTCTGCTCCTCTGCTCTGCTCTGCTCTGCTCTGCTCTGCTCTGCTCTGCTCTGCTCTGGTGAGACTCCACCTACAGTACAGGAACCCTCAGCACGGGAAAGATATGGACCTGATAAAACAAGTCAAGAGCTGGACCCCAAAAAATCAGAAGGGTGAATCCCCCTGCTGTGAAAAAAGCTGAGAGAATTGTGGTTGCTCAGCCTGGAGAATAAAATGGTTTGGAGAGACCTTATTGCAACCTTTCAATATTTAAAGGGAGCTTATAAGAAAGATGACTTCTTAGTTGAGCCTGTGGTGATGGGCATCACTTTTAAATTATTTTAAAAAAATGCACAGAAGCTACCATCTATTTTTAAATAATTTTAAGTATTGGTCATAGTCTTCTGTAAAGAAGTCAAGACATGGACAAACTTAGCTACCACTTCTCTGATCTAAGTGCTTTAAAAGCCAGACAGGAAAGCTGTTCAGTGAGTTGAACCTTTTGTTTCAGTATTTGGGATAAATGTAGCCTGTGAATATAAAGTAGAATCCAATAATATCTCTTGCAGCTTCATCTAAACCCACCCAACACATTTCAGAGGTACTTCTAGAAACATGTCAACAGTTGGTTAATTTTTGACAAGCTTGGCTGTACACACAATATATGTAGGCATGCAAATAGTAAACCACTTATTCCTGTTGTGACAGAAGTCACAGCTGCAAGTTGAGCATGCAATTTTATATAATTGAGTTCCAAAATCCTATCAGAATTGGGGTTTATATGGCAGAGCAGTTAGATGCATTTAAAAAGAGTTTAGCACACAAGGAAACCATGAAATTCTTCACAGTCTGCCTGTGTATTTTAGCATTGATTAGTGCCAAGTACATAGTTCAGTGCCCTTCCATAGCACCTTAAACACGGCTTACTGAAGTTAATTCAAAGTTATTAACACAAATGTGTATAGCTCTGCATTGTTCCATTGCTCTTTCTCATTACAATTACAACTGAAATTTCCATTACACAGATGATGCCATGCTAAAATGGCATTGTTACTCTGCTTTTCTTCCCACCCCAAGATCCTGTGTATTCTTAGTCTTCAAATGAAACGGTTTCAAGGTTGTTTTGATTTTTTCCTTGCAAGAGGTTAATATGGATTTTTTTCCAAAAATTTCCTGCACATTGATAAATTTCTCAAAACTAAAAAATTACTGTGAATGGAAAATTCACAGTATGGAAAGTCCAAGGGAAAGGACTTGTACAGAATAATTCAAGAATAAAATGTTTAAGAATCACTGGAAGAGCATATGCTGGTTTTATTTCTTTTCTAGAATAGGGATTGGTGCTGTTTTTAGGTTTTTTTAAAGGACAGATTTAAGGAAACCCTACTCCCTTCAGTGAAGAACAACAGGACAATGCTATTACTTATGCTTTGGCTTAAAATACAAAGAGAAAGGAAAATAGACTTATTTTGCCTTTCTCCTACTTCACTTCATTTTTTATCACATTTCACTATGGTGGGATTCTGCTCGTGCCACCACTGCGCCACAAAGGCACCTGAAGTCATTACTCACTCTGTTAATCACTAATATGAATGGGGAAGAAGGGCCAAAACCTTTTCACATTGCAGTCTCCTATTGCTCAAGGGGAAATAAATAATCCAAGTGTTGAAAGCGGATGAAATATAAAATGCCCTCTTTATAAACTTAACTTAAAGGTAAAGCTGTTACTTGTTTCTAAACCTTAGCTACCCGTGCAGGCTGCATTATCCATAGTCCATTGTACTTCCAGAGCAATTGCTATTAATTATTTCCATCATTTTCCAAAGCCTATAAATATTAGAAAGTACTTAAATACAATAGTGTCAAATTTAAGCACTGTGGTTTCCCCAAGTTTAGCATCATTGCTCCACAAGTCCAAGAAATAAAGTTTGACCATAAGAAGCCAATTCATCTACTAGTACAGAATTTGTTTATTTTCTACATGCTGCAGCAATGAACTTCTTCCTCTTTGTCTTACAAACAAACAAGCTAAAAGAAAATGTTGTAATGGTAAAAGCACTGAGGTAAAAATACTTGCATCTCCATTCCATGCATTTACAGCACTCTTTTCTTTCCTTCTTTGTAGCCTAGTAGCTCTGTTTTCATCTGTTCTACAGGGCAATGTAAAAATCACTGTGCAGTTCAACAGCCCTGTTTCAGGGACAAAATTTTCACAGCTGTCCAGGAGGTAAGAAATGACATTTCTTTTACAATGAAGGAAACTAATATATTGCATCAATTTCATTCAGTGAGACTTGAAAACAGATCTGTGTGATCCTGAACGACAAAACCAAGACCCATGCCCACTACCTTTCAGAATAAACACACCAAACTAATCTATAAACCCGCAGCTTAAACCATGCTGCTCACACATGGAGAGCCTCAAGTTCCTGGCAGACAATAGACATCCATTTTCACTACAACTCACAGAAACCCTTATTGTTACCAGCAATGTTTTCCTCTCTATTGTGTAGCCAAAAGTTGCTCCTTCAGTACAAATTAATAGCACACTTGGGAAAGGAAGGCCTTTGGGAGACCATTACAGGATTTCAACACCATTTATGTCATCACCATGTGGTACCTCCTTCACAAAAGGGTAGGGCAGCAGGTTGTGCCTGTGTGCTTGGACAACTGTAATGCTTCAGATTTCATTTGTATACCCAGATAGAGGAAACACTTGCCTTTACTGGCTTTAAAAAAGGTCAGTGTTTGATTTAATAAATTCCCTGCCAAGAAAGCAGACTCCATTCTCAAAGGTTTAACACTAGTACTCACTGGGTGGCTGGGTGTCTCAGAGCATTTCTAGCAAGCTACAAAGACTTTAACATCTGTGGATTTCCCCAGCTTGAAACCAGCCCAATTCAGCTGTTTCTATACTTAGCAGTCTCTGTAAATACATGAGAGACAAGTTTGGCAAGCCTCTGTTACAGCTCTGCATTACAAACTCATCACAGTGTCCATTAAATACAGAGGTTAAAAACCCACCTATGGGGAAATGCACATTTTAAATGCAAGGTAATAAACCTGTCTTCCTGTCTCAAAAAAGCATACTGTAGTTCTGTTGCTTAATATCTAAACCTTTGCCTATTCAAGCAGTCCTATTGACTTACTTCAGAGAAAACACTCATATGGGTTCAGTCATACACATGCTAAAACATTTGCATGATTAGACTAGAGTGACTAAATGTGAAGCAGACTGTCAAAATAAGAATTTAAAACTCAAGAGCATAACACTGCATGCAACTGTATATAAAGCTGAAAGGAAAGCCTTGCAATCTCAAAGAAAATTTTATTTAATAAATACTATAGCAGTAATAACAGCAACTACACAAATGCAGTACTTTTTAATTTCAGAACATCACAGTAACAACAATAATACTCTTAGAGACAGCACCTATGCGTGGTAAGTTTCTGTTCCTAAGTCCTTTCAATGGAAGGGCTGCTGCCCTGTTTTTTCCAAGAAGATTATGGCCCATACTCACGTATTCAAATTACGCACAGATGCAACCCTTTTTTCCCTGCCCTCATGAATCTTGAAAACAGATAACTAATAAATAATGTATTCATTACAGTAGCAATGTTGTACTCACTCAGATCCATATTAAAAAACAACAAAACTCAGAATCAAATATATTTAACCTCCATAAATACTTATTCCACGTGTTATTTCCTCAGTAATACTTGATGTCCCAAGGATGGTTCATCCCCCTCCAAAAAAAAGTAAAAATCGAGGTAGACTTTACCAGTGAAAAACAATGACATTCTGTATGTGTCCAAGTATGATTGCACTGATGCAGTACTTTTACACTGCTCTTTGTGCCACATCTGAGACATGGCTCCTGGTTGTCACCCTAACAAGCTGTTACCAGCATACAAGATGTGTGTGCTCCCTCTGTTGGCTGCCTTGCTCTTTGGTAGGAAAGGATTCACATAAAAGGGAAAAAAAGCCTTACTGGGAGGGAACGCTATTTTAAGTTTTTGACTAGGACATCAAAAATTGTCTCATGATATGGCATGAAATGGAGAATTAATTTAGAAAGAGAGAAAACACACAAACAACTAAGTGGCTGAACTTCACCCAGCACTTGACCAGGCCTTAAATTTTGCAAGCATAAATATTAGACTTTTTGCAATGAATTGGTGCCATGTATTACTAACACCAGCAGGTTTAGGCATGCAAAAAAGTATTTAGATGTCAAAGTACTGGTGTATCAAAGAGCAAAAACCACTATGAAAAACCATGCAGCTGCTTATTTGCTTGCAAATGCCAAACTTAAGCCACAAAAGCAGATTTGGAAAAATACTGGACTATCTAGGTATATTCATAGTATGTCATATAAAGAAACCTAAATCAAAGTTTCAAATTCTGCAACAAATATTCTTTTAAAAGGTTTTAAAATAATTCATACTTCATAGAAGTGAATGCCGACTGCTATTTTTGTTCAGCAACACAAATCAAGCATTCTGGCTTGGTGATTATGAAGACTAAGTGGTCAAATTGGTCATAGTATTGCTTCCACTTTTGAGACAGGTAATTAACTTGCATTATGTCAGCAGTTCAGACCTCTTTACTCAGCAGCACCATGGAACAACCGTATCACAAGCACAAAGGAAATGCAGGCACATCTCCTGCAGAGGCCCTGCAACAAGGAGCTTCTCAGAACCAGACAGAGCTCTCTGGCAGGGAAAAAATAATAAAACAGGAAAACACTACAATGTAAACAGGGCTCTTGTGCAAGTCCACAAGCTGTTAAACAGAAACATATTAGGTAGTGACAAGACTTAGTGAGCCAGTGACTCATTAGTCAACACAGGGGTGTGCAGCTGGCTGGAATTCCCAAATCAGACTGTCTGCCAGACAGTCAATTCCATTACACTGCTCTGATAAAACCTTCAAAACCTTCAGCCAGCTATCCTACAATGTCCAACAAACAGATCTGTGTGGTCCCAGGAGCAGATGCCTATTCCCTTCGAGCTTTCTAGCTGGTTTCTTTGTGATTTCTTTGTTTCTCTCACCTATCATAAACTGAACATCAGCCGGCAGAGCTGCACGGGGTCACCAGCTGACATCCCGGACAGAAAAGCAAACATGCCGCTTAGACCATTACTGCAACCTTGTACTTAAAGTATCAATAGCTTTAAGGCTTCCTACATTGTATTATCGGGCTCCATAGTCATTAGATGTTGCAGCTGCAGTACGCAGTACTGTTTAAAATATAGCAAAACCAAACTATAGTTTTTACCTGCTAAGGAGCTGGTGAGTAGAGAGCTTTGCTGAGGAGCAGATATAAAATATCAATGTATTTCTCTCTTGACTGCAATGAAGGAAAGATATCTTGGTCTTTGTATTGCACAAAAAATATTACTAGATCCCAGCTAAGACTAATGGTTAGAAAAGCTTGTCCCCACTCTATAATCTGCAGAGGTGAGGATCATGCATGCCCTTGACACTAATCAAGTTAAGGCATTCTCTCACCTTCCTTTTTAAATTTTTTGCCCTCTTCCCAAAGGAAGGAAATAAAAGCACTCTATTCTGTTTTATCCTGATTATTCCTGATTATGCGAATACTCCTCTGCATCCATCAGAATTCAGAAAATAATAGCTGCATAATTTTTGCTCTATAGGGCCCAAGCTTGGGTTGTTAGGGTAAAATGCTGATATCTGCTCAACCCTTTACATACTAAAATGGATGAGCATTCTCTTTAGCAGAACTTTCAGTCCTCATTACTCTGGCAGAGGATATAGGCAGTAGAAAGCATCTCTGTAACTTCTCTTTTAAAAGGGTTTTGCCTGTGGCACTGTAGAACCTTACAGGAATCTGGGCTCAAGGCATATAGTGGGCATGTCCTTTTGAAAAGATTTTGGGGAATGATGGCAGAAGACAAGAAAAACCCTAAACCCTAAAACTCTGGGACTAGAAAAATAAATAGGTTGCAACTGCCACTTATTCTGCCTTCTCAGCTCTGATTTTCATATCTGCATGTTTCTTGATGAAACATAAGCACAACATTAATATTAATACTAAGCATTTTGGACAACAAATAGAGAAAGTAAACACAGCCATCTAGGTATCCACCCATGCTATATCCCATACTGAGTAGTTTTTAGCTACAAAGATAGAAAAAGATCTCAAAGAGACTGCCAGCTAAAAGAGTAGTCTATCAAATATCATACATAATAGCATACAAATAATATATATGACAGTCATTTTGAATCCGGGGTTCAAATTATTATTATTATTATTCAAATTACATTAGCCAGTGAATAGCTCCCCTTCAACAATTCCTGTTTTTTACTAAAGAACTGATATAATACAGCAACATTGCTTGCAGTAGGGAAGAGGATATGAGAAGGTCAAATATAGCTGTGTGGGAGTAGTAATGAGAAGCATCACTGTGCTTGTTTACAAAGATTTATGAAGCCAAATGTAACTAGGTACTTAAAACCATGGCTTAAAGCATATTTAAAAAGAAGGGTAGAAATATGGGCCCAGTGTCACCTGTACTTTACAGAAAACACATACACCATGAATTCCTAAGACTCCTTAGTCCAAAACGTAGTAGCAATCTGTGGTACTACTGATCCATGTGTGACTAAACACAGAGTAACCATCTCTCAAGGATTTCATTGGCATTGAATTAAATAACTTATAGAATAGAAAGAATATTTTCTCTCAAAGCAAGGCAAATAAATAATTGAAAAGAAGTTTTTTAAAACAACTCTTCACTGAAGAAGGAGGTTTCAGTAGTGATCTCTGCAGTATAATGAGTAGAATTATTGAGAGAGAATGTAATTCATATTTTACCTCAAACATAAACAGCAGATAGTTGCTGATATATCTGGAAAGCCCATTATCCTTTAGAAAAGAAACTTATCTAAATTTTGAGCTTCAAAATAGGAAAATCCAGAATGCTTTAAATTGAAATGGACATATATATCATTTACATCAACACACATTCTGAAATTGACAAGGTAAGTAGACCAGCTTTTGATATAATGCATTCAGATTGGTTCTAGCCACTAACCAATTAACATGAAATACTTTGAGATACCAGGAAAAAAAAATCGGAAAGGTACTATATAAAATTTATTTTAAATTCCACAGATACCTGCCATTAAGGTTTAAGTTCCCTGAACTTAACTTTCTAAAAAATTCTTACATTATGAAACAAATGACAAGACAACTCTATCTCTTCATAAGAAATATATCATGTCATAAGAAATACTTGCAAAATGGATGACAGAGAGAGCAGGGTACTCAGCTCATGTACTGCAGGCCAGTTTTAATACAGCAGCACAGAGAAGTCTTACTGCTGAACAGCATTCCTCTGACTTTGAGAGCATACCTGTGCATATCTATACTATCTCAGGATCTAGGAGAGGCAAATATACTTTTGTAAATACTAGAATGCATTATAGCTAATTTTATGTAATTTAACTAGTTTGTATATAATATGCAAATAATAGTAGTTTTATTATATAGTAGTTAAGTATATAATATAATTAAATTATATACCTATTACATATTTAATTATATAGCATAATTAAATATAATAGTAGCATGATAACTAATTTTATATAGCTAATTTTTATATAATATACAAATAAATATCACCGTACAAATGCATGTCATTGTAAAAGACCATTTCAGTTTTAACTGCAGTAAAAATACAAAAACAGGATCACAGAATGTCACCCCTCAACCTATAAAATGTATTCGCTTGATAGCTAGCAAATGATTATATATCTGATACTTTTTTTCCTAAACATACTGAAAACAAAAAAAAAAATCCAAACAAAAAGCATGCAAACACCAAGCAACAACAACAAAAACTAAACAAACTTTTCAGAGTAAGTGAACCAAATTCTTATGTTTAAACAAAGGGGTTGGAAATAATAAACATTCTTCTTTCCTGCACTTAAGACCATGTTGGACTACTTCAGTAGCTATTTATACCTTTACTGCAAAGAACACTTGACTTATGAAATAGGTTCACAGTCCCTTTGAACTGGCATACATCCACACTGCTGCAAACAGATGTTTCTGCTGACATAACAAAGACGTAATGAGAAGCAAGAAGATGGGAGAAGAGCAGATTGCCTTGTGCAGTAACAACAAGACTTTGCAGACAGAATTGGTACCAGTTTTCCATAACTTTTATTAATCTACCTGGGGAGCAGCAATTATAGTTCATCAGTGATCAAGATTAGTGCCTTTAGTTCGCCATCACAGTTTCCACGTGGTTTTCTGAATTCTAGTTTCTCAGCAAGTGATAAGGAGACTAGTAAGAGTTTGTGATAATATGAGAGGTCAAAAATAATATATGGATAGAAAACAAGACACAGCTGTCAACAGCCTTAAGGATGAGTGCAGTCAAGAACTTTGTTCTGGTGACAGAAATATCTAATAGTTACCATACTTCTGACTACAACTCAGACACTGACAAAAGCAGCCTTTCACTCCAACTCATGTATTTCTCCCTAAAACAATACTAGATTTGAATTTGGGGAAAAAAATTCTGTACCTACACAGGTGATGGTTCAGGGCATGGCTTCAGATATCTGTGTCTTTTGGTTAATTCTACAAGGCACAATTGTCCAGCATTTTCAGCATTTCAGAAAATAGTGATGGTCACTTGGTCATAGAGTACCATCCACAAGTTAATTTCAGACAGAGACTAAAAAAAAGACACACAAAAATATGTAACAAAGCACCAAGTCTCTGCAATTCTTTTATCTACTTCCTTTTTCATGACTTCTGAAAGGGTTTTTGAATATCAAATTATGAATATGATAGAGACAGCAAGTAATGTGAGACAGCCATTTGTTTAACAGGGCTAACCCCAAGCCACTAGTGCTTGCACAAGCTGTTAAGGTCTGTCATTATACCAGAGCTTTCCAGAGGCCAAGTGCAGAAGGGTCATCTCTCTGAGAAACCATATACCCTTTACTCCATGTTTTGCTCTCTGGGGTTAGCTGTAATGTGACCTTCAGAGTGACTTGAGGCTCGAGGTTGGAAAAGTACAGATGCTGCAGAAGATCTGAAGGGCAGGAATGGTGTGAGAGCTCCAAGGCAAAGCCACAAAAAAGTCCATGATGCTGCAGGGCAGACATGTGGCCCCCTCAGCCCCCACCTTATGCCACAGGCTCTGTGTGCTTTTTACACAAAGAAAACGAAGAATGAAGAAAAGTACATGTGATGCAAAAAACAAAGACTACGAGGATTTAAGAAAGAAAATAATACAAAGCCTGCAGCTCAAGAACTCAGGCTGCACACTAGAAATTACTTCCCATTTAGCTAGGATATTCAATGATCAGACAAAACCAGAAAAAAGTATGCACACTTGGTGCTTTATATTTATTATAATCTTTATGTAAATGTCATGATATCTTTAATTTTCTTTGCTAATATAATCTCTGGCCTTCCACAGTGAAGTCTGTGTTTGTCAAAAGTACAATTTTTCCATTAGACAATATTTTTTAGCATCTCAGGGTAAATGTTTAAACAAAAGATTAGAGAAAACATCATTCAATTGCAGTTTTTTTAAGAAGCAAACACCATGCTTTTAACACACCCTTTAAAATGTCTTTTAGCTACCATTTCAGTTTATGTTCACTGTTATCATAAACTATAAATATAAAAATTGTGTGTATGTTCTGGCTGGTTGGTATGTGTCTGCTTTCATGCATGCACTCAAATAGAAACTGCTTCTGCTCCAGAGAATTTGTACTCCAAGAAACAAAGGGGCTCAGAAGTTCCATCTATCATCCCTTTATGTCCAAGGGTCTTGAGGAGAAGGGAGAAAAAGGACGTCAATACCCTTCTCTTCAAACTCAGTGTTACAAGCACAGCCCAATGGTAATTATTCTTGCAAGTATTCCAAATCCAACTTCGTCATGGGGTGTTTTGAGGTTTTTTTCACTCTCCTAAATTACAAAAAGAGTATGCTTCAAAATTACATCAGTTTTCAGATAGGAAACATTAAAGAGAAGAAGAAAGACAAGACCAGAATGCAGAATGCTGTCCAATTCATGGACAACTTTTAATGAAATTTTATGCACAAATAGGTATGGAGAAAAAAGTTAATTATAAATTACACTGTACACTTCCTATCTACGAATCCTGAGGTTTGCAAAAGAAAAGGTTATCCTAAAGTCTAATAAAACCTGAATGTCCCTTTCTCACACACCAAAGGGTATTGCTATTGTTCCCCAGCAAGGCAGACAGCTGGCACTGCACTCTGAGCGCCAGCACGGCTGCAGCCAGCAACTCATTTACGACCCCAGCATCAGTCAGTCAAAGCAGATCATTTAGCAGAAAACCTCCCAGGCTGGTAGTCTTCCCATCCCTCACTCCCCCCACATGGCAGCAGACAGGTCTGGTCAGGCTGCACAATTCCTGGCCTTCGAAAGCCCAACATTTTTCATGTTCATTTGAGAGGTTCTTTCCCTCGGATTCAAAGTGTTTTCACAAACGTGTTAGTGGGTGAGAGCTTTCTATTCTCACGCTAGATGTGATTAATTTGTGGCATTCACGTGGCTAGTTCTGCACAGACAATGGGAATGGACTGGCTCACACCCCATCTACAAGCAATTTATGCCACAGAAGTCCAGACTTAAAGAAAAAAGGCTTTGACAGTAGCAAGTTTCCTGCTTGCTATGAATGGTGCTGAGTGAAACACAATAAACTATTTCTGCAAAAAGAAAGAAAGTAGCTCTTATTACCATTAGCACAATTATTATTAGAACAGACCTGATACAGAACAACATTCTCTCATTCTTGCACAGATGTGTGGAACAAAAACACATCAAAAAAGCAAGACTTGATTAGTAGATTTTGTTTGGTTCATCCAACAAACACTACATACTAAGAAAGTAAGGAACAGGAATAAATATAGGTTTACTGAATAAAAATAGTTTTAACCCAGATATTCAGATCTCCTTCTTCCATTTACACTTACAGTTGCAGAAGTGCATAGTAAAATAGCAAGAGAAGTATTTTTTTAATCCTCTTCTCTTGGTATATTATTCTAACTAAAGCCCTCAATGACAGTCCTATGCAGTTTTGTAATCAATCTCAGGGGTTACTTTTGATGGACTAAGATAGTAAGAACTCACAAGCATTTGCAATTCATCTCTGCCAAAGAATACTTGAATTTTCTTTACTCCAGCTTACTCTCTGTACAGACAAGCGTTGAAGATCACCTCTCAGCCCTCCCAAATAAGCTTACTTGTACCATACATCAGAAAGACAGCATTGATTCAAATTCGTACATAGATACATACATATGAGTGTGCTGGACTGAGATTTTATCTCCTATATATACACATTTGCTGGCCTATCAAAACACCTGGAGTACATTATCAGATGCATAGGGTAAACATGCAGATTCTAATCTGCACCGAAAAAAGCAGTCCTCAGTGCTATTCATAAAGCAGCATCATTCAGTTCTTCTGAATGTCTGACATGAGCTAAGGACATTGTATGCAGCAGTCTCAGACCATGCTACCTATCATTATTAGAAGCATTTAATTGTTTGCTGCCTCTCTGGAAAGGTTTAAGAGAAAATTGAAAGGTACAAAACAGGAAAGCTAAAAATAGGCAGAGCAATGGATGTCTACTTAACCATACTAAACCAGCATGTGTTTACAACTAAATGGACTAAATCGCAAAGAAGGAGCTGGTGTATTCCAAAATGCAATATCAGTAAATGGAAGGTCCTCTTAATTTCTATCAATTAACCCAGTACCTTAAAGTCAGCAATTACATACAGAAGCATGCCCTGTAGTGGCCTTGAATTTGTTTCATAGCCAATGCATATAGTTAGTCCTGATTAATAACCTGCATTGCACAGGATCAGCAAACCTGAATGATCTACACTTCTGCTGCCACAGGAAGCTTTAGTTGTCTAATCAGTGCCTTTATCAAAGCACTCTGCCCAAATGAGATTGAGGGCTGATTTGGCACCCACACTGCTTGATTTATTAATAGAGAAACTGTGCTGCCTTCCATGTAATCATATTAATCCTTTGCATCAACTAATTAAAACACAAGGAAAGATTTTACTTATGTGTAAGCAATTACAACAAGTTCCTGGTTGACGTCCAAATGGATTCATGACATTAATTTGTGAACAATAAGGCCTTGTGCATTAGGGAATTTTAACAGGTGAGTTTACACACGGTATGCACATTTCCATTAATTGTAAGCACATTAAAAAGCAATAGGTGTGAACCTTACCTAAACTGAAGAGTATTCACGAGCCTGTTTCTAAGGAAAAACAATTAAAACAGAATAAATTTCCAAGGATATACATAAAAATTTACAAAAAGTCTGCAAGAGTATTTAATTATTTGAAGCACATAATTTCAACTGCTTTGGTAGAACGTACACTTTGCTAACATTAACTTCTTGGATTAGGTTTGCCTGTGTGTGAAAGTGAGTGACTAATGGTAGAAATGGTAGCAGCTGTTATTGGGGATCACTCCCAGTGCAAAAAGCTTCATCAAAAGCTGTGCAACCTGCTGTGTAGCTTCCTGGTTTGCCTCAGTCAGAATGGGAAGTGCTCCAGTGTGAGGGATGCAAATAATCTGACATGGGGGTAGCACACGAGAACCCACAGTGTTGGTCATTTGAGCCAAAGCATTCAGAGGTAAAACAACACATTGCAGTTTCAAGCTTGAAGTGCACCACCAGTGAACATTTCACTGTGAAGATGGCTTGTTGTCTGGGTACAGCATAACACATCTAAAGCCAGTAAACACATTTTTTAAAAAATTATTTCTTTAATTTAATTTCATTTCATTTCATTTCATTTCATTTCATTTCATTTCATTTCATTTCATTTCATTTCATTTCTTGTTTAGTATTTTTATTGTATATTTATTGTTTTTTAGATTTTATTTTCTTTATTGCTATTAATGTTTGGGGGGGATGATGCTAAATTATGCCACCCACCTTACAAGCTGCCAATTAAAACATAACAGCAAACAAATATACGTCAGCACTTTGCTATCCAAGTAAAATCATACCACAATTGATAATCCACATTCCCCTCAACACTACAAGAAAAAATACAGTGGGATTCTCCTACTAGAATTTGTAGCATGTTTCAAGTGCAAGGGCTGTCAATGGTTCTCATACTGACACGGGAGTGTACATACACCCTTGTGTGTGGAGGAATACACAGCAGAGGTACAAGCTTCCTTTACTCCCCAGAAATGAAAGGCTTGACATATTTTAGCAACTACATAACATAGCTTGGGAGTATTACTGTCTGAAAAGTAATGGTTGTTCCCTAAAGATGATATTTATTATTCATACACAGCAATTTCCCCACAGCCCAGCAAAATCTCAGTGAGAGCAGTACCACAGAAAACCTAGTTAAGGAAATGCATTTTGAACAGACACAGAGTACTAAATACAAATAAAATACAATTCTCTGGCTTCCTAGCAGTATCTTTGGCACAGTGTCTTTTGCAAGGAGCAGAGGTGGTGCTGGAGTTGGGGTTGGGAGGAGTGGAGGGAGAAGGGGTGAGAAATATGGAGAAAAAATTTAGAACTACTTCAGTGCAGACTAATTAAGTAAAAGGAGAGAAATTTAAGTGGACTGTGTGAATTGCTCCTCTCTCTGCAGATCCAGTACCCTTCCCACATCTGTCTTTAATTGCCCAAGACCTCCTGCTGTCTTCCTTAACACTGGCACTCTTCCTTGTCAAGAAATCCTTAATCTGGTTGACTCTACCATGATCAACTGTATAAGATCTTACCAAGAGATAGAAGAATAGAAAATGGCTCAGTAAAATAACAGACATTAAGCAGCAATACTGTTCCAGTCCCAGTTCCCTGCAGTCTCACAGGAGAGCAGAGCCATAGAACTGAGAGAAATACATTTTTCCTTAACTAACAAATATGAGCAAATGCTGAAGTTTTACAAACAAATTACAAGGTGCAGTCATTAAATAATTTTACATCCTGCTAGACAACTTTAGAGCCCATTATTTGGAGGTTTTGTAATACAACGAACTCTGAATATAAGTGTTTTGTATCTTACTGTCCTTTCCATCACAATCCTATTCTTCATTCCACCTTCACACTTCATTCAGTCCTCCCTTTTCACATTGTTTTGTGACTGGAATTTGACAAAGGTATTTCATAGAAACAGTTTTGTGCAGGACCAGAGTGGAGCCCCTTTTATCAATGCCTCAGTACTACCTCGGGGTTTTGACAGGAAATCCTATGTAACACAGTGCTTGTCTGCCAGCACATTCCCACCATCATCAATTGGCAATGCTTACTTAAGAAAATCTACCAGTGTGTTCCACTTGGCTCTACCCATTCCGACAGCAATGCTGGTGCTGGAAACAAGCACCAGGCAACTAACTCTGAGAGCTGCCACTGCTAGCTCTGGAAATTTCCCCTCTCTTAGCTACATTGCTTCAAATGTACCATATCAGGTAGCTGGGGCAAGGGGAAGGCCTCCCATCTATTCACTCTGGGGGAACATGTCCAGAGTAAGGAGGTGCTGGCTGCTCTAGGAACCTTTCCCCTATGGCTGCTCTGCCCCACAGAAAACACCTCAGAGAGAAAGTGGAATCTACAAGTGAGTGGAGTCATAATGACTAAAGCAAACAAGAAATCATAACAACCATTAGTTTGTCTGCCCTTGGTTTATTGTTCCGCTTTAGATAAGGTATTAATCATATGGGGACTGGGAAATGGAAGAAGAAAGCAGTACTGAAAGCAACTATACTATTCTCTTGCATACACTTACCTTCTGGCACAATATTTTTGATGCAAAGTTCCTGGCAATAAAACATTATAGTTTCCTTCTATTAGGCCATTATTCTCAGCATGCCACATTCTGTCTGCTTTCTGTAATAACAAGTCTTTGAGGGTTTCACTGGTGAAATGTTCTAGACTATCAAAAGTTTTAAAAGAGAGCTTATGGTTTCTCCTTTTTTTTCTGAGGACTGGAGAAAAGCTGTGAAAAAAATTCTGAAAAAACAAAAATCAATACATATCAAATTTGGTAGCAGCAGCTGTTGGCAAGTGCACCTTCTTTGAATAAAGCTGTCAATATAGCTAGGAGCTTAAGGGCTATTTTCAAGGCAGTTACCTTCCTGGATGAAAAATTAATGATTATAAACATTGTTTGTTTCTGCCCCATCCCCACACTCTGTGTTTTCCTGTGGTAATGAGTCAAGCTATCACTTTTATGTGTATGTTGTGAGCACAAAGAAGGGGAGTGTGATATGATGGCAAAACTACTCCCCCCAGCCTGCCTCATAAAACAAACAAACAAAAAGCAACAGCAAATACCAAGCTAAATCCTTCTAATGAGGGGGGAAAAAAGAAACCTTAATTTGATTGATTGTTCTTAAGGTTGTGGAGTAGTCATCCACACATAACTACCACACTGGATCCTGGCATGGATCCAGAAATTTGAAGCGCTAGAATTATATATGGTGGCATGTGTCAGACCATTTCACTGCACCTAACAGTTGTCTCCAGCTTCATTTCAAACTAATTAGCTGCAAAAGTCACTTGAGAAAATTCTCCCCTTCATGGGGATTTCACATTAAAGGCTCTAAAAGATATCATCCCTTACTATAGAACTGAGGAACGTGGGAAGACTAATAAATGCCGCACTAAATTGAGATGAACAATGTTTACCACAAATCAGTCAACACTATCAAGTACTAATAGGGCAGATTCAAAATTAAGGGGAAAAAAGGAAAAAAAAAGAAGAAAGAAATCAATAAATTAGTCTGGCCAATGACAAATCTCATGGGTTTAACTTGATATGCCATTAATATGAAAAGAATTTGACAGTTTACATAAGGGATGTGACCTGGTGCCAACAACCTCTGGCTTCTACATTTTCCAGATGGCAAGAGATTAGGCTAAACTCTTTATTCTCATAAGAAGATTTTTTTCCTCCATGGAAAAACTATAAAGGACAATTCTGTTCCAAATTTCAAGTCTCCTTCACAAATGTCTACTCAATTCCAGGCCTCAACTAATGTCTATTAAAAGAAGTCTTTGGGTCTGAAGCAGTGA
The DNA here is from genome assembly GCA_034336665.1 of Luscinia megarhynchos. Lineage (NCBI taxonomy): Eukaryota > Metazoa > Chordata > Aves > Passeriformes > Muscicapidae > Luscinia > Luscinia megarhynchos. The sequence goes on from CM067592.1 coordinate 62,834,879, forward strand.
AGAAGAAAAAGAACAGAAAGTAATTATGAAAAAAAAAAAGACTAAGGCAAACCTAGATTTAATTCTAGCCTTTAAAAGATATATTGACAAAAAGCAGTGGGGGAGAGTTTGGACTACCATTAACTTAAAGGAAAAGGTTGGCAATTTTCAATTATGGATGTGAATGCCTGCTTGAGTTTGATCTTGATGGACTTAAAACAGGGAAAACATTAAGCCTACTTAAGTATTAAAAAATACAGTTTTGTTAAATTCAGTATGCACCATTTTTTCACTTTGATTTATACCACCACTGACAAAGACTTTGAAGGACATTCCTGTTTAATATGGAAAAAGAGCCACAGCACAGGGCATTTTCTCCACTTTGCAAACATTAATATGAAAAATCATCCCTTGACAAAGCATGACACTATTTTCCATTAATCCCTGAAATACAGAAAAGAGGGAAACTGGAGTCTTTCATTGCCTCTCATCCAGGAGAAGACATGGATGATTAATCAAAGTGGTCCATAAGGCGAAAATATATTGTGTGAAATGTAACTTTTGCAGACAGAAATTCGTAACCGATCAATCAGGCTAAACATTAGAAAAAAATAATAAAAACATATTCTTCAGTGCCCAAGGTATCAAAAAAGTCATCTGTGAGAGTTGTTCACTTCTCCCTTCAAACATCAAAAAGTATTACCTCATTTTTTGCTTTACTGGCATCACCATAGTAACCCTTCCCCTGCAAGAAATATTCCCTGAAGGCCACCACCCCCTCCAGCACATGCCTTCAACGCCTTGTATCTCTGTGCCTTATAAATTGACTCAGTCTCTGAAGACTCACAGTAAATTCAAGTGCTGAACACACACCAAACCTTAGCCATTAAAGGATCATCTCCAAATCTAAGCTTAACAAGTGCTCTACATAAACCAAGTTTTAAAGTGATCAACATTTTGGCTCAGTCCAAAATGTGGAGAAACAGAGCAGCTATTGCCAAGACATTGTTTCCTCAACTAACCCCCTCTTGCCTCCCACCATTAGTAAGTCATTTTACACAAGATCATCTTTCATTTCCAAACATTTAGATTTGTAAAGATAAATTTATAGTACTTTCCACATTACAATTGTGTCATTCAGATTCACAGACTAGAAAAGTCCAGCAATCATATAACTTTATAATGTTATTTAAGGAAGTGAGCTAAGAAGATTATATCATAGTACCAGGTTTTCCTCAGTGGTCTTGGGGAAAAAAGATGGAAAATATACCCAGTAATCACTTTATAGGCTTCCTTTGGAAGGAGTAAATGATACAGTTTTGTTTGTAAAATATTTTGAGGAATGGTCAGATACTAGAATTAATATTAGGGCTCAGGGATGTAAAAATATCTGCCATAAAATGTTCTCTTAAAAAGACAGTATGAGGTTTTTTTAGCCAAGTTATTTTACCATTTTGCACAAGTTCTGAAATCTGTGATTATCAAATTAGATAAATGAGGGGTTTCACACAGCTAAGCAGCTCTTCTTTTCAGTCCCACACTTGGGCCACCTCGGGCTACACTGCAGCAGGAGGGGACTAACAGTTAGTCCTCCAAAAGACTGTTCTCCCCATTCTCATGGACAGAGAGCTGCTCTGCACCTGCAAGCTACAGGAGTAAATCAGTTTCATGAGGATTCAGAAATAAACTTGTTCTTTGGCGCTTCAGATGACAGTCATGCTGCTACTCTCATTGCACCCATGACACCTTGTCTGCTTCCACAAAGCAGCCTGGTGTCACCCCAGTAAGCCAGGGTACATTTGTGCACCTTTACTGGTAGTATTTAAACTCAGATTATGGGAATCAAAGCTCGATCATTTATTCTAAAAACTCGTTTCCATACCTGTAGCTGAAGGCAGCAGAACCTTCTGTAAGAATATCAAAATACTCTTTTTGTTCTTTTGAAAAGCAACTGGGAGAGCAATCCCTTCAGCTGGATAAGCTTTAGCAAAAAACAAATCAAGCTCTTGATATTTCTCAAATTCTGAGACAATTATATTCAGTCAGCAAAGAAGGAAAATTTAGAAGAAGGAAAATTCAGCACAGCAGAGGATGGAAGAAAGCCGTGAGGATCTAAGTGCCTCTTAATGTTCAACTTATGTCAGCAGCTTCTTTTTCTGCTTTCAGTAATATATTATCTGCCCAATATTTCTGAATTTCCTTCCAAAAGGAAAATTTCTTCAGATTCTTATGAAGACTTGGCTGCCTCTCTATATATAATGTGATTGCCTTAAGCTCTTCCCCTTTTCTCAGGTACCCCTCAGTTCCTATATATATATAAGTTTGTTTTTTTTCTTTAGTTACATAGTACTGCATTTTCACTCTGTTCTCTAATTCATAATTGCTTATTCCACATTTTCCAGACATATTCAGCAGAGAACTGCAAAACCAGAAGATAAGGAGTCTGAATTACTGTATGTCTGTTAGGAATTTTATAGCGAGAAAAGATCTGATATTTGACTACAATTGAAGGAGTACTAGATTCTAGTGAAGTGGGACAGCTGAAAATTCCTTACATATTTTGCTTTTCAGTTGCAAAAACCTAGTCTCTTTTAGTATTAAATCAGAAGGTTCTGTCTTGACAGGAAGAGCTGTAGGTCGGTTTGTAAAAACAAAACAAAAAACAAAACTAAAAAAAATAAACAAAACAAAAAACAAACAAACACACACATACACAAAAAAACTTAAACAAAAAAAAAGAAAAAAGCCCCAAAAAAGCAATAACAACAAAAACCAAACCACAAACTAAGGTTCTAGCAAGACCTGTGATAGTATAGTATAGTGTGGTATAGTGTCTAACAGACAAACATTATAACTCAGTTTATCAATGTGATTAGTATGCACTCTGTTATGCATGATTCAAACACAAGTCCTATGCAATCTACACAGCCGTGCACATGTTCTCAGTAGCAACTAACTAAAAATAATATTAAAAGTAGCAAACTTCAATTTTTCTTTGGTGGCTTGTGGCACTCCTTTTAATAAAAGCCAGTTTACAAGTATCTAAAGCAAATTTCTGTGCATTGTATTGTAGGTTTGTTTTTTTGGAGGGGAGGGGTTTGTTTCGTTGGTTGGTTGGTTGGTTGGGTTTTTTTTGAGTGGGGGAGATGAGGGTGAAGCAGAGGGAAAAACCTTTTCAGTCCTGGTAACACACTGTAATAAGAATATCATTAAATATATCCTTGCAATTTTGTATCCAGTGGCTGAGATAGCTGTGCAGTGTACCTTGCAGATGTACAATTCTTGTTTTTAAATCAAAATAAGACTGATCAGCTACAAGAGCAACAGAAAAACAGAAAGTATATTTGGACACCATTCTTGGTTTGTCTACTTCTTGTCTATGCCAGTAGATGATATTTTCCCCAGACAGTATGCTAAATTGTGTCCACGGATCAAAGAGACCACAGGCCAACCAAACAGGTTTTCACCTTTCATTGCCAGCACTTCTTTTCAGGTCACAAAACCTAAGCCAAGATCCTCACTTTCAAAGTATTCAACAGCATTCAGGTTTTGTGCCTCCTTTAAAGTTCATCTGAAGCTGTCATTCATATTTGGTTATTGTTTTCTTGAACAAATGAATCACAAATACATGAACAGTGAGCACTCATTTGGAATTCTGGCAAAGGATCTGTGTATTTGTACATAGATGTTGTTTACCAGCAGTGTTTTCAGTAAGAGGGGAAAAAAAGTACATCTGTCTTTGTCTCAAGGATAGTGACTCCTATCTATTAAAACCTCAAGAGATAATGTTGACAGAAGCAGAGCTGCAATTTGTTTAGTAGCACTTGGAAATTAGAGCAGCTCTTCACAACAGTGGGACGTTTTTTCTGTGCACCTAACATTCCAGATGGACTCCATCCAAATTCACTTGTCCAACACAGAATAGGAAAGAATATCATTACAAAATATAAAGCAATATCAGCTCAGCCTCATCCCCCTTAAAAGAAATCTGAGCACAGAGTTTTGCCACATTTTAGAAATTCAAAGACAACTTTATTTCAAATTGCTGAGCACCATAAATAGCTGCTTTTGTGGATACCTAAAAAGAGACATTAGCTGTTTAAATGTTTAAAATTGTCCCTCAGCAGTTTCAATCACAGAGCTCATCCTTCCTTTCGGAACAAAGCTGTATACCTTGCCAAAAGTTAAATTATATCATCGATGGAAATCACAGATCTTGTTTACCATCCAAAAGCTGAGAAAAATCTCAGCATGCTGGAATTTAAAACAACCCAAGGGCCTCATTTCAAACTTGATGGCTATGCCTTTCATTTGGGATTTCGCTGGAGCAGAGGGTGGGGACATCATCTTTTAAGTGCAGATTTTAGATATGCCTTTGATTAGAGAAGCACATTTCTCTCTGTATGTACAAACATTCTGTTTTTAAAGGGGAAAAAAATAGATATCTCTACTCCATCCTGTTTAGCAGACATTTGTACTAAATGTTTTGCAAAACTTTAATCAGTTAAAAGACAATCCTCAAATGTGGAAGAGGCAAACAAATTAATTTTGCACAAGCCTGCACTGCAGTAGAGTGCTTACTGGCCAGCTAATCCGAGGGGAAGTTAAGGTTCTCACTTCTGTAGGTGAGCCGTCTCACAGAAAGTAACAGGCATTCCTTCCACCTTCAGTGATAACCAAAGGAAAATGTTTTGTTCAAGGTCAACTCATTTTCAAGCTCTCTCTGTGCTCAAACGGCTCAGCTGGTCCCATGCATATCTTTGAAAGATCCCTGCAGTGAGCTGCAAAAAGTCCTTCAAATCCTCACCAGACTAAAACTGGGAACTCAGGATGAGGGGAAATTGAAAAGGAGCAACAGCAAACCCCAGGAGGTTAAAGGAGCACCAGCTGCACTCTACCTGTCTGTTTTAGGAGACATGGTTTCTGGTCTCTCACTTCACATGTAAGGCTGTATTTAAAAAATAACCCTATGGCTGCTTTGTTCAGTAATTTTACTTGATGGTTCGTTTCACTCATTCCTGCTTATAGCAGCCGTAACTTGTGAGAAAAGACAGTTCTTTGTTAATAAGTCTTCAGTTTTTAAATTCTCAGAGAGGCATTTAAAGCATATCATTGACTAGATGGTACATAAAAACATCTTACATGCTCTGGCAAGGCACTCAGCAATATCTAAGTTCTGCCACAAAGATGAAAAAATCACAGTTCAGAAGCTGCAAGAAAGTATTTAACACACTCAAAAGTTTCTGACTCACACAGCAGCCAAAGCAATGCCTACTATTGAAGGTCAATGAATTTTAAAAGCAAAAATGAAAGCTTATCCATATGAATATCTTTCAAGTGTATTAATCTCCAGATCAACTTTGTACTGACGTTCTATTGCCCAGATGTTTTGATTTTGAAATTGCATTCATTAAAATGCAATTTTCAATATTTAATCTGCTTCTACTACTTCTTTCTTCTCTGCATTTTGAGTAGTGTAAAGATCTTTAGTTCCAGAAATGCCATTGTCATCAAAATATTGGTATCTCTCTACTGATTTGCTTTAGGATAAAGGTATATTTATACAGTGTTGCAGTATTTCTTAATTCAGACACACTCTAGTGAGGTAAACATAACCCCACTCCTAAAGAAAACAAGATACATAAAGTAATATACAAAAGACTTTGCATATACACAGCAAAGCACACAGTAAGAGTAGTCAAACATCTCACAAGAGCCCTAGAAGTTTCTTGTCCTGTTGTTTTAACTCCTTACACCTAAAATAATGATATTGTAAAATACTCATGTTTAGAGAAGTGAGAAAACAGAGAAGAAACTTAGTGTATGGTAAAAAATCAAAGGGAGTTAAATGCTTCTGTATATTATTCTTAACCAACATTTTAACTGAATCTCCACCTCAAGTATTTCCTTTTTTCTTCATCTAAGTTGCCAATTGCTAAAAACCAGGGTAGCGCAGCAAGGCGGAACACGTATTTCTATTTGTGACATTTTTCTGAACTTTCTTAGAAGCCTTCAATATTGTTATTACCGGAATTAAAGGTCTGATTCTGTGTGAGACAGAGCCAATACTGCTGCTCCTATTATCCAAGCTAATTTGTGCACACCCAAAGTAAAAACAAAACAGAATAAAAAATTGATTCTCTGTGAGAGTATCGACAACGTTTCTTCCATAGTTATAAACAGATGCTTAATGACTCCTGCCTTGCAAGTTTATAAAACTTGCAAAGCAATTGCAGTAATGCCAGGTGCATAAGTACAGACCAAAATTAGCAACAGAAGAGAGCAAGCTGTTATTACCAATTTTGCATAACACTAGAATAGCTAGAACAGAACTAGGCTCTTCTGAGATCATTTCAAAGACCTCAGTGATATCAAGCAATTTGAAAATAACCCTTCCAGCACAACGTTTTTCTACCTTTACCAACAATGATGTTCAGGACTTAACTTGCTCCCCGGCTCAGTTCAAAGACACTGTTTCCCATTGAATTGGAAATTTTATTGTTTATGGTGCATGTAGTCAATTCCAAAACAACAGCAGGCTTAACTGCTTGAGAGATTCTGCTCTGGAAAAAAGTAACTTCAGTAAAATCATTGCTTCTCTGCTTCCATATACAACAGAGAATTACATTACAGCCACTATTTGCTGTATTAAAAAAGAGAAACAAAACAAAGCTCATAAACAGCCATCCAGTGATTTTAGAAAACATATAAAGGAAATTGTGGCTTTTAGTACAAACAGCTTAAGGAACTTACAGTCAGTGTTCCTTTTATGGTTCCAAAGAATAAGTGGGCTCCCCAAGTTATATTTACCTTACTATAAGCAAGTATTTGGGTACCTCCTGAGATGCAGGGTAATTATTTTGTTTTTAATATAACCCTGCAATAATTTGGTGGAGAAAAGGAGACACAGAAAGTATTTATCATGTTTTTTTCACAGTTCTTTATTATTTGGGTAAACATATTCATATCTTTAGAAAATAAAATGGAAACAACAGCTGAACTACAGTTTTCAGCTTGCCAAGATCTACAGTGTGTGCCAGAAGATTAAAATAAAATAGGGTTAGTAAAGTTAGAAGCTGATCCAAAATATTACAGCTGAAATTCCCCATTTCTTAGTCTGCATCCATTTTTATAGGATGAGAGAAATGGGAGAAATTTATTTGGATTATTTACATTTGCAAAAAGGGTCAAAATGTAAACTGGGAGGACTGAAAGCCGCTGTTAAAAACATCTGATCTTTCACAGAAATCTCTGTGAATTATGTGAATGCTGTTGGCTGAACCTGCTTTAAAAACACTGTAAAACAACACACAGCTCCTCAGCAAAAAGAAGCCTTCTTCCAGAAATGTTTCATCCCAAGAGAAACTCCCTCCACAGTACAGCCCTGGAGAGCGTATGTACTAACAATCAGTACAAAACAGAATCTGGAAACACACCACTTTCAATAGGAAGGATGACATTAATCAGGCAATAAATCAATATACAACCCCACTTAATATGAAACACATTTATGCCTATCCTGAATTACACAGTTAAGGAGCAAGCTGATCCAGTAATATATTCTATGCTTTTCAATGAGCTGCTGCAAGTTGGCACAAACACATCATTACTTCAGAAATCCTACAAAAAGCTTTGCCTCTTGCTAATCTTTTGCTCCTGAAGGCAGAACCCCAGCTATCAATCCCAAGATGGAAATCACAACGCAATTTCCATGGGTTTCTTCATAATTTCAAATGTCCAGCCCCTCCATTTTTTATAAACTTCATTCTCAGATAATTTTAGAAGGCTATTTAAAAAAATTCACATCTGAGAGGGTACTAAGAATAAGTAAGCTGTTTGTAAATGCCATTAAATAAAATTTCCAAGACAAATTGTACCTTTTACTGTTTTCATGGATAAAGATTACTTGGAGGAGTAAAATATTCAGACACACTGTATATTTAACAGAATATAAATTGTTAATCAGCTTCACACATCAAACCTGCAGCAGAAACCCATTCAATCACATGTCACGTTCTGGGCTACCATCATATAGGTGCAAAGAGTAATACAAGAATTAGAGATTACATGAGTCCCAGGCTGGTCAGTCAGGTTCTCAAGGATAAATTTGCAATACATACAATTTTTTATCCAACTCACTGCTGCAAGCTGAGTCACAGCTCCTAGGACCTCTCCTAAGCACCAAAAAGATGCACTTGCAGCCCAAACACAGCATTCCCACAGAAAGGTTACAAGATAGACTCTGAACAAGAAAAGGTCTCTGCAAAAGCACTGACATCCTAAGCTTAAAAACTCTCTGTTAATGTAACAAGTACAAACCTCTCATAATATGTTACCATGTAAGGCTTTTTTTCTTTAAAATATACCCTCATATATGTCCTCAGCCTGGTCATCAATCAACCATGCCTAAAACACAAATCCCAAGTTGATCAAGAGCAGGTCAGCAAACAGAGCAGCAGTTGGGAGGAGCTCTGGGAGCAGTCTTGCAGATATGCAGCCAGTGTTGTGCTCCACTCGACTGAACAGGAGGCAAGCTCTCCCTTCACGTTTGTTGCCCTACACTAAAAGCACAAAAGGCTCATGAGACAGGACAAGATTTTGGAATTGTGGAGAGAGAGGGAAGGAAATAATCCCATGCAGATTTTTCTTTTTTTCACAAATGACATTCAAGTTCTCCCTATATTCATACTTTACTTATCCTGTTTTCACTGCACTGACACTAATCCTCCTTGAAATTGGTTGATTCTGCCCAAGTCATGTTTACATGGAAGCAAGTCTCATCTGGTTGTCCTCATTCAGAGACCAGTTTCTGCTCTGTGGCAGAAGAGATTATTAAAAACCTTATATTACAAGCACATGCTTTAAAGTGACTCAGCCTGGAAAGATAACTGTATTATATCAGCCTTTCACTCCCTAGGTCACAGAGAGGGAGAGGTAGCAGTAAAAATCTCAAATGGAAATTGCTTTCTAAATATATTATCCTCCATAAAAGCCATTTACCAACTGCTAGTACCCACAAGACAAAGGGAAAAGATAAAAAGTACATGTGACACGGCAGAGTAGGGAGCAGTGTGGAGAACTCATTTGTATTATCACACTGAACATTAACCACAAGGAGGAAAAAAACCCAAATGCTCCCTGTTTTGCACAAACATCAATTACATCTAGTAATTTCACTGATCACTCTTGTGAAGCACTAATGCATACAGCATTCTGGCTTTTATGGCACAGGCAGTGTTTCATTGTCTGTCTCTGCCTCAGAATTCCCTTTTGTTAGGAGAGAAGAGGAAAACGTTTTATTTTCTCCCATGATAAGTAACATCTGCAGCCTATCATGAGACCTGAAGATCACTCTACTAACCTGCTAGCTTATTTCATGGCAGAGAGCAAGGATCATAGAATCATAACATTGGAAAAAACCTCCAAGATCGAATCTAGCATTAATCCAGCACCAGCATGTTCACCACCAAACCATACCCCCAAGGGCCATATTCCAGGGACAGCGATTCCACCACAGCCCTGGGCAGCCTGTTTAAACACCTGGCCAAGCCTTTCAGTGAAGAAATTATCCCTCATATGCAATCCAAACCTCCCTTGGTGCAATTTGAGACCATTTATTCTCATCCTGTCACTTCTTACTTGGGAAAAGAGTCTGACCCCCTCCTCACTACAACCTCCTCCAAGGGAGTTGTAAAGAGTGATAAGGTCCCCAGTGAGCCTCCTTAGGCAGGCTAAACAGCCCCAGCTCCCTCAGCCACTCTTCTTCAGACTTGTGCTCCAGACCCTTCCCCAGCCCTGCTGCCCTTCTCTGGGCACACTGCAGCCCCTCAGTGTCCTTCCAGAACGGAGTGGCCCAGAGCTGGACACAGATCTGAGGGACAGGGGATGGTCACTGCCCTGCTCCTGCTGCCCCACCTTCGCTGGCACACACCAGGTGTCCTTGGCTGTCTTGGGCACAGCTGGCTCGTGCTCAGCTGCTATCAACAAACACCCCCAGGTCTTTTCCAGCCACCCTGCTCCAGCCTGTAGCACTGCAGGGGTTGTTGTGCCCCAAGGACCTTGGTCTTGTTGAGCCTCAGACCTCTGGCCTTGCACCATGGGCCCAAGATGTCCACATCCCACTGCAGAGCCTTCCTACCCTCCAGTAGATCAACACTCCCACCCAACTTGCAGTCATTTGCAAAAATATAATATAGAGTTAGCCCCACCACTGGGTACCCTAGCCCCAGCTGGATGTAATTCCATTCATCTTCAACCTCTGGGCTTGGACACCCAGGCAGATTTTTTACCAGTGAACATTGAACCTGTCCAACCCATGAGCAGCCTTTTTCTGCAGGGGAATGCTGTGAGAAATGGTGTCAAGGGTTTTACTGAAATGCAGACATTCAACACCACAGCCTTTCCCTCATCCACCAAGCTGGTCACACTGTCATAGAAGAAAACCAGTTGGCCAAGCAGCACCTGCCTTTCACAAACCTGTGCTGGCTGGGCCTGATTCCCAGGTTGTCCTGCATGTGCCATGTGATGGCACTCACGATTATCTGCTCCATGGTGAGTTTCATGCAAGCATACTTCAGTGCAGCAAAAACACACTTCTCCTAGGGTTTAGATAACATCTTCACGCTTTACATGAACTCCAGTGAACTCCAGGGGAAGGAAGGAGGGGCACTTCTTGCACTTCTTGAGCAGGATAGAAAATCCTTTGATGCTGTTTCTTCATTATAATTTAATAATTCTAAAATGACCATCCTTTAAGTCCTTGTTTATTCATCGTTTCAGCAACTGCTACTAATCCCCCTAACAGTAGGATTTTATTCCAAATGCCACCAGTCACTTTTGTTGGGGGTCAACCCCACCATACCTTCTCCAGTAACTAGGCCAAAAATTTTATTATTATTTCCCAGCTAATTACCAATTTTCTAGACCTGTGAGTTAAGTCAGAAAAAAGAGTGTTACTGGTTTGCTTCCCATCCATTCATCTTAGACAAAAAAAAGGAAAGACGCCAGTCACACAAGAGAGCATTAATCTGTGCCTTCTTGTATTCTACATTTCAAATTAGACCTAAATTTGTAATTTTCAATTACAAATAAGAGGTACCTAAAATTAAAACAGCCAAAATTATTCTCTATTCCTTTATTCAACAAAGTCTTTCAGCCTTCTAAGTCATGGAGCTGATATACCTATGTCAAAAGAACCCAAACAATCTGTAGTTGATAGAGCAGCATCTTGAATTCAAAAATATGAACAAAGCCCTCAGTTGCCTACATACACAAACACTGTATTCCTCTCCAGGCAGACTTGCTCTGTTCAGTAAAATGAGTAAATCCACAGCAGATTCTCATCAAATTCAAGAATAACAGCCAGAAATTGAAGATGGAAGAAGACATGCAGTAAAGTCCAAATCCTAAGCATAACTGCAATTAAGATGATGCAAAGAGGTTGAGGCATTTTCTACTTCCTCTGTGCCCTTCAAAGAGATATAAAAATTACCAAAGAGATATAAAATTACCAAACTTTGAAGAGGTCATTAAAGACAGCAAAAGACAATGGAGATAGGGATGAATGCAGCAACTTGGCAAAAGATCAGCAACAAATACTTTCGACAAATCTGTCAATGGGAACCAAATATACTCTGTCCACTGAGGCCTGTTAGATAAAAAAAGTGTACTGCTTAGTGTCAAATACCCATGTCCCAGGGCTCTCTTTGTGGGTGTGTGTACAATTGATGCTACACAAACAAACTTACTGAGGAGATGCTTCACAGGTCCTCTACCAGTGGCAATGAGCTCAAAAAAAATCCTATTACGAAAAACTGAAATTAAATGTGATCTCATTTTCAGCTCCCATAATAAATTGCAACTTTCTGAAATAGATGTCAGCATGTAAATTACACAGTTGTGCACACTTCCTCAGTTATATCAAGAGTTAATGAAATGGCAACACAGCTAAGATTATTCCACCAGTACTTCAATATTTGAATGGACTGGCACATCAAGTATACAAATCAACTCAGTCTGCACTCCACAAACACACACTTCTTACCAGTTTTAAGTCACAGACAGCAGTGATGAGTATATTGATGCCTGCTCCTGTCAAGAGCATGGCAGGCAGCATGGTAGGCAATCAACTGAGAGGTAAGATAGCGAGGAATAAGTGTACATCATTTTCAACTGCAAAAAGGGTATTAACAGTAATTAACAAGCGTTTAACCCGCCTTTCTTCAAAGCTCCCTGGCCATTATCAAATAACGTGAAGCTAAAATCTCTGAAATAGATCCAAACAAGAACACAGACAGGGGTTGAGCACTGTAATTCACCACTGCAGGCAGGCAAAAAATTACCACCTTGATAACAAAGGACTGAGGGCACTGACAGATGTCTCTGCAAAACCATGCTGGGACAGCTGAATACCAGCTGCCAGCCTGCCCCTCCATTACTGAGCAACCTCTCAGGCATCTTCATGCAGAATCTTCAGTGTAGCTGCTCTCCTCAGCAGCTCAGCCTAATGCACTGACTTGTGAAGGGAGAAGAGGCACATATTTACCTTTTAGCACCTAGGTACAAAGCTGGTAACTTCTGGCACAGGGATAAGTGAACACACAACACTGAACAGGCTATAATTTTGAGTGAAGGGGTGATGCAGGTTGCCAAGGGAAATAAGCTATTAACATCAACCAGAGAAGAATTGCTTGGCTGCAACTCTCAAATCTCTGATTTGCAGGAATTGCCTGATGCTCATGCCAAAAATCATCTGTCATGCTTCACATTCATTCCAATCAACCTAGAAGCAAAATATATTGCACAGGATTGCAGACTCTGAGAAGAAAGAGAAGCTGGGGCAGAAACAAAGACAACTACCCACTGGATGACATGGGGAATCATCCATCTTTTTAAAAGAGAATTTCAGGCAGTGGCCGTATTATCTAGGTATCAGTGGAACAAACAGGTAATCCTAAAAAGAAAGGGATTATGTCCAGCAAGCAATAAACAGATGTTCTTCTTTTCTTTCTTCTAGTAAACATACTATCATTTGAAAGGCATCCAATGTAAGCCTAGATCAGAAGAAATGGATGACTGGCAAGCAGATGAAAGTAAGCCTTATCTTCAGATAGTTGCTATGGACTAAGTGAGAACACAGGGTAAAAAAAGGAGAGAAGGGCTAGAGTATGTGTGTGTAGGGTGAGAGAGAAGGAAAATTTAACTTTGTGCCAAAGGCTGCAATGTGATTATATTGTAGCTGCAGGTCTTGTACCTGAAGTGACATGCACATAAAATTAGATCCTCAGTGCTCTTCGCCCTTCACGGGAATATAAATCATCACTTAATCCTCACATAGTATTAATCTTGATCTATTCAGGCTTTCTTTTCAGATTTCTTGAGACAGAAGGCCAAGGCTGCATGTTCATGCCAAACCCACTCTCAACTAAATACTGCTATATATTGTTAGGCATTCAATTTGTAATACCAAGCAACAAGATTCTAAGCACTACAGCCTTGGAAGAAGCCAGAATATTAAAAAGACTTTCATCCAGAAGCTATGGATATTTGGGCATTTTGTGTTTGGAAACTCTAGTCTGTATGAGTTTTACTGAAATACAGACATACTTCTCTTGGCAGGATGGTGTATTTCTTGCTGAAAATCAACAGAAAAGCACTGGCAGGACTTGCCCCACATGATCAGCTTGCCTATCACTGATGGCAAAACATATACTGAATAAGGCATAATAGATGAACTTGGCTTTAAAATTGTTGTTAGAGCTCTCTTACACAGCTGGGTGATTTTATGAATATGGTAATAACTATAACCTTTAGAATTCAAGACAGGAACAGCAGATGGAACCTAATTAAGACAGAAAAATTATTAATTCGTCTTCATATGGAATGTGAAAGGCAACAACTCTTTGCAAAGGGAGATCCTCTGTGCCACTTAATAAATGCAGATACAATCAGGTAGACCAGGGACTCATTGGGAAACAGCTACCCCACTCTGGAGGCCAAGATCTCTTACTTGCAGCTTAAGACAATAAACAAGACTAACAATGAACAGTGGCAGTTTCTTTCACTGTACATGACTGCTGTGGTCTGACTGCATCCTCATCTTTTGCTTACACAGGAAAAAAACATGCAGAAAATTGCATTTCTTTCAAGCTGCTTCAGTTACATTCACTTCAACTCAATGAAAATCGCAGAAGAACTTGCATTACTCTGCTCCTCTTACAAATAATGCAATGCAGTTGACAGATATCTTTATGTCCCCTCATACAGCTCAGGGCACCTGATGGAGTAGGAGGCAGCAGGAATCTTTTTAAAAACTTGGGATGAAGAAGGATTTTTGTTTTTTCTGCAGGAAGAAAGGACTGGGAATGGGGAGAAGTACATCAGGGGCATAAGTACCATCTTAGGAAAATCCAAAGAAGAGGTCCAAAGCAAAGATCCCAGCAAATACTCAGTTCTCTTATTAACCTTTGTCATGTCAAGAATAAAACTTATACTATGTTTCATTTGTAAAAGTGTTAGGATAATTCAAGGCGGGGAGTGGGGGTGGTGATACAATAACAGCAAAATCTCCTTCCCAACTAGGCGTTCTCACATTCATCTTCTCCAAAATCAGCCTGCAGTATCTGTACCTCTTCTCCTTTCTCACACTTTAGCACAGAAATTAGTAAATATGTATAGATAAAGCTGATTTATTTCTCTTATTCCAGCAGTGCTGAATTCACTTCTAAGGCAACTCAAGAGAAAGTAGTGATTCAGGTGAAGTAAAAGCATGTAAAAACAGGTGAGAGATGACAGCCACTCAATGCTCTTCCCCCATTTCAGGCAATATTTTTCTAATTGCCATTTCACCAAGCTGGCAGGGGGAGACTAAAAACAGTGAAGCTAAATACATACACATACACACACTCACATACTACGCAGCTTCTGCTTTTGTTTACTCAGTCCTTATCCAGGCCTATTAGGCAGCATTAGCTGGAGATGAAAGGAATGTTTTGAAGGAGACAGGCATGTGTTACTATACCCAGTCGGGCAAATAGTGGTGCCAGAGGTACAAATCCCATAAACTATGCATTGTTGATACTTATTTCAACACCTACCCCTGTGATAGTAGCATAAATATAAACCACCTCTTCACAGTGGCAGAAATATACACATTTGTGTAGACACACTGTGTGTGCATGTGGTGCGTGCGCTGTTTTCTCGCTCCAGCACAACATATTTGATTCTGTGTGCCTTCCTATTGCTACAGCCCCCAACTCCTCCTTCCCTGCCCCTCGTCAATTCTGCCCTCTTCCTCTCACTCAAACTTCCTTCAGCTCATTAGCGTAAGTAGGGAAAATAGCAAATAGCTCACACCACAACTTGTTCACTTAGACAAATGTCCAACAGAAATCAGGGAATCACAAAACATCCTGAGCTGGAAGGGACCCACAAGGATCACTGAGGAAAACTGCTGGCCCTGCACTGAACAGTCCCAAGAATTAAACAATGTGCCTGGTTTGTTGCTGTACTTTACCAAAATCCCTCTTCTTTGACCAAAGCAAATACTGAAACAGTGGCAAAAGATGGTGAGGGCAGAGAGATATGGGGTATTTTCATTTAGCCAGATGTCATGGTAACAGAAACACTCACAGCAACTGCTATGAAATATGTTAGCTTCACCAGTCATGCCAAATAGAAAAAAACAAACAAATTCCTCTTTAAAAGTAGAATAAAATTAAAAATTGGTACTGTTAACAGTGGACAGCATACAGATAGCACACCTGCTGTCTGTACTGAACTACAGTTCAACACCTCAGCTGCCCCCACCCTAGAAGATGCCTGTATTTGCCCCCAAGCTCAGCCTCCCACTAGCACCCCTGCACCAGTCATCACAGGCACAAATCCCTGTGTTTCTCTGACATTTCATTGGGCAGCAGTGCAATTTCATAAAAAAAACCACACATGAGGCACCTTATGCCACCTACAGGCTCTATTGCTTGCTTTCTCTGAAACTCAATGTTTATTTAAGCTTGCCTCAGCCTGCTTGCTTTCAACCCTCTGTGCAAAAGTTTTCCCAGAGGTGTCCTGACCCCAAACTTCCTCTAACCTGCCTTTTCCCTCTCACATGAGCTGGCAGACCTCAGGGTCCGTGTCTGCCGTATATTGCTCTCCTCATTTTCAGCAGAACTAACTTTTCCTCACAAACATTTCCAAGCCCCAGATAGCCCTCACTATGTTCCCTTTCTACAGCAATTCTGTTAGGACTAGAGTTTTTTTTACCCTTCAGGAGCCTGAGGCTCCCTTGGATCCCACCTCTCCCTGAAGTTCAGATGAAAACAATAGGACTACTTGCTTGAGAAAGAATTGGGTGTTCAGAGCCAACTGCATTATTCTTTATCAATGCAAAATTACTTCATTATTACTTATTTCCATATAATAGAAATTGTAGAAAGTAAAAATTAAGACACACAGCTCATTTTCTTCCAATATATCACTTTCTCTGAGAAATGAGGGAACCTGCACAACACCGTACTAGGTTCCAAGAGCTCCATCATATACCACATATCACACTAGCAAGAATCATCTCTCTGAAAATCGTTCTTATAGAAACTGCACAACAGATGAAGGAGGGAAAAAAATATCCCGACATGTCACCAAAGCAAGGTAATAACAGGAGGGGTGTAGACAGAACTCCAAACTTCAGCAGAAGCAGAGTATAAGTAGCAGAGTGATAGGTTTTTGCACAGCCATAGATAGCTGGTGAGATAGGTTCTACTCTAATACAGGAAGGCAGAGCCGATACTGACCTGGAGGCAAATAGCTGCAATGCCATTTATTTTGGACACCTCAACACAAAGTGTATTATTTCGGCATAATTTCTTGGTTTGGTTTCAGTTTGGTTTTTTTGGAGGAAATGCCACAGGAATCCTTTAGATTTTTCCTAAACACAGACTAGAGAAGTTTTCAAGTGACATGATAAATTACTTTGTTGAGTCTTAGAGTCACGATAAGTAATTTGTACTTAGAAGAGAATAACCTAAGTGGACAGGCAGAAGAAAACTGCTCTGACATGCTCTATACATCTCTAAGAGAAAGGTGGATTATCTACCCTGCTCCTAGACACTCCTTTACATAAAAGAAGATACATTCAGACTTTGAAGGGAACCATGCCTTAAAAATCAGCAAACAAATGCAGCATTACCATATTTGGCAGCTGCAACATGTGCATCCTCCAACAGGTCTCTTTGGGAAGTGTGTTGTTATCTCATGAATTAATAGTAAAGTGTGATTTTTCATCTTAAGTCGTGCACCCAATGTATTTTTAATCTAAAAGGCATTTTGCATGAAGAAGGTTGTACACATGTTAAAAAAACTGTAATGGGCATCCCAGAATTTATCTCCTGGATATACTCTGATCATTGTCTTAAGCAGATTTTACCTAGACATACTTTTCTGGTCCACATAGACATCAGGTTTCAGTACCATTCTCCCTTTTTGCATTCAAAATAATACGCCCTCTTCTTCCTGTTTGAGACACCTGAAAGCTGATGGTCCATTGACAGCTATCTGAATTGGTTTATTCTTCGTTAACTGTTTACTTTGGATCAAATGAAAGCAAAAAGGAAACTGAAAACAGCCCCACTGGGAGAAAACTCATGTGGGACAAATTAGGAGCCACCATAAGATTTAAAAGTCTGGGGGAAAAAACAGGACTAACTGGAGGCAGCTGTCAGGATGTGGTTTTTCTGTTTATATTCTTCTCCTCCCCTCCCTTAAGCCCCTAAATTATGAAAGAAAGTAAGCATGTGTATGTGTGCATGCAAAAGCAAGTGAACACCAATCTCTCCTCTACACACAGCATATATAAGAATATAATGGAATCCATACAAGAGAGGCAATCAGCCATAGAAATAAACACAACTGGTAGAGCAATTTATTCAAGAAAAAAATTAACTTTTTCCCTTATCCAAGTATCATACCATACAGTAAAACTGCAATTTCAGAGCATCAGTTTTAATTATTAAGTGAGTTATAAACTGGAACTGGAGGTCAAATGCTCCACTACAATCAATCTTGTGGATGGTAATTCTGTTGCTGGACCAAACTTCCCTTGCATTCCATTGTCCCCTCTAAAGACAAAGACAACAACTCTTAACAAGGCACATCACCATGTACAAAACTGTTGCCTCTCCAGAAAAAAAATAAAACCAACCAAATAAAAACCTCCACAGTCTGAGATTTAAATTTAACACCCAGTAAGTAAAGCATGCATGGTACTAAGAATCCAAAAAAGGAAAAAAAAAAAAAAAAAGATTCATGCCTTGGAGAAATTCTTCCCCTTCACATCTTCTCATGACTATCTCCCAACTTATTACTGTAACACTCCATACAATGTACTCAAGGAGAACAAATACAACAGCCATTGTTAACTAATAGCTAAATTAGTGCTCCTGGGCATAACAGCCTTCTATCCCTTACCATTATTTTCACATTCATTTCAAATCAGCTGAGGTCATTTTAGGGTGGGATGAAAGCCAAAGACAATGGATAAAGAAACAGAAGGATCCAGTGCATGGGACGCAGTACAGGCTGTTCCAAACCACTGAAGAGCTGACAATCTCCAGTTGCCTCAAACATAGCTCTGCCCCTTCCCATTTTATTATTCATCTCTTCTCTGCCTCTTGTTTCTCCCTCTATGCTCATTCCACCTATGTAGCCATAATTTAAAAGGCAAATACCTGGACTTCAAAGTTCCAGACAAATCAAAACTGCTTAGAAACCAAATTACACAAGAGCTGAACATTCCTCCTAAGAAGGAATCTATCAGAAATGCAACCCTGACTCCATAGATGACCAACACATTAAGAGACAGAATAGGATAAGAAGTTTTAAGTGCAACCACTGAAAAACAAAACAAGAGTGCCAGGTCAAAGCAGACAGACGCAATCAAGATTGGTTTTGCTTTAACTGTTCAAATGGTTTGACTTTCCCTTCTGGGAGAATGAATCAGAGACAGCTTAGTAGCAGGCATGTGCTTTTCATAGCCCAGCTTTTCTGAGTAATTATGTGCTTTGGTCCTAGTTTGACAGATTATTATTGCAGTAATCTCCTCAACAGTCGATGCTAGCAAAAACAATACTGTAACAATATGCCTTTCTGCAGTATAATAGTCATATAAAGGTAGGTTCTCAGTTTGCTGCGAGCATATTCACAGTCATATGCACAAAAAACTCACAAAACTGTCCTCCAGTGAAAAAAGTTCTAAATGTAATATCCCCAACATCAAGGTACTAGATCAGAGACTGCTCTACTCTGTCAGTTACTGTTTGAAATTAAATATATTCTCACCTCTTTGGAAACAATTCATAATGTCTTTCAGTTCAGTCATCAAAAAGAGAATATTTAGGTTAAAAAAACCTTGAAGACAACAATTAAGAAAAAGTTAGAAAGATTTTTTTTAAATGTTTTGGTTTTGTGTTCTTTGTAGTAAACACCAGAAAATATACCCATAGATAAAGATTGCATTTTCCCTCACGTAACTTAGGATTTTGTTAGAAAGTTACCTCACTCTCAATCCCACTGTAACACCTTTAGAGAGGGTATTACAGTATTACAGTGGAGAGGGTTTTTTCCTTGCTAAGAGCACACATAACAAAAAAGACTAGTTTTCCCAAAAAACTACTGGTTCTTCTAGCAGTAACTACCATTCCTGTTGTTATTTTATGATGCAGGAGTAAATCTAAAACATCTAAATCTGTTTCTTGTATGACGACTTGAAGGTGACACCTAATAACCTCTGTGAAGAAACAGCAGCACTTTTCTGCATATTCATACTGGAAAACATAGTGCAGTCTCAGTCTATTTTAGCACTATATACTATTCATATAATGCTAGTATTACATGAACCACTCACCATCACATGGTGCAATATTCAACAATGCTCTCTGCCACAAATTTAATTAAGAATTGACTGAGTCTGAAAAAACAGGATGAAAGCTAAGCTACTGAGCCACCCCTATCACCCTCAAGGGGAAAAAAACCCAAACCAAACACATAAAAGAAAGGAAGAAAACCCAACAAACCCTCGCACAGCCAAAACAAAACAATAAAAACTCCATAGTTGTCATAGCACGGTTGTCACATGTATTTATTCTCCCAGCTGTACATAGGAGAAGAGGCTGTAGAGGCTGAAACTTGAAAAGATTTTGTCTTGTGACAAAACAAATTTAAATATTTCTAGACAGTTATGCCCATTTGTTGTTACAGTAAAGGACCAATTATTCCTTGTGCACATGAGATCAATCAGAAAGAAAGAAGTATTACTTAGTGTCACTTAAGTTGCAATGGGTGAGAAAACCAAATATTTTTCATGTGCCTTTGAATGGCCTTTAATTGACAGTATCTTAGAGCAGGCATGACCTCCTAATACTTCTTGAACTGCTTTTCCTCCTGAAAAGGACCAAAGCAGAGTGAAAGGGAGGGCTGTGAGTTTCCCCATTGCTTACTACTCCATTCTTTCACTGCTTTGAAGGCAAGAGAGAAATGTAGGAACCAGAAGCAGACAGGAATAAGACAAAAAACCACAAATAAATAACTCCAAAAACGGCACAGGAGAGAGCAGATAAAGCAGACATTAGCATTCTTCTTCTTCATTGAACAAAATACCAGCATGTGGATGGCAAACATAGCACATTTTTTTGTAAGTTACATCTACAGTAGAGGGTTAGTGGATCAGACACTTAAAATTAAACTGCTAACACTCTGTTTTTTATTACCTAAGTGTCATTCAGTAAATATGTCCAGCTGGTCACCAAAAGCTAATCTGGCAAGAGTCCAAAGCTCAAGAATCAAAAATTTCTGGCTCCATGCAGACTCTGTCGAAGCACATTTGCTTCCCCCAGAACAGACTTCTCCTCTCAAGGAATATTTTCATGCCAGCCTGAGTGCTGCACAGCATCAGGCTCTCCTCCCTCAGCATGCTCCTCCTGCCACAGGATGACTTTCAGTCCCGGGCTCTGAAATGTGACTCTCAACACCACTCTTTCCCATGCGGACTCCCAGTACTGTGCTGATGCTTAAATTCACATCTACATGCTTAAACCAGAAGCAGATTATTTAAAATCCATTTCTTTCCCAAGCGATTTTTTTCAGTCAACGCATGGACGCTGTATGGAAGAGAGAAGTAAATCAATCCCTACACCAGACAAAACCTGTAAGGATGCATCTACTGGCTGCTTAGTATGAGTGGGAAGAAGAGGGGGAAAAGAAAATGAAGAGCCAACTCTGCTTGTAAGTGAAATATAGCTGCAATGTTTTGCTTTACTGCCATGCTGTGGAAAATACAGTACAGTATCCCAGCTAGGCTTTTTTCCACAGCGTGGCAGTAAAGAGAAGCAGCACAACTGCAACCCACCTTGGGATGCAGAACAACTGGAGAAGGGCAAGGAATTGACTACTTTTACTACTATCAAAACAACAAAGACACAATTTAAAAATGAAACTGATCATATCACTTACTGGAAAGATTAGACCTGCTAATTAAAGGCAAGGACCCCATCTTCTTCCAAAGGGGGCAGCTCTTCCTCGGTACTGTCTGTCTCTTTCTGGTTTCGGCTGAGACCAAAATATTCATTCCATGCAAACTTCAGACCTATGCACAATAGCATCTGGGACAAATTACTGCAAAAACAAGTACCTTTCCTCGTTTGGTGTTAATCTAAAACAGTTACTAAAACAGTTTTAGCTAAAACCCTTGCTCCTTCACAGCAAATATTCAAGTAGTTGGTTTGTGCATTACAGACAGGCATGCCTCTTTGGTAGTTTCTGTGAACTGAGCCCAGTGACAACTGGTTGTGTTCAGCATGGCACCTACTGGTCTGAGTCCTCCTGCTCCCCCAAGGGGATGCTGGCAGCCTTGTTCCTGCTGTTTTCAGGACTGGGACAGGGCTCCAAGTCTCCATACAAAAAACTATTGTTCTTAAAAACTCATGATTTATCACTGAAGATACTTTCTTAATTCACACAATTTCCATTACTAAAGCTCTCTTACAGATTAAAGAAATAATAATTCTAACAATTAAAATTAATTGTCATTTGTGCCAGAGAGGACTCCCCTACTTCCTCCTTCCTGGGGTTCTGACTCCTTTGATCTGTCCATCTCTGTTATAAATATGAGCTGCTGGATTGGCAGGTTCAAGTAGAAATTAAGCAAATAATTCCTCATGGAATAAAACTGAAACTGGCAAGCAGCCGAGAGGCTAGTCCAAACAGTTAAGAAAAAATAACAGGGATAACAAATAACAATTTTTGTAGCTACTACTCCAATCAATCCCAAAGAAAAAGGTGGCTGGGAGAATCAGCTTCAGATTCTTGCTGAATCACTGGCAAAATGGCTTTCTGTCAGCATACAGCCAAACACAGTTACAAGAACAATCCCAAGAAACATTCTTTGTAAAGAATAACACAGGGGCATTTAAAAGAATAATATAAAATAAAAAAAATAATAAAAGGGGGGGTTGCTTATTCTTTTTGCACACTACTATCTATACAACAGAATATTTTCATATGAAACTGGTCTGAATTCTACTTTTCCCTTATTTCCACTCTAGCTAATTTTAAAAATATTATTAAGTTGAACAGCTCAGAAGATTACGGTAAAAAATGCAATTTATTTTGTCAAAACACAAAATGAAGTAAAAAAAAAAGTTAAGGAAAATAACAAAAAATAAAAGTTTTCAATAAAGTTAATGAGAGTAAAGGACAACCAATACCCATAACAGTGGCCACCCGTAAGAAAATAACAAAATCTGTTCAAAACATAAGCTTCAGTTAAAGTCTGTATTTCTAGGCTTAAACAGATTGATAAGGTAGGAAACACCACAGCAAACTGCAATATTTTTATAGGAGGAAACAACATGCTTCGACAATTTTTATTTGGAGAAAGAAAATGATAGCATTTTGTGCCAACTGTGCCAACTTTCAGAGCGTTTTTTTGTTTCATTGCAATACTTCTGATGTTCAGATTCTTCCGTTTCTGAACATACAAAGAAAATATAATGCACAGAGAAAAATTCTGCTGAACACAATAATCTTAGGAAGTGCGACATATTTTTTGGTTCAGGTTCAGAGGTATTTCATACCGACTAGTAAACGCTGCATCACTGGTATTTCCATATTTTCCAATAAATGAGGCTTTGAAAGCCTAAGCATTGCAGCAAATACATGAACTGGCTTCACTATTCAAAGAGTGTCTTTGTAATGAAGTCATACTAACAAATCTAGGTAGAAAGAAAAACAATCCCTGAAACTGCTGAGCTATTAAATTTTACATCTTATCGTGTAAAAGTGCTGAACCACTCCCTTTCCTCATTGCTTCATGGGTTCTTGTTTCCCAGTGTTTTGGGTTTTACTTTGCTGAGAGCTGCACAGATGATGAATAACATGCACAGCTCTCAGAGAGCTATGCTCTTAGCAAGAGTGCTGTAAGGAATACTGGCTGCCATTTTCAATGCAGCATTCAGGTTCCAGGTATTGAATCTAAGACTCCTAAAAGCCGACTGCAACAACACACAATTACATGACCGACTGCTGTCCCACCCACACTTTACCAGTGTTTCGGCTGGCACTTTTACAGCGGCCCCGATGCAGCAGGTGCTCCCCCGCCCTGGGATGGAGCAGGGCTTGGCTTTGCAGAGAAATTTCTGGAAGGGCAGATGTGGAATGCGCTGTCTCTGCCGCGCTCCCCCGAGCATTGCGTGCCACGCATGGCACAGGAGCATGAGGAAGGCACTGTCAGTGGGTGATGCACCGGGCGGCCAGAGCCTGCGCCAAGCCCACAACCCACTCCCCACTCTGTCTCCAAACATTTCCATACCCAGAGAGGCGTGAAAGAGGGGCAGTGACAGGCACGAAACACCAAAACCTTGCACGAAACACTGCGGAGAAACTCCTAGCAGTGCTCATTGGAAATTAACTCCTTACTGACTCATGTGATGTTCACACAAAGCCCAATAAAAGGGGGACTGACAATGGGCTGTGAGCAGTAAATCAGACTCACAAACCACTGTAGAATGGAAACACTGGAACTGAGCTGCACAGAATAAATGTGCAGCGAAAATAATAATCTTTTCTTCAGTTATATACTGAAATTATTTTCTCTTGATGGCTCATTCATTCCAAGGCATGCCTTTGTTCAGGACACTACACCGCTACCACAAAGGTAAAGCAAGAAAAAGCAAAACATCTGCTCAATCAAGAAGGGCTTTTCTCCCTCTTCTGCACAATGTTGTGTCTGCATTTTGGTTACAAGGACAAGTGGAAGAAATTCAAAATAAAGATTATTAAATAGAGTGTGGTTTCAGCTCTTCTACTTTTTCTCTTTGAAAAGCCACCATATAAGCAGTGAAATAAATGGTCATGTTTTAAAAATAATTTCTATATTTACAAATTATATTTATTTAAAGTCAGTGCCATTGCATTATTGGGAAAAAAGGGTTTTGCTTATTTTTTTAAAAAGAATATATACATATGCAAATAGATCCAAAGAGCAAATGCACTTGGACAGACATAAACACATACCTATTTATGTAGAGATCACAAAACTCGTCTAACCATGACGTCAAAAAATTAAAAAGATCGATAGAGGTTTATTTTTAAAAAATTAAATAATAATATTATTAAAAATTCATTCAAATATTCTTCTGTGTATTCCTATTTTTAATTATTTAAATTTTGCTAGGCTACTTTGTATGATTTTTGCTCTGCTCACCTTCACATTGTCTTCTTATTTGATATTTACCGAGATTTGTGTCACATGGTTAATAAAAGATAATTACTGCAAATTACAGTATAACTAAAAAATTTGTGACAAAAAGCCATAATGCAAAATACCCTCTCATAAAACAAAGAATTATATATCTTCTGCACCACACCTTACTGAGCAATCTTCACATCACCTTTCCATGTTATTTGGTCTATTATATTGGTCTATTCCTAGGCTGTGTGCAATTAAAAGTAGGTTTCTTATTACTATAAAGTGCATACTATGGGCAGTGATCCAAATGAGCACAAGAAAGGCACATAATAAGGTAAAAAATGCTTTAATAAAATTCCATTAGAAGATCAATAGTCTTTTACATCAGACTTCCATATTTCTAAGATGACATATCCCTTTCCTTAGAGAGGAAAAGAAAGACAGAAGAAAAGAGACGGAAGGGAAAAGAAAAAGGAAAAAGAGAAAAAGGAAAAGAAAAAGGAAAAGGAAGAAGAAAAAGAAAAAGAGAAAAGGGAAAAAAAGAAAAGGAAAAAGAAAAAAGGAAAAAGAAAAGAAAAGGGAAAAGAAAAAGGAAAAGAAGAAGAAGGGAGAGAAGAAAAAAGAAGAAGAAAAGGAAAAAGGAAAAGGAAAAAGAAAAGAAGAGAAAAAAGAAAAGGAAAAAGAAAAGGAAGGAAAAAAGGAAAAAGGAAGAAGAGAAAAGGAAGAAAAAGAAAAGGAAAAAAGAAAAAGGAAAAAAGAAAAAGAAAAAGAAAAAGAAAAAGGAGAGAGGGAGAGAAAAAGGGATAGGGAAGAGGATTGGGAAAGGGAAAGGGAAGGGGAAGGGGAAGGGAGAAGGAAAACCATTCCAAACACAAAATAATGTAGGGAAAAGCAGATGGGGTATAAAAGTAATGATAAAAATAAAAACTAAAAATTTTCTGTGACCACACAAGAGAAAAACTGTCAACTGTACAGCAAAGCACAACACTGTGCAGAACATAAGTGACTGGGGTACATTATATGGAACTGCAACTCTGATGTTTATATTCATCATGGTATTAATAAAATGGAATAACTGCCAGAGGAAAGAAGCTCCTAGCAAACTTTCTATTTACTATCCTGTAAAATGTACACTGTGCTGCCAGAATCCTCTCAGAGAAAAAGCTGCTGAAGAAATGAACCTTCAAGCATACATCAGACAAAAGACAGTGAGGAACCAAACAATCACCCAGATTAAACCTCTAAAAAGACACCTTTTCCTTGTTCACAAGCTGCAAAACAAGCCTCATTTTCTTCATCAAGTCATAAAAGAACATAAAACTGGTAAAGAAAATTTCCATGATGCCTAAGACTATATAACCTTAACAATTTTCTCTGCAGTATAAAAAATTAAATAGTAATAATGGAAAACCTTGGGAAACGTGGAGATTTTATTAGTTTTATTAACTCAACAATATAAACTTGAATTATCTTGGTTTGCTTATTTGCTAGTTGCTCATTTCAAAGTGCCTCTCAGTGCTAATGAAAATAAAATCTCAAGTGCTTTACAAAAGAAATAGGGTTGGCTGAAATTACTAGAGATTTCTATTTTATTTATGTTAAGACGTTTTCTCTTCATTTAGTAACTAAATTGCTAATTTAGGAAGCAGTAGTTACATTTTTATATCTCCTGTAGCAGTAATGTCATCAAAAAAAATCAAAGACAAACAAACAAAAACCCAAAGTATTAAAGTAAATATTATTGGGCTGATTACTTTTTATTTATTGTCACTAGATATTTAATAATACCAGGATGCTAGAAAGGAATATATTTAACCTTTCTGTCCTATCTTGTAGTTCTTTAACTGTAAAGCACACTGTATTCATGCTTAATCTCTTTTTTCCTCATCCATTTATTTGTTTTCCAGCCAGTTTGTGCTCCCAGCCTGAACTAAATTAAAAAACTATTTTCAACTGATTCAGAGCTATTTAAACTTATTACTCCTTCAAGGATATTTTTACTTGAAACACTTCAGGAGTTAAATTGCTAAGTTAAAATCAAAGTAATGACCCCAAGCAGAGATAACTGAGTTGCGGTGTAAATTCATATAAATAAAATTGGACAGAGAGGCATTTCCTGCTGAAAGATAGTGCCTTGATTTAATCTTGCACTGGCACTAAGCATGCCTCATGGTTCTAAACAGCCCATCACTTGCATTAAGACTATCACAAAGTGAGTGAATACCAAACAAACCCAATCAGAACTTTGCCCTCAAAGCTGTTAAAGCCCCCAGTTTCCTAATATTTCCAGACCACTTGAGTGACTGGCTCACAAAATATAGGGATAATTAAACTGACACAAAACAACTGCCCTGTTTAAATCCTAGGGGCAGTTTGTCTAACCTTCTGAACCCAGGGGAACCTACAGCCACTCAAACACCTGTCTGTGGTCCTTCACAAAGTACTCTTCCCAGTATATGAGATCATCTATCACATGCACTAACATGGATCCATATTTTACTCTCATTAATGACATCCAGAAAATGCAAACCTTTCATCTGCAAATGTAGAAAAACTTTGTTGTGCATTGTCTACAAATCAAATGTTCTGACCAAGTCAAACATGTGATACTTCTTGTGAAATGTCTGAAGGACAGATAAAGAAAAAACAACTCCAATACCTGCAAAAAGAGAATATGCAAGTAGTATTACCCTTCCCTTACTAAAAAAAACCAAAATCAAACAAATCCTGCAGCACTTCTCTTTTGCACATTCCTGCTGATAATAAAATAATTTACATTTTGATTATTCCAGTGTCATAATCTCTAACTCTTTCAACTTGTGAACAACTGAAAAGCACCTCCTTGGGAGTTTCTGTCATTATGAAAAAAAAGGCCACTCATCTAAGATCTTCTCATCTGAGAAATGTTCTGGCAAGGCTATATTGTGCATCTTCCAAACACTGATAACATTTGCATGTGGTCCTGATTTATTCTAAAAATTCTTTATTTCATTTATAGGTAGCTTTCTGAAACTCTGAAATGACTTGGCAATCTGTGGAAGGATTTCAAAGGGTCACTTGATTTTCCTCTCATAGCACATTTGGAATATTAGTTGCACTTAGCATAACAACATCAGCACCCAATTTTATTATTTCTCTGTGTGATCCAGGGCTTCCATTTTCATCCTCAGAGTTCAATCACAGTTTTTCACACACTGCTCCTGCCAAAGGACAGAACAGTGCTTACCTTTTTTACCTTTTTTTTTTTTCCTTTTAAGCTATATATTCAGATGAATGTCAAGTGCTGACTGAGAACACATTCCATGATGATCTCTATTTTCAGTTAAAATACATACTTAGTTTTGGATTTAACTCCCTGCCTTTTCAGTCAAAGTTATTTAGGTGGATTCAGTCAAGCATGTCATTAGAAATAATAACTCACAAGCAATGAATTCAAAAAGATTAGATCTTTGTCAAGCTGTGCAAGTGTGGCAAACTGCTACCTCTACTCTCCCACTTCTAAAGATACTAAAAGCTTTCCTCAATAGACCTGAATTCTAGACCATAAACACTGCATTATGACTTCAAGTTCCCAATTCCATAAAGGCAATTAATACATGCGTGGCTTCCCTTCATTGGATACCTCCTATTAAGCAACATTACTGAAGTAGTCATGACCATAAACAAAAAATGTGGGGAGATATACAGATACATTTTTAAAGGCGAAACTATCCACAAGGTAGAAAATTTTTGGTTTAGAAGTAAAAATTGAGCAGTAATGAAACAAAACAAAATAGAAGTGTATTAATGACATTAATAACATCCTAGTTTATCTTCAGTTGCCCTCTTTCAGAATGGATTGTTCACTGCAAAATACAATTGTCAAAAATGACAAAGCAGACCTTCAGAAAATTGCATCTCCAAGAAGGAAAAAATGCAGTTCATCCTTCCCCTTAGGTTCTCTTCCTACAAATGAAAAGGTCGAAAACTGGTCGTTTTCCACTTAACTAAATGAAAAGCTGAATTCCAGCATCTAGTCAGCAAGACACGCTAGTATTAGTCCACCTGGTTTGTATCAACAGCCTCCAAAGAATTACCTACGTTTAGAAAAATCTAAGTTCAGATCAGCCTTAACAGGTCTCTAGCTTCCCCCATCTCCTTTACCAAATATTTGTCACTCTTTTACTGATACCAGAACACAAAGATGGATTTAAAAATCACTATTTGTCAGCAGCGCTCAAGAATTGCGAGGAGCTGTACTTCAATGTCAGTTTTTGCAGCTGAGATTCCTGCCTGAGAGAAGTGTGACTTGCAATAGTTTACTCAGCTATGCACCAGGACATCTGCAGGTGCTCAGGGTTCGAAGGCGTTCCTAACCTGCCAGCAGTCCTAGTATATTGACCCACAAATACTTTTAAATATTGTCCTTTCTGAGGTTCCCTCGGGTGCATGTGAAGTGTCCTTTCCAAAGAAAACTTGCCATATAGTCCCTCTACCCCTGCTGTTGTGTGTCAGCAACAGCCATGTCTCAGGCTGACAGTCCAAAAAGGCAAATCTCAGACTGTAAACACCGAAATCTATTTGAAATACATCTCACACCTCAGTGTCAAAACTTAGGATGAACACTGGATACAAGGAAGGATTCGCCTTCACCTAGTAAAAAAACTACTTGAAACTAAAAGATGCAGCATTTCCCTTATAATGTGAAAATAAAATGCCACACAACTGCTCTGAAAAATTACAGTCTTCTTTTCAGAACTCTCTTTTAAATCAGAAATGGCACTGAAAAAAATCTAGATGAACTCAAAAAGGATGGACCATATATGGAATACCTTTCCAGTTAGGATTTTATAGTAAATGACATTACTTTTTTCCCTTTCTTGTGCAAAAAATAATAAGGGAGTCTATGTTCTTATTTAGCATATAATCTATGATGGCTTTAAAAATATTTCTGAGGACAAGAGTCAGAAAATTCTTGAATATAATTATGAATATATGTAAAGGTTACAAAAATTCTGGGACATAATCTATGTTCAGTGAAACATTTACCTCCCATATGATTTCTTCATAGGACCTTTCCATCTGTTTGTAATTTTTATTGTCTTCACAGGAGGTATAGATAGGATCACCCGTTTAAATTTAACTTATACAATCTAATTAAAAAAAAATATGTTAACAATTCTCCAGCTCACAGTTTTTATGACATAACATTTACACACAAATTCCTACTGTCCTACAAAAGGGATAGAAATATTTTTAAAAGTCCTCACAGGCACACTAGGCTCTTTTCAAAAGCACTTAACCACAGCAGTTTTCCCTCTCCTCAAAATCTCAGTCATGCAAAACTACAGCGCTATCATTTGCTTTTATAGAAAAATAATAAGCAAAATAATTTCTTTACAAACTAACTTATCTAAAATATATGTAGGAAAGCAATTTATTGCTCCTTAAGTGAGTTATTCATATACAGCAGCATCAGTATAGTATTTAGATATAATCTATTACCCTCAGCTTTTACATTTAATAAAGCAAGTGCAATGAAAGACTATTTTGGGGGGATGAAGGGAGGACAATACGACATGTTCAAGATAAAAAGTAATCTACGCAGCCAGATTTCTTTATCTAAAACTCAACTGAAATCCAAGAATATAAGAAGGAGAACAATTCTTCCTAGAACTTGACAGCTATTTTATACAAATTTGGAAAATAATCAAAACAAATGAAATTATTTCATCTGCTGCCCAAGTTGTGCCCTTTACAGATTGAAAAAAAAAAATTGTTTCAAAAAGATACAAACTGGTTTTGCCCCTCAGTTATATATATAAAGTAAATGACAATATGGGCTCCCAGAATCCTTACACCTGTGAAAATATTCCTTTCTCACTTAAAAAAGGATCAGTAAAGGCAAAGAATAATGGCTACTTCATTTCACAAATTATTTTCATAACCAAGACTTTAATTAGTTTTGCTTAGTTATGTTCTTTTAGAACAAATATTCAATAATATTTGAGAATAAAGTATTATCTGACTTCTTTCTGTAAGTGAAAAGGTATTTTTATCTGATTTAATTATCACATCATATTTTAACTCCCATATTCCCATTTGTTTTCTGTGAGTTATTGAATAACATGGACCTTTATGCTCATTTCTTATGGGAAATACGAAGACAAAAAGAAATCTAATCACTAAAATGCAGGTAACCTTAATGCAGAAATAAGAATCATCATGGAAGGAGGACATATCTTGTCACACCATTTGTGTGCCTCCTGTTTGGGGGTGGGTGGAGAAAGATTGATGTTAAGTAAATAATGTGAAATGCATGTCAATATACTCCTTTTACTAATCTTTATTGGTAATTTACAACTGCATGGCATTTAACAGCTCATCAAAGCATTTGAGTAGAGTCAGTCCTGAGTACTCATTAAGTGAAATTAAATGTAACTTTCCATAAAGAACTATGAGTAAGAAGGCAAGTCTGCAACCAACTACCACTACAAAAATTTATAGTTGCAATCCTGCCTTATTACTTCCAAAGACATTAAAAAAAAAAACAGTTGGCAACCACAAAAAATACTTAGTTCATGCTATAAACAACTCTAGCAGAAAAATCTTATATGTCCCTGAAGGAGGTACTAATTCTTCCTTCTCCAGTGGAAAAAGATAAGCTAAATACAGAAATACGCCACCTCTCTTGATCTGCAGGATAATATTCCCTGAATGTTTTTCTTCCCAGCTAATTATGTTCTTTCCACAAGCACAAGTCATAAATAAGGCCACTAAGAATTCAGGTAAATGCCATGAAACTATCCGGACCATCCAGATACAAAATTCCCTAGAAACAGTCTATACAACTTAATAAAAATGTCTTCCACCTAAAGACATCTCTGCACAAAATCAAGCACAGAACTACACTACAGGACACAAAAAGAAAAAAAAAAACTATCAAGAAAGTAAAAGAGGAAAACTACATGTGACATAACTATTCAAATGCACATCCTAGACATAAGTTTTGGGGTTACCTATTATAATTTTTAAAGCAGCCAAGAAGGTGACTGTCAGCTTTTGAAATTCAGCCTTTCTCTAGAAATATTGGGTTCGTATTTTTTTTTCTTAGAAGGCACAACAAAAAAGTAAAAAAGTAAAAAAAAACCAAAACAAAACTTTTGCTATGAAGATGTCTTGAGATTTACACCTGAGAGTGGATTACATTGGGCAGCATGGGATATATAGTACATGAAAAATTCATAAAAGAGATCTAAAACAACAATGCAACCCTAAGGATTAATATTAAAAAGTACGTTTGGATTTACTTAATGAGTGCAAAGTATTTTTTAAAGCCTCTACCTCCTGTGCAGTGAACTGACGAATTGCAGGAATAGCATGGCAATTCTGGCTTAATTTCTTTTTTGGGTGCCAGCACTATCCTCGCTCTGCAGTGATAGCGTGCAGAGGGCAAGCTCTCTGCTCACGAAAGGATTTGTTGCTTGAGTGAGCCCGAGCAGTGGGAATGGCAGTCGGGAGGTGGAGACACCATCTTAAAAGTAAAACCCTCGGTCCCTCCGGCTCACTGTGACAGATGAGTGGTTTGGACACTCTGCACAGACCCCTCTGTGCACAGCACTGTTAGGTCTTGTGGTTTATGGCATGTGTTATTGTCTTGTGTGTTATTGCTCCAGATAGCCTGGAGTTGAGCTGGAGGCCACAGAGACCATCCTGGCTACAGGATATTCCCTGCACTAGACACCTCTTGAAGCTCCTTCCAGCCTGGACTGTCCTGAGATCCAGTAGGCAGCTGCCAGCCTTTTGACAGACAACTCATTAGGCATGTCCCAGGCTGAACTCTGACAAGACACTGCAAAGCACACCTCTCTCACCAAACCAAAACCAGCAGATTTCAAAACATACCCCACTATTAACTACTCCACTTGTAAATATTGGCTACTATTTACCAAGCAGTAAACATGACCAGTGACCTGTCACTTAGACACACAAGTGGTGTGTGGTCAGATGGGATCCACTGACAGGTCCCAGGAAGCCACTTCCCATCATTTATCAGCAATCCTTGTAGGTAGGTCCCAGCTCACCTGAGGCTGCCCAACGTCATGGAGCAGATTGTCCTGAGTGAAATCACGCAGCCCAACCGGGGATCAGGCCCAGCCAGCACAGGTTTAGGAAAAGCTGGTACTGCTCAGCTAAGCTGGTCTCCCTCTATGAAAAGGTGACCTGCTTAGGATGGCTGTGGCTGCTGCCTGACTAAAGTTTAGTAAAGCCTTTCACACCACTGATCCCCACCATTCTATTGGAGAAACTGGTTGTTCGTGTTTTGGACAGGTGCAGTGTCACTAGGTGACAAACCGGCTGGATGTCCACACCCAGAGAGTGGTGGTGAATGGGCTCCCCAAAACCCAGTATTGAGACCTGGTTTCATATCTTCACATCTTTGTCTATCAACTATACAGACGGGGGCATCAAGTACACCCACATCCAAACGGCACCAAGCCAGGCTGGGGTGAACCCCTGCTCTCGGGGAAGAAGGGCCTGCGGGGGGCTGTGAGCAGGCTGGAGCCATGGGCCAGGGAGAGGGAGTGAGGCTCAACAAGGCCGAGTGCTGGGTCCTGCCCTTGGGGCTCAACAACCCCAGACAGTGTCTAGAAATCTGCCCTGGGACAAAAGGACCTGGGAGTGCTGGCAGGCAGCAGCTGAGCACGAGCCAGCCGTGCCCAGGTGGCCACGAGGGCCGAGGACACCTGGTCTGTGCCAGCGAAGGTGGGGCAGCAGGAGCAGGGCAGTGACCATCCCCTGTGCTGGGCACTGCTGCGGCCACACCTCAGATCCTGTGTCCAGCTCTGGGCCACTCCATCCTGGAAGGACACTGAGGGGCTGCAGTGTGCCCAGAGAAGGGCAGCAGGGCTGGGGAAGGGGCTGGAGCACAGGACTGATGAGGAGCAGCTGAGGCAGCTGGGGCTGCTCAGACTGGAGAAAAGGAGGCTCAGGGTGATTTTATTGCTGTGTGGAAGGAGGATGTAGTGGGAAGGGGTTAAAGCTCATTTCATTGGTAAAAAGTGACAGGATGATAGTGAGTGATTTTGGGTTGCACCAGAGGAGGTTTAGATTAGATATCAAGAAAAATTTCTTCAATCAAAGGGTTGTCAAGCACTGGAAGAGGCTGCCCGGAGAACTGACTGAGTCACCATTCCTGGAGGAATTTAAAAGATTCTATAACTCTATAATTAACAGTATAATTTTGGATCAATAAGTTATGGAGACAAGACAGATTCTCTATATCTTAATGGTAATTAACAATTACAGTGAAGTACTAAAGGATCAGAACCTTCTTCTTAGTCTAAAAAGGAATATAACTGGACCAATTTGATAATACAGAGCACATTTTGTTTCTGGAGAAGTAGAAAGGACACTCTTTAATTTCCCACCCTTTCATATTTGTAGCTACTAAATATATAGCTATCTCAAAAATATACATTAGATATGTAAAAAGTTTTTTTTAAAAATAATACACAGATATGGTACAAAAAGTTTTTTAGAAATAGACAGTAACTTAAAAACATGACAATAAACCTTGAAGCACCCTAATCCCAGGACATAAACAATACATTAAGAGACCCACACATATAGCATATATCTGAAAATATTTCAGATATTGATATATCACATTTTAAAAACTCTTAACTGAATACTCAGCTTCTCAAATTGCAACTACTTACACTTGCTGACTCACTAAGCAGTAAAACTAACTGCACTATGAATTAACAAAGCAGACTACATATCTGGATTTTAAAGTGCTGGCACAGGAGGCCATTTCTGACACAGCCTTTAATACTGAGTTTGTCATCATTGCCATTACACTTCTTCATCTCGGGTATGAATTTCTGCCATTGCTAAATCCTTAACTAAATCTTTAACTAGAGGATCAAAATGCAGAAAGATGTTTTGAATAAACATTAAAGAATGGAAACCAAGGAAAAACAGATCCTGATTCATATCAGAAAATTTTTCTTCCACAAAGTCTTCTCTTCCACCTTCTTTCTCAAAGCCAAAGGTAGGTTTGAGTCTTTCTTTGAGACTAATATTCATGTATTTGTGGTATAGAAAGAATATTTTAAAAGTGAGTTTGTAAAAACATAACATAATTTATCTATACAAAATGACACAAACATGTGTAAAATAAATGGTATGAAATTATCTGAAAACACTAATATTATTCTGGGACACAAAAATAATTGGGAAGATAACTTTGATGAAATAAAATTCTTCAAAATATTTCCTAACTGGAAAAATGTACATCTTACTACTGTATCTTTACTGCTCTTGTTCAACACAAGCAAAAACACGGTTTGAGGAGTTTTCTTCCTCAGTGTCTAATTATTTTTTGCTGGTTTTGCCTCCCTAATGTTATGACACAAGGTTTTGCTACAGTCATTATTTTCAACAGGACATAGGGTCTCTTCATTATAGCATATTAGGGTATTTTATAGCACCATCATCAGAGAAGCTGCAAGGATTTGTGTTGCTTCATTAAATTTTACAAGGCAGTGTTTACTATATGAAATATAATTTTGTACATTTTTTTGGTTTTTTTATTATTATAACAATCCTTACAACATTTCCACTTTTTCTTTTCCATTTCTTGCTGTTTGTTTGGACTTTTCTGGCAGAATTCATATAAGAAATATTAACGAGACAAGCTTATGAAAGATTAGGGATGAAAATATTTGGGATCTCAGTACAATTCTTAACAAGAAGTGGGGATGAAACATTTATTTTTCTCTACCGAAAAGTAATGTATTCACCTATTCACCCTAGAAATAATTCTTCACCTTATCATGTGAAGAATTGTCACAGAGTGACAACATTACATTAACGTGCCAACATTAGCACTACCTCTGTGTATCAAGGCAATACAAGCTGAGGTTAAATAGTGGTCACAAGAAAGTACAAAATTCTACTTAGTATAAAAATACATAATCCTTTCACATGCATCCAGACACTTTTTGGCAGGGGCTCCAACTATTACTGGTACGCCAATTTCTGTTGAAATACAAGCAAGGTTCATAAAAGTGTCATTATTTCAGTCGTGTATCCGTTGTCACAACATGTCCATTTCAGCTCCACCAGTAGTGTTTACACAGGCTGCAGTCCGTGTTTTCACAAGAGTGAAAGCCCTGCTCATTAGCACTATTCATTGCCACTTACACAACAGGTCTACTTGCAACTATACCAGGTGGCAAAGCATTACTTTCCTCAAAGACAAATAGTGTTACCAAAAATCTTTATAAAATAATTTTTAAAAAATCAGTGCACTTAGAGATCAATAATATAAACCAAAGGAACTTGCAACTAACAAAGCAACTAACTCTTTACTACAGCCATCTTGCTTCTTTCTGTAGTGAAATATCCTTTTTTATATCCTAATGATAATGACCAAGAAATGCTGAGGGGTTTGGTAATTAAGACATTCATCTAAATAAATTAGCAACAGAACTGATGCTCTTCCAAAATAATTTGAACTTTTACAGATGTTATTAGAAACAGACCAAAGTCCAAACCAGGATTCATTATTGTTTAATATGCAGGTTATTTTTTATAATCTTTCTTCTGCTATCACATCACGGTGCATTATCATACACTACATACATGTACCATGTGAGAGGATCAGAGAAATAAAATTACTGTCTTAATATTGAAACAGCCCAAAGAAGGGAGGGGAGGGCAGAAAAGAATGTTTAAAATTAGTTCATATTTGTAAATCACATACATTCTTTAAGAAGTATTTCAGTATTTATGGAAAAAAAAAAAGATATTACGTTGCTTTATAAATTAGCTGAAGTTTTTGGGTATGATGTAATTGACTTTTTTCAAGTAATTGAGTGTATCCTGTAATGTACTGGCATCCAACATAGTCTTAATGTTACTGAAGTCATTAGAAAATAGGACAGCCTTTGGATCATTTTTGTTTGTGAGAGATTCCTGTGTATGCTAAAGTGGTCAGAATTTCCAAAAGTCTGCGGCCTTTATAAAATATACCTGGCTGTGGAACTGTCTGTTCTATAATAAATTAGTCTAATCTGACTAGGGCAATTCAGCCCTTCTGCCATCCACTGGTACCTGCCCTCACACCCTCCAAAATCACACAGGATTCACAGTAAACTCCTCATTTTGGGGCATACAGGCGAGCAATTCCTCCAAAAGATGTACTGGCATGGTTTGTGACAAACCAGAAAAGCATCCTAGCCCTTGCTGGTCACACTGCCCAACCTAAGAAATACTTTGCCCCTCAAATGAGGCTCCTGATGTGATGCCTGGTCCAAGCCTGCTCCCCTGCCCTCTCCAGGTGGCCGTGTAGGCAGCTAGGTCCAGGCAGCTGAGCTGCCTCAATCAACTTTCGCATCACATTACTTCTGCTTTTCTAACTTTTCCACTACTGAGCACCATCAATTATGCACTAGAATAACAGAGCCTTGGCTCAGCAATGTAACATAAAGGCCGATTATGAGTGTAAATAATTTAAACACCTGCGTGCCATGTTTCTTTTAGCAGTGATATGTGACTGGTGGGTGTGATGCATTCGTAGGGAAGGCTCAGACACTTTTAATGTACTGACAACTTCCCCATTCAAATGATGGGGAGGGCCACTTGCAGTGCTGATGTTGGTGTAACAATAGAGTTAAAAAACAGAGGTTTTTAGCTAGAAAGAGAAGCACTGAGAGTCACACATGAGAAGACGCAAGTTTCAAAGTCTACAGTTCAGAGAAACTGGCAAACTCTGTAGCCCCCTTCTCTAACTCTTTCACAGAAAAGGCTAAAAATGGGTTTTCAGATGGAGAATGCAATGTTAATGCTATAAAAGGCAGCTGTCAAACAGCTTTAGGCTACTTAAGAGAGAAAGAGAAACCTGCCTTTTTAAGGAACAGCATGTTAGAAAAATTGGGTTTCTATTATAAACTATACAAGGTTCATTTCCTCTGCTAGGCCATTCAGTGCACTGGTGGTGCCACTTGGGACAACTGATACCAAATATCACAACTTCTATTCCTGAGAGTTTTATTTTGCTCGTAGTATGCAACTCAGAGTGATGCCACTGCAGCCAAAGATCATGTACCTGATACTTTCTTTAAAATGTGTAAGTAAAGGTCAAGAGAGGGACCTCCTTAGATGAGAATGGCTAAGGAACAAGTTTACAATATACGGATTTAAATATATTCCAAGTTTTCTAGAATATGCATGATTCAACATTTCTGTCACCAGCGTTCAGAGTAATAAGATGTGGGACAGCTCTAACATATGCTATTTTAAAATAACCAGGAAACTGTTAAAAAAATCCTGCAGTTGAGAGACATAGTTTTAGACTACTTTTTTTTTTTTGCTTTGAAAATCCGCTAGTACAGTTTGACATTGTAATGTAGGATACATGGAATATTTCAGCTTGAAAAATATAGTCACACTCCAGTTAAATGAGTTTTGAACCAAAAGCACACATCTAATAACAGAGTTAATAGTTTTGTATCTGAGGCGCAGCCCATGCTACCTACACCAAACAGCTTAAAAATACAATGGGTGGGGATAGCCAAGGGGATAAAATTAAGAAATATGAAACTATTGCACGTATAACTCAAATGCACAATCTCTCAAACAGCGGTTTGAAAGCTGTGCTGGGATTTGACCATGACAATTGAAAGAAAGGGATGAAGGGGGGCAGAGGGTGCTGTTCCTTAAAACAGCAAACTTTAATAGCATCCATATGATATAGCAAATCAATGTGGCCAAAGTCAATAAATAATCATGCAGCTATTTTGTGAAACAATTTCATTACTTGCTTTGAGCTAACAATCGGTAATTGAGGAAAAGTGTTTTCATATTTCCTCCTATTGGATGCATCTTTGCTAAGTTCCTTTCAAAAAAAAAGATGTGGATCTGCACCTTTTTTGTTGTATGAATATTTCAAAGCAAGTTCTTTGGAAGGTTACTAGGCTCTTACTGAGTTTTTTTCCCAGTATTGATCGATGGCAAATAGCCCTGTTTAACTCCTTGTGCACCACCTACTCTAAGAGCCAGCACATTCATTTGTAACAGACAAGAAATGCTCACCAGACTGCAGAAGAATCACTAAGGTCCTCTGTGGTGAATACTATATGCATGAAATTGTTGTTGCCTTTCTGCTAGACAACTTGGAAATCTCCTTAATCAAAAAATGTGCAAATGGTTTCAAGTATAATGTTTATTTATTTACTGTTTACCCAGGAGTTTTATTTTATCCTGATTGGTTTGCAGCACACAATCTTCACAGAGCAGTTCTTTGCAGCCAGGCATTTAATGTGTCATAACAAGGGGAGTTTTACAGAAATTGTAATTATCACGGATTTTAGGGCTTAGGTAGCGGAGCGCCTCATAGTGGGACACTTCCCTAAACTTAAGACAAGGTTTCTTATTATGTAATACAGACGCATTTTGGTTTGGTTCCACACAAGCAGGCTGACAGATAAGGCCAAACTTGTAAAACCAGCCATCCATGGGATGGAAGGTCTCAGCAGTGAGCCGAATGTAAGGTAATTTTAACAAAGAAGGATTGCCATGGACGACATCCCTCTATAAGACAACTACCAGTTGTATTTTATTATACAGTATTGCATTAAGAACATTACTCAACACTTTAGAAATCCTTCTCTGGCCACCTCACTAGACACATAATAACAGTATACTGTCATTACGTAATAATAGTAACTTTTATGTATTTACAAAAAAATGAGAAATAAGGATGCATGACACACTCAACCCCTTGTATTTTAACCACAAAAGCCCAAAGTATTTTACTTTCCCAAGTTGGCTCTATCATTTATCACTGTCCTTCCCAACTGTAATTAATTTGTTCTATTGATGAAAACGAGAGCAGTACATCCACACCCTGTCATTTGTAGGAGCATGTCTTGCAGGTTCCACTGTTTCAGGAATGTTAGACTGGGAGAGTTCATTACAATTAGCGATGTTTATTGTGTTTATGAAATAGTTTAAGAAACCACAGTCAACAGAAGGATTAACAAAGACATTTGATCCAGAGACATTTAGAAAAATAATTAAAGCAGCCATTCAAAACCATGTGGGTGGAGCATCCTTGTATGTGGGAGTGAAATACAGCCATGAACAAATCTAAATTCGGAAGAATTAGATGCCTCTAACTCGCTGCTCCCCACTTATATGTGCGTGCAAAAGTTTGCCTGCCCTACTCATCTGTGAGATCACAAACAGCCTTTAATATTTCATTCTGCCAAAAGCACAGAGCGTGCTCAAATTCAATACAAGGAAATGCTTTATCTCTTCCTTCACAGACTAATAATCCGACAAAACCAGAAGCGCCAGGGAGTCATGGCAAGTTGTGAGGAAATGACGTGCAGACACTTCTGAACAATTTTATTCCTGTTTACTGTTTGAGACACCAATTAAGAGCATTTTGTTCACTGATGCATAAAACCAGGCCCAATATCAATGACCCAACTGGTTGCAGAGTACTTCACTTGGAGTAAGTCTTTGAAACATTTTCCTCCCTACCTTTTTATATGGCATTAAAAATTT
This sequence comes from Luscinia megarhynchos, assembly GCA_034336665.1. NCBI lineage: Eukaryota > Metazoa > Chordata > Aves > Passeriformes > Muscicapidae > Luscinia > Luscinia megarhynchos. The sequence goes on from CM067592.1 coordinate 62,875,152, forward strand.
CTTCCCTCATTTTTTACATGAGAAAATGGGTTTAATTCATAAAATGGAAAAAAATGCTAAATTGACAAATCCTCGACAAAAAAATTGGGAAACTATATATATATATATATATATACATATATATATATATATATATATATATATATACTTTAAGAAAGATTTCTGTTAACTGCTGAATTTCACAGTAGTTTTATGATTACTTTAATTTTTCCACATACTGCAACTAACATTATAATCTCATTTCCTAATGACATCTAAAAAAAATATTGTCCACTTGCAGTGTATCAGATTGTGTTGCAGGACAGCACTTTGAACAGCATGGTCTGGATGTGCTCACAGAGACATTTAGATAGCAACGCCCTTCTCCCTTAACAGAAACCTAAAAACACAAACATCATTAAAGATATGAGACAGAAGTCAAAAATTTTAGAAGTTCTGAAGTGGAGTTATTTAGTGTTTTATTGCTTACAGAATGTGATCTTATTGTTAATCAGACAACAGTTGAAGGAAATACGTGTTAATAAAATAATTTATATTTGAAAGTTAAACTATTGCTTCCACTAGGAGGACATCCAAAATCACTGGTTAAGTATATAAATAGTACCTACAAATTATGATAATAGCCTATCAACCAATTTTTTGCTGGTTTTATTTTATCCAGCTAATCCAAGATAATTAGAAGTATGTTCACAATTATTTCTGTAGCTATTCAGGAATATAAAACACACAGAAAGACAGTAAGTGTTGACAAATAAAAAGAAAACAATTCTATTTATATACCTGCCTTTATAATACCAGGATCGGGGAATTACTTCACAGTATATATTATTAACTAGAAAAAGGCAAAAATTCTAATTAAGGGTTGCACGTCTTGTAAAACGAAAACTGGAGAGAATCCATTCAGACTGCAGGAGTCCTTAACTAAATGCTCATGACATTTAGAAAAGCGCTATAATGCTGTTCTGTGACTCCGTCAGACCTGGCAGCAGTAGACACTGTCAGGTAAATTACTGCATATACATTGTCTGCTGACACTAAAATAAAAAAAATGTGAAAAGGCTAAAATTAGACACATCATACTGGAAGACAGAGCAAAGAGAGCAAAAGTATTCCAGTGTATGCGCTTTTTATATGTTACAAATGAGCCTCCTACGGTACCTGCTTTTCAGGTCCTTTCTAGGCATGTATCCCTAGCAGTCTTTGCTATTAACTTAGAATCCTGACAGAAGATAGTGGGTGAGAAATTAACCTCTTAATGGCATTAAAAATTAGATCTATTCTAGTATTGGGGCAAAAAAAGAGACCAAAAAAATAAAGACCTGGCAAAACCCTGAAGGTTGAAAAGTAAACCCCGATGTTGATTGAGCATGATCTGAAAACCATGATAATATATCTTGTATAGGCAATATCACACAGGAGCTTAGATATATATTTTGATCAATATTTGGATGTTGCAGCAATGCTCAGAGGTGACGAGATGCACATGGCACTTGAGAGGCACCAAAAGTCCTCCTGAAAATACAACACTCTTGACATAAATCACACATAGCAGAAACTTAAAATACTTTGAAAATTTCCAAAATTTTGAATTGATCCAAAATGATAATTAAAACTAGGAGCCTATTAAGCAACTATAACATTACATTTACACATAGAAACACAGTACCATTATTGTAAATAGTTCTGCATACAGTTTCAGCCTGGTTAATCTAAAGTTTTAGCCTGATAGCATGACATTCTTTGTCCAGTCTTCTATTGGCCCTTCTATTACGACAACCAGTGAATCACACTGATGTCCTTGAAGAGCACAATTTATACTCTCTGTATCATTGCACGTGTAGTTATGACCAAAATAAGAGCCTAGATGTTCCATCATGAAACTGCACATCCTCCACTGGGTCTCACAGAAGTGTCAGAAGATAGACACCAAATTCCTTGAAGAACAACAAGAAATCTTTGGCTGATGTTGTCCAGTCTTATCAATTCAAGCTGAATCTAAGAATCAAGTGTCAATGTTAAATAAATCATTCTAATTTAAAATGCTGTCTCTCACGGAAATTTAATGTGATGACTGCAAAGATACTACATAAAAAGCTATTATTTCTTAAAACTGCACAAATTTTACTCACCTTATCCACTTCCATGATTATCCAAATTATTTCAATGAGCTGAAATGTCATCCTGCATTACTATTTCTGTTACAAATGACTTCTCAACTGCAGAGGTACCCCTCAACACAGCTACTCTGCTCGAGAAGTCCTAAATATTCAGAGGAATGAAGAAGAGTTTAGAAATGTCAAAACAAACAAGAGGACCTGACTGTGTGCCCTAGCCATCGCCACACTTTCTAAAACAAGAAATTATCATCCTACTTTTATTTTGTAATTCCTTGAAGCCAACAATTTATGAAACAGAGTTGTTTGTATATATATTATCAGCAAAATTTTACTGCTAATCCATATCTTATTTTCCTGAGAGAACAGCCAAATACTCTTTTTAAAGTTTGATTTGCAGTTTCAGCCATTCCACAAATTAACTTGCTACAGCTTACTGGGATATGAGAGAAGAGTCCTCAAGATCAATAACTACAGAATTAGTCCCATTCATCCAAACTATTCACCCATAAGACAGTCCAGCTATAATGCTTTTTATTTAAGGCAATTTCTCTCTTTTATTACATGATGCATTTTATTTTCTTATTAAATGTGATCTAAATGAATGAAGCATTCATTGAGTCAAAAAGAAATGGGCAGCAATTGAGCTCTGTATCACAAATATTAATTTTAATGTGAAGCAGGCACAAATTGGTTTTTCTGACATCAGGGGGTCCAAAGATTAAAAAATTAGTGTCTGTCCATCCAGACAGGGAGCAGCTGTTCACCTAATAAGCCACATTTTCCACTTTTTGCACAGGACTCCAAGACTCAAAAGCTATGGCTGTACTGAAATTAGCTTTGCAAGTACTTAAATCACTAAGGAGCTTGCAAGTCCTTGCAAAAAGACAATTTCAAACTTTTTCTCCTAAGATGTGCTCTTCCTTTATTTCAGTGGCTAAAATTTTATCCAAAGAAAAAGTCTTTTCAGAAGTTCACCAATTAATTTCTGTGTGCCTCATCTAGAAGCCATACCATTCTGCAGGTAAAAGCAAACCTAAATGACCAAACCTTTGAGCTAAATATTTGCCCTCTGCCAACCAACTGTATTTTCAAGTCCCACACATCCACAGCTACCAACTAGTTTTGCCCATGTTTTTTGTCCTCTGTTCCTAGCGCTAAAATAAGAAGAGATCTTGTCCTAGTCCTTTCCAGGTTATTTCTTCCTATGAGGGCAGCTAAGAAATACTCCTCATAATCAGGGGTATTGTATTTTTAAATTACAAAGAGCAGCTGCCTTACAGTGAATAGGGATATGTAACCTCAAATTGCAGTTCTTAAGAGGTCACAGTTTAAATCCGGTTATGTATAAGAGGATGAGCAAACTTAGCTTTGATTAGCTGCAAAGTGACAGAACCCCCTTATTCACTTCCTTTTCTCCTTCTCCCCACTTCTTAACTTGGCCAAAAGAAAGGTGGGGGAGGGTGGGGGGAGAGAGGGGGAAGGGGAAAAAAAGGCCCACATGCTCTCTTTGCTCCACTGATCTGTTGTTCGGGGAAGGCTATCTGCCCATACACAGCCCCTTGGCCATCTGGGCCATGAAGAGCCCTCAATCCCAGCCCTGAATGGTAATTGTCTCAGAGAGCACCCTCACAGGCATTTCAGGCAGTGGGGCTTATTAAAATCCTGAAGGGCAGTAATCCCTGAATGCCACTAAAAAGATCTCCAGCTGCTACCATTTATGAAGTGGGCTTGACGAGAGAGAAAAGGAGAGGGAGCTGGAGGGGGGGAGGGAGAGAGGGAGGGAGGGAAAGGAAAAGAAGAATTTAGAAGAGGCAAGCTATCCAAATAGGGTCCCCATCAGAAGAGTCACATTTTATCAGCTTAGGCTTTCTTGCCTCAGTTCCCAAAGGTATCTTCATCCAAACCTACATTATGTCCTCCTTTTTCTTGCTCCTGGCAGGGTGTGAACATATTATGAATGCATGTTCACAGAAGAGCTAAAACGAGGTAGGAAAAAGAAGGAAGGCAGGCAGGCAAGTGAGGAAGCCAGGAGCAGAACTGAGGTCTGTCTTTTCCCAGCTGGGGTGAAGAAAATGCCTAGATGTGAAAGTATTCAAAAATGGTTTATTTGTATGTGTGTATATCTCCCTCAGTAATTGTGGAGAAGTCTTTTCATCTCATTAGGTTAAGCTGATCAATAAAAATTCAGCAGTTTGCCCATTGCTTCCTCAGAAGTGGTGAAGCAAGTTGAAAGATGCAGGCGGAAGGTTTTTGTGTTTGAGACAATAACTGGGGTGACTTCTTAAATCCTTCGTTGTCATCCTCCATTAGAGATAAATGGATACCTTGGCTCAAATTCTTCAAACAAACACTACGTTGCTACACTTCTTTATTTTCTATTAACCTTCATGAAAAGCTTTAACCCTTCCAAAGAGCAGAGATTTTTGTGTGTGTGTTTTGCAATTCACCGAATAAGTGAAAGCTTTCTCTCATTTCAGCAATTATTTAGACAAGCTGTTGAAAAGGCATTCTTGAGTACCTATATCAAATACAGAGGCTATGGGAAATGAAGAATGTGAGCTGGCCAATTGCTATATTTTAGTAAGAAAATGCACTCAAAACTGAAAATGAATGTGCAATTTACATATCTTCAAAACCTGCTATAACTTAAATAGGGTTTTAAAAAATATTCTGGCAGCCAGAATTTTAAAATTCTGCATTAATAAAGTTGAAAGCCTATGAAATATTGTAATTCATAATATAAAGCCCTAAGGATAAAATGACACATCTGTTCACAAGCAGAAATTTATAAATTTTGCATTTTGAGACATTATATTTGCAAAATCCATTTCTGAAAATAAGTATTTTTTCTAAGCATGCCAGAGATTGACTGCTCAAGTAAAAGATCAGGTTGAAAGATCAGGTTTCCTGACTATTTATGACAGAGGCCTTATAAATTTTAAGTTTCTTTAAACTATTTTATGCACAAGAATCAAAATATTATAACAAATACATATAAAACCAGTTCTTCAGCATTTCATAATGTTTTAAAACGTCCTCATACTTTAGAGAGGTGCCTGATCAGACAGGCACTTAAATGACATGTTCAAACAGATACTGGACCAGAATTTCAAGACATTTTTTAAAAATATGTTACCAATTAGATAAAATATCATGCATAAATGAATACATATATAAGTCTGTATCACTTTTTTTATTCTCCATTAAGGCAGTGTGATAGACCAGATATCATGAATCTTATCTACTGGAACTTGTACAGATCATTGTAAAATATGCCAATTTTGATATTCCATGAGGCAGAGTAACTGCAGCTTCTAGAGAGAATCCTTGTGTCAAATCAGCAAGTATCCTCTCTAGTAATTGCTTTTTAAGTATGATTTAGGCTTGTACCTAATATGCACAGAGATAAACAATTTTCATGTTCTGTTTACAAAAATTACATAGAACTAGGTTCTTTTGAACTTTTAGTTCAGGTAAGAGATTATAAATTACAATGGAGACCTTCAGGACTCTGTTAGGTTCATACTTTATTATGCCCTTTTGGTAGAATCATTCTAATGTTTCATAAAAGGTTAAGTAATTGTGTGAAAGAAAATGCCCATGCTTGTTGTGGACCCTAGAGAAGCAAATTTTAATGCTCCAAAAAGAACCATCATTGATGCACTCTAAATTTCTCTGGCTGTAAAATCCAAATTATAATATTGTAACTGTTATGTTAAATGAAAAACAGAGAAGTAAGGGATATACACAGACATGAAGAATAAGGAGAAATAGAAGGACAATTACTTAGACATAACGACTTGGCAATAAATGCTTTTATTTAATTGATTTAATTAATAGAAATATGAAATATACATTCAGGATATATATCCATATCATCACTGTGAGTAAAGGAGCAGTTCCAATAACCTTTCAAGAGAATAAGTTAAATGCATTACAATAAGAATATACAGCTGTATACTGTCCAGAATTTCTTGTCCTGAGATATAGCAATGAAACCCAGTACTGGACTGCCAAGAAATAAAATTATTTTGCCCACTTACAGTACCATTGTTTCCTATTGTTTCTGACTAATCAAGCTAAGTTAAGCTTAGTTGCAATAAACCTCATTCTTACATTTCTCATTAGTCACTAATGAAGAAGTCAATGGAGAATCTGGTTAACAAATACAGAAAAACATAAGATTTAACTCCTTTCTGACGCTGTAACACAGGGGCAAAGACACAGTAACTGTGTTCAGTTAGCAGGTTGTGTACATCCCTGACTCATCTATCCAAAGCAAGGAACTGGCTGGGAACAAACCCCATGCCCTGGGAGAACAGCAATTTGTCATTTTTTGTGATTTCAATTAATTCATTGAAAGGCCAAGCTGCCATAGGAAACAGGCTGCACCAAAAAAAACCAGGAAATTGCTTATGGTAATGTGACCTGCGAACCAGCACCTGCTCAGATGATGAGTGGATTTCTTCCTTTGTTCTCAGAAAAGATCTTTTTCCGTGTGAAAGGTGTGCACAGTTAGCAGAGCACAAGGCAATGTAACTCATCCTCTGCTTCAGAACCTCGAGAGGGAGTTACTCCTAGCAGGCTTTTGGGCAAACTTCTGCTTTTTGCAAACTCCTACTGTAAAATAAAACACTCTTGAGAAGATTTTTTGAGAAACAGCACTCCTTCCAGCCCTTACAGCATTTTAACTGAGGTCCTTTTAAGAAAACCCTGACAGAATTATAGTTTTAAAAGAATTAAATAAAAAGATTGCAATAAGTTAATTCAGTTTTCTAATATGTGTCCATTATATTTTTATCACAAAATAGGAAAAGTAAATGTAAAACTTCTAAGGGAAACAGTGGGCATGACTGGCGTATGAAATAGAGTATTTTGCATTAATGCAGTACAGTTGTACTTTTTGAAATTCAGACAAATGATTACAGAATAATAGAACCAAAAAATCATGAAAAAAACAAATTCAACTCAGTGTGCAATAGTAACTAACAGTTTTACTGGTTTTAAAAAACTATCTGTTTTCTAAACTGACTTTTGCTAGGATGGGAAAATAGCTGGTTAGAAGAGTAGTGTAAAAAAATAAAGTTGCATTATGGACCTGTGAGTCAAATGCAGCATTGCAGAGACAAAAAAAAAAAGTAAGACTTATAAGCTTTCTAGAAAATTCATGGTTACAGTTGAAATCTCAGGTAGAATAGTGAGGGAACATAATTTGGATTTTTTCTTTTTAGCATGAGACTGAAGAAACATCACATGAGTACATTTGATTGGTCATTCTATTTTAGTAAATGCCAGTCAATTCACAAATTAATGCCATTGAGAATAGTTAATTTGGAAGGTACAAAGAAACAATTTGTAGTTTTCCAAGTTTAACAATAAACCATTCCAAAATGCAGGCATTTAATGCTCTATCATATACACATGCTTTAAGGTTAAAATAAAGATCTTGTGGCTTATGGAACAGAGAATTGTTCTGATTTCTGAAAAAGACATAACTCTGGATTCTCCTGCCTGTAAAGTATCAAATCGTTGTGGTAGTTGAGGAAGGGAGGCATAAACCCAAATGAGAACAGTATTAAAAACAAAAACAAAACAAAACAAAAAAAAAAAAACAAAACAAAACAAAAAAACCCTAAAAAACAATCAACCAAAAAAAACAAAACAAAGCAAAACAAAATAAAACAAAAAACAAACAAACAAACAAAAAAAGCTGAGACAAGGGCCTTACTTGTTTCCTATTACAGGCTGTATTGGAAGTCACTTTGCACCTGAGGCATACACTAAAATTCTTTTTAATGATGTTTAACTTTTTCAAGTAGGTGCTTGTGATGCAGTGTTTTTCAGTAAAATCTATTTTCCAGCTGTTGCTTTAAAATCCAAGGCAGAACAAAACCAAAGATACCATTAAAACTGGAAAAGAAGATATAAATTTGTTAGATGTTTAAAACACTTGTTCAAAAGAACACAGATTTACTTCAGAAAAAAAAATCATAAACCTTCCTCTTTTATATATAACTACAAATGCCCTTAACCATGCATTTCTGCCTTTGAAACAGATAAAAGATCTTGAACAGGATCTGACTATCACTATATAGTATTTACATAGGGTATGCTTCTCATTAGGGGGAAAAAGGAGAAAAACCTTTGCAGTAGGGTAATGATACAATACTTAAACCAAACAGATTTTATACCTCCGAGCATTCTAGACACCAAATAAGCCAATCTCTAATAAAATTCTGGTAAACGAAAATTTCAGTCACATTTTTCCACAACAGTTTACAATAATGTGTCACCTACCTATCAAAAGTCACTTTGAAATAGTACTGCTTTCTATCAACTTGCTTCTGGTATCATAAAAACACTGAACTCCAAGTTTCTCATCAACAGTATTTTTATGTTTTAGGTAATTCCCATCCTTGTCTCAACTTCGTCTACCCTACCCATGGAGACTGAGCTTTTTCCTGTTACAGTGCTGCTAGAAGGTGCAAGCAAAACACAGTGCAGACTCGTTATTAGCACGCTGTCAAGCACTTCTCCTTCTTAGATAAAGGACTAGCACAGTAATAAGACAGTCCTATTCCCATCTGAGGTGAAGTAAACAGATATTGCTTTTAAACAGATCCTTTCATATTCAAAATATCCCAATATGCTTTACAATAATGAGATAGATACACTGTCATTTTCGTAGTCTGAAACGCAGAGGGCAAGGCTTTGTCTTGCAAGCTGTAATAAAAGGAGGTCATGGGTCCTTTGAAGTTTCCTTACATCATCTAGACTGAAAGACAGGATGGAACGGAGAACATAACTGAGACAAAATAGAAAGGGAGGAGGGCAGGTGACCATTGTGAAATGTGTGAGACATCTCTTTCATCACATTTAAGGAGCACCGATCCAGAAGCAAAAATTAATCAGCAGGGAAAGATTTTTTTTTTTTTTTTTTAAGACTGGCAGCAGGTACAATGCTAATCCTATTTTTTCTTTGAAGGCTTTTCTTGGGTATGAAGGGAGGGAGGGAGGGAGCTAGGAAGCCTGGCGAGATGAATTCCGCTTTCATCACAGCAAGTTAGGGATCTATTTGCATATAGAGATTCAGCCCAGGTGAATGTAATGTAGTAGGCTGTACTATCCACCCATTCAACATAAGCACTCATCCAATAACGAGCTGAAATATCCTAGCAAACAAGAATTTTAAAGGAACTTAGGAAAAAATGTTTCTAAGGTAAACAGAAAGGGGACAGGAAAGTACAAACAGATCAGACAGCTCCGCAATGCATCTTAAAGAAAGGGTCCATCACCCACCTGGCACGGGCTGACAGAAGCTTCTCCAATGAGGATGGAATGGCCAACAAAAGCACAACAGTCTGCAGCCTGTGTTTATTGCCAAGCTATGTTTCCAAATGAATTAATAAGGAGTGGTAGCCTAATTAAACTACATCCTCTGCATTTTGCCCTTCTTCTGTACAGCAGAAGTAACAGCTACGTGGAACAGAACAGCAGTAGCTAAACTCTCCCAAATACTTCATCTGTCACTGCTTTGATTAGAGCCTCAAACTGTGAAGGCAGCAGGAGCTGCCCAATAGTCCACCCTTATTGCTTACTTGTTCACATAGGATTGCAGAGCCTTCAGGAGGAACCATCCCTTAAAGGAAAAAGTTTATACCTCTTCTCCACATACTACCCAAATGGTATTAAAGATATGTTCATCTAGCACCTCACAAGAAACAGGATGGTTTTGGACACTCCAGCTCTGCAAAGCTTTATGCAAGCCACCTAAAATCTTTGCCCCTTTTCTGTTGGAGGCTTCCCTTCCCTCAGCACTGAGCAGTTACGCCTTCAGCTGTGTTCAGTGTTTAATTCCCCACTGCCTTTATTTTTCTCCTAACACTTGCATAGTTCAGCCTTGGCTATGGAGTACTGACTAAGAATGAACAATAGGCACCTTTCAAGTCTTCAGAGTGAGCTTTGAGCAAGGCTCCACTCAGGGACCCAATCAATATTTCGTGCAGTTTCAAGCCACGGTTTCACAGCTCCTTCCAGGCATATCACACTAGCTGGGAGCCCCTAGACCTTTCCTAGTTTTATTCTAACAAGGTGAAATTAAAGTAATAAACAGATTACAAACCAAAGCATTTTTTCTTGGAAATACTCATGGTTACAGAGCAAAAAGCCAAAAAGGAAAAGGGAAGGGGGGCAAGAAAGATAAAAGGACACGCTACAATACAGCTTATGTTTGAAGAGTAACCAGCCACTTATAATTAGGAAAGTAGTTCTTCCCCTAAAGCTGATTAGCAAAGTTTGAAAATCACACATCAGGTAGCTACTACATGCAAATCCATTTAAAGTGATGCAGTAAATGGAGCTGGCAAAGAAGGCCCACCTCATCAGCTATCTAAAGCACTCATTATCTCTGCAACACCTAGGTCAAGGCATGACCTCAAACCACAGCATGACCACAGGCTATAGCAGTGCATCCTTTTCCACAGATACAAGATCCTGAAGTTAAAAAATCATGTGTAAGAAACACGCTTCCAGCTTAACAAGTGAACAAAGACAGAAGGAAAGATTAAGAACGGTCCTTTATCACACTAAGGACCAAAGTTACATGAATGCTTTGCAACTAATGATATTATGATTACATGCTTTTAAATAAACAATTTTTCACTAAAATTTCAGTATTATTTTTTCTGTTTGTATTGCATTCACACTTCTGTAAAAGTATTCATCTGTTTCTAGAAGCTTGCAGAAAAAAAACAATCAGATCAAAAGACATACCATGGCAGAAAACTGAGGTTGCAAGAGAATCTCCCCTCCTTCTCCATTAGTTTCTCCTCTTACTCTCCATAACAATCCACACAGTTTTTTTTTAAAAATAAAAAAAAAAATTAAAAAAACTCGTCCCAAAAATCACATTTCTGACAGTAAAATACAACTGGACTGACAATTATAATTTAACTGTTCAAACTGAAAGGCAACTATATGATTTTTTGTTTATAGTGGTTGGAATCTTGTCTCAACGTGCTCTCTCATGTTAGATTCCAGTGAAAGTTTTGAGTCAAAGAATCTGACAAGCTACTGTTAAAGCAGAAAAAATTACAGCTTTAGCTTCAGATGTGTCAGGATCTTTTGAAAAAAAAACTTTTTATGTCAGCCCTGTGGTTAAAGGGCATCAACAGCAGAACAGCATCTTTCCACCTTGCATGTTCAGTTTTCAGATGCATGAAGTGTTGATTGTTCAAGCTGCTTCATTGGAGAATGTTGCATTACCATCATGGATTTTGTTTGATTTTAAAAGCTTGTCAACATCAGATGGAATTTCTAATTCCACTCCTCTCACTTTTATATCCAGGAAAGTTTAAATGCGTGAAAGTATAAAAACACAGTAAAATTAAAGGAAATCACACCTACAACAGATGTTAGACTCCTGAGTGAAGAAGAAATCCTTGTTTATGAAACAAAGTTCAAATAATAAAGTTATGAGGCTTCCAAGTCTCAAATACATAGGGGCACTTTTATACTACGTTCAATTTGCAACAAACTCCTCTTACCCACCTTTTAAATTATCTTCTACTAACCTTGCAATCAGGGTGAAAATTTTAATCAATACATGGAGGTAACATTACAAAATAAGTAACCATGTAACGATGCCCAAAATTGTAGTTTTGATGAAAAGTAAACATTCAGTAAACAACAATCAAAATAAAAGGTAAAATTAATGGGCTTTGCAAAAGTGGTAAATGAAAACACAGGGTAAAAATTTTTAGAGACATTTAATCATGTCTTATTTTCCAAAACATCTTAGGATGACTAGTATTGCTTTTGAAATTTAGAGAGGAATAAAAAAGAGAATGAAGCGTAGTGAAGTACTGTCAACTGAACAGTGCATACTTACTTCATTCCCTTCTACTACTGCAACTTAAAAAAATAAAAAAACATTCAGTAAACTCAATGGGAATTCCATGCAAATACAGCACAGCATCAGGTCAGAGTATGTTACCATGCCATTCCTTTTACTCTATGCTCATTAGATAAAAATGGCAGAACACTACTTACAGTTTATTCCCAATCATATGCTAAGGGAACACCGCATTATCTCATTTTATCATAAATCATGATATGCTGTATTAAGGAGATAGTGTCTCAACTGGCAAGTAGTATTTGTGTAAACAATGTTCTTTCCTCTGATACATTATTCAAACAAAAGCATTATTGCACTGATGCCAACTACAGTAGCTGGGAGTGCAGGAAATGTTCCTCCTAAAACCTGTGAAATTATCTTGAGAAATTTATAGTCCCTTCTCAAAGATGGGAGTGTTTCTCAAACCAAAACCAGTAACAAATCTACCCCTAACAGGAATCACAAGTAACAGTACTAGATTCCAGAACATTTAACTGAAAAACCACAGAACTTTTTCACCTGGGTACATTGCATGCTTTTGGGACCTAAGATACAATTTGTCTCTGACATATCCTTTACGTGGTGGAAAGCAGACAACATTTTGTCTTAAGCATAGGACTGAGTCTGAAAGAAAACTGTTAATTCAGGAAGACTGGGTTGAACCAACCCAGCTAAGCCTAATCAAAAAGTCTTGTATGCAACCACTATGCCAGCATTGTGAAGTAAATAAGCATGCAAACAGAAAGAAGCAGTTATCATTCCTCTGTCATCCATTAAAAAGCAAGTACAGAAATCCTAATTGGGCACTGCAACGATCTGATTCACTCAGAGAAGTTACAAAGGCAAAATTGCTTTCATCAGTAACAATACATTACCTCCAAACTCCACACCTAAAATTAAGTGCTTAGGAAAGTCTTCCAAATGCTTTGTTCTGAAGAAGGCCATAATATGAGCACTAAATCAAGACAGATAGTATGGAAAATGGAAAACGGAGATTTCTTTTTACAGTAAGCTATAAAATGTAGTTCAGTCAGACACAGGATCTGAGAAAGAAATAATAAAGTAATGCTGTAAATCACTAAAAAACCTTTTTTATTTTTAAAGCTAACTATCATGCTTTGGAGTAGAAGCACTGAATATGGAGATTCTCCTCTTAAAGTGTTCTTTGCAAGTAAGTTTTATATAATTGAGACGCAGAGAAAACGTTTGCTTGGAATTTGAATGCCGTGAATAGCCATGATATAATGAGATGCAAGTATGATCTACCTCTGTAATTAATTTTCCTTCTTCACCCACACTGTCACTTGTTATGATAATGTGAATCTTAACCTTAATGAGAAATTTCATACCACCTGATTAAAGATACTGCAAATAACAACATTCTTTTTATTTTGGTTTTATTTCAACAAAGAATCTCTTTTACACTCTCAAAACCCTCAACCCTTCTGCTAAAAAACTTTCCATCTACAATAGAGATTTTTAGAGACTGATTTATATGTCATGTTTTAAGTAAGGATTATGCTAGTATGTGTTTTATAAAATGATTGTGCTCTGCAGCAACTGTTCTTATTTTTTTTTTAAACGTAGCTTGTCTGAAGACTTTTTAAGACATAAGTTCCTCAATAAAATTGTGTATGCATTCCTTCACAACATTTGTGAATTAACACAAAAAGTTATTAATCATTCACATGACAGTTTTGAAATTTAATTTAAAAAATCAACACATAAAATTTTCAAAGATTTCCAGAAATTTTGCAGGCAAGTCTCTACAAATACATGCACGTAGCATTAAATTGGGCCCAATGTCTTAAAACAGGATCTACCAGCAGAGACAACAAAACAGAATCAAATTTCACACATGAATGGTGGATACATTTTAACAATCCTAAAATTCTAAAAATTAGAATTGGAATTTTTTACAAGACTCTATTTTACCAGAAATAAGTTTATTTAATCAATATGTATCCTTGCAAATTTAATAACGGCCATATTTCCTTCAAGATGTATCTTCTTCTCATGCTCTGTCTCAAGAGAAAGTCCACTGGAAACCAAGAAAAATGCAATACTTCATAATCCATGAAATGAAAATGCATAAGTATAATTGGTTTTTCAGCAACCCCAAACTACAGGGACATACCACACAACAGGAATAACTGCTCATCATTTTGGTAAACAGGTAATAAATTACATGGCTTATATATTAAAGATTTTATATTTACATGGAGAAGTAGCTTTCTCCAGGGAGTTCTCTTATTCTAAGAAGGCTATTATTCAAATTGCTAGAAAACAGAAACTTCTTTTCCCGAATATAGTGGTTTAGTTATTTCAGTGAGGAAATCATTCCATCCTATTGGAGCATTACCAAGATTCACTCAGGTTTTAAGGGGTATGTCACCAAGAAGAGAACCATATATTGCATATACTGCTTTGGAAAACACAAAACACAAGTATCCAAGTGTGTACTACTATTTCTGATTTATTTTACCTTCATGACCTTAAATTAATTTTTTTTGTCACATACCAAACTATACTACACTATCTAGCTCAGAGTTTCACTAACATCTATCTGCTAATTACATATAGGAAGCCAATTCTCACTTTTAAAACAGGCTGACAGCAAAACTCTACTTACACAACCAGGTTTGCTTTTATCCTCTTCCGCTCCCAAAGGCAGAGATTCCAACTCTGCAAAACTGTTCAAACCAATTTTAGTCTAGAACTTAGATGAACCCAACCAGATAAAGACCCACAGGGTTCTACAGCCCCATGCTGCTGTGCTTCCTCATGAGATACGATTCATGCAGATTGCACAGCCTCACCAAAACTGACAAGCCAAATTGCTGAAACTCATATTCAGGAGAACTACACCATTAAATCACCAATACAGGACTTAAATCAGCCCTCACCCAAAGTACTTCAAAAATCTTTTTGTGTTAATAAGTTGGATAAGAGTACTTCCAAAAATACAGCAGCAGTTAGTGTATTAAAAAAAATTAAATCACACCTTGCAGTGTCTGTCAAGCCACAGAGTGCAAAAAAATAGATTTTTATTCCTCATTACTACCCATCAGCTCCTACTGACTTCTACTTTTAAAAATGAGGATGTGTATTGAAACAATTTTCCTTAATCAATTTTCAGGGACCTTTTTTTGGAATGCATTTAAGAAACTACATGTGGAAAAAAGCTGAAATAAAATCTAGGACAGTTAGGCACCAAGCAGTCTTAAAAATCCCATATGGCTGCTGTCTGCAACTCTTGGTACCCAAATATATTCAAAATTCTGGTTTTGAGCATATATTCTTTTTAAGTCAGTGGCCTAAAAAATGCTTAAATAAATTGCTCATTTTACAGGCTGCAAAAAAAAAAAAAAAAAAATTAATGTGAAGGTACAGATTCACTCTTTCAATGTCTTTAAGAACAGTGTTTAAAGTAATTCACATTGCAATTATGCTTACTTCTGGAAATATGTGTGCAAGGATAAACGGAACAAGAACACACTTCACTCAAGTTACCACTGCAGTACACCAAAATCTTAGCCAGCTTTAACTTAGGATAACCCACACTCTATGGGCTGGAAACAAAAAAACACGAACATGGAAACTAGCTGCTTTCATTCAGTTTTTCTCTAATCCAGTTTACCATGCAAGGCACAAGCAGAAGCATACAAAAGGATATTCCCACTCATTTAATAAATGCAGATAAATACTGGCCTTGATCACAGCAATTTTATTGGAAAGCTCAGTTCACCAGAAAGTGTGCAACACAGAACAAGAGAAAGTCAAATGTGCCTCAAAAGCAAAGGGAAAAGTGTATGCAACTTGGGCATAAATGAAAGAACTAATATAACACTCGAATTGAATCTTTGGACTAAAGATTATCAATCTTCCAAGTAAATATGGCTTCACTAGCACTGAATTTCCACAATTAGGTATTGTGTGTGTATACACACACACACACACACACACACACACACACAATTATTAGGCACACACTTTCCATGTTCTTTGCCCCCAAAAGCAGAGCTGACAATGGTGACAGCAGAGTGTGTAATTAGTTTTTATTGTTCCCCTGACAGCCATAGCTCTGCAAGGACCCCTTGCCTTTTCCATTGTAAATGTTATGGAAAAATACACTAATGACAGGCATTTAATTATGGGCACAGCAACCATGATGGGAGCCATGCCAAAAGTGATTGGCAGCTTTGGATACCAGATATTCATCGCAATGGTTCTTTTTCTATCATACCTTTTACTCCAGATTAGCAAAGACAGAAGTTTTTTAAAACATCTTTTCTAAGGCCTTAGTTGCTGTCTAGAGATATTATTATTAATTACCACAAACAGAGAGAAACCGACTGAAAACATCAACAAAGTCTTTAATTATTTTTTGTTAATAGCATAAAGTTTTTTGACAATGACAATGCCATCAACATAAAAGAATTCCCCACTGACTCCAGCACATAGTTGACTTTTTTTTTCATTATACATACTAGCAAACAAAGAGATGCTATGCCCTCTTAACATATCTTTATTCAGTATTTACAATAAACTGTTCCACATTCAGCTGTAGCTGCTGAGGTGCTTTTTCGCCTGATTAATTAGCAATTGGGAGACACGCTTTTTGGCAGCTTTTGTATCCCTATTATTTCTTTTGGTTTGGCACAAAAACTCCCTTTTGGGAGCACCAGTATTTGTACTGTACCCCACTTAGTGATGGATCACTAATTTTTAATAAACTAAGTCCCAAGAGAACTGTAAAATTATGTAAAAGTGTATTGGAGCAAGAAATGTAAACAAATATTAAATAAATAAATACATGGTCTGGGGGTAAGAGCTGTTGCAGTCCATAAAATATTAGGTCTTTTCCGGACTATACATGGAAAGCCTATCCAAGAGATCACATGTAATTTTAAGACATTGGTCTGAATTGGCTTTTAACCACTTGATCCAAATCTCTGTCTTTACCTTTAAGAGGCAGCTAGCTAACGTGGATGCACAGTTTCCTTGAAGAATGCTATATCTGAATATTCCTTCACTGTTTCTTATCCCTCCCCCATGACCAGATGAATGAAATTACTCTGTGAAGCAGATTTCTATGAAGAATGACCACACAATTCTTGACGAAATGGTTCTAAGTCTATGCAGCAGTCGCAAATCCCTGGCTAAGCCGAACAAAGCAACATTATCCCAAAGTGGAAAGTTTGGGAATATAAAAGTGAAGCTGTCTGGCTCTAAAGTGGCAACTTACAAATAGCTGCAGAATCACTGTTGGCTGTCCATCCCCCATCCAGCTGGCTCTCATATCAGTGACTTCAAAAATGCAGTTAGCCATTATGGTGGCTTAAGGCACTTTGTGTGCCAGTGCAATGACCATGCTGTGTGTGCGTGTCAGAAGGTCAATACTTTCAAATTCCAGAGTCTCTCTTTATTTCCTTCTTTTCTGGAAACAAAAGGAAAGAGAGCAGGATTGATAGCTCCTACTTTGTTAACTTCTGCTCACCAAATGCCCTGCCTGTATGAATACATAACTATTTTTTGAAAAATCTGATTAGACATCAAATAAAGTGGGAGGGGTTGTGGGGGGCAGAACCACAACCACCAAACAAAAACCCAATGCAACTGTTTTTCCTGCTCATTAACAGCATTAATTGGTAAATTTTCTTGCAACAACTTTTAACAATTGCAGGAGACCCAACATCATTAAAGCTGCTAGAAGTCCTTACCTAATGCTGATGAATTAGCAGTGAAGACTGACAGCTCTGCTACAAAGATCATCATCAAAATTAGCAGTAAGTAAAATAAAATACTTGCTTTTCTTGTCTTCTCACAAAAAAAAACAAACCAAACTGTATTTTATTTATACAGCACTACGAAACCAAAGAAATATTAGACATTAAGAGATGTGGGGGATTTTTTTTTTGCTTAGTTTTGATTAAAAGAGTAAGTATGTATTCAGCTCCAGTTTTAGGCACAGGCTTTTGCATAAAGATACGCAAATTTTTTTACAAATTTGAAACAAATTCAAAATAAAAATTAAAACAAAAAATCTTATGTACAGTAATAGAATTATATATATATATATTTATTTTTTTTTTTAGCAAGTCCCTGTGTGACAAGATAAAGCGATTTGAATGTCTGTAAAGAGAAGGAAATTCTCCTGAATTGTGACAAGAATGTGAAAAATGCTACTTTGAAGTTCAAAAAACCAAAAAGGTAGTCTTCATTACTACCCACCACAGAACAGCTGCAGTGCTCAACTACTACTGATGAACAATTCACACCATGTGAACACATCTGCTACTGCCAGCATCCATCCCCAAGCAAGAAAAACTAGGTAATTTCAGGGAGGAAGTATTATATTATTTTAATGAATAAAGAAGATCAATGTCTTATGGCAAACATTAATTATGGCACAAAATATATTCAGTCAAAACATGCATAATTTTAAATGTCCCAAGTCCAAATTTTATCTTTCTTAATGAAACAAATATATTTTAGCAGAGGGTGGACAGCATCAAAGTAAATGTATCTTGTACTTTTTTTTTTACCTCACCAAATGATTCATAAACAAATTATTTTTCTCTATACTCTGCACCACTTCATCACTATAAAAAAACTCTAAAGACGGTGCCTATCAAATAAAAGGATTCTTCAAGAGTCTGATGAGAATAAAAAATAATGTTAGTGACAGATGTAAAATAAGATTTTTTTTTTTGCTGCAGACACTACCATTGACCAGTTTAATATGCTGTTCTAATGATGAAAAAGAAAATTAACATGAAAAATAACTTACTTGCAGGTTTTGTGAGTCTAAGGTTCTTTTTCCACACAATTTGTCAGCATGGATAGGAAAATTCTTCTGCTAGATTATAATGCAAGTGACAATAAGAATTGTAATTTTCAAGTAGAATTTGCAGAACCTGAAGAATTTGCTTTAATTGGTATTAGCAATTCAAGGAGATCTTGCTAATTAACAGGACTCTTGTGCATCTTCTCGTTAGCTGATTTTTTCTTTTGACAGCATTTTTACTGGTCGTGCATTTAAACTGCAAAATTGGCCAGAAAGCTCTTTGCATACCAGTTAACAGAATATGGACACCAAGCTATGTCTCTACATTTTGCAGTAGACTAAAATGAACTCACTTTCTTCATAAAACTAGGATCTAACAATGTGTAAAACTAGGATCTAACAATGTGTTTTCATCAACCCGTCAATAGCAGAATATGAAGGATGTTTCCCCAGATTAAATACAGTTTATTTTACTGTATTTTTCTGGCCTTGTATGGTAGAGAAATACAATCTCAATCCTCACAGAATAGTGGGGGTTTTCTTACATATGTACTTTCACATACTTCACTTTAACACAAATTATTTTCTAAAATGTATAGGAATGGGAATTTGTGCTTTTGTAATGTAACAATGTAGGCTCAGTTTCCTAAAAAAGAGGATTTCAGATATCTATACATGTTTGCACACTGTAAAATTATACACACCATTTTAAATGAGCTCAGCCATAATCTATCTTGGAGAGACTACAATGAAAAGGGAGAGTGCAAAAATGCAAGGAAGAGTCCCAATGCGTGAATGATTCTATTCTTCCATTCAGCTGTGCTGAAGTACCTTACAGTATGGCTTACTCATAACAACTGTAATACCATCAGAATGCAATTTCAATAACTTGTCTGTTTATTTCAAACCAAACATTTTCATTTCATTATGTTGGTGTGCTGCTGACTGTCTAAATTTTAAGCACAAGTGCAACAAAAACTTAAACAAAACAGGGCCCTTTATTCTCAAAAGTGAATTAGACCATTCAGAAACGCTGGAATATTAGATTAATTATGAGACTAAAGACATCTTTTTTAAAGCAATGTTCAGAACTGGGTAGCAGAGTGAAGAGCACTTATTGGAAGAAAATCCCAGATCTAAAATACTTCTAATTGAATTGAAAAAAAAACAACCAACCAGTAACCCAAAAGAGATGGAGGAATATCTCGGAGGCATTTCTCAAATGCATGGACAAACTACTGTCTACTCATGGTTGGTTGTGTATTTGTTAGCATCTTCTCTCAGCTGCTCACAATGACCAACCCTCTTTGTGTGCTTTCTTGGTAGTCTAGTATTTCAACAATGCTGCAGTCCCCTGCCCAGGAGGACTGCACCAGACATAGACTGATGTTGGAAGAAGTCACAAGGCACTCAAATAAGCTAGGAGAGTTCTCAAAGCACATTCATGTAATTCTTCTCTGTTTCATTTTACATTGGTGTGCCCAAGTGCTAGCTTATCTACCTGCCCACCTACTGACCTGGGAACAACCAGTGTGTGAAGAAACAGCAATCTGGGAAGATGGCCAAGAACTAGAACACAGAATCTACAAATAATTCTCTTATTACTGCTTTGAACTTTAACACAAAATACATTACCTGGAAGATTAGACCTAGAAATTTGATGGAATTTCCATTCACCTTCTAAATACTAAAGAGTTCAATTAAAAAAATTAATTTTCAGATTCTTTTCCCTCACACAATATTCATGATACACTGTACACCACTTCACCACCTAATACACATTTCAATGCATACATACACACATGTATGTGTAAGTATATATACATATATATAAACATTTCAATGCATACATATTCTCATTACATACACCATATACATTATGTATGCCTGTCCATATGAATGCAATGGCCATGACTCCTGAAGGACTAATTGCATTCATTCATTTTTTCAGCCCAGCATGGAGCTGGTAGATTGCTGGGATCATAGCAACAGGGGAGAGAAAGGAAGGCTCATCTTTATCTGTCCCTCTCAAAAAGCATATAGGGCTAGGAGAAAGAATGCAATGAAGTGTCCTGACTATGTGCATTCAGAAGAGATTTAATAAGAAGCATTTCATGAAGATCAGGTACCACTTAACCATTTAACTGTTCCTTTCAGACAGAGGTGGAGGCCAGTGAAACTATTGTTCTTTGTGCAGTTTTTCCATAGGAGGTTTCAAACTGTTTCAAACACCCACTTTTAAAATAAACACCCACGTTCTTTTGGAGACATAAGGTGTTAATGAAACTATTAAAAGCAGAGAAAGTAGGTGTAAAGAATTGACAGCTCTACTACTGATCTTTTAATTACAAGGAACCAGTCAGAGATTTCTTCAGCACTCAGAACAAGCTGCTGGATAAAATGCTCTCAAAATGCAAACTATGCTGTTTCAAAATATGTTTACATATGCATATAATATATATATACAAGGATGTGTATTTATACCCCAAGTACTTAGGTTCCTTTGCTTTCCCTGACATAGGAAACTTACACATAACACCAACATCTAAGTAAACACCTTGACTTTACCCTTCTTCATCCACAGCTTCCTCATTTTCTTAACATGTGTGACTGCTTTCTTCCTATCCCAGCCATTTTTGCATGGCTTCCCTCAACTCTGCACATAGGCAGAATTATATCTATATGGAAAACAAAAGAAAGACAAACCAACAAGAAACCAGCCACGTGACCTCAGCACATACAACCAACATGCTATGGTGAAATCCACAAACACATAACAGATGGCAGAACACCCAGATATCCATCCAGCCCTGAGCGCTCAGTGTGTGTGAGCTGCCACATCCAGAGCTTCTCAAAACTAAATCTGTGAATTTGGCTGCCCAGAGAGGCATTTAAGAACACTTCTATCCACCCACCCAACTGCAGCAGAACTTAGGTGTGTAAGGATTGAGTTCAAAGATGCTTTTCTGAAACAGAAATACTCAGCTACAAAATCCAGGTTGTGAAATTCTGGTCTACGCATAGAAATTTCAGCAGTGTCTACTCATTTTTCTGTTTGCTGCCCCCAAATATCTATCTAAAATAAAATTTCTAGCAACACTGACCAAATTGTGGTATCCAGTTTAATTATGGGAAATCACCAGCTGAAGTTGAAATTACTTTTCAGTACCTAAATTCACTAATCACCATCTGATTTCTTGATTTTATCTACATAAATAGACAAAGAGAAAATATATCAGTATCCTATGTCTTTATAATGATTCTTCTATGGATTTGGTATGCCATTTTCTTGTATAAAATGCAGTCTAACCCAGTAATACTCCTAATAAAAAATTTGCTTTTGTGAGACTAGAAGCTACGGCCTCTATGTATAACCAGAAACTAGACTTGCAATCCAAGCACTTTTAACCTCTCTGAAACTAACTAACAATTTATGAAGCTACATAACCTGACACTGAAACAACTTACAGGGAAATATCTAAATAGAAACCACAATCTTAAAGCATGATCCTGACAAGCAAAAAAACGCAGCAATAATTACAACAAGTAGTTCAGCTTGGACTGTGACAAGATTAAAAACAGTAGCAGGCATGACGCAAGTAGACCACTTCAAAATTTGTCCGTGGTACACAACATTCAGTCTGAATTCTAATTAAAGGGATTCTACCAATCAAGATTAAATTAATATGCTCCATTCCAAAACTGAGCATTGTATTCAGAATAATATTCCCTGATGATACTAATTTGCAGTCCCATATAAGAAAACATATATGCAAACTGTGCTGGAAGACTAATGCACTTTCATGTAACAGTTAAAATTCGTGTACACTTAATTCTAAGCCTACAAAAATAAACAATTAAATCTCATTTTTGAGCTTACTTGAGGATTCATTTTCAATTAAAAAAAAAAAAAAAAAAAAAAGAAAGAATAAGAATAAAAAAGAAAGAAGAAAATTTTAGAAAGGATAGAAGGACTAAAAAAGTATTTTATTTATGCTTCAAATTTTTCATACCTAAGCATATTTTTGCTTGGTAATGGACTACAGCATTTATGGAAGGTGTATGCTGATAATTAAATACAGAAGGAAAGTAAGGCATGGAAATACTTAAAACATTTCTAAGGACTGACTTTGATTCTGTAAAAATACACAAACTTTGTTGCTCATACATGCTGGCAATAATGACCATATACTTTCTAATTGTTCTAGCAGAACTTTGGCAACTAACCAAGCAATGCAGTATGAATTTTGCTAATAGACTCCCTTGATTTTTTATTTACCAAAAATTGCTCACACCAGGAGTACTTATCAACTGGGCCACTCAACAGTTTGCTAATAATGTGTCTTTCAATTAGAATGCAATTTTTACATATTTCTGCAAGTTGCTGGAGTCTAACACTAATAAAAATTAAACTATCAAATCTGAAGGAGGGACAGTCATTATTAAATTCTTCAAAGTTTAAATGAAACCTTAATTTAGAGTGCCTTTATTATTATTAAGATGATCAATATTTCATTTTTTAAAAGGAATTAATTAGTTCTATGGCAGTTTCTTAATTCTGAATAAATAAAATAAAGAAGCAAGCTAAATCACAATGGTAGTATTTGTGTTTATAGAATGACAGTACATTTTGTCTTCTAATTTCAAATAGTTATCACCAAGTAAGCATCTCTACTTACTTCTACATGCGTTCATCTCCTGAGTCTGCCTCTAGATGAAGATAAATCACTGCAAAGTTATTCCTGCAGCATTGTAAAATGCTCTAAAAATTTTGATATCTAAAGACAATTTCGCCTCCAGCTCAGGTTCTGATGAAACAAATTCAAAAGAGAAGTTTTGTTTTTTCTTTCGGTCTCCTCCACCTACCATTCAGGTGTTTGCCTGTTTTTCTGTAATGCTTGTGTTATTTGGAAAGCACACACAAACTGGCACGCTGTATAAAACAAAGGAGAGTTGCATTTGCACCCTGCTCTTTCTCATGTTTTTATTCACAAATAGACACAACATGTCCAAATGGATACATCCATTTTGAGAGAGCAGTATTTTAAGACAAGAAATGTTTGTTCTTAAAACAGAAGGTTTAGAAACATCTCAAAATTAACTCTTCCTCTGCTGTTTGGAAGAATAACAAAACTAAGTTTTCTTTGCAGTCTGCTGATGTTTGATGGTGGATCAGTAAGAGATTCCATTAATAGTAGTAATATATGATTTAACTTACTAGAATCCTTGTAAATATAATTCAGTGTATAATGCCTACTGACTAGGCAAGCACTGTTTGTACCTTCAACTTTACCTGCATACAGTTAAGATCATCACACATAAGACAACGGAAGTGAAAAATCTTGAATTGAAGGCTATTTTTGAAGTATTTTAACTGTTATGCTAGCAATGTGTGGATTTAGTCAAATCTATTTCTTTCAGTGATCCTCCTTTTGTCCAGTGGGATTTGGGAATATAACTTCTTTTTTTTTCTTTTTGTTTTTCCTACCAGTTACATTTCATTTTGCATAGCAACAGAAATAAAAATTCTGTTTTTTAGAGGCAAGCAATTTTTTTGGGACATGTATTCTTTGATGGGTGATGTGAGGTGTAACTTTTCATCTTATTTACGCTGAGCAGTTTTTTTTTTTTTTAAAGTAACACATGTAGAAAGAGGAAAAGGTAGAGAGAGGGATTTCAAATCATAGATGCTCATACCCAAACATGATTGTTTCTGTTTCTTTGTCTCAAGTTTTTTGTGACAACTATTTATTGCTGAGGCGTTGAGACCAGGAGCACAGTATTAAAGTCCTGGACAGACTAGCTAATCCTGGACTCTTGAAAATTCTGCCCTTTAGCTTCTGCATCACCTATTTTAAACCTGCTCTGGAATACTGAGGAGTGGAGTTTTCTGCAGGCAACAGAGATTTATTAAAAAACATGACCTGTGACAAAAATCAATGTGCTAATCTCAAACCAAACAGCAGTATCAGAAGCATAAGAAAGAGATAACCTAAGATAAAACGTCCCCAGATTTACCATAACAAAAAAGAAAAAAAAAAAGAAGAAGAAGAAGAAGAAGTAAGCCTGCCACGGGCACTTTGACAAGGCAAAAATATTTAATACCCAGCTGACTTTTTACTTAAACACATGGATACCATTTGGAGGAGGACTGAAATTTTCTGATGCTAAACATGAGGGAAAACTCCAGAAAAAAAAAATAAAATTAAATGAAACCTCCCTTTCCAGTGCTGAACTGCACTCGGAGCCTGGTGCCAGGAGCCCTCCTGGGCCAGAGGAGCGGGGCGACTGCGCCAGCACCACTCGGCCCCGACTGCGCGGACCCGGCGATGCGCGCCCTGCGTCCCGCAGCACCGGCAGACCGCGGCCAGGGCCGAGGTACCTACCTCGCTTTCTCACCTGCGGCCCGCCCGGGAGAGCCCCGCCGTGCGGGCAGCGCCCGGGAAAAGCCGCGTCCGCCAGCCGCCAGAGCCGGCGCGGCGGAGGTCCCGCCGAGGGCCAGAGCCCTGCCCGGCCCGCCGCGGAAGCCCGTCGGAGCACCGCCGGGGCCGCTACCGGCGCCCCTCGTCCTTCCCGAGCCCCCGGAGCAGGGCTGGCAGCAGGCGGGGGCTGCCCCGCGGCGAGGCGCACCCACGCTCCCCGCCGGGAGCGCATCCATCCGGCTCCTGCGGGCCGGCGCGGCCGGTCCCGGGCGAGCCTCGGCGGGAAGGGATGGAGGGAGGAGAAAATCACCCCCGCACCCACCCCTCCATCACTGCCTGCAGCCCTCAACCTCCGTAAAAGAAAAGTTTTCGTCGCTGTCTTGCAGCCGGTCTCTCGACGCGAGTCTCCGGCGCCGGAGCGCCGCTGCGCGCCCGCCCGCCCGCCCGGTGCGCGCCCGCGGCCGCCCCTCGTACCTGGGGTTGGAGCTGTTCCAGTAGACGGCGTAGCGGTCGGCCACCGCCTTGGCGCCGGGCTCCTGCCCGCGCACGCACACCCACAGCGCCGCGGCCGCCAGCAGCAGCATCTCCACGTGCGGCATCGCGCCCGGCCGGCGGCGCAGCGAGGCGGGATGCGGGAAAAATAAAGAAAAGAGGGAGACGGGGGAGGGGGGGGGGGGGGGGGAAAGCAAAAAAAGCAACAATACAAAAACAAACAAACAAACAAAATAAATCACAAAAAAAAAGAAAAAAAAAGAAAAGAAAGAAAAAAGACAACCAAAAAAACCCCCAACAAAAACGAAAAAAAAGACCCCACGAACGGGGAAGAAGGCAAGCGGAACCGAGCCGGGGCGCGGGAGTTGAGGGGTGAATGAGTAAGGCGCAGCGCGGAGGCAGTGGCTCCGCGGCGTGCCGCGCCGCAGCGAGCGGAGCCGCCGCAGCCGAGCGGCAGGCGGGCAGCGCGATCCGCGGCCCCTCAGCAAGCCTCACCCCGGCACCGGGTGGTGGGGGCCGAGACGGGCGGCGGCGGCAAGCAGCGGGCGGTGCTCATTCACCGGGAGTCCCGCGCGGAGCCCACGGCACGACATGCACCGGCGGGCGGGCGAGAGCAGCGCTTCCCCGCCCCCGAGAGCGGCCCGGCGGCCCGAGCGCGGGGATGGGAGAAGCGAACGAGCGAGCGGGAGACGGCGGAGAAGAGCGGGGAGGAGGACGGGAAGGAGATCTTTCCCCTGGAAGCCCACGGGAGGTCCTGGCAATATATTAAAGGCCGCCGGCTGGTAGCGGGAGGAGAAGTACCCGCAGATCTCAAAGTACAAAGTTTGTGTCTTCCTTTCTGGCCCTCCGCTCCGCGCAAATGAGTAACAAACAAAAACAGGAAAAAAAAAGGAGATGGGGGGAGGGGAAGAGGAGGGAAGAAGCAAAAGCCCTGAGGAGTTTGCTTGCTGCGCTGATGGAGTTGAGAAGCCTGTTCTGCAGCACGGAGTGTCTTGAAGGAGACTTTGTGGAGTGGTTTTCTTGTCCTTCCTGTTCCTGGGTGGTGGATGCACCAAGGACTGAGCAACACCAAAGGAAGAAAAAAAAATAATAAAAAAAAAGGCGGGGAGGCAGGAAAAAAAAAGAACGGCCAATCCAAGAAATATAGCGGCGTGGAAACCAAGGAGATGAAAGTAAAAAAAATTATTGTTCTATGAGAGGGCGTGGAGAAAAGGAAAATCTCGGAGAAGTGCAAAATCAAGCCTGCAAACTCCTCTGATGATGCTGGTCTTGTCTGGCCTCTCCTGCTTGAATGGAGCGATACGGCGAGGTGCGGAAATTTCCGGATTCAACCTCCCGGAGTCCCTCTGAGATTAAGCAGGGTCCAGTCCCGTGAACATCAACTTCTGCGGAAGGACAAAACAGTTTGAAGGAGCAGGAAGGAGGTGAGAGAAAAAGAATCCACCCCTCAGATGACTACATAAGGAGATGGAAAAAAAAAACAGCCACCCCAGATCTTCTCGGTCTTGCCCAACAGCTGCTCCCCTTTTCCCTCTGAAGCAGCAGCAAAAGCAGCAAGGAAAAATATACCACGCCAGCAGGCAAATAAATAAACTTGAATGCAGCGGCAGGCAGGGAGGGATCGTAAAGAGCGACGAGGATTGGAGGGGCAAAAGTCAGTTTTGAAAAAAAAAAAAGCTGTATGGGAGAAAGAAAAAAAAAATCTTTAAACAGTCACGCCCCCTGTTGCAATGATCGGTCCCTTCACTGCGTGTAAATCCGACATCAGCAACCTGGAAAAGCTAGGAGCCCGGAGTGCTGAGCTGTCTCTGTGCATGCGTGTGTGCGACAGGCAGCCGCAGAGATGTGTGCGCGGTATAGCGAGCGAGGTACGCGCACACACGCACACACACACACACACACACACACACACGGCACGCATACATACATGCACAGGGGAGGGTCCGATCTGGCGCCGGTGTGCGTGAGGGATGAAGACGACGAGGAGGCGCAGGCAGCCAGCTCGAAGCACGGCCGCTGCTGCTTGATCATGTGGGATTTTTGCATGCAGTTTACTTTTGGAAAGGGGGGATTTGCCGACGCAGCCAGTCAGGACACAGCCTGCTGTTTGCTTACAGATTCCTCTCTTTTTTTCCCTTTTTTTTTCTGGCTTTTTTTACTTTTTTTTTTTTTTACACCTCGACCTGATTGGCTTGCAACACGAGAAGGGAGGCGTCGTCCCGGGCTTCTCCTCCTCCATGCCAAAAAAAAAAAAAAAAAAAAAAAAAGAAAAACCCAACCCCACCTTCTGGAAACCTGACTAATTGAATTACTAAGAACTCGGAATGGTACCTGTGCAGCCTTACTGCTAAAGGTAACCATTTCAACGCCGGATGCTGCGACAGGCATTGCGCGGGACTCGCGTGCGGGCGAGTTTCCGCCTGCCGCGAAAAACAGCGTGCCGAGAAATTCCACCGAAACCGCAGACTCCCTCCCCGCGCTCCCTCCGCGGCGGGGCTCGGCACGCACGGCGCGGACACTCCGCAGCCGCGGGGCGGGCTCCAGCGCGGGCGGCGGGGCTCGGCGGGCGGCGGGGCTCGGCCGCCAGTGCCGCGGAGGGGGCGGCGGGCGCAGGTGAGCGGCTCCCGCGGGCGGGGCATCGTCCCGCCGCGCCCGCAGCGCTGCCGGCTCCCGTCCCGTCCCGCTCCGCTCCGTCCCGCTCCGTCCCGCTCCGCCCGGCCCCGCCGCCGCCGCTCGGAAGCGCCCCGACTCCCCCCAGCGGCGCGGCGGCGTCCTGCGCACGGCACGGCTCGGCTCGGCTCGGCTCGGCTCTTCCCGCAGCGCTCCTCGTCTCCCGGTGGTTTTCCTCAGCGCTGCGGGTTAATCGTCGCCGGTCGCATCATCCAAACCGCCCCGCGATTCCTGCTCTTCGCCCCCGGCTCGGAAGTTGCTGAAGCGACGGAGCATGAGTTAAAAAAAGAAGGGATGAAACCCCTTGGGTTGTTTTTTAAAAAAATTTTGGGGTATGTTTTTAGTTTGGGGAGCAGGTTGGTTGTTCGTTTAATAGTAAAGCTTAAAAATTTGTCTCCCCATGGTCTTCCTCCAGCCCTGTTTACAGTGTGTTGACATCTGTAGATTAGTGTTAGTGTACAAAGTACATCAGCCAAGCAAATGGCCCAGGTATAACATGCACCATAAGCACAAACTCGCTACATTCCTTTTCATTATAAGAAGCCCAGAAATTTCTATTTTTTGCCCTCTTTGAACTAAGTTATTTTCATAGGCAGAGGCACATCCGATATTTCCTTAGTCTTTTTTTTTTTTCCTCTAGCGCAGATAGACATGTGGAAATCACTGCCATTGTAGGAAGCAGAATAAATAACGCTTTCTTTTTCCCCAAAGAATCTCCTCAGCCACATTTGTAAGAAAAGCTCTGTATTTTTTTCTCTTTGTTCTCCTTGTGAGAAGTATCACAGGGAAAGAGCAAGGGGTCAGTTTGTACAACTTAAAATACATTTTAATAGCAGAGTCAGAGCTTAATCTAGTATATAAAATATCCTTCCAGGACTGCAGTGATTGGGGTTTTTCTTAACACATACAAAGCTGTGAAAAGAAGGCAAACTATTAATAACTGGGGGAAAAAAGAATACTAACAATAGCAATATATCCTTTTCCCCTGCTTCCCTTTGCAAGCAGGCCGTAGGTGGCTGTATCTTAGTAGTTTATAAACAATACAGACACATAAATCCTTTGGACTGAAGATGTAAATTAATTCTATGAGTAAAACGAAATGCCATTTTAATAAAGAGAAGGTGAGAATATTTTTTGTATCATAACCACTTCACAGAACTGATCAAATATGCAGGAACTTGCCAGCTTCTACCCCCTCTCCATTTTCATGATTACATGATTACACAATTATTGATGGCACAGTTGTGAAAGGCTTCTGTGTACCCATGGCCCCTGGCATCAGCGTTCATTAGGCAGAAAGGTACAGACTGCTAACAAGTGATCCGGCACCAGCGAAACTATTTTGAATACAGTGTTTAGAAAAATTAGTATGTGTGCACAGTGTGTGTTTGGAGCTGCCTCTGACAAGCTGCCCCTGGACCTTCTGCACAAAGGAACCTTTTCCATCCACGGTAGAGCCTGCACAGAATTCCTGAGGGTTGATGTGCTGTGCTGCAGCCACTACCTTAATTGAGCACATAGTTCAAAATAATTAAACTAAGCACAGCCTAAGACTGTCTGATGGAAAAGTGGTGTATCTGAATGTTTTGTTTCCTTGCTGATTTCCATTAACAATGCACATTACTTGTATCATTGTCCACCGAATCTTGATATCCTGAACAGATATAAATTATTTATGGTGTTACAATGTAGATAAAGTTGTTAAAAATATAATTTAAGCACTTGTTTGTGCCATTCAGGGATACTTTGTCACTCACAAAACAGAAGATTTTTTCCTATAGCTTGTATGTATGATTTATCTTCTATATATTTGAGCAGTGCTTCAGAAATAAAACTAACTGAAGGGCCAAATCCACCTTTTTTTCTGACACTAACTCAAATGACTTTAAAGATATTCAACAGGCAAATATCATGGGCTTTTTCCTTTTGTTAAAACCCAGAGAATTAAGGGGAAAATGGATGCATACTGCAAATTAGTGAAATATATAGCTGCATCTTAAAATATTTTTCCCCCCCTTTTGTGAAAATGTGCATTTTTAAATCATATTGTTAACATTTCTGTAACCTTTTATTAAACACAGCCAGGCAAATATATATATATATATTCCTGTGGTTTGTCTGTGTTTAAATCATCTGCAATATTTTGTTAGAAGGCTGAACAAAATTTCAGCTTTTGGTAACCCTGGAACTGTATTTTTCAGGAGCTGGAAGCATCATGCTTTTTTATCTTTTAATCACTCTGATTGCATAAACATGTTGACAAAAAATGGTTAGAAGCAATCTCAGCTTCACGTTTTGCAAATTGATAACTGAACAAAATGGTTAATCATCACAAATTCTCTCATCTTTTACAGAAATCCCTGATCCTGTAACCTGTCAGAGAATAATTCTGAACAAAATCTTAGACTAATTTCCATATGAGAGGAGTAGGTACCATAGGCATAAATAATACTGTTAGAGAGAATTACTGAATTCTTTATAGAAAAGTGTCTTCCTAATTTGATTGCAAATATTTGATTGCTTTCTTTCTAGGTGATTTCTCTAACTTAAAGATATTTTTTTCTCTCAAATGCATTTGCCTGTGAGAGACTCTGTGTATGTACTCCCTATTTCTTTTGTCCTTTTTTTTGTTTCCTCATAGGAAGAAGAAATAATCTTATGAAAAGAACATAATGAAATGGCTTAATACCAACCTGAACCAGTATTCACTTGTGTGCATGAGTATTTTCAACTTGCTAGAATAGAGAAATTAAATGAAGATTCTTGATACTCTTTATATTAAATTGTCTGGCGACTCCCTTGCTCCCCTAACCCTCATTTTCCAGTCCACCAACCAAAGATAGATTATATGTTTACTCTGCTGTAATGTGCTGAGGCTCGATAACTTCATGGTTTTGGATGTTCAAAGAAGCAAGTTCAAGACCCTCATATAAAATAAAATAAAAAAATGCCACAGCACAAAATACAATATTGAATTTTAGACAACTTTTAGAAGGGTATTTTTCTAAGATATTTTCAGATATATTATTTTGTCCAGGAATCATGCACGTTCATTTTTGCATATGGTTCTTAAGAATTTGCTGTTGTTTTTAATTAAAATCATTTAGCTATCAACTTTGTTTCTATTTCAGTTTGTCAGCTCAAATGCTGTCTGTCTGGCTGAGCAGTCAAATGATCTTTAGCTCATAAATTGAGCATGATCTCTTCAGCACCTAGCTATTTGAATGTTAGTCTGGAAGTTTAATACATTGAGGAAAACTTTGAGAAGGACCCAAAATATTTCTTAGCTTCACATAGCTTCTTCATTATTCTACCCCCCACCAAAGATTACAAGGGAAAGAACTACAAGGCACAAGATTTTCAAAAGCAAAAATGGAAGCAGGTTACTTATCTATCCCTAGACACAGAAGTAAATGTAATAGCCCCTCCATATGTGTAATAACTAAGATATAGTATTGCCATTCAAGTTTGTGTTTGTTTGTCTTTATAAATACTTTAGCTCATGTTTGCTAAATATCTAATGATGAGGAATTTTTTTGTTGACACACTTTAAAGAGCTCAAAATTTATGGCTTTGTGAAGTTAAAGTATTTGCAATACTGTCAGTTTAAAAGGCCAATTGAAAGCGTTTGTTTCTACCCACTCAAGACCCTGTGTAGAGTTTCTGGCTTTGCAAAATGTAAAGCTCGTTGCACTGATTTGTCATTAATATTGATTCAATAAGAATAACTGAAATAGCTCATCAATAAAATCAAAGCAAGAGAATCCACGAGTCTAGGATAAATATAGAGCTTGCCTTTTCCCATCCACTTCAATTCCTGAAGATATTAATTTAAAGATCTTTTTTTAAGACTTTTGAAAGCAATTGCTCAGTCTTAATTTATTACAGCCTGGATCTTGCAAAACCTCCAGTGTTGGTATTATCTCTGTAGAAACAAGTACTTAAAGCTTGTAGGTGCAAGAAAGATTAAGCACTGTACTGCAAAAATAAAGTATAATGAAACAAAAAATCAGAAACAGTGGACAGTATTAATGTAGTTATTGCAAAGACTGCTGTTCATTCCTGCAAAAAGCTCTGTATTGAGCAGATAGGCTATACAGGTTATGTAGATTATGTTACATGAGCAGGCTGCCATTTCAGCATCCGTGCATCTCCTATGATGACAGGGCAGGACTTAAGCCAGCTAAGGTAAATATTAAGCACATTTGACCTTGTGATACTCTTAAATGATATTTTGTGTTGCTTGCTGTTCAAATGCAAGTGCTGAGATTGCATTTTTCCAGACTCATGATGAAAGTTAGCCTTTCAGGATTCTTTCTCTGCACTGAGTAATTGCAGATGGAAGTCTAGAACATCAGGGTTTGTTTAGAAACCCTCTTTTCAAGCAGTCTTTTCAAAACAGAAGGAGATTTAAAAAATAACAGACAAACAAAAGAAAATCGTCAGAAGACTAAAAGAGGTGCACATGCATGTAAAACCAAACAGTGAATTCACAATAATATGAGCACAAACAGGTGTTTTCAGGTACATGTGGTTCTTGGTTTTGTAGTGATACACTGACTAATGGAGAAATCAGTGATCTTGCTTATGGGCATGATGTTTTTCCTTTTCCTTTTTTTATCCGTGTCCTGATAAATGAAGAAAAACAAATTAGGAAGTCACGGCACAGGTTATCACCTGGAAACATGATGGAAATCCTGTACCTGATTTCCATAAAACCCTGTGTTGTAAACATGATTATTAATTTTTGCTATTAATAGCACACTTTACAAGAATAAAAAAGTTCACAAGATACCCTTTAATAGTTTTCAGAATTTAATCAACTTTCAGGATGATTTTCAATTTAAGTTTGTGCAACTGCAACCATTATTCTTGCTGTTCATTTTACATATGAATCATAAGCTGTAAAATCATAAACAGTTCCTATTGTTGCAAAACCCTGTGCTTGCTTGTACATATCTTTCAGTACTTAGACTTAGACTTTGACACTGTTCCCTCATCACACAGTACCACCCATTAACTAACATTACTCACCTTAGTGAAAATGGATCAACATAAAAAACCCCAAACAACAGAGCTGCAGAGTAGGTTACTACAGATCATGCCACAATTCTGCACTAAGCTCTGGAAACTATCACTGCCCTGATAAGTTGAGCAAGTGAAATTTTTGTAGTCTAAAGATAGCTCTAAGGAGTTTGCATGCAGAGGTAGCTGAATGGCGTGAGCCAGGCTCTCCATTCAGGAAACTCCACCAAGGCAGGCTCAGCACTTGTGTGCTGGGGAGCTCTGCGCCGAGGAGATGCTTGTTTAAGAGTATCACGAGGTGAAATGTGCTTGATGCTTACCTCGGCTATATTTTAGCTATATTGTGACTACAACAGTGCTTTTAATTAAAAAGACTGTTCGTAGAGTCATGTAACTAAGAGAAAATGCAACCTTTCCTTTAGAAACTGTATTTCTGAGCAGTTTGCAGAGTAAAGTTTGAAGAGTGAGGCCTACATGTTTTTGAAATAGATGATGTCACATTCATGCCTGGGAACCTGCTGTTTGAAGTCCTCTACTTATGGGAATTCCAACACGAAATAGAAAGAGAAGGATTATCAAAGACATTTATGAGCACAACAAACAACTTTCAAGACAGTCATGAAAGAAAGGACATTTTCTTAACAGTCTTTATTCCTAAATCAGAGAGGTCCACTAACATAGCACATTTGTTGTAGATTTTGTATGCAACCTTTTCCACTGCATAGTATACCAAGTTTGGCTGACTCTTGAATTCCAGTAGATTAGACTCAGCCAACAAGAGCAAAGCAGATTTAGCTTGTGTGATCTATGCCAACAAAACAGACATCAGCTTGACAAATGCCAGTCTGATAATCGTCATGGAAAGCCAGATGCTGAAAAGCAACAAGGTTAACATTTTTTAGGACTGTTTAACAAGACTTTGTTTGTAGTCTCACTGTCAGTGAAGGTGCTTTGGACATAGTGGAGATTTATGAAAACATTGCAACATTTTGAATCACATTGTCTACTTTGTGCCAGTTCTAAGTGAATATTATTCTCCTTACCATCAGCTGTGCCACAGCCTTCTAGAGCATTGTACTGTCAGAGGAGAAAATATGAGAATTTTATTTTCTCAGACCATTATATCAAACACTTAGATGAAATAAAGTAGTCTTTTGGCACTTGTGATAGCCCTTCCTTCATTGTGTTCTTTTTTCACAAGTTTCATCTCAGATGAGCTTTTGCACACACTTCTCTGCTTAATGAAAATTATTCATTAAAATATTACTCCTTTAAATTGAAGTTACAGGAGACTTGTACAGTTAAGAAATTAATTTCACACCTTTTTGGCAATCATTTGCTTTTACTGTCCTTCGTTTTGGACTTTGGCCATAGGCACTCCAAAGACATGGATCTTGCCTTTTGCATTGGAAAAGTGTTCTCAAAACTAATTTTTTCAATCTCCCATTTCAAAAGGAAGAAAACAGGAGATAGTGGAATCTAGCTAACAGATAACTGAAAAACAGTTCTGAAATGTAGGACTACCTTACAAATGTTGAAGGAAAATCCCAAAATGAAGAATTGAAGGACTAGTGATAAATTCTAAAATGGCAGATGTAAGATCTTGAAACGAATTTGTAAGCAGACTTCTTAACTGGGAGGGATTATTACTATCTTATAAAATCAGCTGTGTATCTTTAGATCATCTAGTGTTTCAGCATAAACAAAAGAAAACAAATAATAATTGTCTTATACTTTTGAAATCCTTTTGTCAACAGGCATATTTTAGAAACAGAATGGAACATTACATTATCTAAAGGCCGATGAAATCAAGAGATCCACTATCACTTAAAACAATAAAAAGTTTTTTATTCTGAGTGACAATTGTTGTTTTCTGCTGTGCAAAAGTTCCTGCATCTTCCCTGAGCCAAGAAATAGGAGTAATGATTAATTTTGCTTAACTATTAAACTTTATTTTAGAGGGGGGGAAAAAAGGGAAGGGAAAAACCCTGGGGCAAATTGAATCAGAATGTGGCACTCTTGAGGTCTGAGGTCAATAGTCAGAGTAACTTTTATTACTAAGTTACCTAGTGTTTGATTGGTTTGATCCTCCTTTGATATGTAATAGAATATCAGAACATTATCAGATGGAATTTGCCACTTAATTTTATTGCCACATATTCCTGTTTACAGAAGCTTGAGGTTAAATTCTGAGTTTGTCTACATGACTTAGTTAGCTGCAGAGTGGGTGTTGTTTGTTCAGTCAGAGTGTACCACTGAGGTTGCAGCTGCTGTGTCACAGTGCTCAGTAAAATATCCTGCTCCTGCAAGGTGCTGAGTGAGACTGTTGCACACAGGGCATTTTTTTTCCCTTATCTTTGGCGCAGTATAGGAAGTTTAGAGTTTTACTGGAATTAATCCAACAGGATTAGACTAGAGTGGCTACATCTTCCACATATTAAAGAAAATTAATGTGTTGTCCTAAAACGTGTTTGTGCCCATAATCCATGCAAATTGTCATAAAGAGTGATTTACAAGTCACTTATGAGAAGAGCTGTAGCAAGACACTTGACACAATCTTGCCAAATTCATGCAGATCTCGCAAAGCATAGTTTCTTTTGCATGGCTTGTACCTGCAAGATCATGCTCCAACACATAGGCTTTAAGACTTCGGGGATTCTTATATCTGTAGTGTAAATTTACACATGTGATAGACAATAAATCAAGGTTAATAAAATATAGGATGAAGTTTTGCTGGTAATGGAAAAGCTTACATGAAAAATCAAAGAATATTCAATTGAATTGAAGTTTTACTTGCAAAGTTATCCTTGCCAACAAAAATACTATAGATCAAGAAAGTGTAGTACGTGGTATTTAATGTAACTGGCAGAGCAGCAAAGGATGTCATTATAGCACAATAAATAGCCCAATATAAAGCCTGATATGACTGCTAATATTGTCATATGCCCACAAAATACGGACCTCTAAAGATTTTTTGCAACAAAGTCCTTATCTATCTATCTATCTATCTATCTATCTATCTATCTATCTATCTATCTATCTATCTATCTATCTATCTATCATCTATCTATTTATCTATCATCTATCTCTGCAAAAGAGCACTTTTTTGGTCCTGAAAACCTTGAAAGGTTATAATAATGGTTTAAAATAAGTAACTCTCAATTTCTCTTTTGTGGTTGTCAATTCCACTTCTCTAAAGAACCTCATAAACACAATGGGCCCAATGCCAAAACAAGAATTAAATGCTCATGTGATACCCAGGGGAAGACATACTTTAACTATGAAGTATTCTCACAAGGAGCCTCGTAAACCTTACATGAAAGTGAATCATCTAGAGTTTGTGGCATTAATGTTTGTTGCTTTGACAGCACTTTTCATCAAAATAACTACAATTTTCAAAGAAAGGCCACTTAATTTTGACTATATTGCTTTTTTTTTTTTTTGTTGGAAGGGACCTATAAATAATAAGTTCACTAAATTTTGGGGGTAGTTTGCAGTTGATCTAGTTTGTTCCGCAGCAGTCAGTTAATCCCTTCAAAGTATCATCTATTCATCAGTTCATTATTTTCTCTAAGCGTAGATGGAATATATTAAAGCTATGTGGAAGCATTTAAAAAGAAAAAAGGTTGGAAGAGAACAGTACTCTGAATGTCAGCCCTTTAGACAACTGAAAAAAAACAGTTGCTTTGTTGTATTGTTTTCCCAAAATGCTTCTACTTTCCTTTCCCCCTTTCCTCATCTACTGTTTTTATCTTTTTTTCTTATACTCATTTAAGAAACTGCATTTTAAAAGCAAGTCAGGTTACATGTGTCAGGTACAGCTGCACTCATATTACTCTGATATTCTCTCAGCTCTTTGCTTTTGTTACTTTTTGTTGATTTATAAGAGCTGGTTGTAATTTGGTAGCATGCATTTTAAAAGGAGTGGCAGTTTAACATCAAAAGACAGAGAAGCAGTAAAGGTCTCAGACTTGCACAAAGTTTCCACATACACAATATACTATTGTTTGCACTGCATATGCATAACAATTGTTTGAAAGTATTCAGCCTTGCTTGCCAATAACTTCTCAGTCATGTGTATGGGCCTAGACCTTTTATATTTCAAGTTTTTTATTTGTTCTGCTTAGGAAGACGAAGGCAAAATTCATCGTGGACTTCAGTGAGATCTGGATTTCACTCACAGTGAGTAAGGAACATAACAACACCAAACAGAATATCTGCAATATGCAAGACAGTGGCATTAAATCTCAGAACACTGTGCCAGATCTCCTAGCATGATTTTCTTTTATTTGCATCTAAGGGAAAAAAAAAATAAAGTATTTCAGATGCTTGCAAATTTCACTCCAAAGTATACAAGAAAATTCTTTGATTTGTTGCATTCTGCAGGAGTCAAGACATATCTTGCTCAGTCAAGGACCCTGAAGAAGAATATATGGAAAGTACAATTGGTTGTAAACAAGGGGAAAATTTCAGGCCTCAGCACCATAGTTTAGATACTCAGCATCTCAGTGTGTTTTACAAAGAGAGGTAGAGAAGAATTTTGTCTTCTTTTTCACTGGGACGCCTGAGGCATTTGTGTTCACGACTTCTCTAGAAGCATCTGCTCCACACCTGTACATGAGACTTTTCTGTGTGTCTCTGAAGTTACAATTGGCTGTGGGCTGAAGATCACTACTAGCTCGGGTAGTTGTCCACAAATATAACTCCATGATACTGCAGCTCTGAAAGCTGCAGTTCCTTTTTGTTTGCTTTCCTCAGTCAAGACTTGCTCAACATAATCATAGTTTCTGTAGGAGCCATCCCATTTAGAAAAACTAGAACTGTTAAATAATGTCTTTTCCAGCAGCACCCAAAATACTCCTCATTAGGAACAGCACCGGAATTAAGACTGAAGTCTGGAAGAAATTTACTGCTGTTTATAGTGAAATCAGAATTTTGCCAAG
Organism: Luscinia megarhynchos; assembly: GCA_034336665.1. NCBI lineage: Eukaryota > Metazoa > Chordata > Aves > Passeriformes > Muscicapidae > Luscinia > Luscinia megarhynchos. Next base: position 62,913,506 of record CM067592.1, read on the forward strand.
TTTAATGTAACATAATCCAGGCCAGGATTTATGGACACCCTGCCTGCTGATACCAGGCAGCACCAAGCTGTATTTAATCAGATAGGGAGTGGAAACTCAGAGCATGCTGTCTGAGGTGAGTAGTTTCAATAAACAGTCCCTTTTAACTTCTTTTTAGGCATCTTCCACCATCATTTTAGACAAAGAAAAATCACTGCACACCAACTTTATTAATATCATTAGTTAGTTTTGGTTTTGTTAAATAAACAGTATCTTCTCCTTGGTATTTTTTCAATAACCTCCCAGCTTCACTGATCAGCACTCCAATCCCTCATCTCCTGTGTTCAGATCTCTTTGCCATTTCAAATACTGAGTTAACACCGCCTGACTGCTAAGAAGTTAAAAGATCAACTGTTCTATCCAGAATATAATACAGTTGTCATAGTTTTGAGTTATCATAACCTAGATTTTCCAGCAGTCCACAGCTAATATTTTCTTGTTCCACAACCTTTGACAAATCACTTAACTTTACAGATTCACAGCTTACATATCTGAAAAGCAGATCTAGTAACAATTATCTACTTTTCGCAAGTATGTTGAAGGGATTAATTCATCAGTGTTTGTTAAGCACTTTAAATCACTTGGATGAAAGGCTCTAAGTTAAAAAATATTTTGGCTCAGAATTTTGCATGCTAAAATTATTGTTATTATAAGTCATCTGATCTTAAATGATATAGTCTCTGAAAATTCACTTCATTTGACTCTGTGATTGCTAAAGCATCTCTCTCCTCAATGTAATGTCCTGTCTTGAATTCAAAGAAAATTTGAGGGATGGACAGTCTGATATCCCTTGACAGCTATAATCTGGTGATACTGTAAAACTAGTTGTTGCACTACTGGATCAAATTTGCCAAGCTACAGCTTTTATCCCTTTTGATTATTCTAGTCTTTGTCTGCTATGTATAAGTGCTCTGTCATGCTATGTCTTCTCTTTTAGTCGATGCTTATGTTTCTCTCTGACTGAAAAATCTTTGATAAACTGGCAACTGAGTGGCTCTAGGAACTCAAAAATATCTTGCTTTTCAGTGTTCCATTAACTTCTAGAGTTCTTCACAGAACAATTTCATAATTTTCAGTGTTTTTCTGTTGTAGATAATAAAACTGGATGCAAATGGACACAGCACGCCACAAGATGCTTTGCTTCTCACATATAAGTATTTCTCTACTTACTCTTCTGAGCATTTTTAGCTATAGCTATGAATAAACGTGAATTAAATAAATAAAGAGGCTTATAAGCACTTGAATATTCATCCTAAAGTGAAGTGTTTTTTAATGAAGTATTTAACCTATTAGTATGCCAAAATGACCAGTGTTTTCTCTATTCACTTGGTTGTACATTAATGTACAAGTGTCCGTGTATGAACACGAATGAAGAACACTTTGCTACATTTTAATCCACTCAAGCATCATACGTAGGAATATTAGACTCTGTGTTCACAGGAATAACATGTAAAAATGTATGTGTTCAAACATAGATATGTGTGGGATACATATAAAGATTTTGTGAGCCTATAGTTATGAGTCAGTAACCTTTATATGTGCCATATGTTTGTAGTTTCACATGCTTTAGAATTCCTGTGATTCCCAGGCAATAACAGCATCTTCCAAGAATTTTTGTGTCTGTGTGTGTCCCCATATTTTTTTGCTTTCTTTCTTTCGTGTATATAATCATAGAACATTCCAACAGGAGTTGGAAGGAACTTACCAGGATCATGGAGTTCAACCCTTGTTCCTGCACAGGACAGGCCAAGTCACACAATGTCTCAGAGCATTGTCCAAAGGCTTCTTGCACCCTGTCAGGCTGGTGCTGTCACCACTGCCCTGGAGATCCTGCTTCAAAACCCAAACACCGTCTAGGAGAAGAAACTTTTCCTTATACCCAACCCACACCTCCCCAGACACAACTTCAGGCCATTCCCTTGGGTCCTGTCACCGGGCACCACAGAGTGGAGATCAGTGTCTGCCTCCTCTCTTTCCCTAACAGAGATGTTGTAGACTGCGATGACATCTCCCCTCAGTCTCATTTGCTCTTTCTAACTGTCTAGGACAATATTTAAAAATACTGTCTCCTTGTTTTTTTCCTCTGGGACCTCAGTCTTTATTCTCACCTCAACAATGGTTAAACTGCATTTTATCCATTTTTTTTTATTATTATTCTGCATTAGTTAGAACAGCGTAGCCTGATATTTTTCCCACCTAAAAATATGTATATTTCCCATTGAATATAATATATTCTTTACTTTGTCCTGTTTTTAAGATAATGACAAAGACATCAGTGATAAGAAAACCAAAGACTTTTATTACAATTAGAAAGAAGCAATATCATAAGCATAACATCACATATAAATTACATATTGTAGAAAACAGAGATGGACAGACTTTCTGTAGTGTCAGCCTTAGTAATTTTGCCTGTGAAGCTTCAAGAGATGAATCTTCATTTATCTTCAGAAGCTACACCATAATGTTGCAGATCTAAACACGAAGATGTTTATTCTGACATTTAAACTACATTTGCTCACACTTTAATCTTATGCTATCTTTGCTAGCTGGATGATAAACAACTGCCTTTCCTTCATGGGGTTTATAATCTTGAAATTAACTTGAAGACATTTCAAATGAAAATGATCAAAACTAGTTTTGCCTTTGTCATACTAGGTGGATGTAGAAACTCCACATGTGTACAGTTTTCATATTTTACTTACCGAATTTACTTATCTTAATGTATTTTATATTACAAGGGATTTTGATTCAGCAGAGAAATACAGCAGTATTATGCAGAAAATGCAACACAAGGATAATAAAGCAATTGCAGTACACAATTGAATAGCAACAAAAATCTGATTCCCATTCCAGATGTCTCTATGCTTACCATCACTGGTGTGGTTGGTTGAAGCCAGCTCATACCTGCTGCTCTATTTGAAGTTCGTTTTGTTGGTTCCTCAGTTTGTATGTGCCTGTGTTGGGCTGAGTAGCCTGCACACTTCTCCCATGATGGTCTCGCTGTCCTGGGATGACACTCGTGCCTTTTTGGTTAATTTACAGAGGGGCATTTACACAACCCGTTAATCTACTCAAATTAAAGAGCCATTGATTGGACCAAAAGTCAGCCTCGTGCCCCTTTTGTGTTGGGGTAAGTTCTGCTTTATTTACAACAGCTGTGGTCACCCCTTGTGCTCTTCCCTGAGCCTCAGGAACGCATTTTTGCCCATCTCCTCTGGGTCTTCCTCCATTGTGGAGGTTCATTGTTTAGTTATGGTTGATGTGACCTGACCCTTAGGGATTTTACAGTTATTTCTACAGACAGAGGAAAACAATTATGTTAAGATAGATACACTTTAGCTAACGCACCCGTGAGGTCATCAGGAAGGAAAGTGGCAGGGATGGCACTAGCTGTTGTATGTGTATCACACCACTCTGAAGAAGCAGATAGCATAATAAAAATTCAGTTGAGATCTATACGTTAGACTAAGTAGTTCTAGCAGTGAAGACAGTGTGCGTTTGCTATCCAGGATTTTTTTTATGCTTATCCTTTCCTGACACCTTTTTTCCTAAGTGTCTCTGACAACACTATCATGACAGGACACTGGACGCATCAAACCTTTTGTCTGACCTGTGCAGCTGTTCTTACATTCTTAATGTAATAGGAACATCACCAGGGTCACTAACTAGCATCAGTCAAACTTGAAAGTGTTTTAATCCAAAAATCTTTTGAAATAAATTCATTCTTTAAATGGATTATGGCCATTTTCTTAGATTACCTTACACAGAAGAGATGAATAAACCAAGACTGATATGCTTAAAACACTGCTAAGGTTTATTTTAATTCCTTTCAAGCAAAGATTTCAAAGTAAATACTGATCTAAGACCACAGTATTCCTCTGGGAAGTATGTTTGACTCTGAATTATTCTAATAGCTTTACAAATGCATGAATAGTCTAAATGAATTATTCTACTAAACTCTGATAGAATACTGTTATTACATTTGACTTTGAGACCTGAATAGACCACATACATGCAGTGCCTGAGTGCACCAATAGTGCAGAAACATAGATTGGAGCAGTTGCTATCACAGCAAGGTTATAAACTTGTTACCTTAAGATATGTCAATATATGTGTTTATGCGGTCTACATATAAGTGAATAAATGTTAAAAATCTGTATTCTTGAATATGGAATTTCTGTAATTTCAGTTGGATATGCAGTCTATTGCCCTCAGGGAAAAAATATATATAAAAAAACAAAGTAAAGATTTCTGGCTTTCTGAGACAGGTCCTTCATCAGAAAATATATTTCAGGAATTGGGAAATGCCATAATTACTTCTGTTAAATTTTGCAAGGTACCATTGTTTTTAATGGCAGTCTAAAAGTTTTGTATGTGTTTTGTTAATTTTAGCTATTTTTGTCAAACCATGAGCTCTTGTGGAATCTCCTACCAGAAATACAATAAGTTCTACACTGTGAGTGACAGTTCTAGATTAACAGGTCAGCAGTGTTGTAAAAAGGTTGCTGGCAAATCCTCTGACAGATTGCTTTGCATTTTAAGAGCTTCCATGTACATCTGGCAGAAGGACTGGGCACTACAAAAGATAAAAGTTTCTAATAAATCTTCAGGAGACTAAAAAAGCAAGTGGAACAGTTGAGTAAGTGGAATGAAGTGGAATAAGCCTGATCTTCATGGCATGTTGCCACAGTGTTCCCAAATGGCTCTAAAATGAAACAAGGAGACAATGTGTGTTTATTGTGGAGTTATATGAGCAGCTAGAGAAAAAGAATTAAAGGCAAAGATGTTTTGAGTTGTAAGGGAAATCAAATCAAAAGGGCCACATCCATACCACATCACCACTGGCTGCTAAGGCTTTAGCAGATTATTGCGTATGACAAATAGCTTTGAGAACCAGCAAATTTTTTTTTTCCCTGTAGGTCTGTTGCCTCATTGCCTGCTGTGGCAGCTAGGTAATGGAGATTACTTCGTGCCCAAGTGGGAATGAATAGGCTATTGTGTACAAGTCTGTTGGGAAGAAAACTATTTTGGCTATCTTCATCTCAGAGCACAGTATTTTTACAGAGATTTGAAAGCAGAGTCATTAGGTTTCAAGAACAGGGTGGTGGGATAAGTAAGATAACAGTACATAGTTTGGATAGCATGAAAAATAGTATTAATCTGAGTTATTTTTTAGTTGTTTAGTGATGTCACATTTTACTCTTTCTTTCCCACCTGTGTCCAACACATGGCTGTCCCTGCTGCTTTGGAGTTAAAAAAAAAAACCACAATTTTTCTTGGGGATAACTGTTGGCTCTGAGACCAAGATCATTTAGTGTTCTTCAGCTGGCAGCATCTCACATTGTGAAGTTCCCTCTTCACGAATGACATGACAATGCTCTACCACCGAGCAGTGAAAAACAAATCCCTACACTAGTGTTTCAGGACAGGTTAGACAGATACAAAACTGTAAGTGTAAAGCACTATTAAGTTCTTTTGTCTGTGCAGCAGTGTCACACTAGGTCGGGAACTAGGCCTGGACAGTGAAAAATGGAAGAACTTGAGAACAGAGGCTTGGCTAAAAGAGTGATGAGAACCAATTTAGCTGTAATTTGGCAGCTGTAAATTTAACTGTGATAGCAGAATATCTATAATTAGGAAGAGGATAGGGAGGCAGACAGTATAGAAATAGCAAAGGAGCTAACAAGGTTTTGGTGGAGCTTTCCGCCTGTGATGGATTATCCTAAAACTGAAAGAAAAGTATACTAATGAAGACAGGGCAATTATTTTCATGGTGTGTGATCAGGTACCAGAACTAGGTCAAGACAAAAATTCCTCAGAGTGTTTTATCTCATTTAAAAAAATTAAATAAATTTACAGCAACTTGTTGGGCTAGAAAAGGTACCTTCCAAACCAGAAGATGGTAGCATTAAGTCAATATGGTATAATTTTGACTTCCAGATGAAACTGCTTGGTGATCAATAAGTGCTCCTGTTATGCGTGAAAGGAAAAAAACTGGCATGAACTCTGCAGAAATGCTCAGCAACAGGTCATTAACAATTCCAAGAATATAAAGTAAACCAGAACAAAGGAAAGAAGCCTTGGGATTTATCTGAGGTTTTCCCCATTAAGAGATGTGGCAGTATACACTTTGCTTATGCCATCTGCACGAGTGAGGAACTCAGTCCAGTGCTCCAGGCACTGCTATATTAAATATTGATAGGAATTCACTGTATAGTAGATTTTTCCTTCTAAGGAACTGCTAAATAGTTAATGAGGTGTTAGGCAGCTGAGTCCATCCTGAATGGGTAATTTCTTCAGTAACAACAGCTTGTTTGCCCCTTGAGGGTGCATTTTTTTACTACCTCATACAACAAAATAAAATTTGATTTTGCTTATTATTTTGTAACCTAAAAAAATACTAATTGATTACTGTATTCTAAATCATCTGAACACCTTTGGAAATCTTTCCCTGCTCATAAATAAACAATGAACAAGTAGCTAGTCAGCATCTGTCTGATGAATTACAGTGTTTGAAGCATCAGAGTCAATGTGAAGTAGTCAATAATAGACAGCAGCAAAAAAGATACCAGACTACCAGGCAGAAAAATTAGTCTTTCTGTTACTTTTACCTATTTCTTTCTAGCTACTGTGAATAGATATACCACTGTACATTCTAAACCTATGCTACAATTGTGTCAAAAGTCTCAGTACACTGAGCCAGTTAGCCAGCTGTGTGTTCATCAGCTGTCAGCTCACTCCTTCTTTGCTAAGAAATTAGAAGGAGGGGGGAAAAAATTACTTTCTTTCCTGAGGATTTTGTGTTTAAAGATGGAGGCAACTGGAACTGAGATTCCTTTATATATCTACAGAAGAATACAAAAGTAGGAAGCATTTCCTTCACAGCAAACTACTAATATTCTTCAGTCAGGCAGTGAAAGAGGAAAGTGATTCTGTGAATCCTCAGGAACATCCATTATTGGGAAAGTGTACGCTGTTACTTTTCTGAAACTGACCTCGGCTGAGTATTGACTTGTAGCTTGCACTAGAATAAAGAGGGAAATGCTCACGGGCGACAGTAACCAGCTCAAATCAAACCCAAGTCTTCAGCCACAGAACATCAGCTGTTGTGTTGCAGACACAGAGGACTTGCTCCAGGTAGACAAGGCAAAAGCAAGTACAAGGAGATCACTGACAATGTGTGTGGGCTTTCCAAATCACCTGTTACAGGCACGCTCAGCCTTTCACAAAACCTGTATCTGTAGAGTAGCTGCTCCTGCTCAGTTCAGTTGATAAACATGGGTCATTTTGCTGTTGAACTAATCCTTTTTAAACTCCAGCAAGGTACCCATTTCGTAGGTATTTTAAGACAAAAGGCAGTAAGTAGTAATAAGATTTTGTAGTTGTATGGACGGGTGTTAGGATACAAAAATGTAACTGGTTTTATGTTATTTAAACATTTGCTAGAATGGGCAGGCACAACCAGTTCAGTGCAGAAAACAATAATACTGCTGACAGTGCAAGGCAAGGTATGAGAGACTATCCTGTAGCAGATAAACTAAATGTTTTTATAGTTGGGCCACTTTCACTCCCCATTAGCTTAAACACTGATAAAACTGATATACTCCATTGCACAAAAACTACTTTGTATTTCTGCTATAAAAGGACAGTCCTGAACACAGTGCAAAAGCCAGGCAGATTTTACAATATGCCTTAGAGAGACATAAAGAGAAGGATTGTCAGAACATAAACATGTCATAAAGTAATAAATAAGAAAATCTGAGCATTGACAGACACCTCTCAAGTTAGTGAGGGAAGAAACTCTTGGGCTTGCATTTTTACATTTTATAAGTTGGACTGTTTTCCCAACACAGTATGTCTGAATTTTAAAGAAAATAATTTGTCTGAATACAATATACTATACTTCAAATATAGCCCTCTGATCATTTCGACCCAAAGCATTACTATGACAAAATAAGAAAGGATGCAGACTATTTAAACACAAGCACAGAAAAATACAAGAATGCATATTTCAAGCCTGACAGGTCTTCTCTCCCAGGGCAACATATCTGAATGGAGAAAGTTTGTGGGTTTTGGTAGCAGCCCACAGGAGTCTGGGTTGTCTGGGTTGGCACTATAGCTACTGATCATGCTGACAGTGCCCATTTACCAAAAGACACTGCTTTTCAGTCTCTTCCCCTGTTCCATCCATATCTATGGGTAGAAGAACAATGTTTGCCATTTGCTGTGACTGTGGACACTCTCTTCTGCTCTGCAGCTTTTCTCCTACTGTGGCCTTTGTAATATTTAACACAGACAGGAGTAAATTTGGCTTCTCATACACTCTTTTTTTTCCCACTCACAAAGTCATAATTCTACAGAGACCAACCTGATTACCTAGGAAACAGAGCACAACCCAGTAGGTTGCAAGAAATGGCCTACAGTAAGACAGAGTGCATGGAGCAGACAGGACCCTTGCATTACCCTTTTAGGCTCTACTTTGAATTATGATGGAAAGAACAAAAGATGAAATTAATTCTACTGGATCCAACCGAACCATCTAGGACAGTGTCTTGTCTGTGTCAGGAAACAAAAGTAGACAATAGGAGAAATTATTTAAAAACAAGTTTGCAAGTGTTCTGGTTTGAAGGACAGGTATTTTGCCAAGAAAGGCAGGAACTCCTCCTGAGAAGGAGGGAGCACTCTCTCTCTCTCCTGAGTATTATAATTTTTGAATCAGGAGCTCTCAGGCAGAGATAAGGGGGTAGGAATAACAGCTCTTTACTAATATATCTAACTGGAGAAACAGAAACAACAGCAGCTATTAAAATTACCAACAGAACAGAACAGACAGCTCAGTGCCAGTCCCTTTCCAGCCGCAGGCGCTGTGCCTGCGCTCGGTCCCGGCGGTGCAGGCGGCGCAGAGCCCGCACGGCTGCGGAGGCGCAGACGGGAGCAGGGGGGGAAGCTGCAGCGGCCGCGCTGTGCCCCAGGTGGGAGCAGGGTGGAGGGACAGCTCCCTGCTCACCGTCTGAGTCCTGGTGCTCGGCTGCGGTCTCAGAGGCAGGAGGCTGGAGCGGAGCAGATGGCAGTGCAGAGAGCCTGGCTCCTGGCGTTGGGCTGGAGACGAGCAGCCCCCAGAGCCCTCGGACCCTGCCGGCGAGAGAAAAAGGGAGACAGCCCCCACCCATCCCTCCGGTGCAGCCCGGCAGGCTTTCTTAGCATAACAATGGGAAAAATTCTCCACAGAGGAGAAAAAAAGTAAGGGAACAAACCCCAACCCCCAACTGTAACTCTGCAAGGTCCTTTTCCCATGTTGGTTCACTGTGATGCACCACAGAAAGTAACAGAAGCTGAAGCTTTCTTCTCAACCTAATGCAGAGGAAGTGGTGCAGAGGGAGAGAGAGAGAGATGAGGTTTGTGTACATTTTTCAGAGTTCCCAATAAAAATAAATAATTTATCTAAGTAATGCTGATGAGAATAAGGTGAGGAAGATGCTGTATTTACAACTTCATGCAGTTCAGAGAGGAATATCAATAGCCTGTCAATAGCAGCTAAACCACTCTGCAAGTAACAGCAGTGATGGCAACAGTTCTTAAAGAAACTGCTTCAAGGATTTGTTTGCTTGCATGCGTGTTCAGGTTTCTACTAAGTTTTAACCAAACTTGTAATGGGTGCTCACCCTGGAATACATGACAACAGCAGTTTAGTGAGGCAAACTTTTATGAGAACCACCAGACCTTGAAAGCAGTGACATTTAGAGACTATATGATTAAAAAGCAGGTATTCTGAGTAATTTTTCTGAGAAGGATGAATGCTTGTAGAGGTTGCTCTTTGCAATGTGCTTGGTGTATTGGGCTGAAGTGAATAGCTAATAATTATGAAAAAGTTGTTAGAATCTGTCTGAGACAGTGTAGGCTGGAGCAAACCTCACCTATCCAAGACGTTGTGAAAAAATTGAAGGGTAGCAGAGAGAAGCTCTTATGAAGAATCCTGCTGTTTCAGTGGTGTGCTGGAATGAACCACTGTCAGCAGGGCAGATAAGGAAAAGTTAAGGAGAGAAAAGAGGGATTCGGATGCTTTTTTTATTTCGGCTTTGGCAAGCAAGTGTGCAAATAGGAGTGATGGAGCTGTAACTACAGAGAATCCCATGGAGTATGTGCTGCAGTTCAAGTACAGCAAATCACATAGCACAGATAAAACCCATCCAAGGGTACCAAAGAAAATCAGCCTTTGGAAATAATAGAAACAGCAGTGGGGAAGCTGAGTATAATGAATATGGGGACACAGAGCAAAAGAGGAAGCAATGGTTTTGCACACATTATATTCTATTTGCAGAATTCATTGTCAGAGTGGGGTAACAGAAAGACACTCAAAAGTAGGGCTGGTTCATGCCTGATGATAACTCTGGTTATCCAAGTGATAGGCAGCCTGGTCTGAAGTTTTGGTAAAAAGAGACTTAAGAGGGAGAGAAAGGAGGTTAGAAGAGGTATCCCATGCCTCATTCACCTGTACTACTAGTGGTGTCTACATCATAAAATTTGCTTTCTCTGTGGGATCAAGGCTGGTCATTATCCAGAGCCTGGATATTGACTATTTCAGAAATGACTGCTTCTGAAACATCAACATAGTCTGCTAAAACCAGATTGTTGCTCTTTACTGCATTTCTCTACTAGGTTTCTGATCTTCTGTCATCTGCTTGATCAGTTTTCTCATAGCTAGTGTATTTCTGTAACAGAACCTGCTGACTAGTGAATCAAGTCTATGCTCAAAGGCAAATGTTTTCTGAGACCAGCCTGTAGTACTTCTATATCAGTGTGTGCAGCAGCAGCCAGGAAGAGCAAGAGTCAGGAGGGATTGCAAGGCCATGTCTGTGTGAGCACAGTCCCAGAGATGAGTGGCACAGCATGTGCACCATGAGCACAGGCCTCCTTAGAGAGAAGAGTAGTAGAGAGTATTGCATCCTGTATAAAGAGACTGCTTGATGGGACAGCACTGGGATGAAATCTTTTGGTGGTCTTCAGACCCAGACTTCTGAACCCTGGAGAAATAACAGTGAAACAGTTTATAAAAATATATCACATGCCTTCAGCCACCTGTAACGATTGGGTAAAATACAAGACCTTTCTCTAAAGTATTTAGGGAAAAGGCCAAAGGTCAGATGGAACTAAATCTAGGACTAGACTTAGAGATTAATGTAACATTTGTAAGTATGTCTGTAGGAGAAAACATGGCCTGTTGTTGAATGAGCAAGATAGCCTAATCAGTATAAAAAAGTAGCTTGGTGTCTAAATGGCAGCTAGGAAGAAATGGAGGTGAGTCCCATATGCTTCAGTAATTTAATCAGTAACTTGAATGCTAAGAAAGTGATTTGTAAATGATAATAAATAAAGGGAAGAGATTATTAAGATGAACAATTAAACCTCTTTCTTAACAGACCTCATGAAATGTGAAGATTGCTGAACAGTTCAATAAGTGTAAATTCTGCACATGGACATAAAAGACTAATTCATGCACAAAGGTAGGCTGGGACTGAGTCACAATCCTGATGTCAATGCCTAGAAATGGCAGTGAATATCGAGCAGAAAGTGAGCCAGCATTGCAGAAAAGACACCTCACAAATATAGGGAAGTGCAGACTATCTATTTGGACGAGCCTGGCCAGCAGGTCAGGGTCACTTTCCTGACCCTTGTGAGGCTGCACCTAAAAAAATGCAGCTAGTTTTGGGTTCCAGATCAAGAGGGACAAGGGAAACAGTATCAACCAGGGGCTACCAAGATCCTAGAGCACATGATCTTCAAGGAGAAGTCAAGAGAGATTGGCTTGCTCAGCATTATGCAGAAGTCAGCTGGTAGCAGTCTATGGGTGCTGGAAGAAAATTTACGATTTTTTTTGGGCCAAACTTTCCCTTTAGAAGAAAATTACCTCAGAAGGAACCATGAATGCTTACTGCAGCTGGGACATTCAGATTAAATGTTTGGGAAAACTTCCTAGAAAAGATGGTAAGTGCAGCACAGGAGAGATTGTGCAACTTGTCTAGTGAAAGAAATGCCTTATCTGATCTGCAGCTGATGATAAATTTGCTGCAGGGAAGAGGCTGAACTAGATGTCTTCCAGAGGAAAATTCCAACAAACACTCTCTGAATCAATGACTACCTCATGGTTAAGTATGTAATTTTCTTCACACATTGTATGTTGTTTGATTCCCACTGCAGCAAATGGACAAGTTGAGATGAAGCTCAAATGCTACTCCCAGAGTGTTCTTTTAAATCTCCCATGCCTTGAAGGAAAGACTAGCAAGAGAATTATGCTTCTGTACCTTGGCAGAAGACTTATAACTCAGGGTAAAACCTATTTTCATCTTGTTTTGTCCTGTATTCCCTTTGCCTGGAAAAAGTACATGTTTTGCTTTGCACTGTCACTTCTTATGAGAGGATAGTCTTGAGTTAGTAGCAGCAGCAAAGGTCAGGAGATTAGGAAGAAAAACTAATTGCTAGCTATAAACAGCCCAAATATTCTCCATCCTGCACCAGGGCTTTTATCAGCTCTTGTTTTATCAGAAATCAATCCATCCCTTCACTGTTTACTTGTTCATAGGATAGAAAATTAGAGCTTGCAGTAGTAAATATGGAAACTATAGCTATAATTCATCAGTTGTTTCATCTCTGATAAGCTTGTATCATTCACAGTAGAAACTTCATGTATCTCTCATTTTACCAGTGAATGTGACTTCTATTTCTATAAACCATTTATACAGATAAACCTACAAAACTGAGTCCACAGAGAACCCTGGAATAATTTCCCAGAGTAGTTATACTGAAAATACTTTATTGGTTATTTTTAGCTTGCATAGCTTCATCCAGCCTCAGAATCAAACTTTAACTGGCTGGAAGCACTTTTCTTTTCAGGTATTATAATATAACTATTTGCATCTCAGTTCTCTCTGTCTGAAAACTTTTATTGTCTTTTGTCTTCAGTATATGATTTCCTTGAAGTTCAACAGGAAATGCAGACTTAGCTAGGACAAAGACTTTTCAGATTTTTAACAGCAGTCTTCAGACTTTATTCATAGTCATCTAAGCTTAAAGCTTAGAAGAGTATGTGATTAACACACACACACACACACACACACATTCACAAAAAAACCCAAAAAAAAACCCCCAAAAAAACAACCAAAAAACAAAAAACCCAAAACAAAACAAAAAAACCCCAAGCAAACAAAGAAAAAATAAAATAATAAAACAAATAACCAACAAAAAAAACCAAACAATTAAACCACTATCCACCTTCTACATAAGTACTTTTCAGAAGAATGTTGTTTACCCAGCATGCTAGTATACATGTCTAGTGCTCCAGAAATGTGCTGATAAGATCAGACTCATGCTCTAGGACATATATAGGACAAGAAAAGGAAAAGACAGAGCAACTAGAGCAGAGGAGAAAAAGGAACAACAATCCAGAGAGATCTCTCTGGGGCTGAGCTTTCCTTGATGCAGTGGTGCAAAGTAGGACCTGGCTCTACAAATGCTGCTTCTCCATGTGAGAGCCCTGACCCATGGATTACCCTGGGCAAGACTCTCACGGACCCACAGGCAAAGCTCAGCTGCTCGCCATGGCAGGCACCTTTTCAGCTCTCCTCTGTGCCCCTCTGCACCAGTTTGGTGCAAGTCCTGCTGCTCCCAGGCAAGAGGGATGCACCAGTAGCAAGGCAGTGCTCTCTCCAAGTGGTCCTGTTGCTAAGTGTGGAGAGGAGAGAGAAAGAGAGGGAGAGGGGGTCTGTCTCTGAAAACCTGATATGTCTGTTAGTATTCTTTTCTCACCTATCTCTATCTGTCAATTTCTTTTTGTTTCTTTCTGTCTTATTTGATGTCTGCTGTTGGATGGTTTTTTTCCTTTCTATTTTTCTTTCTGTCTCAATATAGTTTTTTCTATTTGGAGGTTATTAAAATTTAGTCTTTTCTCTCAGAGTGTAGTCCTCTTTGCCCTGTCATGAAATGAAGTTATATTGAACAGAAAGGCTTTACTTGGAGCTCAGACGGGAATTAAAGACAGCAGTTTTAACAAGAACATACATAAACATCCCCAGATTTCTTGTACTGCCAACATGAGCTTCCTTCATGTTAATATATTGAAAATCCATTTTCAAGGTGGGATACATATTGCTTTGCAACTTTTATGTATGAAATGCTTTGCAGCACTGTGAATACCACTCAAAGACAGAATCACATCTACTGCTCTCACAGCCCTTGCTGTCTAACCACCTACTTCTCCTTGCAGTGAATGTATCTCAATAAATTCTTTAAACTGTATTAAACATGTATTATTTATGTACAGATACAAGAGAGCAGGAAAGAAGTTCTAATTTTGCAGTGTGTTGCTGCTGATTTAATCAGTGTGCATTTGCAAACCAGTAAAGGACCCACAACATTTCCTTTCTGCCTCCTGCCTTTTCTTCATGTCTGTTATCCCTTGGATAATGCTGGGGCTGCTAATTCTCTGCTTGCAGTGCTTAATGCTCTTGCCAGAGCACTCATTACTAGAAAGACACTGAGGATCAAACCCATACTGAGAGTAATCCAGCGTAGCACTGGCTGAAGTCAACAAGAGTTGTGTCTCCCTTTGCCAGGGCTGTATTTATTGCTAAAACCATCCCCAGCACAAAGATGCCTTGCCATGTTTATTCTATGCCACCACGTCCAGTACAACCAGGTGAAAGTAAGAGACAAAATGTTTACACTGTTGTTTTAGTGTCTGCCAACAACAAGATTGGAGATTCACAGCCAGCCAGTTTGTCAAAGTGCTCTTCAGCTGCACAAAGGACTCCATCTTAGCACTGCATCCAATCGTGCATTTCAGGGGATCTTTCAATGGGCTCTTCTAGGCAGTGCTAGCAAACTTAGCAATATGTACTCTTGCCTTACTTGCTGACTGGCTTAATAAAAGAAAATTAAATACATTTCTCATATGGCTATAATGTGGAATTTTTCCAGACCATTAAATAAAATGCGACTCTAGTTAATTGGTATTTTCTGGTAGAAAACATTTCTTAAGCTAAACTTACTTGTGTGGGACATTTTGCTAGTGCACGCCATATTTTTCCCCCAGCACATATAATATTTCTGCTTCTGTGCTGGCAACTCATCTAAGGTAGAAAATCAGCTGTCTCTCCATCTCTCACCAGAATAAGCCAAGAGAAATTCTTATGAAGTCAATGGAGCTAAATCAGTGTAAAAAGAATATCATGTTCTGCCTGATCAGCCCTGTAAAAGAAAACAAGATACAACCTTTATTACAATCAACCAAGTTAGAGAAACTTATTTCTTTCAATGATTTTTAATGTGCTTGGGTGATAGAGTATGACACATAATATCAGTAACAGTTCATGACTAACTAAGAAAAAGAGATTGCATGTGATGTGCATTTCTTTTTGCAGCAACAACCATGAGAAATAAATTCTTTGAAGCAATAGTATTTCTCTGTAAATGTATTATGAACACACCTGTGCATTCACATAGGTTAACGGGAGGGCAAAAGGAGCCTTAGTGCAAATGTGATAGCCAGAGTAGAGCATACACAAAGGAAAGTAATACTGAAAGACAGACAGAAAGGTTTAATGTTAGCCATTGGAGCTACTGGAACTGATACTTTGAGCTAGGGTTTCTCAACATTAAGGCTTCCTTCTCTGTCTTCCTGAAAAGCCTATTACATAAGTCTGGTTATTGGGTTAGACTCATTTAAAATCCAGCCTTGTGTCACCTATTAAGCTAACAGATGTAGATCCATAGATGGATGAATTACTACTACCTTCAAAATGCTTGGCTTGTGTAAGGGGATTGAGGTGCTGTATGATGCTAGGGATTTTTTATTTTCCTCTTGCCTTATCCACATGAGAAATACTTTGCTAGGCACTAACTTGCTTGACCTTTTTGTCTCAGTCAGAAATTTTCTATTAAAAGTAAAAAATGATTCTAACACAGAGATACCAAACATCCATCGTTTAATCTCTGGGGTCCTTCAACCAATTTGAAAGTCAACATTGGAGAAAGCAATTTTTTTCTGTTTGTTTCAGCCTGATCTCCTACAGTTGTTTAAATTGGACTAGCACACAGTTTTAAATTAACTGAATAGTAAAATAAACATGTTGTGTACAGTTTTTATAACACACAGAGGAATATGATTGTGTAAAAAAAATTTAAACCATGATAGGGACTATAGAATGACATTCCTATCACACAGTAATATTAAAAAAAAGAAAGAAAAAAGAAAAAAAAATCCGCATCTGAATTCTGGCTTCAACAGGTTGGAGTCTCAACTATCCTAGAGGTTTTTAACATAGTCTGGGTGAAAGTTATACCTTTGGTCCTGTGCAACCCTGTTTGAGATATAAATAAATCATGTCTCTCTATGCAGACCAAGTTACATGTACATGTGCTCACAAGAACATCTTCACACATACTGAGACCTGCACATGCTATAATATAGTAGGTGTTTGACAGGCCACTTGGGAAGGTAACATATAATTCTTTGTTCTTAAACTGTTTATTAAATTATAATAACTGGTTTCTAGGGTTTTGGCACTTATCTGTGTCCAAAACAAAGTCTCCAACAGTGTTTACTAATTTTTGGGATGAAACCCCAAAAGGTCCAACCACAAAACCCCAGTCTGATGAGTGAAGATTTATTGATTCAGGCTTTAAAATCAAAATTTCTAATAGTTCTTTGGTGGGAGGCAGAACTCTGAACAATTTTATTGGTATTTGGTATACCCAAATTCCTATTTGGCATACTTGGGGAAATACTCAAGTAATAATCTTCAGTGACCCCAGAGAAATAAGTCCAGTGAAAATGTGTTGCATAATGTATCAGCATAAAACTCATTTGTTCATTTGCTATTTGTTTGGAATCTGATAAAGAAATCTCCAGATAGTTCAGCTTTGTATTTTGTTTAGGATAAAATTTACCTAAAATCACTTGATAGAGTTCTTATAATTGCATGTTTTATGTTAATTTACAGATATTTGTATCAATATTGCCAGCTTCAGGGAAACCACATGGCGACATGAGGTCTTGTCATTGCTGTAAAATGTTAAATCCTGTAAAACTAACTAAATATTGACAATGAGTTAATACAAAACATAAACATGCTAAAATATTGACATTCACTGCATTAAAGATCACCCCAAGTAAAGAACAGTGCAGCACTGCTGTTCTGTGAAGGTAGTGGTATTACAGAATACAAAGGTATTTTGCCAGTTCCTAACCACAGTCTTAATTTCACCCTCTGTGAAGGGCTAGATTTTACTTTCAGAAAAAACATAACCTTCCAAGCAATTTTCTAAGTAGGTGTACCAAGATTCCCAGGTTCCAGCCTCTCTAGAAACTGTAAAATAGCAGCACCAGAAAATGAGCTGAAGGGGAAGCTTTAACTGGGTTCCCTGGATATATTAATCTCAGTAGTTCTTTTCTTGAAACAAGAAAACAAATAGCCCCAGCCTTCTGCAAACTTAAACCTTCCACAAATTTAAACAGCTATTATATAGCATGAATCCTTCTACCTGATTGAAAAAAAAAATGTTTAGAAATTCTGTTTCCAACTGTGGCTTGCGATATAGCAACTTCCCCATTTTTGTCCTTTACTTTTAATTTTCACTTTCAGAAATGAAAATGAAGACTCATCTGTTGTGCACTAAATATTCATTTCTAGAAAGCTCTTCCTGTTTCACCGTTTGCCAAGTTTTAAGAACACAAAAATTATTTACATTCTGCATTTCCTTGAGGATTTTGGAGGCTTCCTCAGCAGCGGAGCACCATAAAGAACTCTGTGACAAAACGTAGGAGATGCAAAGGAAGGTCAAGATTTGGCATCATACATTTGTTAATCCAGCGTTCCTAACAAGTCAAGTTCTTCAGGAGTTTTATGAGAGGAAGTTCAATACAGAGAATATGGTATGTGAACTTGTGATAGCTGGGATTTGCTATGTCATCTCCTCTGTTTCCTTTATTTTCTAAAGACAGAAACTCGTAGTCAAAAAAATTGTACCAGACCCAGGGAACTGTTTCAGCTCTGGGTCCCCATACAGCAGGGGAGCATGGGGCTCACCAAAAAGTTCTCGCTATGGAGAAGGCTTTCAAGCCTGTCAGTGAATTCACTGCTAAGACTTCTGCTAAAATAGCTGATTTTTTGGGGGGAACTCTGACCAAAATCCTTTTAAAATACTATTCCCAGTTTCTGACTGCACTTCACAGTGAACACACACTGTCTGCAGGGATTTCATTTTTTGGGGCTTTAGCTCATGTCCATTTTTGACCAATTAAGCTTGGCAATTTCTTTTTAAAATGATGTTCCCTTCTTTTCTAACAATCCCTCCACCTACTGTCCTTGGAAGTTCTCAGAATAGTCAGGGGAAAAAAAAAAAAAGAATAAAAACCCTAGTAAAGGAACACAAGGCACGTCTATGTCAGAAAACTCTTGTTAGTCATTTCTGAACCACTTTTGTCACTGAAATTTAAAGCAAGAATAACAAAACCCTATTATAAAGGAGGACTGAAACATTGTTTCTCTCTTTTACCTCTTTGTATTATCATGTCACTCTGATTCAACTAAGGCTGCACAGAGGGAGGAAACCACGGTCTCAATCTCTCCGATTTTTGTAGCAGGCCTAATTTTAGAATCTGTTGTGTCAAGTTTTTCTAAACCTGTCAGTTTAATTTGGCAGATGCGGGTTAATGGAGACCTACTGAAAGCAGGGTGAAAGTCTATCCGAGTAGACGAACATAATTCATGACTTTCACAATGCAGCAGTAAGGTAATAGATAAATGTCTCTTCCTTGAAGTTGTAGCAGGAAGCTATAGACAAAGGTACCTTTTTAAGGAGGGAAAAAAAAAAGCACTAAAAAGGAAAAACGTTAATGGCCATGGAAAGAGGAAAAAAAAAAGCTTCTATGTTAGCTGGCCCCTTATCTTCAAATTCTGAAGTGGCAGCTGCAAAAAGATCAAGAGAGGTAGGGCAGCAGAAGGCAGAGGCTTAGGCACAAAAAGCTTTAAATGGAAGCAGAGCACTTCAGGAACCATGATACAAATCAATGGTGGCGGAAGAAGCCTTTCAAGAAAATAATTTAATATCTGTTAAATAATTTGTAAGAATTATTACAATATTACTTAGCTCACTTCTGCCTCAGACTGCCAGTGAGTCAGGAGTCCGGAAAATGCTGTTCTGACTGGACAGTCGTCCATTTAGGTAACTTAATACATGCATCTAATGCAGAGAGCTAAGGGACATTCAACTTTCTAATTAAATTACATTAATTTTATAGTGATTTTCATTCTGGTAAAAAAAATTGATTAGTGAAACTTCACAGCCACTGACCCCACGACAGCAAACCCTACAAATCTTGTGTCCTATTGGGATACAAATCCCATTTGTTGCTCTACGATCTCAGGGTTTACCTCCCCTCAGGACTTCATGCTGGTCCCCTGAATTACTCCTTATAGACCATCAGAGGGTCCTAGTACTTCACATTGCCTCTCACAAGGAACTAGGGAGAATTTAAAGACTTAGAAGAGACCTGCTTTCCAAGAATTGCCCTCTTTCAGATAGGGCACAAAAACCAGTACAGCCATTACCTGAAAGGATATTTGTGCAGGTGGATAAAAAAATCCCAAACAGACATAGTATTCTAACTTGCTTGTGAAAATAGAAGGAAATGAGCTACGTTTCACTTTTTGATGGTCCACTCTGTAAGCTCACCTGGAAAAGAAAGCATGAAGAACTACAGAGGAGTTTCCTTGTATACACACAGGATTTGTCAGAAGCAGCCACAACACACTCCAGAGCAAGAAATCACAGCTTGCTGTGATGATCTGTATATGAAAACAAGGCAGGGAAGAAGGGAAGGGAGAACCTCCCTCCTTATATGAGTCATACCAAATATCAAGGGATGTAAAGGTCAGGCCCTTTAAGTTTTGTGAGAGTGAAGGAAAAACCCTTTATTCTCACAAGTATAAGCTGCAAGCCAGCAGGGAAGCAAGGCTGACTCGCACAGCACCCGTCTGGAAGCTTGGATCATTAGGCCCTAGGTATGTGCTTATCCATGCTGTCTCTGTGCAGCTTTCCTTAGTCACAAAAGGGCATCTCAGTCATACATGTTGTTCCTCAATGCCCCAAACCGAGGATTTCTAGAGCTCTGTGACAAAAAAACACCCGAATCCCAAAACTGCAGGAGACAGCTGAAATACAGGCTTACCAATCTCAGTGCTTTTGGCAGTCAACTTGCCTCCACCCATATTAAATAACCTGGGAAAAATCCAGGACTGCTGGACAAGCCCTGAGGCACGGTGATTGTATGCAACGTGGTAACAAGTAAAATGTGTGAAAAGTTTAATCAGATCTATGACTGTTGTACTGTTATTCATCTGCTTATCATTAACGAGTTTGTTTACATTTCAGAGAATTCTGAACAACTTTAGATTTTCAGTGCCCTAGGTATGAAGCAACCCTGCCATGCACAGAATCAGCATCTGCTCAGCATGAGATGCTTCTAGCATATCGAGTGACAAAACCAATCAGTGAAAGCAACTTGGCTCACTAATAGAAGTTACATGCTAATGAATAATGTTTAGGCAATATTCTGCTATGTAAGTCACTTTCATCCTGTGTTCAGCTCAAAATTCATTGGAATACCTGTAGTTGACAGTATGAATCATAGAATTTTAAGGAAAAAGGCTGGAGGGTCCTCAGGAGGTCATCTTTCCATCCCCCATGCCTTAAAGCTGAAACCCCAGGGATGCTAAGCATTCAGGAGTGATTATGTCCGATTCTGTGAGAAGTTTGCCTTTCAAACATGCTAAAGGGCAGAGGGCAACAAGAACAACTCTGATCCGTTGTACCATGCTTGAGATATTCACTGTTGTGGGTTAAGGGTCAGGGTCTATCCAGATAATTTTCCATTGTGGCCTAGAAAGGAAAGGCCTCTGAATACCGAGAAATCGCTTTAAAGCCTTGATTTAACAGCACAGGATTTGCTATGCTGGATCATGGCACAAGTTCCAGTGAGAGTTGTTTCCCTCCTAATTCAACAACCCACACCAGAGCCTTCAGAAGGAGAGCCAATGCATCAGTGTGCAAACAGGGGAGACACCCCAACTGCAGTGAACACACCAGAGGGTATCTTCTAGCTCACTTAACTTCTATCCTACGGTTATTGTTGTTCCAGTTTGCAAACCCGTAAATATTGTAAGGTGTCATAAATTTATAAAGATCTTTCAAATACCCACAGTAGTTAACCCTGCCACTTAAGTGAACTCCTCAGACTGGCTGTTCCCCAGGAGAATCATGATTTCCATATTTGTGTTCTGAGTGTACTTGTACCTCCTTGTAATCTATCGTGCTGTCAGGCAAAGGTGAAAAAAAAGAGTTTCAAGTTTTACTATAACTTCCATAAATGCCTGGCAATTATTTGAAAAACTTCACCTCTTTCATCAGTGTGTTTCCTCATGACAGTTAAACCATCTTTTTCTATACAGTTTCCTCTCTTGTCTTACCATCCTTCCAATAGGCTTTTATTGTCTGTCTCAGGTTTTATAAACTCCTCCTATAGCTCTCTTCTGTACTAGGTTTCACTAGCATCTGTGGGCCAGATGCAACAGAGCTCTAAGCAGTTCCATAAG
Source organism: Luscinia megarhynchos (assembly GCA_034336665.1). Lineage (NCBI taxonomy): Eukaryota > Metazoa > Chordata > Aves > Passeriformes > Muscicapidae > Luscinia > Luscinia megarhynchos. Next base: position 62,935,192 of record CM067592.1, read on the forward strand.
CACTGGTGTCAGTTCTGGAGTCAGAGCTGTGCATTTCCTCTAAAAATTTACAGCTTCCAAAGCTGGAGCTAAAGAAATAAAAAAATTAACCAAGGTGTGATTCTAAGCCGTGAAAACTGTCAATAGCTACACTTGCTCTCTAAAAATTAATTGGAACAGCACATGAGCTTCTTTAGTTCCTTGAAATAAGTGTAAATCTTCAGGGTCCTTAAGTAGAGTTGGAATGAGCTCCCAGTCCCACTACCTTACACAACCTCTAGTTCCAGAAGGTGATTAATCCCTCTGAGAATACCTGAAGCAAGATACATCCTCCACAGCTGGGCAAAGGTGGAAAAGTGACCTTTTCTGCACACTGATGTAGTAATTATAATGCTACTTTCCATCTCTTTCAGTGACACAAGTGGTTGTCAGATTGCTAGCAATGATATCTCAGGCATGGCTGCCAGCAAGAGTCCTTCCAATTCAAGGCCCATCATGAGAAATCACAGGTTAGGGTTACCTTAATGAGGTTACATGACTTAGGGGATCAGCAGGAGAGACTGGGGCACATAACAAGCAGTCTTTCAGAACCTTAGTCCTGATATTTTCTTGGGTTAAATCCTATTTTGCAAGCTTGAATTGAAAGCAGGGGAATTAGGCGTCTAGGAGTTTGGTCTAAAATTAAGTGAAACAGGAAATTATGAGGAAAGTTTCAGGAATCCATTATTTATATCCATAAATAGAACCTGAGGTCTTTTTCAAAGTCTCCTAATGTGATCCACACATCCTGATAAAATATGGGCAAAGATGTGTGAATTTGATACTGTGAATCTTTGGATTAAATTCTTTAAACTTACTTGAGGAAAGACATATTTATTGAAGAGATGAAATTGCTCCTTGGTAAATTTATGGCACATTAAGCTGTGTTTGCAATATTTATTAAAAAAAATTACCTGCTAAATTAAACCTAATTATTTTTTTATTTTCTGGGGTATATGCTAACTAAAATAATAGTTCATTTTATTCCCTAATTAATTTTCTTTAGACAAATTCATTGCTCAATACATCATATCTCAATTGTATTTTTTTTTGCTCTATAACACTTTACCACCATTAACAAATTAATTTTTATTGCCCTTTCATAAATGGCAGAGTGCCATGGAACAAAAATCATTCCATTGCTATTTTCTGAACATGCAGAGTCACAGTATCCAATACTGATGGTTTCAGTATGTAAGTCATCTCTATGGCCAGTTAACAGAAAGGCTCTTCTTAATGGAGGACTTGACCCAACTCCAGTAGAAATCAGTGACCCTCTACTTTTCCACTCTATGACTGGAAGAATTTAAAAGTTATTGAGCTGATAAAACCAAACAGCAATGAGGACTGCAAAAAAACCTGTTCTTGCCTAAACCAGATGTGTTGAGTCACCAGAAACTTTGCATCCTGAAATGTTGTTTAATCTTGGAGTGTTTTCCCATGGGGAATTCCTGAGTTTATCTACAGAAGAGAAGCCCAAAAATTGTCCCCTTTCCTGAAGGTATACAGTTAGGAGCAGTTGTGTCACCTCTCCTGAACACGACCAGAGCTTCAGTCTCATTTGAACTCACCAGTTCATCAAACTGTCCTGGAGGCATAGACAATGCAGCAGGATCCACTCCTGACAAGAGTGCCTGGGTTGTTGCAGGGGAGTAGGTCAGTAAAAAATAATGGCTATGGTATTTTAAACAGTTATCATTATAGCAAAGATACTGAATTATTGCTGTCAGATGCCTACAAACTAGACTGTTTTTTCTCAAGTCTGACCAATTTTGGCAGGCAAAAAAAAACCAAACCAAAATCCAACAAAAAACAACAAATAAGCAAACAAGAAACAAACCAAAACTGGAACCTAAATCAAAACCTATTCTGAATGCAGTAAAAGACCTGAAAGAAAATTACACTACAATCAAAATTATTTTCCAGAATTTCAAAATTTGGAATCGGTAAAAATGCATACACTTACCTTCAGAGGAAGTATAGGAAGTGTAAGATAATGTTGTTGGTATGCAATTCATTCAGAGTGAGCTCTCAGGATTTATATGGCAAGTCAATTGACTTTTGGTGAAGAAGTCAAGACATGGGAAATGTTGTGGGGAAAAATATATTTTGCTGGGTAGTGGCTCTTCTAAAACTACAGAACTACATTTAATTCTTTTTAATACTATGTAGGTTCACTGTTTTCTTCCCTCCACACTAATATTCTATAAAACTCATCCCTTCTCCCCCTGCACTTCTCTGTGTTGTCACCCTACTCAAAAAATGAATTTCAGATTTTCTTAGTTTTTGTACTTCATTCTCATTAATTATCTGATCTTGAAAGGCAAAAGGTATGCTTATATTTTAATAACAAGCTTTCAATTTATCAACAGACTCATTTTGTTCTTTCCTCCTCCTCCTCTGTACTAAGGATGTTTTCATGATAACAATTAATAAAAGCAAAAATTTTTATGATACTGACTAGGATGAAGTTCTCAGCTTTTAAAATTCAGACTATACATATACTGATCATATTACCTCTGGGAAAGCTTTTATTAATCTCAACATCAGGGCTGTTTCAACAAATCTACCATGATAATGAAAAGACATCTTATCACATTTTGCTTTCAGTAAATTTACTGTTCTTTGATAAGGTTGCAAACAACTGAGAAGTAATTGATCTGTAATTAGTATGGCAACTGCACAAGATAGACTGCACTGGGATTTCATCATTTTTCTGTCCAGTGCTGTGCATCCTGCTCTGTAATATTAAATTATTTAGCTTCTCTCTTCAAATACAAATGGTTTCATGCATCCTCCATTATTCTAGGAGCTCTCCAAAGATGAGAATAACATTTAAATTTCTGATTATCTGTCACCAGCAGAATTATTGCCAAAGGGATCATTTTTCACACATGCCTTGCCATCTCCTTACTTAGAAAGCCATTGTCTGCCCATGCCTGTGAATGGACGCTATGAAAGCCCATTTGATCTGCACCCAATTATCCCTATTTGTCACTCGACTGCACTAAGCTCCTGATATATATGATTGCCTAGCTGAATCCTTCGAGAGCTGTGGTAACTAAAGAGCTCAAGCTTAGCACACCGTAGCTGGGGCACAGCACCACTAGCATCACCTACATCACAATTTCCAATTACTCAGGATCTGTCTGCCAACCATTCCAAGGATATGCTGCAGGTCATCACATAAGTCCACAGAGAAAACAGCGACCTTCTGACAACAAATTTTTATAGTGAGACTTTTGTGTAGGAGCATATGAAGCAGGATTTTTTCAGTGTTGTGTTTGTTCTTAACTTTGGAGACTGGGGAGAAGGTAATGTGGGTATTCATTGACTTGGGAAAAGAAGTGACCATAGTTTAATTTAAGTAATTGAAGACATAATTTCTTCAATAGATCAGGAAGAGAGAGATGGCATTATCCTTTTGTCACTCGGCTTTCATTTTCTTTTCATTAACAGTTGCACTCATCAGTTCACCAAGAAGTTGAAAGGAGAGCCTGTCCTTTGAACTCAGAAGTGTCAGAACAGTTACTTATTAGTTCATATCCAGACTCTGAATCTTTATTAATTTCTGCAGTATAACTGACACAGGAAAATGAGCAGAACAGAATACCAAGTGAATGTGCTTCAGTGTCACTGTATATGACATGATAAAGTTTTAGATATTAGTTTCTACTCTATTTTTTATGCACACTAAGTCTAACTTTTTCTCCACAGCTGTATAATCAAAATGAGGTTTATGACGAGCTAATGTGACTGATACAGTGTGTTACTCTTCTAAAACATAACAACCAGCACAAATGCCTCAAAAATTCCTTTCAGTATATATTTTCCACCAGATAATTTCTTTTGTTAATTGCCTTAGCTTTGTCATGTTCTTTAAAGTGTCTCACAATGCCATCCATAGCAAAAATGCCTTGTAATTGTTGCTCATTCTTGATCACTGATGTATTGACGCCACCAGTCCTGCACCAGCACAGTGGGTTGGTAGCAACCCATTTTCATGCATGCTTTATTTTTCATGTTTGTGGCATTTAGTGCTTCAGGTATCACTTTTTGCAGCACCCCCTTGTGAGTCACATCTGTCCATACTGCAGCTGGAGAGTGGCTAGCCATTGTGGACAGTGTTTATTCCTGCCTTCCTCTGACACCACACGCTTTGATGAGTTGCAGGTTTCTCCACAGCCTGTTTTCTAGTAAAAATTACACGTGTGATGAGAAATAGACATCTTCCCAAGTGCCTCATGAGATCTCTGTCAAGCAGAGCTTTGCAGATGGTGCTCAGCCTGGTGCCAGGTTTTCCATGAATTGAAGCAGCTAGGCAGGCCTTGAGTACAAAATGTCTGCAAACTGCTCCTATTCTCTGCAGTACTGAAGTATGTTTTCAGCAGTTATCATTGGACCCCTGAACTTGTGACAGGAACTTTGACAAGAATGCATTCCTGAATTAAGGAAAGACTTAAACCCTAAATATATTCATTTACGTATTTTACTTACTCAAATATTTAACATTTTCTCTGCCCATAATACCTACAAATCTCCGTCACTCTGATCCTAATCTTCCTTTTTAATCTCTTAGCTAAGCAGGAATTACAGATGGCAATTTCATGCATTAGTTTGCTCACTTGAACTGCACTATAGAGCAAGAACTCAAGCCGTGGGAGCCAGATGTTTTGTACTTCCCAAAGATTTGCCATGTTATGAGTTACTGTGGTACAGCCCAGAGGACAGAATTCATGACTTTTCACTCACCTGGACTTTCTGTGAAATGGGGTGGTGAAAGAAAGGTTGAACTGAAGGGTGAATTTTTTGAGCATGTCTCCCTACACAGAGCAGTGCTGTCAGCTGCAGAGTTACTGAGATTTAAGAAATTAACTTGAAATATATTAGTGAGGAAGAAAAAAGGAAATTAAAAGAAGCTCTAATGACATATGTGGTAAAGCTCTTTGTAGATCCAAGATGCTTAGAATGTGGAATTAGAAGCAGGAGGAAGAAAAGCACTAATGCCTGGCCAAGTGTAAGCTGTTTTACCCTTTGCTGTCCCTTGTAGGTTTAGCCAAGCTTAGCCACACCTCAGCTCTGGCCACATAACGTGCCCTGCCCTTATTTGACTTCTCCTGGGCTCTGCTGCCCGGACTCATCACGGAAATCAAACAGAAGCTGAATCTCATTATGATAGACTAATGGGGAGCTGGCAAAGAGCCTCTGAGCAGTCAAGGAAATGGCAGGCACAGGGGGCAGGGCAGCCTGGGAGGCACCCTCATGCCCACCAGCTCCCCTTGCCTTGCCAGGGACCTGCCCCTCTGCCTGCTGCCTGGGAGCTCCTAACCCACAGCAGAAACCATCCCTGAATTCGCCACGTGGTCTCCAGAGCCTGCACAGAAACCAGCACAGGCTAAAACTGCCAGGCCTGATCTCAGACTTGTTCCAAGGGTTGGTTGCTGGTATCTCAAAAAAAAAAAAAAAAGAAAAAAAGTCCTTTGTGTATTTTTTTTCAGAACTATGATAAGAAAAAACAGGTGTATAAATACACAAAGATTAGCACTTGGCTCAGGACATTGGTAGTGACAATTGTGTTACTGATTTAAATCTGTTCTGTTCAAATGACCAAATTAACTACCAAGCAACTGACTGATGGGCTTTTACGCAGGTTTCTTGCCCCTGGTCCAGAGCAAAAGGGACAAGTGTTCCCAGATTCCCACTGTTGATGCCATGGGGGGCAGGAAGGAGGCTCCTGGCAGGCTGCAGTTGATTTGCACAGTAGGACAGGCAGGATAGTGAATCTCTGTCAGGCCAAGCAGGAGAGGAGATGCAGGAATCTTAGGGGCTGAGGGAGAAGGGAGCACTGCCAGCTCAAAGCCAGAAAAAGGGATACCTTGGGCTACCCTCCATTACTGAGTAAGAGCAAATTTGATTGAAGACTGAAAGCAAAGTTACACACAAATTGTTTCCATAAAGTGAGCGGAAGTGGGCTGAATCCTGATGAATTCGCACAGCAGTTGCACAGTGGAATGGAAAACCATGAAAGCCCTACACATGTACGCGTGCATACAGCCTGCCAAAACAAAATGTGATCAAAGCAAAAAGAAGCAAACATATGGACAAATTCTTAGCAACAGAAAAGCGTAGCCAAGTTCACTGACCTTTATTTTAATTTTCTTTAGTTCTCAGCTTTATGAGGAGTGCAGGAAATAGAATGTGCTAATCCCAGCTGATACAATCTTCAAGAAAGGTGCAAAATCTCCCCAAACTGGAGAAAATTGAATGCAGCCAGAAGCCTGTTTAATCTGCTCTCCCCTAGCGTCCTTCCAAATAAAGCTCTCCTGATGTTCTCTCAGGGGCCACCAAATAAGTCAACAAGAAACTTGCAGTGTGGCAGAGAGCTTGTTTTTTAAAATATATTACTACATCTCATGGAAAGATCACTTTGAAGAGATGAGAATTTATTTGAAACACTGGGGGATATTTTTTCATATGGCAATGAGGACCTCCAGCTTTTTTTATTTCTATTTTGTTGTTGTTGCTGTAATGGGTGGTTTTTAAATCACTATTATTATTTATTTTATTTTTATTTATTAGCTGTTGTGCCATTTCCAGAGTCTCTTTTCTTATCACATCATTCAGAACAATAGGAGAATATTGCTAGGGAGTGCATTGGCTGGGGATTTAAAACTGACTTCTGAAGGTCTATATTTGGAGTTCATCTAGTAATGTTTTCAGTCTGCTGCTACATAGTAGAATCTGAGAGTAGAATCTGAAATTTTCACATGATTTTTACTCTTTTGCATTTGCAGAGCCATTTTCATCACAAAGTGTTAATTTAAAGCAGTGAGGTTCCTTGTGAAATAGTAAATTTTACACCTATTTTACAAACAAATGGATTATAGTAACAAGACATGAAACCCAAGCCAAGGATATAATGACAATATCTCACATCCAGCTTCAGGCAGTACAATAAGAGCATAAACTCTGGCATTTCATTGTGGAAGGTGTAACTTAGCTCCCTGACATACCCTGGTGGGAGTTTTACTGCTGCCCTTGTGGGGCCAGGATTTCATTCATGGTTCAGGAGAAGCAGGGCTGCCAAACTGGCCATTAACTCAGGCTGACAGCAGAGCAATGTCACACCTGTGCCACCTGCATGGGTGAGTGTTCCTGAGCTTGAAACTGTCTCCCAATGACTTATTTGGCATTTATTTTGCCAAACATTCCTGAAGACAAGCCTATTGAGTTTTTCTGCGGCCAGACATTCCCCAGTAAAGCTCACAAATTGCAGTGAGGAGCCCTCTGCAGAGCTCAGGGATACACACACGTTAGACAGTGTGAATCTTGAGCTCGTGTCTTATACTGCAGTGCAATTTCTTATTGATACTCTCTGATTTAACTATTGTGTGGCTGCCTATAGAAATTTTTATCTAAATAAATAAATAAAAAACCAGAATATTTCAAGGACTTCTGATGTGGCACTTCATTTGACTATACAGTAAGTTTTTCTTTGATTTTTGCCTGGAGGTAATACAGTTTATTCTCTTATAATGTGGGTGATGAACTATCAATCATCATGCCAGTACATACTAAAGAGGTTATGGTTTAAAGTGACCACTGAGCTTTTTATCAGCCACTCCAGTGGAACTATAAAAATGGAAGCACTATTAAAAATCTAGGTATTAGTGACTGGAATAAGAGAGTTTAGTAAAAGGATCAAAGTTTTTCAATTAAATGTTTCCCTCATGTTAGAACATGTTTTTGGTTTTTTTGGTTTTTTTTAATAGAGATGGATTTACTTTGGTTTATAAATTTATAATTGTTTATAAAACTGTTTTTACCAAGGAACTTTGGAAAACTTCTGGAAAAACTTGGAAACGAAAGCATTTCGTTATCTTTTTTAAAATTAAAAATTTGTTTTAATTGTATGTTTATCCCTCTGTTCTGAAAAGAGAAAAGGAAAGGAAAAGGAAAAGGAAAAGGAAAAGGAAAAGGAAAAGGGAAAGGGAAAGGGAAAGGGAAAGAAAAAGGAAAAGGAAAAAAGGAAAAGGAAAAAAGGAAAAGGAAAAAAGGAAAAAAGGAAAAAGGAAAAAAGGAAAAAGAAAAGAAAAAGAAAAAGAAAAAGAAAAAGAAAAAGAAAAAGAAAAAGAAAAAGAAAAAGAAAAAGAAAAAGAAAAAGAAAAAGAAAAAGAAAAAGAAAAAGAAAAAGAAAAAGAAAAAGAAAAAGAAAAAGAAAAAGAAGAAGAAAAAGAAAAAGAAAAAAAAAAAGAAAAAGAAAAAGAAAAAGAAAAAGAAAAAGAAAAAAAAAAAGAAAAAGAAAAAGAAAAAGAAAAAGAAAAAGAAAAAGAAAAAGAAAAAGAAAAAGAAAAAGAAAAAGAAAAAGAAAAAGAAAAAGAAAAAGAAAAAGAAAAAGAAAAAGAGAAGAAGAAAAAGAAAAAGAAGAAGAAAAAGAAAAAGAAAAAGAAAAAGAAGAAGAAAAAGAAAAAGAAGAAGAAAAAGAAAAAGAAAAAGAAGAAGAAAAAGAAAAAGAAAAAGAAAAAGAAAAAGAAAAAGAAAAAGAAAAAGAAAAAGAAAAAAAGAAAGAAAGGTTTTTTTTCTGCTTACCCAGTTTTCAAATATTCTGCACTGTTTTCAGGTTGCAGAGCAAAAATTCTGCATCATCTCCATTCTTTTGTCACTCTGTAACCATTACTAAGCATGAATATGGAAGGATGAAGGAAAAATGGAAATATTAAAAATTAGCCTGTTAAGACATAGGCAAAAAAATTAAAAAGCAGAAAAAAGAGGAAAAAAACCCCAAAAAGCAACAAAAACCCAACATCTGAAGATATTATATTTAAAAAAAAACAAAAATCAAATTTCATAGAAAAAGTTTGAATTTAAGCATTAACTATATATATAATATATAAGATATATTCTATAGATTCTCTATATACTCTAAGATATATATCTATATAAAATATATATACTCTATATATTCTTTTCCCTTTGTAAACTGCAATTGGCAAGGTGAAAAGCCAACTTAAATAAAGCAGCATGCTGAGAGAATATGGCACTATAATGCTGCATACTGTATCCCTGCCAGATATTCTGGAGCTGCTTTTTTGCTATTTCTGTCACAGTCCTCCCTCTACCCTCCCTTTTGCTCAGTATGTTGGTGGAAGATTTTGTGAAGTAGTATTTAGGGACAGCCAAATAATTTGTCATTGCTTCTGACCCACATTATACAAATGAAAAATTTAAAACAAAACAAAATTATTTTGGAAGTTAGCAAAATAAATTTAAGCAATAAGCAGTTTCTCAGAGAAGCAAATGGCAAAGAATATTCATTCAGAGAAAGGAGCACGCATATTTTAAGGTTCTGCTTTAGTAGATAAGTCCATTAGCAAATTCAGAAATGCTCATAAACCTTACAATATTTTCCTGTAAAAAATGGAAGAAATAAAAACTGAATATATTGGTAGAAAAGAGCTTTTATAGAAGCTGTTCTTTCTTTTGTATTTTCAGGTACATCAGGCTGAATTTGTGTGGCTTTCATTTTACATATATTTCAATTCATCCACAAGTCTAGACATCCAGTGGCCACATTTGCATGAGCAAACGAGCAAATGAGCAATGATACAGTTGATGTTGTATGATCTAGGCTCAGAAGTGTGTTTAAAAGTCTACTGTTTCTAAAAAGCATGTCTTTTTGAAAATGTGACAATTAACCTTCTGTGTTCTCACTTTCACAGGAAAAACACCCTTGTTTTAGTCATTTTGATAAATGCAGGAAACCTTACCATTAAAGAAATCACAGTCATCTCTCTTGGGTTCAAAGAGAGAGGATGCAAAAAAATGATCATGTAACTTGCATTGTCAGGACTGACACACACTGCACTTCCTACAGTTGTTGAAGCTTTAGAAGCAAAGAAGCAAAAGCAAATTAGATTTCTAGAGATGGCTCCCAGAGCTAGTAAAGCTGTGCTCTTAATCTGTATTTGTCTACCTGGACATACCCTAAACAGATTGTTTTCCTTTTAATTCCTTTCCCTTTGGGTGATACAGGATGCATTTCATCAGCTTCAGCCTGAAGACACAGGGAAGAGAAGCTGAGATTCCTCCTGGTTTAGCAGTCTCTCGTTCCAGAGTCTAGCACAGTCCCACTCTGGTGTAGTGCTATCTACGTGTCCCTCCACTTTCACCTCCCTGCTGCTTTGGATACAGAGGGCACTATCCCTCTGCTGCACTATCAGTTACCAAGATGCAGGAGAGATCACCCCCAAAGGCCTGTGTGCTGCTCACAAACCTTTCAGCCTCGAGCAAGGCACCATCCCTGCTCCTCCTGCTGCAGAGCACCTGGCTCTGAAAGGCAGGAGCATCCTGTCCCCTCACAGCCCACACTGCAGTGCTGCTTCATCTGAGAGGCTCTTCTCCCTGCTATTTCCTGTGTGCATCCATGTGTGAAAACAGTGATACCTGAGTTGATTTTCTAGCATTTATACTATCAAATTTACTGTTTTATGATAGTTCATTAATGAGTTTTACAGCTAACATGTTTGTTCAACCTCTCCTTGCATGCTGTTAAAACTGTGCTGTTTTAATAGCTGGGAGCCCACAAGATCACATCTCTGCTCAAGGATATTTATGTGTGGTAAGAGTATTCAATTTGCCAACAAATGAGGTTACAGTGCCTTGTAAGTCATTCATTTTGATGTTTATTTCCTCTGGAATTGCTCTCAGGGGTAGATCTTCCTTCCTGTCAAATGGCTCCACATTCACTTCTTACCAGCTGTTCTTCTGTGTCCCTGAATGTTTCCTGAACTGAGAGAAATACACATTCCCTGATTTGCTTGATTGCAACCTGTGACAAAGAAAGCAGAGCCCAGTCTATGTCTTTAATCAGAGGCTATAGGAGGAAAGGGAAGGAATTTTGGGAGAAAAAGATTAACAGAGGGGTTTTTATCCATTTTTTTCCCCACAGCTTCACCTTCTCCTATTTTTTTTCTGTGGGTGCAGATTAGGTAGAAGGTCCTAGAGTAATTTTGACCTGGTTCAAAGGGCATCATTGTGAAGCACTGTGCTGTGCTGGCAGCAGACATTCTCTTTCTTCCACCTCATCTGCTCTAAGCAGGCCATTGCTGTTTACAAGAAGACTTAAATAAATGCCCACATAAAGACTGTAGCCCCCACTGACAAGACAAATAAAATCTCTCCAAGCTTAGCACTGAGGAAAACTCAATCTACTGAGCAAGGTTTGTGTGTCACACACTGGCTGCCTAATGTAGCTCTGATTAACACACTCATACGTTGCAATCAAGTGCTGAGTACAGGCTAATTCTTTGTAAAATAAAAAAGAAAAAGAAAGCAAATGAGGACAACAGACCTCTTGCAATGCAAGTGTTGTTGTATAAGCTCTGAGTCCCAGTTTCAGTGACTTTGTGCTGCTCCCTTTTTATTATATTTTTTTTCTTTCTGTGGGGCTTTTTTTGCCACTAATGAAAAGAGAAGTTGCAAAGCGTGCATGTCTTGATATCTTAATAGGTTTTCTACTCTACTGGGATACCTTAGCATCTTGAAAGTTTTAAGTTGATATACAGTGTAACAGTAAAAAATTAATTATTATTAAGGGTTAACGAAGGACCTGAGTGGTGGAAACCAATCCAGTTGTGTATAATTAGAGAGTAGCTACCTTGTAATATTGAAGCTGTAAATAGCCCCAGCGGGGGCCCTGACACAAGGCTGAGGTGTTTACAAGGCACAAGAGATGCTGCCTCGAAGTATATAATTCCTGTTGCCATAACTATTGCTGATATAATGGATGTGTTCATTAAAACCAAAGGATTATTTGTTTATCCATCTTTGTCTGTTGCAGGCCCTCCCTCAGAGAAGGGAGGGGCATCTTTCTTTCAATACAAATTTATAGTACACACCTTTATTTTGCCCAGTCAGAGGAATATTAAAATATTGTTTTATTGATTGCTAACCTGAGGTCTGTTCCCCACTGAGAAAACTAACTTCTCCAAACTGCCTGCAAACAGCCCTGCAGAGCCCAGAAGGGAAGGAAATGTGCACACATCCATTTTTAGGCTCCCGTTGGGCCTTGGGAGTGGCACTTATTAAGTCTTTGCCTGCAAGGCAAGTGCTGCTTTCACTGGCAGGGCCATTTCCCAGCCTGCTGCTTGTGTGCTCAGCTGGGCTGCTGGAAAACTCATCCTGGGCCAGTCTTGCGTGAGAAAGAAGGTGCAAAAGTTACCTGAGGAGGAAGGAGATGAGCTGACCTCAATACCCACTACCCATCCCCCTGCTCCAGTTGCAGGGAAGGGGTGAAGGAATCTGGAAACAGGGAGACATGTTGAGCCTGAGTGAATGAGTGAGGTGAGAAAGGTGCTTTAGTTTTTGTCTTTACTGCTCACTTTCCAATGTTACTTGAATTGGTAAGAAATTAAACTCATTTACTCCAAGTGGTGCCTGGTTTTTTTCTTACAGTGACTGGTGGCTGATCTCCCTGTCTTTATCTCCATCTGTAACACTTCTTTCTTACTAGATACCCACATCCTCTTGGGGAAAAGTGGGCACTTGGTAGCCAGGTGAGGTCGGTGCATCAGAGCTCCATGGGCACCCGACCCCAGCGTGTGGCTCCAGAGCTCCTGCCCTGTCACACACAGAGTTCTCTCTCCATGCACTACTGATATTCCAGTAATGACCATGTGCAGCAAAAGGAGGAAAGACACCAGGAATACAACAGTAGCAGTACCAGGCAACTGATAATAACCAAGCAGATACAGCATCTGTCCATGGGCCCTTCATGACTCGCTTCCAAATGGTGAGGGCACAAGTGGCTGGGGAAGGCTGCCAACAAGATAACATCTTCACAGGCCATGCTAAAGGCTTCATCACAGCTCTGTGCCCATAGAAATGAGCAAGGGACTGATTTTCACGGACTGGTATTTCTGGATGGGCTTTAACCTAGTTTTTTTCTTCATTAGTACTACCTGAGGTGTGAGATCATGACTCAGGTTTAATACACCGTGTGCATTTATCTCCAGAATATGCTGCTCCAGGTGTCCTCAGGCTGGTGTCATTGCTAGCATGCCAGTATGAATCACTCGCTAATTTTAGAGCAAATGTGTGGAAGCAGCCTGGGCTCCAGGAGGTGCAGACCCAGCGTCGGGCTGCTGGGAGCCAGCTGCGGGCACGGGCGCTGCAGCAGCCGCTCCAACAGGAGCCCTCCTGCTTGGGAGAGCAGCTGCCCACAGGCGTCCCTGAAACCTATCACCTAAACTGCGTGCTGTCAGCTCCCATGCACAGCTGCATCCGGGGAAGGATTAATTTATTAAGAGGCAGCAGCTTTACCCATAACTTATAAAAGCAATGTTTTTCTCCCAGCATCATAATCTGTAGTCTAAGTATTTCTTTCACCGCTGCTGTTGTCCTCACTTATTGTAGCTCAATATTTCAGACATCAGTCATTTACCCTGTCTTCAGTGTATAACTTTATCCCCTTATACCTTTACACACACTCATTTTAATAAAATTTTATCATATGCTGAATTTTTGTCACATCAATGCCAAAGCTCAGAATAATAAAAAGTGTACACCATTATTTTTAAATTTTTGTTTTCCCTGCCTACCCTTTGAGCAGTGAAATTTCTGTGCCTTGGATTCCTGATCACTGCGAGGGCATACAAGGATGGAGCAAATGCAGAGGGTTGGCACGGACAGGTTGGTCACCAGCTTGCAGGATAAACAGCAGGTGTGGCAGCAGGCTGCCAAAGCCTGGCAAGGTAAGAGGAAAGCCTCAGTGCAACGTGGACTAGCTTGGAATCTCTAGAGGTCAGTCTCAGCATCCTAAACTCTTTTTGTTCTCGTAGGATTGGGGTCAGGTGGGATGTTTTTGGCTATTTTCAGGAGGATTGTTTTGGTTTTTTTCTCCGCCTGTCAGTTTCTGCACTTGTGGGCTCAGAACCTTTGTTGTCTCTGCTCTCCTTTGTCTCCAGTGCCTGGTTAGAGAGGACGCCTGGAAGCCAAGGTCTGCAAACTTGATGACTGCTAAATGTTTTGCCAAATGTTTCCTCTATCCACATGCTCCAAAATCACAATTGGTAGAAATCTCTTCAGAGTTTTCTGAGGCTCATGAGGGGAAGCAACTCTGTAGAGGTTTCAGCACTAAGATGATCAGAAAATGTTTCAAAGCAAGCCAATACTTTGTTCTTAAACACTATGGAAATGCTATTGCAAATCAGCTCCTGGCCAAGTGGTAAGCACGTGTGCTTAATTTGAAGTATTGATTTCATGATTAAGCAGTATCCACAGTATTGATAGATGTCCCTGAATCAGAGCCTTAAAGTATGCAGTGGCTCTTCTAATTAGCTACTTTGGTCATTTCACCATGACCTCTTAATTTTATATTATCGGACTTCTACTAGTTTATGAAAGAATACAAAAGCATTCAATAAGAAAGCAGGAAACAGTGAATCAATTCACTCCATCCTTATCAGGGGTTTGATCCTGGGATATGCTGAGCATTGACAGTGCTTAGAGAAGTCAACACAGGCCATTCTACAACTTCAGGTAACTTGTCATTAAAGCAAAAGGTAAGCTTTTCTGGTTATCCACGTTTTCACATGCCAACAAAAATCTAAAAGCAAAATATATAGCAGTACTGTCATTTAAAGGGGTCTTAAGAGACCAGAACATTTAGTATTCAGCAATGAATGCAGAGGACAGACATTAAGTACTAGTCTCTTGCGATATTATTTAAAAGATGACAGCATTAAGACACAAATTTTGAAGAAATGCATGCCTGAGTACATTTGTATTAGGAAGTATGGAGTTGTAGCAGGCACAGCTCCTGTTAATTTTCAAAGAGGCTGTAGTTCTGCCATTGGTCAGAAAATTGTCTGTTTGAGCACCCCATTCCATCCCAAAAACCAGATGAAAAAAGCTCATTATATCTTGTTTACATTCATAAAAATACAGTAACCAGAAAACAATAATCATAAAGCAGCTTATAAATAATCCTGCAATTCCACCACATAAAATGATACAAATACAATTTAAAGGTTACCTTTATGGTATTGATACAGTATAGCTACCTATAAATAAATAAAATGTGTGAAATAAGGAAGTATAGTGACCTTCATGCAACAGTGTAGGAAAGCAATTAGCTCAAGGTCACTTGCAGATCAGAATGGCTTAGGAGGATAGTTTAGTCCTGAGCTGCTGACCAGGACAATGAGATTTATATATCCTTGTTTGTAGATACTATGATATTTGTTTAACACGCCTGTCTGGATAATATTTGCACTGAACAAGCAGGGAAAAAGAATGAAAGAGCCAAATGTCAGCTATTTTATGTTTGTGTGTACAACAAAAGGGAGAGTTTAAAATGTCAGCAACTTGTTTTTGTGTTTCACTCATTTAAAACATCTTGCAGCAAAAAAAAATTAGATGTGACAAGAAATTAATCCATATTGCGATCTAATTATCGTTGGAATTATGGGAAAAACGTAAGATGTCTAAAATATTTAGTTGTGAGAAGTGTCTATTAAGCTAACTTTGCAGTGAACTTAAAAGATTTTTAAACAATTGTGCTGGGTTTGAGATGCCTAAATAGCCAGAAGACTGTGATTTTCTCTTTCAGGGATATACATGGAGTACACAAAACAAAATTCTCTACTTCTTACAGTCCTGACCAGGGCCTGGTCAGAGAATGTTCTTGCTGCCATTGTCCAGGGAAAGGGGCTTTTTCCCAGGTAGGCTGGAGAGGGCAGGTGAGCTAGGGAACCCAAAAAGGGCTGGCAGTGCTGGGGCTGCTGTGCTGAGCACGTCTCTGCCAGCCTGGATGCAGTGGAGGTGGTGGTGCCCCATCCACATGGAGAAGTCTCAGTTTTCAGGAAGTGTTTACACGGAAACTGATAACAGCTGAAAAAACTTGGCTTTATATTTTAAATTTCATTTAACTATCTCACATTGCCTCATTAAACCAGCTCTGTGACAGATGACCATTTCTGGCAGTGTTGTTTGGGGCATCTACAAGAGGATCAAAAGCCTGCAAATATTTGTTTAAACGCCCTTCTACTAACACAATCTGCTGTTGTGTGTTTTTATATAAAGCTGCAGCAAGGCAAAAAGGAATTGCTTGCCCAGCAGACTCTCCAGAGAGTTTGCCAAAAATTACAGACTGAGCCAATCTGTGGAAACCAAACTGAACTGTCATGAGCACAACTATTGGTACAACAAAGTCATCCCTTATTCACTATGGCTGAGTAATTTAGATGTAATATGGAAATTAAAAATTTGCTCAGCTCCTATTTGGGAAGTTACCTATCAGCTGCAATGATACAAAATCAAATATTAAATGGAAGTACAGAAATAACAATTAATAAAAATTGATAAATTGATACATTCTTTCTGTACTGTGTGATATGCAGTGCAGGGTTTAAGCTTAACTCATTGAACACACTTCTCTCTG
Source organism: Luscinia megarhynchos (assembly GCA_034336665.1). Lineage (NCBI taxonomy): Eukaryota > Metazoa > Chordata > Aves > Passeriformes > Muscicapidae > Luscinia > Luscinia megarhynchos. The sequence continues at coordinate 62,951,651 of CM067592.1, forward strand.
GCAAGTCAATGCCTGGAGGGCATCTGGGGCTGTGAAGGTTGCTGTCTCTCCTAGTAAAAGCACCCTTGGATTACTACTATTCACAAAAAGTTCAACAAGGAAGGAGTGAAGGCAGAAGGAAGGGCAGAAACACTCAATACCCTGCTCTTTCCCAGCCCCTCACTTCCTCAAGGTGACCCCAGCTCCTGAGCCCCTGGCCTGGCCTCCCTGCCCCCAGTCCCCATGGACTGACTGAGGGCACCTCCCCTTGCAGGGTGGTCAGGTCTGCCCCACCCTGTCCTCAGTCTGGGGTCAGGAATCTGCTGGTGTGGCTGCAGCTCTGGGGCTCCCGGGGGCTTTCCTGGGTTACTCCCCTTTCCTGCCCCGTGCAGCTGCAGGCACATCTGCCCAACAGGCAGGGACTGGCACCCAGTGCCTCCTCCTGGGCTGGAAGTGCCCCATGGAACACCAGTTCAGCAGTGCCAATTCCCTTCCTGTCCAATCACACTAGCAGCAAAAATCATCATACAAGGTCTGTCTTGTTGTTTTGGTTTCTTTTTTTTTTTCTCTTCATATTTTCTACAGAGATTTCAAAATTGTGGCAAATATTTTACAGCAGTGATGAATCGCTCATTACCAAATGATTTGGTAATTTCCACATTGTCTTTAGTCACTTAATTAGGTCCAGTATATCACATTTTGAAGAAAAATTAATGGAAGTTACAAGTCTCCAAAAGAAGGGGTGATGAATCTTTCCTTGTTTTTGGCAAGACAATGTAGGGAAATTCAGAAACTCATTGCTTTGTGCCTATCTTAGATGCTGATGCTTGTGAGAAATTCTTGCAAAGAGTATGAGAGTAATTATGGTTTTAATGATTGACTATAGCCAGTTTTCACAAATGGAAAAGGCTACCAGAGGTGGAGGCAAGAGAAAATATGGGGTTTGGGCTGTTGTGTGATTTCACCCTCATACCACTGATCTAAATGGCAGTCTTCTTTCATCAAGAGGTCATTAGGTCAACCAAGTGGTTAAGTTCCTAGTAGCTTAATTTGTGTCAAGAGAACTGCATGTTTGTACAATCCATCTGAGAATACCATCAGGTCCCACATGCTTTCAGAAAAATTTTGCACTTATTTAACTTGGTGTGGAGCAAGAGTAGATTCTCGTCATTAGAGCAATTAATTCAAATATATATCATTATAATCTTCAGCAGCATTCACCTATTCAGAAGCATGCTCTCTATTTTGTGCACATAACTTCCCTTGACATTAACAGGAGGGGATAATAGACATGGAAATGTAAAGAGAGGTTAATACTCTTCCCTGTGACCTTCCCAGAGACATCATATTTTCTCAAGCTGACCTCTCATTATGCTGAAAACTGCAAAGAAAAAACCCCACGGTTTCTGTTGCTTTTTTTGTTCGCTTCAGAGACTGCAGACATCTGCCCTAAGTACATTCTGTTAATAATTATTTTGAATGTATTCTAAAAATCCACATCATTCCCAAAGAGGGGAAAAACACAAAAGAAACCCCAGTTGGTGAGGGAGGACAATGTGCAACATTATAAGCAGTGCTGGAGCTGCCTGCCGTGATTGCCACTCAGAGACAAAAATCATTCCTCACACTTTGAGACAAAAGTAAATGGCAGTTAGCAATGTTAAGAACCCCTGTGGAAATAAGATGAAATGAGACGAGGCTTCCAGACCTGTGAGAAAAATCAATCTGATGGAAAATTGACAAACTTGTTTAACGTGTCGGCACAAGATCCGAGAGCTGACCCGTAGAGACCTCCACTTAGGCACACCGTGAAGTTACTGTCAGTCCTCTTAATCTGTTCAATTACACAACAGGATCTCAAAGGGGACTTTTTACCAAACATCACTTTAAATTAACTTTTCTCCTTCGTGTTTTAAACTTGCAGTCTTTCCCTCCTCTTCGCAGCAACACGGGTAAATTATTAAAAGCCCATTTGCTTGTCAGTGTGAATGCTACAGAAAGATCAGTTTAAAATTTTGATTGGAAATAGAGAAGGTTTGTGAGGTTAAAAAAGTGAAAAACGTTCATCTTGCTACATGTCACAAAATGAATCTCCATGATAATTTCTCTGAGGCAAAGGTCTATTGTTTTTCTAGTTTAGGGGATGAAAAAATGGTAGCAAAAAGTAGCACACCATAATTTTTATTCTATTAGGAACATGAAACTGTGCCACTTTTCACAGCCACGGGCCACAGAGTGAAGTAAAGTATTCAAAATGGAAGATATATTGCTGTACTGAACTGACCCTCAATGTCTTTTTTTTTCCTTGGGGAAGTTGAGTGGGAATAGGATAGGAAGGGAAGATGCTAAATATGCAAGGGATGAAAGAAATTTAACTTTGAAGATAGGTAGAGCAGAATTTAAGAGGGAGAGGTGGAACTGCAGATGGCCAAAGAAGAGAATTTGGGATTTTCTGTCTTCATTATTTTATTAAATGCACCATTGAAATAAAAAATTAATTTTCCCCCAAATCTGTTATATTTGAAGTGAAGGACTCTAAAATTGAGCAAAAAGAGCAGCAGGAACGTGGCCTATCAATTAAACTCAAGTGCCAAGACTCATTGAGAGCACAAATACATACAGCACAAATGCCCAGAAATATTATTTAATAGGTTAGTTTCCCCCAAAGGCATTCTGTTAACCAGCAAGCTCACAGAGAATGTGACAGTAGCCACAGTTGTCTGTCTGCTCTTGGAGTAGGCATGGATCATGTGATGTATCTTGCTGCTGAGGTGCCTTGTTCTTGTTGATTTCAGTGGAATGGGGCTCTGTACCAGGTTCTTTGCTGGTTTTCCATTTTATAGTTTGATTTTTCTATTGAACAGATTGAAGGTGAGAGATCAACATTCATTTTATATAGTAAAGAATGAAGAATGACACACCAACATGAATGATAGTGAATTTTTTTTAGGGGGGGGTGGTGGGAAGTACACATGGAGAAGAAATGGCATCTAGGAAGAGAGCAGAAGCAAGCATTGGGTTTATTTCATTCAGAAGGGATTAAGTGATTTTCTACCATTCTTGTTAGAACATGCTGGGGGAAGAAGGCTTATTCTATAACCACTTAAAATACAAAAGACATCAAATTCTGAAGGTCTCTTGTTAGTTTTGCTGGAAAATATTGTTGCAGTGTTGACAGCTCTTGATAAAACAAAATACAACCAACTGCTTGAATAGATAGCACTTTAAAAGGTTCTGTCTTGATTAATGCTCTATTCTTGGTTTGAAGATTTAAGGCAAAGGTTAACTGTAATTTACATTAAACACCTACTTTATAATCATGTCTGCGCTGTTTTCAGAGATAGCTCTGTTTTAGCAGTGAAATAAGTTCTAAATGTTTTCTGTTGTATAAGCCACTGTTAATGCTTATTGGAAACTTGTTAAAAAGTAGTATTAACTCTTTTCTCACTTTCTGACTGACCTGAGAAAGACCTTGTTGCTCTTTTCACCACCCAGAACTTTATACAAGCTATGTTTTTCACAGGCTTAAAAAAGTTCAGCCTCCTCAGAGTCTGCAGAAATTGATGTAACACAGGTTAGACTCAACATTAGACAGTGTGTGTATGTGGATTTTTAGATAGGTCCTCAACTCAGAGTATCTAACTTAAAAGGGAAAATTCTGACCTAGGGAGACAGAGGTCAGTTTTAACTGACTGACTCTGTAACCGAGGCCAAGGGGCCCAAATCCACATCTCCATTTCGAAGGGCTGTCAGATATTTAGCCCTCAGCAACTCCCCCAAGCCTGATCCCTCGATACAGGAGCAGAGCTGGCACGTTATGGCTGATGATTCCAGCTGCTGGCTCCTGTCTGGTGCTTACTGGGAGACTACAATAGGTAACACGATTTTCAGAGATGCCTTCTGTGTCTATAGGTACTCTCAAGAGAATAAATGAAAGTCTGCTTGAGATTAGAAGGGCTCTACTGTTTTATGGAAGCTTTGGGTAGATCTTAATGCTTTGTGACTTCAGCTACAAAGGAGATTCAGTATTACTGAGTATTAGTATTGATGCTAGTGCAAATGTTAATATTGAGTACTTAGTACTTAACACTAAAGTATCTTCTAAGCAAAGGGTCAAGAAAAAGGTGCAACTAATATGATAAATCTCATTAACACATATGTGAGAACATAGATCACTATAATGACAATGAAGTGGCCTCCATACCATGCTTTAGCTAACTGATACAAAAATGCTAGTGCAATATCAATGGTTTTAGAAGCCAGTTTAACTGAATCTTGAAGACTGTGGTTAAAAAATACACTTCAGGGGTGACTCTAGGGAAGTCAACACACTAAAAAACAGTCTTTGAAATGTAGCTGCCAGCAAGTTAGGCTGGTAGTTTTGCAGACATCCTGAAAAGAAGCACAGTCTACCTGGTTTCTTGTATCACTGGTTTCTTATTTATTTCTTATTTATTTCACTTGTGTTTTCGGTCAGGGGAAAACACTTTTCCCTTTATCAGACAGCATCAAACATGGGGAGAGAAGGGCAGATGTACATGCAGCAAGGAAGTCCTTATTTTTGCTTTTATTGATGCAGGCTTGACTTACAAGAGAGAAGTTTCTGCAGCCTTTACCACAACAGTGTGTGGTGGTGACCACACTGTTAGATTTCCAATATGCCCCAATGACTTACCTAAATGCAGAGGTTTTTGAAATTCTTACTCTTTCTCTTATACCTGTGGTTCTATCCTGATGAGGCAAAGAGTTATGCTTTAGTCACTATCTGTATCAAGGGTGGGGATTGTTTGTTTGTTTATTTGTTTGTTTTGTGGTTTATTTGTTTGCTTCCCATTCATCTATTTTTCTTATTCCCACAGGTTCACACTATGGCAATACAATTTCATCCTCTCCTAGGCATAATGGGCAATTTCCCAGACTACAAACAGAGATGTGCTGATCTTACAGAAAATTTATCTTTCTCTATTGTTGCCATTGCCACTTCCCAAATCTATTCTGTCATGTTGGCAAAGATCCTGCACAGATCCTAACCAAGGCATCTTTGTTTCTGCCGAGTACCAGATCTTATCCTTATGCTATGATTCATTGGACTGTAGAACATTACATATAAAGGTGAGAAAAATAAGTTTCTGAGTGCTGGTAATAATTCCAGTATTTAACAGCTGTCTGTATTTGCTCAGCTCTACCTCTGCTAAAGAGATTTCCACCCATGGAAGATTTATCAAAATAGTTATTTTTCAGAGGCATTTTTTTCAGAGGCAAATTTCTAGAGTTTAATTTACTGCACATCCTTGCTGTGGAATAGTTCTCAGTCCTTTGCAGATGCAAAGTCACAGAGAACTGCCTGGATATATATGATTTTACATGCCTTGCAGATAGCTCAGAGATGCAATTGGAAAATCTAGCTCTCACAGACAGCTGGGAATTTGTGGCAGTCCCTGAAGGATTTTGCATCCATAAACCAATGACTGGATTACACTGATCCATAAATGCGTTTTTCTCCTATCTCTGGCTAATGCAATACAAGTAGTCTTCCTGCTGTTAACTGTTTCCTGAAGCCACACACAAGAGAACATAAAGGATATGGCATATATTCAAACAGAAAGGTCAATGGGTCATTTTCTCTTTGTGCTAGCAAAAGAACTTCAATATCTGTAGTGCTGCAGAAAGAACTGAATGCAGAAATATTCCTTAAATTAAGTTCTGTGTTCAGGAAATTTTGCTAAAAAGACCCTGGAGGGGATCAGTGACCAAGTCTTGTCTAGAGCAGGAAAGCTCAACTCATGAACATGGTAATAAAGCTGCAGGTTTGTTTGCCAGCAGTTTCCTGCTCTGTAAGAATCCAGGAACCCTCAGGGTGGTGTACCCTCTGTCAGCCTGGCTCAGAACTTTGGTGCCTTGTCCCATCCTTGACTGCCTGGCAGCCAGGGAGAGAGGCAGGCAACCTGTGTGTTGAGGTGCAGCTGGCCCTTGGCTTCTGGCTGGATGAGGGGCTTTCCCTGGCTCTGCTCCACTGGAAGGCTGGGAAGGGCTGGGAAGGGCTGGGAAGGGCTGGGAAGGGTTGGGAAGGGCTGGGAAGGGTTGGGAAGGGTTGGGAAGGGTTGGGAAGGGCTGGGAAGGGCTGGGAAGGGCTGGGAAGGGTTGGGAAGGGCTGGGAAGGGCTGGGAAGGGCAGGAATGGGCTGGGAAGGGCTGCTGCCCTGCACAGGGTGAGTGGGACCTGCTGCAGCAGCAAGGAGCTCTGGGGCACAGCACTGGGCAGGAGCAGGGCTGGGAGCTGGGACCCAAGACTCTGAGAAGCAGCTTCTGATAGACAAGCACGCCCTGCAAACAGCAGATGAGCCGCGGGGCTCTGTCTGTGTGAGCAGACTGAACTTGCCCAGGGCAGCTCTCTGCTGCGGGGGCCGGCAGATACAGGACAACTCCTGCCTTTGCCATTCAACCCTCCTGCCCTCAGGAAGCCACAGCTGCCTCCAGAGAACCTAAGGGGATGGACATTGGGCATCATTAGCACTGAACTTTTTTAGAGCCACGAAGCCAGAGGCCAGGAGCATTCCAGTGATAGCCAGAATGACCTGAGAGTCCAGCAGCGCTCCTGGCACAGCTCTTGCTACCAGAAGTGCACCCACAGAAACTAATGCCATGTCCTGGAAAGCACAGTACCTAGTCAAGGCAACTTCTAGTGAACGAACCCTTCCAGTGTTGCTGTTGAGAAGATCATGAAGGCATTCGGACTTTGGACTTCTTTTCAAACTTCTGCAGGGTCATTAAAAAGTAATTTCGCTTTAGCTACAACCTTTTTGGTTGGTATTAAAGATTTCCAGGTTTATTTGCTCCCTAATCAGGAAGCAAATCTTTGCTTTGTTTCTCTTCAGGAAAATTATTATTTTTCTACTTTTAAGCTTTCTTATCGACCTCAATATTTGAACAATTGAAAGATATTTGAAAGACTCAAGCAAAGGTGATTAACATTCACCACATTTGTTTCTCATTTGTCTCCAAGGAAAGAAGGATATGAAACATTTTGCTTTGTGTATAAATATTACTGCCTATTTTAGAGAAAAATATCCATCCCTTACAGCAGAGTTTAGTTTATATTGCTTCAGAGACCATGACTCACATAACGTGGTCCGGAGAGATGACCAGAGATAAAACAACAGCACAAAGACAACCTTTTAGTCCTCCAAAAGTAAGAACAGAGATGTTGATCTTGGTTCAAGGAGAAGCCAAAGCAATGCACCTGGGACAAGTTAACTGTGTGCACTGGGAGTTAGCGCTGCTGAGAATGTTCTTGCAGCTTTCTCTGAAAGTTTTTATTTTGAAAACACCAAAGGTTGTAGCAGTTTGCAATAGGATACATGGCAAAAGCATGAGATTATGAAATTTTCAGTCCAGAACTCCTTATAACTTCACAGCAGCTGGAAATGCCCAATAATCCTCATTGCAAAATTTTTCATATTAAGACTTCTAATGTTCATTTAAACACAAACACTTTTCATCAGCTATATATTGAAAGATCTGCCCAAATATTGAAGAAGAAACAGTTTATCTTGCTGTTTTTGTTGATTTTGCCCCCAAATAAATCTGAAACATAACACATTAGTAAAACTTTATAAAACTGACACACTTGTATTTACCTTATAGAATCCTGACAGCCTTTATAGAAACCCAACCCTAAATTAAACATAAATTAAAGAATTTTTGCCTCAGTTTTTTTTAATAGACAGATATAGCTGTTACACAGACCTTTATTTCTATGCTACCTTTTTTAGGTTGTGCAAGTATCTCCACTTGAGCAACCACAGTTGCAATGCTGTGTGTGATTCAACCATTTTATTTGTGTTAATCTGAGCCTAATGCAGACAAAGATCCAGAGGAATATCATAAGTTTTTTACAGTTCTTCAGCAACTCACGAAATCTACGATGATTGCATGTGTGGAAAATACATGCAAGGCGCCTAGCACAGGAAGGCTTTTTATAAAACAAGACTTGGTAATATATAAGAATCCATCAAATATGAGCCACAAAATTTGACCGTGTACCTACCCTGTTTAGATGGCAAAGCACAGCTAATATCACCAAGAATTATTCGGTTTTCCTGTGGTGCCAGTCTGTGGTAGATTCCACATGCTCAAGCTTGGAGCTTCTCCCATGGTGTCTGTGGTTTGAAAAAACAGCTTCACAACTCTGCTTCTAAGTGTACCAGAACTACAAATAAAAGGGGGAAAGCTGTAAGGAAAAAAATTACACGAGGCAAGTTAACATTGCTTTAAATATTTTATTGTAATATTTTATTGTAATGGACTCTTTAAATGGATCTGCTTTAAAGTGACTCTCTTAATATGGGGTTTCATAAATAATATAAATCCTCACCTGCTTTAAAATACAAATCTGAACATTTACAAGGTCAGGCATCATCATATTCTTTCTATGCATGCTCTTACCATTGTTCTTTTGCAATGCATTATTTTGTTAGGAACCATTTCTTTACCAGGAGGGTGTCAAACAGTGGAACAGGCTTCCTGGGCAGATGATCAATGCCCCAAGCCTGTCAGTGTTCAAGAAACATTTGTATGCTGCCCTTTCTTGCTCACTGCTGTCAGATAGTTGGACTAGTTGGTCACTACAGGTGCCTTCCAACAGAAATACTGTATCCTATCCTATCCTATCCTATCCTATCCTATCCTATCCTATCCTATCCTATCCTATCCTATCCTATCCTATCCTATCCTATCCTATCCTATCCTATCCTATCCTATCCTATCCTATCCTATCCTATCCTATCCTATCCTATCCTATCCTATCCTATCCTATCCTATCCTATCCTATCCTATCCTATCCTATCCTATCCTAATTATCAACTAGATGTAGCATTCCTTTTCCTTTCCTTGTTCAAGATCCATGACCTGAAGAAAGCTTGTTTTGGGCTTCTGTTTTCCTAAAACCATTGTGCATGTGACCTGCTGCTTCTCTTGATTTTGCTCCTGTCAACACCACAGTTCATGAAGCATCAGCAAGACCATATTTATCTTGATAATCTGGGTGGACATCATTGAGTTCATGAGGAACCCAGCTGAAAAAATCAACTGCTTGTTCTTAGTAGAGCTCATTTTCTCATTTAAAAGGGATTACAGCTTGTTTTCATAGGATTAAACAATACCTTGGGTTGGACCAGGCCTTGAAGATCCCTCTGACACTGGCAGACTAGGTTGCTCAAAACTCTGTCTTGACTTTGATGTCCCCTTGATGGGGCATTCACAGCTGCTTTGGCCAACCTGTTCTAGTGCTTCACTGCCCTCACAGTAATCTAAACTTACTCTCCTTCAGTTTGAAACTATTACCCTTGACCTGTCACTACATGATCTTGTAAAAAGTTCTCCATCTTTTTTGTGGGCTCCCTTCAGGTACTGGAAGGCCAGAACTACCTCATCCTGAAGCTTTCCTTTTTTCTGATTGAGCAATCCTAATTCTCTCAGCCTTCGTCAAAGCAGAGGTGCTCCATCCCCCTCATCATCCTGGTGTCCTCCTCTGGACTTGCTCCAACAGGTCCATGTCCTTCCTTTCCTGGGGAGTGTGAGAGACCAAAATGTTAAAGGTTAATGACTCTACCAGCCACTGGCAAAAGCAAGTGATTTGCTGGGGGCAGATTTGCACCCCCAACAAAAGGGGGGAGGAGAGATTTCATGTGTGTAGTGGCAAAATCTCTGATCTGTCTAAGAACAGCCAAAGTGCAGAAGGGGTGAGCCAGTGGAGGATGACCACGACAAACCAAGCTTTGTTTGGCAGCAAGCTGTGTTTTTGAGCCAGGTAACAGAGAAGGCTGATAAGAAGCACATCATGCGCAGTGGGATAACATTTTACCTTGCACGTCCTCCCCTGCACAATTGGTTCAGGTGTATAATTCCCACCTGGGGTATCAGGACATTCACATGTAAGCCTGAAGATACTCATCCCAACTACACAGTTTCGGTATTTTTAAGAGAAATACACTTTGTCCCCGTTCAAAGATTACTAGAATATTCCTAGTACTACACAGAGCACCTGCTAAGAAGGAGGTATGCCATCTTGGAATTGGCATTTCACTAAATGTCTCACTAATCTGGGAGCCTGGACAAAGTGACTTTGAACCTGCACGAGGAACATCGTATCCATTCCCCCGGTGAGACAAATTGCACGAGAGCAGACCCCTCCACACAGCCTTCAGGTGGTGAGACATGGGTGCAATGACCACCAGGTGAACTATCTGAATTTAAGCCTTAAATACACTTGGATTTAAAATCTGAATGACTGAAAATAAACATTATCTGTCTTTCTCCTACAACTACCTACCCCTTAATTAAAACACTTCAGAGTTTGTCTTAGCCCTTTCTGCAGGCTGAACAAGCCCATCCTAGAAATGTTTCTGATAAGACAAGTGCTGAACCACAGGTTACCTTATCTTAACAGCAGATTCCCACAAAGAATTTGAAGGAAAAAAAGGTAATTTTTTTTTAGTAAAGTAGGCCTGTAGGACGTAGGGAATCCAGAAGCTGCCTACGAGTTTTTAAGTTCAGTCTAAGTCTGCATATCAGAAAACAGAAGTAATTTTTATTTTCACAAGAGGCAGTAGCTTTTCTTACACCAGAATATATTTTCCCTGCACAACATGTCAAAGATTAACCAGTGTGTACTATTATTTATTTCTCTAAAACTACTTTGGAAACTGATTAATATAAGGAAATTAAGGAACTATCTGTGTCAACACTGCAATTAGAAAAACGTATTTCCATCTAGAGTTCTTACACCACATAAACTAAAATTAGTATGTTCATAAAACTGAGAGATGAATAGTCAGTAAAAGACAAAACTACTGGAAGTGACTTAAACAACAGAAGTGAAAAGAGATTACCAACCAGACCCATAAAATTTAAAAAGTCTCTACAGTAACAATATATTTGAGATTGAAAAAGATCTCTGGATGTCATCAGTTAAAGTCTGTTAATCACAGCAGGGCCCGTTTACTAAGGATCATGTGAGTTCTATCTATTCAACAATGGAGATTTCAGACTCTCTGTTAGTGCAGGCTAAGTGCAGTTAGCAGCACAGATAAACAGAAAACATCACATCTTTGTTTCAAAAGTTTATTGCAAGATCAAAGGTCTCACAAAAAAATAGAAACTTACAAATTGTGTAAATAGTTTTAATGCACTCATAAAGAGACATTAAAAGAAAATTGACTAAGATTCTGTACTATATCTGTAATATAATTCACCGACTTCATTCTTAAAATATTGTTGCCATTTTTGAGTAAATAAACAGCATAGCATTACACATGTTCACAAGTATTTACCACTTATTTAAAACAAAATCTTTACGATATATTTTTTTCCACAGAAATTAGTTCATCCCCATTTTTTAAAGTCTACTAATAAAACATTCAACATCCTCACGGGAAGTAACGTGAGCTGATGTTTCTGCTGTAAAAAATTATGCTATGTAAATCAACAAAGAGCTTTACAGAGTTATACAGCCATACTAAACAAGCTTCTATGTTATGCTGCATTAGGCCTTCTGGATTAGCAAAACATTTTGACAATAATGACAACTTTTCAGCTGAAGCTTAAGCATTTCATAGTTTGGATTAAAATGCTGTAACCTTTGAAAAACAAATATCCAGTGTTACACACCTGACAACATTCTTAACCAAGTGGTAATACTCTAAAGGTTAAGGCAACTCCAAATTGAAGCTGCAATGTCTGTATTTTCACAATTCCCTGCTAAAATTTAACTCCTTAGAATGCAATGTGTGAGAGTGAACAGAGAGGCTGTGTGGTACTTGGTTGTGATTTGGGGTTAAGCCATAACGGTCCCACAAAGAAAATGTATCATTTTATGTGTTTGGGTATTTCCTTGCACACACTATATTAAGAAGCATCTTACACCTATGATGGAGCTCATGTTTAGTGGCCTTCTCAAGGTAAGTACTATTTGCATTGTAAGATCCATTCTAAAATAAAACCACAAAGAAAATGAGAGAGATCCTGTTATTGACTTATTCCCATTCATCTGAATTTTCCAATTCATCCACAGAACAGCATAGTCAGAGAAGACAAGTTCATTTACAATAGACAGTAAATTTTTTCAGCCAAATACAATAAGCATCACCAACTTATTTCTGATAGTTGGTGTATTGAGTTATTCTTTGTCTTCATGAAGTGTAGCTGGTAAGCACTGTTACTCATTATTAAAATTAAAATTAAAATTATAAGGTGGAAAGATTTTTAATATCACTACAGCTTCTTATATTTAAAGAAAAAAAAAGATGAGAAAATGGTGAAACACTGTAGATTTTCTTATTACTCTGTATCTTAGAAACTTTAGTAAATAAAAAGCAACAAGTTAGTTCCCAGTTTCAACACAGGACTCTGTTGATCAGCTGCACTGATGCTAGCACTGAGTTATCATTTACAGATCAAAGGAAACACACATGACCAAGGCAAAGTAAACAGAGGAAAACAAGCTTAACATCTATAACTCAACTATCCAGAGAACTAGTAGGAATCCACTTCAAGAAATTTGCCAAAGGCTTTTATATCTTTTATGCAAACAAAACCACAATGCATTTCTAAAGTTTTGCTTCAATATTTGTACTTAGTTGTACAGTACGTTAAAGTCAGTGTACAGCTTTTGCCATTTTACTGTAACCTCTGTAAACTCACAACTATATTGCATCATATGAAAGGTTGTAAACCCTTCAATCCCCATGAGATCTACTGAATGCAGCAGAGTGGAACATGTTGGTACAGAAGGTTAGGAGCCAGAAGACATATTGGGTGTCCAGCCCATTTGGTAAGCCCGCTCCAGCGTTCTCTTGCAATCTTGCAGCACAGTGCTGAAGGTTATGTGTGGATATTGCTGCACCAGCTGCTCCACCGTGGCCTCGTTCACCTGCAACAGAAGAACAGAACCTGTGATGTGCAGAAAGTGAATGAAAGGGGTAACATCAGGCAAGCTAGAAGAATGGGCAAACTTTGGACTCCTTGGTGGGCTTGCAGGAGGGGGCTCCTCTCCAGGTCTGGGGGCATTTATCACAAAATAAATGTATGGAATGCAATGTACGATTAGAGAATGAAAAAAAACCAAAATCAAACCCCATGCTTTGATTTCATTGTAAAGGAAGAATTATAATAATCCCATTTAAATAAAATGCTGTCCAGAGTAACAGTTTTCTAACTTGAAATAGAAGTGATTTACTCAAAGTTGCTCAATATTCATACATTTAAAAAGGTGAGATTTTTTTGACTTTGGAAAATGAAAATTGATTACATCAATTAATTAATTCATGATACAGTTATGGAGACATTTAAAACTGCTAAATAGTATCTCCACAATTTATTGAAATAAATTTGCACTGTATGGTTGCTATCAACAAGTCTGAAATGAAAAGTAATTGAAAACATGACCAAATATGGGGAAAAAATATTCTATGTTTCAGGTAGATCAATTACTCCTACATATCCCTTTTTCCAAAAGGTAAAAGTCCTGCATGTCTTCACATACATCACTGGTAGAAGATTTTATTTTAACCTTCTTTTGTGAGGATAACACTGCAGAGTTAATTAAAACATCCAAGGTGGTTTGGTGTGGGATGCCCCTCTTAAATTTAAGACATCAAAGTTAGCACCTTTATTCTTCATAAGACAAGGTAGTCAGACAAACCCAGATAAACCTAACAACTTTACAACTGTAGTGCTGTAGTTATTTTAAAGATGATTGCAATTTCTATCACAGAGGTAAAAAGTTTTTTTCAGCCTTTAGACAAATAAAAGATTAACCTGAGAACCATGACTTCTAGCTGGCTCTCTTTGAAACCTTTGCTGAGCAGTTGGGCATTTCAAAATGCATTGACACTACAGCTACTGAACCACCTGCATCGGTAGCATGTACAACTGATGGAACTGTTTGTTTTCTTCCCTCAGTGTTTCACATTCGAGGCCAAAAGTAAAAAGCCAGACTGAAACGTTTACTGCCATTACAAAGATCTGTCTTGCAAATAATATTTTAAAGCATGGTAATCACAGTATCTAATAATATTTTTTTCCTTAAAAGATAACAAGGAGAGCTTCCTTCTGCACAGTGATTGCACCCAATGACAAGGATAAATGAAAAGTTTAATATCCAGTTCTTCTACTTTGATAATAGAAATACTCAATCTTCATTGGAAGTTTCATCTAGCTGAGACTGACTTGGATAGAAAACTGGTTTAACTTCACAGCACAAACTGTACTTCTCTGGCAAATTGCTATGTTACAGTAACATCTTTCAGTGCTGAAAAACAAGAAGTGACTTTTAATAAATCAAAATGAAATCAGAGATAGCACAAGTCCCCAATAATATTTGATATTTACAGCTGAATACATACTTGCAGACTGTAAGCTACAATTCACAGAAATGTTGCTTGGAAGGAAGAACCCCTAAAGTAGCAGTAATTTGCTACTCTATGCCTGTCCAAAAAATAATCAAAAGTCTCTTTTCATTAGAGTTATGCAGCAGAGACCTACAGCAGAATCTATCATGTTGTCAGAAACTTCTCTTAATGGTTAACTCGGTCACAACAAAGAGGCTTACAACCAACAGCTGCTTATTTTGCTCTTTCTTAATCGGAAACTTGAAGAAGATACATTATTTATCTACTAGATGGCTGCAAAAATTACTAGCACACAGAAGTTATTATGATTTAGCACTTACCTGTTGGGCATTATTGGTTAGAATAGCATGGATATTATGGCTTTAGAGCCAGTGTCATATATGTATTTTCTGTTATAAGAAAGCAAGGCAAATTCATTACAAAGATGACATTCACACATAGGAAAGTAGTAAATGCTCTCCATGTTCTGGTGTATTGCACTCAGGACATGTACACAAGGTACAGTCTAGCTAGGTTTAAAGCTGATGTATTTACAACCAGGCTAACTTAGGCATGGCCCATGACACTCAGGAAGGTGGATGTAACAATGGTATCTTTTAGTCTTAAAACCTATGAAGAAATCTATGGTAAACCACCTTGCACTAACTGTTTGGCCTAGGTTTTTTAGACAATTATTACTAGATAAAATAATATTTTATGGAAATTGTTGCCATTTACTATTAATAGTTTACTAAAAACAAGGAAGCTTTTGTCATCAAATGCCAAATAGTTACAAAATAAATATGAATATGAAGATGGTAGATACAATCATTGCAAAAGTGCCACTGACAAAAACAGCTGGTTTATGACCAAAGTCTGAAGAGTAGAAGCTTTTCTCCACATTTTACTGAAGCATTAAATAAGTATTTTAAATTGTTAGTTTGATCCTAGGCAACAACTTGTGTTATGACTTGTTAAACAGCAAAGTAATTTGTCTGTAAAACAGACAAATCCCATAGATATTTGGAACCATAGCATTTACAGAAAGAAATTACTTAGAGTTTGAAATTTTTAACTTTGAGTTAAAAATTATGCCAAACTAAATTCAATGTAAGATTGTACAACAGAAGAAGGACAAAAAAATTTGGCAGTGGGAAAACCAACCTGGATCCAGAGATGAGAAAAAAGTATTCCCTATCAGAAGATTTTAATATTTTTTCTTTACCATGAGAAAAGTCAGGTCAGACACTAAAACAGTGAAAAAAGTTTTAGTATTTAAAACTCTCCATATTATTTGCCTAAAACTGCACTTTCTGAAAAATAAGAAAAAGAGAATTAAGATTTTATTCAGTTAATGAATGTGAAAAATAATATCTAAGTCAACTTTCTTAGTATTCTTGTCATCATTTCCCTAGTGGTAGGATTAAGATGAAAAGAAGTCTTATGCCCAGCCATTAGAACACAAGCTTCTGTCTTTTTCTTAAGATCAGCCTGGCTGGCGATAAAACAAAAGTACTGAATGTCATTCCCAAAATAAGTTCATTACACAAACAGAGCAATTTTCCCTTCTGAACTTAAACATTCTTGTTCAATGAATGAAAACTAAAAATCTCCACATCTTAATATGCTGTAAAATGCTATTATTTTTCTTTCACAGAACTTTCATTAATCTTCATCTTCTGAGTTGTCAAAAGAAAGACTACTGTCTGCAGATAAACTACCTAAATAATCTAATACATAATCATTCATCTGAATTTGAATAGCTCTTCAATTATATTTTAACACGTAATGAAAGAATTCAGCCTGCATAATTAAGAATGAGAGCAATACGTTTGTGCAAATCCTGGTCATCAAACAAAAGAAAAAAAATAACAACAAAGACTGGTTTGAAAAATATTTTTTTCTTTTTGAAATAAAAAATTATCCCAGGCCAAGAAATAGATTGAAAAAAAAAACAAAAACAAAGGAGAAGATGGGTTACAGAAAATTGCAAGACCAAGTGGTATCATCTCCCTTTAACTCAATTAGAGCAATTACCTAGAAGTCATAATTTTGAATACCTTTTGCCTAAAGACATCCGAACACACATTGCCTATTTTCCAGAAGAATGTACTTGACCTTGTGATAAATGTTATCTGGGGTACAACCTCCCTATCCTCTTCTTCATCTAAAGACAGTGTGGTTGTGCAGAGAGTATTTAAATATTATCAGTGCTAGAGAACATTTCTCATGCAATAATTAGGAGTTCGTTTTGGAAAGAAGAACAAGAACACCCTTCTAGTCCACTTGAAATGGAACACTGGCAAAAGGGTTTTGAGAGTGCCTCTTTGGAGAACTTTCATCATCACTCTGCTCTGTACACACAAAATGTGGACACAGAGCATCTTCAGAAATTTCTGTTATGCCATCCTCCACAAGTTTTCATGAAAAATTCAAAATGCAAGCAAGAATAATTTTATTATTTTTCCTTTTAAATGCGCTATGTCATTTGGTTCTAGTGTTAATTTCAGCATTGTTTTCTTTACCTTCTAGATTCTAAAATTAGGAATTTCAAAACATAGGATTTTTTTTTAAAAGCCTTATTTTCTTTATGCTCCTACAACAGATCTTATTAAAGTCAAATCATTAATTCAAGTTTTCCTAATCCTGCTAAGGTAAATTAGCAATTACATTTGAAACCATCAGCCAAACTAGGTACTTCTTTTTTATGAGACTGATACCTTCACTCACAGCTTAGGAACAGAAACAGAGGTATAGGGGCTTTCTATAAGCAGGACTTTCTTAGTTACTTCTCCTTAGCTTAAGTCGATACCATGTCCTGGAATCCTCTCTGGGATTGGATACTCTTTCACTTATTTGCCAAGAATTGTAGGATTTCCTACTGAACTTGAATTTTAGGACTTCCTCTTACAAGTGCATCAGGGTCAGTCTTAGAATGCAGTTCTAACTCTAAAACTATTAAAATGTGCCAAGAATGTCTGTGTTGTGTTATCTAGAGCAATACTGAAAAGCAAGAGTAGAGTCATCCCCTGAACTGCAAGTTTTATGCAGCTCTATACAGTGTATGAGCATTGAATGTTAATCTAAAGAGTTTGGTCTTTTTCAATAACAAAACCTAAAACATCTTAGTGACTTCAGTTTAATGACCAACTCACTTGATAATTGAAAAGAAAAAGTTATCTCCATTCAAAGTTAATAATTGAAACCAATAAGCAGTTATGTAAATAAAAAAGCTAAAGCTTGAAAAACTGAATTAGTGCAAAGTTACATTACTGGAACTTCGTATAAAAAACTGCTTGTGTCTCTCAGACTACCATTCAGGGATGATAGCTGAAATAATTTCTGCATAGTATCTAACCTAGCACGCTGGTATGTACAGTTACATAACTTTATAGATCACTCATTAATAAAAAATAACAGACTCATTTATAATACTCTGATTCAGCAATATCTGCTGAGAAAGGCGTTAATAATACATAGAACTGCTTGCTTAATCTTAGAAATCTAGTACTTGCTAAGAATTTTAGGGAAATGTTAGGTGAGAGGCAACATTCAGACCAAAAGATTTTAGTTAGTTTAGAAAAATAGCATAAGTTTTATCATTACATTTCTACATATAAAGAATCACAAAATCACACAGAAGAAATGCAAATAGATTTGTCCCCAAAGGGCTTTCTTACAATACTGTTTGCATTTTTACTTATGGAGTGGTATTGCAACGTTAGGGCTACTGAAATTTGTGTGTACTTCTGTCTCAGTACAGAGAGCAGCATCGCATGAAATTTGTACGCAATGGTCAAAGAAAAGAATTTACAGTCATTGTGGGTATCCATAATGGTGGATTTGGAAAACACTTTATGTTCCTATTTCTCTAATGTTTTACTAAAAAATCCAATATATACACACTTTGAGTTATAAACAAAACATTTTCATACAGTTTTTCTCTTCTCTAAGTTGTATTTTGTCTTCTCAAGTGAGTGTCTTATAAAAAGTGTACTTTGATTTTTTTTTCTTACTAATAGTTGAATGAATTATATTCTCAGGTGGCCCAATTATAACTGTTGCCTGTAGCCATAACAAAATTAAAGATTTCTGGAAACGTTTTGTGTGAAGTGCACTTGATCAGCTAAGGCAGACATATTCCACTGAGTTTCAGTGGCTGCCCTTATGCCCAGGGGCAGAACCCTTGTTTAGGACTTTAACAAAATAACAGCACTACCAATATTAGCACAATATCCTCTAGTCCAAATGAAGTCCCTTACGACTTGAGAAAAGAATGCATTTTTACTCAGAGGATGCTGTTAATGAAAAAAAGAAAAACAATCACATATACACACACATACAAACACTGCATTTGTAGACTCATAAATAGTGAAATCAGCAAAGTATAGTCTGATGTCCTATTATTATCATAACATTTGACAACTTAATTATGTTAAACCTTAGCAATTAATTACCCATTTATATTTGTAATGGGAAAGGAATAGGCAAACAGACATATCTGCAACCTTTTCTGCCATGTGAATTGAAATAAATGGAATACACAAATCTTCTAATATTCCATGGTAGCACTTCTGGAAGGACTTCAGAAAGTTGGCAAGGTTGCTTGTGGAGTGTATCTACTTTACAGTTCTTGTTTAAATCCCACCTGAAAAGAATGAAACTTATTGTTGTGGCTCTTTTCTCTTGTGGGTGCTACTGCCTCAAACTGCCAGTCTACTGCAAACCAGTAACACCCATTTCAGATCTCTGTCAGTATGCACAGTTTTCTGCAACACACTATTTTTTATTGAAGTCGTGTAAGTAAAAAAAGTTTCACTCTCAATTCTCTTTGCTTATTGTGAGGGTTTATTTTTATAATAAATCAGAGAAACCATTTTAAAGGAGCTCTTCAGCTTGGCTGGTTATTTGGTTTGCTAATTCTGCCCATTTCGTCACATGAACTTACAGACTCCACCTATAGAATATTTTCAGATTGAAAAAATTACCAGTATTATACACATTTCAAAATCTTTGTTCTTCTAAAAATTGCAGTTAATAAAGACCCATCTGCAGTAAAATGGCAATGGTAATTTATATAGTGATAAATATTCTTTCAGAGATTACTTTCTGCCTATTGAATTAATAACACTGAATATTTTCCTTCCTATTTGACTATATTAACAATAATTTGAGCACATTACTGTAGTACCTGTCAAAATGATGGCACGTAAAACTAACAGCAGTATTTCTCAAAATTGTATTGAGAAGTATTTCTCAAAAGTTGCTAGCTGGCAAAAATAACTGGATGTTCCAGGGAGCAATTCTTCTAAAATAATTTCTGCCTTTTAAAATTTTTATTCATAAAAATGCTGACCAGTTCACACTGCATTCTTCTTTAATAGTTGGCCTTGTGATGATTCTGAACTTGATCAGTACCTGGGGCCCATCTTTCTACTGGAGAATGACATGGTCAGGTGAGTGCTTTTTAAAAACAAGTTTGTTTTAAAACAAATTTCATTAACTCTGGAAAATTCTGTCTTCAGCCCAGTGCCATGGAACTGTTGCAGAGATATCAGCTTCAAAGATAAAAATCTTTTAACAAGAAACAGTTAAACTAGGAGAGCAAAATCTTTAGCTTGTATAAAAATTCTTTTTTTATGTGTTTTAGCAGATGCTTTCGTTTACACACATAATGGATCTGTTATCCTGGTTAGCTAGGGGGAAAAAGCCAAAAGCAGTATTTTTCAGACTTCTTAAATTGTTGTATTGAGAACCAAAGTGAAATAAATGCTATTCTTCTTTTGTTGTGGGATAGCTGTGGTTTCCTTCTAATGGGATTCACAGATCTCATGAATCTAAAATCTTCATTATTCATAGAGAGATGTATCAATTGCAGCTCCTACATTATACATTTAATAATTTAAAAAATATAGGATTCCTTTTTAATATGCAGCAATGTACTTGAACAAATTATAGTAATTTAAGAGAAAAAAAGGGCTACAGAATTTTTCTTTAAGAGAAGGATTGGATATTTTCATTCCTCTTCAAATCACAAAACCATAATTTCAAATCTCAAAATGAACCCCTTGTAATATAAAAGAAGAAATGGTAGCAATTTGGCAGGTTTTCTGATCAGGCTAATGATAGCATTTTCTGAAAGTGGAAGGCAAATTGCTGTGATAATTATATTAAAACAAGCCATGGCTCTGTATTCCCACTATTCTGCCATTGATTAAGAACAGTTTAGCTCAAAAGTATATTTGAAACTGAAAGATGTGTCTCCAGTACCTAGGATACATAAAAGAGCTAATGCACTACCTTCAGCTGCAGACTAGCTATGTAAATTAAAAGCTTGTGAGTGATGGGTAAAAATGTTTCTCTTAAACAACAGAGGTTGCATTCCTGTTAGGCTAATGATTTGCAGTCTTCATTGAATGTGTATTTACAAATATTTGTAAAACAGGTTTTGTAGAAGGATAAAGTGAAAAATCATATTAAAAATACACATATTGTCTAAAAATCTTATTCTTACTTAAAATGCAAATGATTTCTTAACTGATCATTTTTATTTTCAGGGATTATCTATTTTTCTTCCTCTCTTAGGTAACATGAAATAATTTGGCATTTTATCAGTTGTAAACACCAACTTCTAATATCTCAGCAAAACTAGAATAGGAAATATATGTTACAATTTATCTGAGAAAGTCATCTGAAATAAGCTACAGGCTTTCAAAAGTATTTTCATGAAAAGCAACAATGTCTTTTTTGAGAAATTCATCTCAAAAAAATAGAAAGAAAAAAGCAAGGCAAAAAATAAAAAGAAAAAAAGAAGAAAGCAAGAAATAAAGGCCAACATGATTTATTAACTAAGTTGTGTATCCTTTCGCAGCCAACTTTGGACTCACTTTATTTCATTCACACAGATTGGTGAATATTGAATTTTGTGGCCTCTGTTTTTCAGTGTCATTTCTCTGCCTATTTTCTCAAGGAATGTCTCTGGCATTTACATGAGAGCACTGCTGATAACCACTACAAATTGTATCACAGTTATAAGAAAAGGATCTTGAAATATGAAAATTATGTGTGAGAAAAGTGGAAGGAAGGTTATTGTAACACGTTGTTCAGCCAGTCAAGCTATCACCCAGAAAAAAACCCCAAAACAAACCAAAAAATTTTTAGTCCCTATTTCCCAGTTCCCAGGCATTTTCCCCAAGGGTAAAGATTGCAAGATGCTGGCTATTTAAAGCTGTTTCTCTTCTTTTGAGAGCAAAAGAAAGTGCTATAAAGACGTCTTTCAAATGAATTCTAGCAATAAATAGTATAGAGAACATCACCCTTTTCCTCTATTTTTTTTTTAATATGAAATACAAAATGTACTAAAACAATTAATTCATTAACTAGAAGAAGTAAATAGATTCTAGATCAGTTTGATGGTAAGAATGTACAGTTCACTGTGTTCAGAAAGAAAAGCTGGAACTGTGCATTTAAATCTGTTATTCTGATGCAGGCATCATTTTATGCCCTTAGGATAAAAGTAAAGCTCTTAGGAATTCTGATGTCAGTGTTTGTGGGAGGAAAGAAAGCATCCTGTAACTGCCCACACCTTTCTCAAGGTACTTAAAGTAATTAAAGGAAAGGTTCAATTATCTTTAAAATATCCCATTTCCTAAGCTGTGATAAAAAATACAGAGCTACAATTAAAATTTGGTTGGAAGAACAGATAGTCATGTTCTCTTTCTGCTGTGGGGAACTAACCTGAAGTGAATTTAATATAACCCCTTGCTATGCTTTTCATGGTGTTTATCAGGGTGACAAGCCAAGTGCTGCTGTGCCCCCTGAGCAGCACCAACCCACCATGTGCTCCCACACAGCCACAACAATCCTAAAATACAAGCTTGGGCTGCAGCCCCCAGCAGCATAGCTCTCCTCTGTGCAGAGGCACAGGGAGTTTGTGGTTCCACCCTGCTCCCAGAGTTCTGTGAAGGGGTGACACGAAGGAACAACCTGACTCGCTGTCCCTGTGTGCAGCACCCCTGGAATGCAAAACAGAAATGCCTTTGCTTTCATGCCCTTTCCAATTACAAACGTCTAAAACCCTGCTTAGGCGTCAAGTAACTACTGACTTTATCTGTTACTGCTTTCAAAAGGAACTCAGAATGACAACATTTTCTTTCTATGGAACTCATGACTTGTGCTGTCCTGAGTGCAGTCCTGAGTGCTGCCTGGTGCCTGCACAGACAAACACATACCCATGTACACAAAAATTTATTTGCACAGTTGATACCCTGTCCTGTGAGAGAGATAAGAAGGGGGATGGGCCTAGCTGCTTTAAGTACCTGTTTTATATTGGTATGCAGACAAGTGGGGAATTCTGTCCAGAACATAGGTATTTAAAAACATTTAAAGTCTACTGTAGATTGCTTTCACACTTCAGGAGGTCTGGATGATCTCTCAGATGTATCCCATCTGATACAGAAAACTTGCAACTGAAATATATGCTGTCATTATGAAGATCTCATGGTAAAGTCAGCATTTTTTTATGACATTTCTCAACACAATATCATCTATTTTAAGGCAAAGACCATATTGCTCCTGTGGTGTGCATGTTAGCTGGTAGGAAAAATGATAAAAAGAAAGGTCAGGGCAATAGCAGTTTGATGAAAAATGAATAATTTGATTATTTTCATGGTGTGGATCAATAATGCTCTGCATCTACTGAAACACATTGCCTGGAGGCACTTGGATAATCAATGGCATAAAACAGAGACTGCTTTTACCCAGGCTTGCAGCCTCTCTTGATCTTTCTGGGGAGGACCCTTGACGCCTCTAATTTATGTCAAGTGCGTATCAAAGAAATTCCAAAGAGCCTGGCTCATAAAGACTGTTTTAGTGGTACCCATTTGAAGTCTACTTACATATGTTCCTTATGTAACCATGTTTAAGTACTTCCCTTCCAAATGCCTGGGAATCCTTAGAAAGGCATAAACGCTACCTGGTACTAGCATAACGGTCAGTACCTCAGAAAAGGAAGTCTGGTTAGAAGAGACAAATCTTCTAACCTTCACTTCAAGCTGACAGCAGTAGAAAGACAAGAATTTTGGCCAATGAGGAGTGTAAATAAACCCTTTTGCACCAACCAAGAATTCTCTTTAATGATGAGCTGGACACTGACGTTTTTAATTTAATAGAGCAGCCATTGGAAAAAATTAGTTCTGCATGATATTGGGGAGAGACAGTTAAGAACACAATTTTGTTCAGTAATTTCTCTGTTCATTTGCAGTGGAAAAAGGGAGTTGGCATCTTCTACCTGCCAAAAATCCCTTAAGTCAAAGATACTCGCTTCGTTCTGTCTGTGGAGCTATTCTTCCCATCAAGGCTTTGAAAACAAGAAAATAATTCCCAGTGGTAATCCCACTACTACCCTGCTCACTGCATCAGCGTTTGCAATTTCTTTACATCTTTTAGCTACCATACTTTGCATACTTGCAGATGCACACACACGCTCGCAGCCATACAGTCAACAGTGCTTTTCTATCTACCCTGAAGCTTTCTTAAATAATATTTAATTTTTTTTCCTTTTAGCATTTGACTTTCATAACACAAAAGATGTATACTGCTCTAAAGAACTGGAAAAGCATTTACCAGCAATTAGAGGAACACAGGCTGTAGTACATGTCTACAAAAACTACATATAGTTTAACTTATGAGGCAATAAAGCTTGTTTTCAACATCAAGATCATTGATTTTCTATAGAAGATGAAGACAGGACAAAATTATTGCACTTATTAGATCTTTGTTGATTGTTCAACATTAGCTAAATTCACAAAATAAATACATGTGCAGAAGTGGTTAGATGATTCTGGGTCAGGCCTAATTCCCAAGGTTAAGTTAGCCTTTTAACATTCTCTAAGTACATAATCTTAGCACAATCCATCAAAAAGATTCACACACTCCTTTTGTCTGTTGGCTCTTATAAAACACTAATGTTTAGGAGTTTAAGTGGATTCAACTTTGATAGACAGAGCAATTCTTCCAAAGTGCTCTGCCTCCTCACAGACTGGAAACTGCCTAAGGTTGGCTTTGCAAAATGCTGTTGCTAACTTTACCACAGACCTGGACATTATTATTCCTTGCCATTTGAAATACTGGGTTTTGTCACTGTCTTCTATAGTGCGCTGTGAAGGATGCAGGGTAGTGGTTTGGAGCACGAAGTTTCTTAGACTAAAACCTGTTTTTTGATAAAGTGTATCCAGTAAGAAATCCACAAGCTTGGGAGATGCTTATGATGGGCATCACAAGCTGGACATTTTGTTGATGATGGCTGAAAAAAAATAATCCCTGCAGGGTAATGTGAAGACTTGAGGTCAGAGACTTTGGACTCCCAGTGATTTTTTTCTGCTGTTTCTACTGTGTTCCCAGGCCTCTTGATCTTTCTTCTGAACAGGAACATAATTTCTGAAGGCTATATACAGGGTGAAGTGGAGATAGACTGCCTTCTTCTCTTTTCTTCTAATGATAAAGTGCTAATACTTATAGACATTCTTATTATACTCCAAGTATAAAGCTACATAGTAGGAAACTCAGTATTTTTTTCTCTTTTTAGCATTATGGTTTTATTAAAATCTTTGTCCTTCTGTTTTCAAAACCATGATATATGATCAAGAGCAGATATAGAGAAAATCACTAAATCACTCTTGAAATAATACTAAAGATTTTTTTTTCCTTTCTTTTTAAGAAACAAAGTAGTCTGTCACAGTTATAACGACACACCCACCACAGACAAAAATATTTAAAACTGTCAGAGGGCTGATTTTACATAAAACTTCTGCGAGCACCACAGGCTGCGAGTGTAACCAATGGCAGAATTTAAAAAATCTACATCAGCAAACTCTTAAAATGCTCCTTCTAGTTCTCTATGTGCCTTTTGAGCTGTGTACGTGAACACAGCACACCAGAACAGTTGCCACAGTAGTGAATACTAAACATATTTGTTCAGAAAAACATAAATCCTGCTGCCTCCCTCACACTCACACAGGAACACTCTCACACTCAGAATCAAGCAGCAGCTCAGGCAAAGGCTCCTTACCTGATCACATCTCATCAGCCCCAAGTATCTGAGGGATTTGCTGCGCTGAGCAATCTGGGTAGCTCCACGATCTGTGATCTCTTTGCACCATCCAACATCCACCGTCTCTATTGTCATGCTGTACCTCCCAATGGCTATCAGAGCTGAAAAGACATTAAAGGCATGAAATACTCAGCTCTGCAAATGGCAACCTCAGCTCCATGCACACACCGAATAATGCTGAAATTGAGTTTTGGGAAGCAGTTGTTATGCACTTTGTAAATGAGATTATATTTCATAATTCTGAACTATGTAAAAGTTGTCTCTTCAAACTAGGAATACATGCATGTGCAAACACATACAAACACACAGATAAATGTATTTGCCGATATATTTTTCTATCAATTATTTTAATTACTTTTTGCAGAAGAATCAAGGATCAATTAATGAAATTGAAATAAATACAGAATAAAACCAATTCTATCTCACTTTTCAGAGAAAATAACTGACTTTATACTACTAACACATTTTTTTCCAGGAAAATAATATTACAAAGACAGCACTGAGATTAACAGGACATTTTGTGAGTCAATAAAACACGGTTTTAGAAAACCCCGCAGGAAATCTTATGTCATACATTCTATAATTATATTATAAAATTGCATTTTTTCTCATTGTTCATATTGGTGAAGTAAGAACAACAGCTTTCTTCATAAACACTTTTCCAGTAAAAAACAAAGAAAGAGTTTAAAACGTCATAAGGAATTAAAAGAAAAATTTTAACCTAAGGAAAAGAAAGAGGATCTGGAAATTCTAAATGGGCTGAAAAATGTTATGTAGGCAAACCACAAGGGATCTGAACCACCTGGGAAGGTTTTCTCATGACATGACAATGACACAAAAGATACAAATCACTGGCACCCTGGTCACTGTGGACTACAGCACTTTTCAGAAATATGGACTCAGAAAGTCAAGCTGGGATTTATTAACAGAAATTTTTGTGGCTAAAAATCCCAGTTTAAGAAAAAAGGCCAAGGTTTCTGGTGTAGCAACCCCCCTGCATATCAAGGGGTAGGATGTTCACAGTTGAAGGAGTGTAATGTGTGTATCTTTGAAGAGTAGACTTTTCAGCAGCTGTGGGGCTTTTCTATTCATTCTAAATTCCCAAATGTCAGGGGAAAAAAAAAAAACAAAGAAGAATTACAGAGAGCTGGTAATCGGCATGTAACTGAGATCTAGAAGAAGAGGAAAAGAACCCGCCTCACCTTCCAGTGGTTCTGCAAAAAACTGTATTGATGGTGTACAGCAGTGAGGATATTTGGATTATTTATAAATATCTAGGTGGACTTGATTAGCAAACAAAATATGCCCAAAGAGGCCAGAGACATTGACAGAAGCTGCGGAAGGGCAAGTAGTGCATTCTTTTTTTCTAGCAGCAGTTTTCCAAGAAGGACAATATTAACTGAATTTTGTTACATATTGAATGTATGAGAAAAGCACCCATGTAGTTTCTTATGGTTTCACTTATATTTGTAGGACAATATAAACCTCTTGCTTTCTTTCTAGCACATCTCTTGAAAACAAGTCCTAATTTTGCAAAATATAAATATATATATAACAGAAAATAACCTTTGTATCCTTTTCTTAGACATCTTTTAGAATATCACAATAATAAAAATTTTGGATAGTTGGAAACTTTCTGCATATATTTTTCAATAGGGAAAAACTACTAGTAATTATAGATCATTGTAACTCCACACAAAATGTTATAGACTTGATGTAGTGCAAAAATGCTGAAAGCCTTCTACTACATTAGAATAATTTAAGTTCATTTGAATATTTTGCCACTGTTTGTAAAGTTACAACCATATTTTGCAATTTTCAGTGCTTCATGTAAAACTGACAAAGAGAAAAAAATCAACAGAGAATACTTTCATAGAACTGCCATTAAAGACCATTAGAACACACTGACAAAATCTATCCCCAGATTAGCAGACATCTCTCTGGAAAACCAAATATTTTGACAAGAGTGTACATTGTTATACTGAAGTCATATGTTACCACAGTTCACCTATCAAAGACAGCAGGTATGCCATTTGAAAATTCCAGTGATCGTATTTTCTGGAAATTTCCGTATGAACAACTGCATCCTCACAGGAACACTCTGGGTTAGGGAAAAGACACACTATTCAGTTTCTACCAGTATTAAGCAGTGGGAGATAAAGAAAGGCCATGAGAACTGGTGAAAATGTAACAATACTTCTCCAGAACACTTTCCTCACCTAAAAAATGTGGCCAGGGATTTTCTAAACTGGGGTTT
The DNA here is from genome assembly GCA_034336665.1 of Luscinia megarhynchos. Lineage (NCBI taxonomy): Eukaryota > Metazoa > Chordata > Aves > Passeriformes > Muscicapidae > Luscinia > Luscinia megarhynchos. The sequence goes on from CM067592.1 coordinate 62,979,383, forward strand.
ATGCCTCTGTGCTCTCATAGGTTCACCTGATTAGTCCTGTAGCCCACAAAACACAACATCCACAACATCCTGTGGCAAGCAGTTGTGAAGTTCAGGAGTTTCTCCTCTCTCAAAAATCACCATCCCTTGTGGGAAATGCTTTCTGGAAATCCCAACAGACTGTATCACTCAGATCTTCTTTATTGCTTCTGACTTCTCCCAAGTACTGAAGTACAACCTCTCTTAACAAAAGCTGTGTCAACTCTTCCTGGATACGTTGTATTTATTAACACGTTAACTAACTGCATTCCATACTGTAACTAACTCGCCTCATACAGACACCAGTTTTATCAGTTAATATTTTCTGACCCTCCCTGAAACACTATTTTTTAAATACTTCTGCAAGGCAATTCTGTGATAGTCAGGCGGGTTTAAGTGAAGGATTACACAGTGCAGTTAGGAGCTTGGCTATTTCATCCTCAAGTTGTTTTACTGAGCACACACACTTCTCCGGCTTGTATGAGCAAAACACTTCAAGCCACAAGTTTCAGCTAAAAAAATGTTTGCGTTACTCAACAGCTTTTCTTCCTCTCTGCATTTGCCCAAAATAATCAGAATACACTGCTATTCTTCAAAAGCCTGGCAGCAATTTAACAAGGGAACATACAGCAAAACCCTTACAAAACTAAGTTTGCATTCTGTGACTTGAGAACTTGTAGCACAATCAGCAGTGAATAGTCCAAACCGTGTTTCAACACTAACGACAGCCAGGCTTAAGAACATGGTCAGCAATCAAAAACCTGACACACTGAAATTAAGTAGAGAAAGATATACAAAAATTCTCCATGTAGTTTGAAAATGTTGGCTTTGACATATGAACCTCTCTTTTTTTTTTAATATTTAACAAGGCATTCCATTATTTTTTCTCCTTTTTATACTCCCATTTATTTTGGCAAAAGCAAGATATCATATTTCTTTTTCCAGTGCTAGGTTTGTGGAATGGAAATCAACTGATGTACAGCTCCTACTCTGCGGAAGATAAAGTGTAATGTCTCCATCTGGAATTGGAAAATCACCCCTACAGCCTTGAGCTGTATCAAGCAAAACTGTTACCTGGTTGTAATGGTATTTGGTTGTAGCTGAGAAGTTGAAAGAACCAGATTTGCAGCAAAGGGTTGTTACAACAGAAAAAATAACATACACATCTTTGGTACAAGCAACTTTATCTGGCCTACTCTTAATTTAATTTGAAGTTATTTTTATATCTGGAAACAAATACCCTAGGTTTTGCATAATATTACCAAATACTACAGTTTAGAAATCTGGTGTATTGAACAACATTATGTCCAATTAAAAATATTTTTTAACGACATGCACCTACCACACTGTAGAGTGCTAAATGCACCATAAAGTACTTAATCAATAAATCCTATTTCAATTTAACTGAAAACAAACCTCTGTAAGGCTTAACTGTGTTGCTGTTTTCTTCCTGTTATTACCTAAAATGCAAATCTGCAAGGCACTGCATTTGGTCAGCCTTCAGTGAGGCCTGGACAAAAATGTTTTTAAAAATTAATTATGATTGATATCATCCTTACACAAAAGCATTATAGATATATATGCATTCAAGCAAAAATAATTTTGGTGTTTATTTATTTCTTTTTTTTTTAAATTAAATGTTGAAAGCACTTAAATGTGCAAGAATTAGAATTTAAAATCCCCAATCTCTCTAAGGGTTTTAAACAGAGCAGAAATCCATTAGTCAACCAAAGATTACCAAAAAATAGTCTTCTTACAGAACTTTCAATTAAATTTTTTTTTATATGTATACATTGTGCAATATATAGATATAATAATTATTTATCTACTAATACCTATATAAAGAACACAAAAGAACATATTGTAATATCTTCTAATTTATTTTATAGCCAAAAGCTTTTAAGGTGGTTTTGACAGTTCTCTACTAACTCCTGGGGAGCCTAATTTACAAAAAAAACTTTAGAATTTTATGAGACTTAAAACTGCAATAAGCAGATGCAATAAAAAAAAAATTATCAAAGAAACCAAAACATTCAGGTGTTTAAAAAAAGATGTAACAGTTCAGTTTGAAATAATCTTCTGCTGTTGTTGCCATTACCGAGTTACTCTCATTTGCCTGAGTTATTTAAAATATGAGTGGACAAAGCTCTGGAGAGAGATGAAAATGTTCTACGAGATGGACCAAAAATAGACAACATGTTGTTTTATTGAATTAGAAACAAAAGGGAAAGATAATCATGCAGGTAAATTATAAACATCTGAATGCACTGAAGTTTTATCAGTCACCAAAATTATTTTGATACTTAATTTACAGTGATTTGTGGAAAAGAACTTGAAAATTAGCACGCAATTACGGACACTTGGCAATAGTAAAATACTGCTGAATATAGAGAATACACTGCCAACTGACTTTAATATATTATTCTATCCACAAATGGAAACCTTAACGGGTCCCTACAGTATAAATCAATATTGCTTATTCATAGAAAAGGCTTTTCTTTACAGAGGCATGCCTATAAAAACTTGTATTAGGGCATCCGAATTTTATTCTCCAGAGCAAATCTTGATGCCACAAGAAAACAGCTCAATAATTTTCCCCATGATACTAACTGTGCATTTTTAGCCCCTGCACTGATGAGGTTGGTGGTCACCTGCCATGCAAATTACACGAGTCCTGCAGTTTAGCTAATCTGCTATGTGCAGAGAGGCAGTACATGCCTAATTCCATTTTCATGTGTCAAAAGTTGTTTAGCTGCTGCAACCATGCAGAGCAGTTGAAGAAATCCCTGCTTGAGTTCTCTGTTACCTTGCTCATCCAGCAGAGGAATCATAGCTCACAACTCATATTGCTTCTGCCTCAAATGAAAGACTCACTGCTCGATCCAATTTTTTTATGCAATAGATTTATTTCTGTTTAGAAATTGAAAGGGTATTTTGATGACTAAGTGAATGTTTGTTCATCATCTCCTGACACAAATCATGCATGAAACACTGTAGTTCATCTTGTGGCAAATAAAGGCTACCATGGATGTATCACCCCAAAACTCCAATTTGTGCTGGTTTCCTGGTAAAAACTCTAATTCTGATCAGGCTTGTGCACATCCAGTTGACAGGTAGTATTGCATGGTTTTTAATTCCTTTATAATCAAGACTTCTCTTAACAGCTACATTTCAGTGCCACCAGGAAATAGCAAAGCAAGAGAGACAGAATCTGTACAAAAACTGGCCTTCTACCAGGAAACTTAGCCAATTCCTTTTACAGTCATGCACTTAAGTACATTCCTAGTTTTCACTGCAGTTCCCTTGAAATTAAAGTAAAAACATAACAGGACATAGCCCTGAACTTCTCTGTTCTCATAATCAAATGTCAATCTTTATTCCCTATCTAAATTCCCATACAGTACATCCATGTAGGAGACATTCAGGGTAGCAAGAAAATCCTTTTCCTATGGTATAGAAGCGATGTAAAAAGCAGATTGGTCAGTGTTCATTTCAAAAATATTTTGCACTACTGGCATTTTAATATTTATAGCAAGTGCTCACAATACACAATATCCAGTAAGGTATGTGAACAAGTAAATATTTTTTCTTTAGTAAATCCTAGAGATGTTTAGAAACAAAGTTGCTTAACCTCAAAAGTCTTCCCAGTGGAATGCTGTACCGTATCTCAGCATGGCCAACCTGCAGTTTAACACACTTTGGTGTATTTAGTTTTTCCCCTAGTGTCTTCATCTGCCTCAGGCTGCTTGAGGTCTCCTGTGATAATTTTACTGTTGAACCTTTGTGCTTAAGAGGCTTGGGCAACATTTCTTGAGAATGAAGGATGGGACAGCAATAAAATGCAGAAAGATAGAGTAGCATGACCACAATGGGAAACCAATCTAACCAGCTGCCTCAAGGAAATGAAAAGGAGACATACTATACCCCTTGAGCAACTCTTTTTTTCCTCTAACAGTTTATAAAATCTGGTTAAATATCTCTGAAATAATATTTTGACCTTAATTTGGGAGTATGGTGGCAAACCACTCAACTGGTGATATTACTGTAAGTTTTTTATAAAAAAAGCTGTTTGAAAATGATAACACATACATTTATGTGTTTCTGGTTTGAAAATAAAATCACACTGTGTAAAGTATTTGTTACCTAAAGGACGGTAAGGAAAATCCCTGGAGGCAAGAAAGTTCCAAAGACTGAAAAGATCTCATGTGAGAGGAAAGATGACAGACATCTCTCATGAAGAAGCAGTATTGCATTTTTTATTATAAAATATGTTTAATTCAGGTAAATATCTTTTCTTTGAGACTCACAAAAAGAATAGGTACATAGTTACTTGGCTGTGGTCTGGTTGTGGTGTTTGGTTAGCATTAAGTTGGTACAGTACCCAACTGCTGTACCCAATGCCAACTTAATTAATGTACAAAGAGAACAGGCAATTGCTAACCAATTTTAATCCTACATATAAACTCCATAAAATACATGGCACTTAGAGGGCTATGATTTCCCAGGTAAAATTAAGCTTATTGCTTTCTTTATTTCTTTATCTTGGCTATTTCATGAGACTGAAAGTATGTACAAATCATAAACATTTGTAAAAAGGTTACTACTTGTTGTTCTATGCTGTAAAAAAAGCTTGGCCCTAAATTAGAAATTCAATTGAAAATACAGAAAAGAATGACCTTTAAAAATTATTGTTGATGTTACAACTATTATGTTGCTACCTGTTACCCCAAAAGCCCATACTAAGAACAAAGCTAACATATGGACAGCCATAGAAAATGGTTTGTTCTGTTTTATACAGGTCTCTCAAGAAAAAAATCCAACATTGACAACAATGCATTAATCATAAATACATCTGCAGTCTAAATTAAATCTATTAATCCAGAACATAAGCTCTGTGACTTTTCAGCCATTTCAGTATCTTTTACTCAATGCATACCAACAGCAAAAACCAAATCAAACAAAGCACCCCCCCACCCAAATTTTCAGTACATATATGCAAAGAGACCTCAGTACTACAAAATGAAAGGCATGCAGCATATTTATTTCTGTCCTGACTGCAGACCTCTTACAAAAATATTTAAAAATAACCATTTCAGAAATGGATTGCAGAAGTGATTGCAGTTGCTGCCTTTAACCCCAAGGTCCTAAGATAAAATAGCCCCCATAGACCAAACTGTGATACACCAGCACAATTTTCACTTTCTTGGGAACACTAAAACATAACTCATTTACTTTGCGTTATTTTGCACTGAAGTTATTTCTATCATTGTCACACACACAGCCTGATTATCAGTGCAAGGCAGTAAGCCTGGCTTCAATCCCCATGAAAGTCACAGAGCCTATTTTCCTGGAAGCCTCATCTTAAGAACAGAAAGATGCCTGGGAACAGGCAGCACTGATGCAGCAAGTACAAACCAAGCCTTGTCAATTTGATTGCCTTTGTCATGAGACAACTGACTCAGTGGACAGAAATATGTAAATAATTGCTTTTTGGGTTTTTTGTTTGTTTGTTTGTTGGGGGTTTTTTTTTTTTTTTTTTTTTTACATCAGAAGAGTACTGATAAGTGGTGCTATGGACTTTTAAACGTTCAGTATACAGACGGAAACTTTGGTTTTGGGACATGTTAACAAAGACACCAAAAATTAATGGAACCCCTTTAATCAGGAACCAGGAAATTTAAATATTCTCTGTTTGAAACAAATAATATGGCTTGGGCTTATTAAAACAACACGTACCTAACCTCTGAGACTTGTAACTCTAAGCTGCTGTTGTATGCAGAAGCTTAGTAGCATTCAGATACAACAGCCACTATTGAAGGAACAGCAAAAAGCCAGATCTATAAACCTGAATGACCTGAGGTAAATGCAATGCGTTAACCTAGAGAGATAGAAAAGAAACAACCTGTTTTGAAATCCTGAATTGTTTGGATAACTGGTGCATGCAGTGCTCCTAAACTTCTGTGAATAGTTCTAAAAAGACATACCTTAGACTACTCCAGGAGCTACAGATACAGTCACAGAAGGCAGAACATCAAATATAGACAGACGTAAAGATCACTAAAACTTTTGCTGGAGTAGTTTAAGATGACAAACTGACAGAAGCTGGAAAAATAACTTTGTACCACTTAGTAAAAATATATTAATTAGTATACAATTTTAGGCTATTAGATAATAATATGAATATAATTGTATTTATGCAATATGTACATGTATATAATTCAAAACATTACAATCACTAAAGTTTGTCAAGTCCAAATTTCACAGAAGAAATAAAAAATCAGGATGTAGAGGTACTCTTTGTCAAAAAAGAAGAATTTTGCTTTAGCTGTTAGTCACATGGGATTGCAAGAGAGGAGGCAGAGACTGAAGATGCTTTCCCAGAGAGGGAATTTAACGGTTTAGCTGGTTCAATTGTGAGATCAGGCAAGATTAGAGTGCGCCTCTTTAGAGAATGACAGAAAGTAATCCTAAATGATGTGGGAACACACCCTTTTGCACATTTAGCTTTGTCTTTCTCTCCTAAGGAATCTAGCTACTGTATTCTTCTGATTAATAAATAGTGACTTTGAAAAGCCTGCTCCATGGTCTACTGAGACAAAGGATGACATCTGTGACAGAGGTCTGTAGTCATTCTGGCAAAGACAGAAAATGTTGAAAACACAGGTCCTAAGCTCAAGAACAACAGAATTATGCATTTTGCCCTTTTAAAGAGGAGTCATAAATTCACCAATTTGAAAGGGTACACATCAAAAAGATTAAAAGACTGAAGGATGAAGAACATCTAATAAATGCATGACAGCATGTTACTTCTGTCACGCACTAAAGAATTTCACACTGTTTGATGGTAGAACAATAACTACTTAAATCATGATTCAGTGTAACAACTCCTAAGTTTTGATAAGCTTAGCAGCAAGTAGAGCACAATAGACACAATTTTAGTACATAAAATTGAATCAAATTGAGACAAAAGAGGCAAATAAATACTTACTAGAGGATAAAAACTGTTTACAGAGAGAGAATTTTATGTACACAGTCTAAAAGTGGAAGAAAACGGCTATTGAAAGTTAGAATTTCATTGTACCTGATGTATAACTGTTCCATACCCAACAAGAGGTTAGATATTTGATTGTTCACTGGAACACAGAAAAAGTAAAAGGCAATGTTTTCACAAAATGTAACAGGCAATAAAACCAAATAAATCAGAGCATGAGGTGTTACACCAGACAGGCTGCTCACGCATTTCAATGAACATGCAGTATTTTTTAAATCCCAGAAACACGCCCAATGCCACTTTAAGATATTGATACAGTATCTACTGTTCCCTGCTTTATGAGTACAGGTTATTATTCATAAGAATCACATATTTATTTTTCTATATTTTTAATTTAATTTTTATATATTTTATTTTCATATTAGTCAGTTCATCCTTACTCTCCTTACTCAGTCTTCTTGCAATATGGTAAGTGAAGACTGGAAAACTGGGGTTCATGCAATAGGAATAGGGTTGTTGTGTAATCTTGTACAGTGGTATGCCTGGGAACTCAGAGCAAGGGCTTGACAGAACAGCACTGAACAGAATGAAAAAATTGCTGTGCACTTCAAGAGACTATGGATTACGTTATCAAAAGGCAGCGTGTTTGAAAGGGTTAGGCAGAACAGAAAGTGAGTGATCTTATGAAATATAACACACTTGGAAAGAAATGAAGAGAAGACAAAAGAAAAAAAATTAAAAAGTAGAACAAGAAAAGATTCCTACACATATAGATGTAGAATACCTGTACAGTCCAAATAAATACATGAATATTTGATAAGATAGAATATTAACATCTTTATTAAAACTTTTTATAGCCCCGGAATATCAGTCTCTGACACATTATGTTTCCCCTTAAACTATTTTTCTCTTAAATAAATTACGATACTAAAAAAATTTTCATCAAACACAGTAGAATGCTTTCCATGTGCACATTGTAACATTTTGGATGTGCAGTTAGCTGCTAGAAATGTGAACAAACAAATCTATGCAAACTGTCAATATATCTGATAAAGCACCACACACCCTGATTGTCAAATTTCTCTACAAAAGACCTGTGTATTTAATACCAGTCCAACATCTACTTTCCACATTCTTGAGGACCACAGTTTGAAAGCTATTATTTCAAAGAGAGGAGTCAAGAGGTCCTTAAAGAGAAGGAAGAAATTATTCAAATTCAGATGGCAATATAAAAGTCAAAATTAGTCTAAAACACACTGAAGAAATACTTAGGCTTGTATTAGAAAAGCAATCTGAAAAATAGCAGCAACAGTTGATATTACCTAGTGATGTGACTGATGCATCATTATGGCATTTTCATAGTATTAAAAAAGGAGTCTGAAAAAACAACATTCAGACAAAGCAATCCATGTGCACCATCGCTGCTCTTTTAACTGTTTCTTGCTTTTAAGATACTTTAATTTTGCTCGGAACATCTTCATACACTATTTTTGCCCTCTTTCATCAACAACCAATTGTTAGCTATGTAACTAACACTAATATGACTGCTACATTTAGGAAGTTTCACTGAAGACATAGAGCTAGTCAGCCATCACCTCAAATTCTGTGTTCAGTTTTGGGCCCCTCACTACAAGAAGGACATCGAGGTGCTGGAGGGTGTCCAGAGAAGGGCACTGAAGGTGCGGAAGGATCTGGAGCCCAAGAGTGATGGGGAGCATCTGAGGGAGCTGGGGGTGCTCAGCCTGGAGAAAAGGAGGCTCAGGAAGGCTTTTCTGCTCTCTACAATTCCTTGAGTGGAGGCTGATGCCAGGTGCGGATCTGCCTTTTCTCCCAAGTAATGAGTAACAGGATGAGAGAAAACGGCCTCAAGCTGAGACAGGGGAAGTTTAGATTTGATCCCGGGAAAACTTTCTTCACCAAAAGTGTTGTCAATAACCAGGAAAGGCTGCCCAGGGCACTGGTGGCATCACCATTTCTGGAGGTGGCACTCAGGAACCTGGATTGGTGGTGGATACGGCAGTTAGGGTTGGCGTAATGGTTGGAGTCAACCATCTTGAAGGTTTTTCCCAACCGTTCTGTGGTTCTAAAGATACACATACAGATATGGACGGCTCAGCTACGACACACAAAGTTCTTTCAGGAACAACAGTTTTGAAGACAGTTATCAGCCAAGGCAATTAGTTTCAGAGTAATGCATACAGTTCAAGCATAATGGCAACAATGTTTCTGTTTCCACCTTGAAGGGAATAAAACCTAGCTGAGCAGGAGCTAGCTATGAAGCTAGGATACAGCCGGGATGACATGAGCACAAGCAGTGATAGCATTTATTTTACAACCTTAAGCTTGTGCAGACTTCTTACCTAATTATGCCTGAGTACATTTGTGGATGAGTGTTTAAGGCAGCTCTGGGAATAGCATTTGCTGTTAAAGGCTTTGCAGCGATCAGCAGAAGTGCAAGCGCTCTATTTTGTCAAGGAAAATGAATCTCCACACGCAGAGACGACTGGGCAGCCATGGAAGAAGGCAAGAAGAAGGCTAATGAAAGGTCTACATTACCCTTCCAGATGTGCAGTTATCCCCAGTAGAATCACAAAGATGTTTGCCAAAATAGAGTTTAAGCCATTGTCAAGATCTTACTTGTGATTTTTAAAGTTAAATAAAATAAAGTAAGATTGAAACACATGTTTTTATAAATATTTATATATGTATTATGTATTTATTTTACTTCACCAAAGCCTGGAATTGATATAATGCTTTTCTTAAAATGGCTGAGCTAAAGCATATTACTGAAAGTACATTTAGAGATCTAAAAGGTATCCAAAAAGGACAATAAGGTTTGATGCAGTGGCTGACAGACTGCTCTGACTGTTTCCTATTGTGACAATTGTTGCTTAGGTCTCAGATCACAGCATGAAGTTACATACAGCATGTGCTGCAACAAATCTATGCAATCAGGGAAGGACAGCTTGTCAGCCTCAATTCTGCATTTTTCTGTTTTTGTCAGCATGTATCACTCCACAGCTCAACATAAATTAACTTTAACACTGGATTCTGTGTCCGTTAACATAACATCTAATACGTTCCAAAGCAGTTATATTGTTCTGCTTTGGAAAACACAGTCAGAGAAAAGTGATGTAACTTGCCATTAGTTTCATTATGACTAATGCAATTGAGATTGTTCATATAAATCAATACAACTGGATGCTGAGAGTGAGCACAGCTGACAGGGAGAAATGAAGATAATTTTAAAAGGTTCCATACTGTGAATCATCACAAGTTGGCTTGAAAAATAACAAAAGAACTACTTTCAGAGAATTCATTTTGAAAATCCTCCTTGTTTAACATCTGAAGAAAGTTGTGTTTATTCTTCTATAACAGCTAAAGCCGAGTTTTGATGAGAAAAAGCATAAATTATCTGTAATTCCTTAAAGAGTAAGTGTCAAATATTGACACCTACAGTGGATCTCCAAGGTGTTTGTAGTTGAATGGTTACACAGGCTCTCTTAGAATAATAACATTTCCAGCATTAATTAGCTGTCCTGTATAATGAATAGAATGAAACGTCATAAATGAGCCAAGAGTATTCACCTAAGGAACTCCTTAAATAACAACTAGCATGATGAAGAGCAAACAAAAAATGCTATTTCCTAAGGGATTGAAAAATACTTGTTTTATGAAGTATTTCTCCAGTATACTTCACATTCTGGCATCTAACCCATTCCCTTAAAAATAAAGGCCATTTCCTGGGAACTCAACAGCAAAGCAGTTTAGCACAGTAGAACCTTTTCTCTCTAACAAAATCTAACTGGATCAGAAAATACAGCAGTGGTTATGCCAAGTAGAGCATGTCTAATTATTAGTACTACACATTAATAAAACGCCAAATTTAAAATATAAATATGGTTTCAACAGAGTAAAAATGCACAGCTAAAGTAGCTGCTTATCTAAGTTGATTGGTGGGCTTTAATTTTCCTTTTGGCTCCTTAATGCAAACACCTTAATAAACATGGAAGTTTTTTCCCTTTTATATTGTTATGTGAGAGTGTGATAGGTTACCTAATAACTTCTTTTAGGACAGGACACCTTGGTCAAAAGAAAACTAGAAACTGAAATAATGAAGGTTTTAATGGGCTAGATAAAGAATTGGTATGCATATAGACCACATTAGTTTAGAAGATAAAAAAAATTCTCCAGTGTTGCATCAGGTGTTTACTTTTCCAAAAAGCAGAATGCCTCAATACCAAAGCAGACACTGTTAGCTTGCAAACTGGGATATCACCAGTAGACCAAGTATAAGGTCAAGCAAAGCTGTATACTGGGAACTATGCAGTTCTGTAATAAGGTCTGTTTGTGTATTAGCCATTTGTTTTCATCACAGTTTGTGCTCAAATGGCAGCAACAATTTTTGATGCACAAAGTATTAAATTTTCTTTATGCCAGTCTAAAAATAATATTAAATACATATTTGCCATAAATGACAAACAATGTATATGAGAATCCTTGTGAGGAAGAAGAAAGCCCCTGCTAAACTGCGGATCAGAATTACTTGTAATTGTTCAAATGACACCACATGTATGTACATTTAATGAACTCATGCCTGCAAGCTTAAATGAAAGTCATCTTACTAATGCTAGTGACAAACACATACACATTTTAAGTCAGACAACTGCTGGAAGTTTCAGGTTTCCTTTACTCACTTATTAATAAAGCTTAAAACCTGCAGCCTAAAAACAATCTGATGAAAAATCTATTTGATTGGTACTGGAGTATTTCAGAAAACCCTTTGTTTTGTCAAGAAAAAGTCCTTTCCTCCAGCAGTGGTATCACTCAGATAAATGAGTGCCTTTATTAATGTAAAAAATAAAGTGAAATCGTGCCTTATTTTCAGTAAAAACAATCTTTCTGGGAATGCTGGCGCACTCTGTTCTGTTGTCAGGTAAAAAATTTAAGCAAATTTTAGCTTATGGGAAGGATCCAAACAGTCAAACTCTAAAGTGGCAAACATTTATCTGTAGCACATCTGCAGCAGTTTTGAAGTCTTTTCTTGATGTGTAAGCAGTCACACAGGCTGAAGAAACAAATTTGCTCCTTTCTGCCGGAAGAATAATTACTTTCAATATTATTTATACTTTTGAGCAGCACGAATTTTAGAATTTTATGAGGAAGAAAACGTGGTGAATCATTTTCTGTTTCATAATCCAGAAGGCTAAGCAGTTGTGTTAGCAGAGTGGTGACCATGAAAGCAAAACTAACTGAAATTTCCAGATACATGATCTCAGCAGATAAATTCACTCCTATTTGCCTTGTCTTCTGACAGCTTTTACAGGGGCTGTACTGCTCTAAATTAAATTACAAATTATTTGGTGTACAGGTGACAGGGTCCCAGTCTTCATAAAAAAATGTAGGTCACAAAATTTCAATTGTCTCCATTAATAAAGGCAATGTGGGAAATATACTGGGGAGTTATTTCCAAACTTGTAATTAATCTCTAGGCTGCTGAAATGTGGGATGGACAGTGGGACGGTCCCACCCTCTTACACAGAAGGCAACAACTTAAGGCCATGGGAATCGGGTGTGTAGGTAGAGGGACCAGTGCTCAGGCTAGGGTGAGCAAAGTTAGAGAACAGCAGACCAAGGAACCGATATGTCAGAAGGCCTGCCCATATAAGGTTGTGCTTCTAGAATGTTCCCAGTTCTCTCCCCTGATTAGCTGTCATTTGCCACATTATTTTGCATATTCCTAATCCCCGTTTGTGGTTGGATCCCTGCCCTCAGACCAAACCCCAGATCTACCATATATTTACTGTTGAACCCACCCATCTGGGGCCTTGTGTGGCTGACCCTACACTGCGTGTTCGCTTTCTGCTGTTTGTTGTTTTGTCATTAAAGCTGTTTTACTTTTTGGGTAACCCAGCCGTGCCTGTCCTTTTTATTCGCCACACCTGTCCTGGCTGGCTTGGCCCCAAGGTCGCGGAGCTGAACCGTGGCACTGAAACTCCACTGTTCTATTTTGTGGAATTGTATGCACACCAGGCATGGCCGGGCATGAATGAGACAAAACCAGCAGGTCAGTATGATGACATTTGAACTCAACAGTTTCATTTTTCTTCAACAGAAAGAGGAGAAAAGGAAGACCAAACTTTTGCCAGGGAAGTATATTTTTCCTCTCTTCCTGCTAGCCATCAGATTTCATGAAGTTTACTCAGAACTATCAACAGTGCTGCTACAGATAAATTTCAACAGTGAACATATCTTTGTGCATGTAGTGTAAAAAAATAATTTTGATCCTTGCTATAGATCAATATCTTTGTTTTCCTCAGCCACGAGCACTGCTTTTATCCTGGATGTCTTTTGTTCTACTATATTGCAGACAATACATCCCCAAAGCTGAAATGGACTTCCACCACATTTCGTTGTTATTGCTTTTTGCCTCAGTATGTCCGTCTTCAATCATATTGACAGCAATTGTTAAAAACAAAACAAAACCAAAAAACCCCAAAAGCTTAAATTTCTTTTCATTCAAAACTGTTCTTGTGCCAGAACTTTGTGCTTATGACTGTAAACCTCTATCCCTTGTACTTAAAACCTTTTTGGTTGTATGAAAAATATGATGCTGCATAGAACCTATCCTGTAAAACCCATTATTAGCTAGGACATCAGTCAGGACACTGCTACCTAACTGAATCTTCTGATAAGTCTACATGTGGTAACTCCTCTTCCAACTTTCTGAAGCCTCCCCACCTAAAATATTTTCTGTCAATTCTGTCTGTTACTTTCCTTGTTTCTTTCAGCCCATTTGTTGCTTGGAGTCATCCTCAAGAGCATCATAATTCCTACTCTATTAAGCAATTATGAAAACTAAATGATTCCTCTGTAAACTGAACAGTAAAATTCAACATGAACTCAAACACAAAAAAAGAATTATCTTATACTATTAACTACTGATTTATTTCCAATGCAAATGGCACTAAAATTAGGATAATTAGAAATTATTCATACACCTACACTTTAATTTACTTTGGCAAACACATTATGTCCAGAGATTTGTCAAGTTGCAGAATTACACAGGAAATTAGTAAAATGCTGTTGGGAAGCTAGTATTTCAGAGCTGTGTAAAGTACTTTTAAGACTCGTAACCTGAACAAAAGCCATAATCCTCTCATTCACTCAACAAAATAGCAATGTGAAAAATTCAGGAAACTGAAGTAAAGCAACCCTTATCATGGAGCAGAAAAAGGGAAAAAAATATTAACAGACAGAAGAATTTTCATACATGAATATCACGTGTAAGTTTCACTAGTGATGGGAGACACTACCTCCTCTATGGCTGATAACCTTCATTTACCCACTAATACTTTTTGCCATCAAAATGCTGCAAGCAGAAGAAAGCTGATGACTTTTTACTCCTTTGTTATTTGTAGGCTTATTTCTATCCAATGGATAACAGATCCATGACATGGAAGGTAAGGAAAAAAGAAAAGAACAAAAGTAGCTGCAGTTTTGGAGACCTCATGGTTTTTCTACCTTTCTGCTTTCCAGGTTGCACAGACTTTACACTAAAGTCCTTCCCAAAGCCCTTAAGAAGACTGAAATTCCAAGAAACGAAATCCCCAAACTGCAAGACCTCTTCTACAGTCTTCCAAACTTTAGTGCAAGCCAGGAAGAAGGCACTTAACTTTCATTTAACATTTTCAATGAAAAAAGCCCAAACTTAAACATCTTCTTGGGGTTTTTTGAAATTGTTTTTCTGACTGATTATAGTGGAGAATGGCATAATCACACACTATTAATGTATTTCATACTCCTTTAATGAAACCTTGCATTAAGATCTCAAGTTACAAATTTAGTCTTAAACTGTAATTCCAGGTACACTACTAAGACATGGTCCCTTTTTGTCAAAGAATTAATTTGATTTTCTATGCAAGCAAAATTGTTTTAAATAAACAAACACTTTCTGGGGTGTCTATATAAATAAAACTTATCTTTTCTCCTATTCCCAACCAAAAAAAAATTAAGAAAACCAAACGATTTTGTTCATTTGCCAAAAATTATAGTGGAAATTTTAAGAATGGTAAATGAATTAGGAGAGAAGTCATAACTGTCATAAACAGATGACGTGTGTAAAGGTTGATAAATAGTACAAGAAGCAACAGACTATTGTTTAACTCATCCAGTCATGTTCAAATATATATCTTCTTGTGTACCAACTTAGATCTTGGTTGCAGTTTTGGACTTAGTATATGAGAAACAGAAATCTGAACGTTACCAGGCAAAATTTCCCTTTACCTTTCTATCAGCTACAAGTAACATCATAACACTGACAGAAGGCAGTAGAGGCAAGATGATTGAGAGTTTCAATAGAATTACACTGTAAATCTGATTAAAATTACTTATAATGTAAAGTTTTATATTTTTTTTTCCAAAAGCAGCAACAAATTAACTCAAAGTGCTATAATACCACTCAATTTATGACTGCATGACTTGGTTGAGAGAGAATGAACACAGACAAGCTTTTTGTCATTATAATGCAGTAATTTTCAAATAGTTTTTTGTGGACTGGAGGAACATGCAATACTTTGAAGGGCTGCATGGAAGACTCAAATACAGCATACACATCTTTATACTCTACCCATATTTGTAGAATATCCATATTTCCATTACAAAATTTGTAGAGATCCACAAATCAAGAAGGCTGAACACCACCAGTGCGAGTTGCTACAATGATGCATATTTAACACGGAGGTAGGTATATTTAAAAGAAAATTGAATATCGTCACGTTTAAAGTAGCAAATACACAACACTTTACATATTAAAAATGCTCAAATTGAAAAAAAGCAGGAATTTCTAATTGCACACATATGTAAGTGTACAAATGCGCATGAGCATGTTAAAAAGATTAATAATACATCCAAAGAATAATTTGTTTCATCACTTGGCTGAAAATTCTTAAAAATTCCAAAAAATGAGGATACTCCCTATCCTCATGCCTTCCACAGACACCCACTCCTGTAAAAATATTTAATAGATAAAAATGTGAACTTTACATTTACAAAGGCAGACATTCAACGGTTCCCTGGGAGATTAAATTTCAGGATCCTGAGATCCTGAATGAAATCAACAGTCTTTTCGAAAGAGATACTGTAATATCTTTGTCTATTCTGGTTGTTGCATGTTAGCTATTGAACTAAAATGAACTTATAGGCCTGGATATGCCCAGAGAAATTATCTGCAACAAATTCATACAGTAAAATGACCAAAAGACCAAAGTCTTACAGTAAAATCAACATTTGGAAGGAACTTAAAAGCTACCTAAACATTAGAGCATGTTCTGGGGCATATATTGAAAAGTTTTGCAAAGAATCCAGTGGAGCAACCAGCAGTAATTTATTCAGAATTTTATGCCAGGTTAAGACATAGCTTCAAGAAGGAGACATTGCCTTAATAAAGTCTCAGTTCAATAGATGACGACACCAGGGTGGAGACCAAAGCTGGGAAAAAAACTGAAGCCTTCTCACCAAATGTAATTACTGCCTGTTTACTTCTACTTAATAATTTCAAAGCAGAAAACAACCGAAAAATTTTCATACACAGAATGCCCTTCAAGCAAATATTAAGCATCATCTGCTACAAAATCAATTGTCTTGGTGCTTCTTCTAAAATAAGTGCATTTTCTGAAAATTATCACTTTTATGTAGTCTAACTCAATAGTTGTGTAGGCAGCCCTCCCCATATCTCCATTATACACCTGGATTAGAAAGAAATTTCTATTTTGATCTCAATGAAAAGTGCAAACTTGACTTTGGTTATTTGGATTCCATTACAAATCAAAATGTAAGCATCTCCCTCACTGACTAAAGGCCATTAATGAAAGACCTTGAAGAATGGACGGCATGAGCTCCAGAAGAAGAGTTAATTTACTATGTTAACCAATATCTGGACATTAGAAAAAATACCTAGATTTAGGTCTGTGACCTGTTGTTTTCTCTAAATATCTCAAAGATGCCAAACACCAGGATTGAAGAAGCTTCACCTATTTAAGGCTTATGTTGTTTTTAATTAAGCTGAGTTTGCTGCTTACTTTTAGGAAATAGTCATGTGGTTAAAAATGCCTTTAATGAGTTCTGTTTAACAATATCTTAAAGGAATATATGTTCTACATTGTAGGACTTCAGAGATAACTTACAGAAATTACATGGTCAGAATAACTTGCTCTGTCTCAAGTGAACTGCTGACCAGTTCAGACCACACATACATCCCAGTTATCTGAAACAAGCACCTCTCAGTGCAATTAGCCTGTTGCTGAGGCATACTTGGTGTTCATAATGTCTAAATGTGTAGCAGATCTGCAAAGCACAATCTGTAAGCGTTGGAAAATTTGGCTGCAGCTTTAAAGCTGTGGAAATAGTTGCCCAGATTCACTAGGAACTGTATGAGCTCCTGTGTCAGAAAAACCAAAAGGGATTTTTTTTTCAGACTGCAGGAATCTGCAATATTTCAGGTGCCCAGTCCACAGGGCCTGAGCACAGGTTTCACATTATTTACCACTTTTCTGTATTTTTAGTAAGTACTTAGATGATGCTCATCCCCCTAGAATATACAGTCACTGCCAATCAATTCAGAAAGTTCAGATGTAAGGCCAATTTCACCTCTGCAACCATTTGCAAACCAGTTCTACAGGGACTGTAAACCGTATAGACTAATGTATCCATTTTGACCTCTGCAGTATTTCAGCTAGTGAGATGAATATTTCATCTGAATATTCACTGAGCTGAATATTTCAGCTATGTGAGCTACACCAACATAAACGTCACACATAATCATAGCAAAAGTGTGTTAACAGCAATGTTAGGACAATAAAATGTACTGGTGAACATAGATAATCGCATTTATCCTAGTAGTCTGTTTTTTAAAATATATTTGTCCCTGTACTAGTTAGACCACGTACTAGGGATTTACAAGTCAGTGGAAAAAACATTTAATATTATTTTATCACCTTTCACCTCAATACAATGAAGTTTCATGATAAGAACAATAGCAAGATTTACTATTTTTTCCCTAATTTTATATTTAATTGATCCAAATTTTTTCCCCCCAAAATGACACTTCTCTGCCATGTGGGAAACCTTTAGTTCTGAAGTAAAATTAACAGCTCAGATTGAAGCACCAGATGTGACACAGAAGTGAGATACCAGTCAATGGAGTGGTGGTGAGACAAGTAAAACTCCCACTGCAGCAACTCATCAGCTAAACAACACGCAGCCATCCTCAGTTTGCAAAATATATTATAAAAAATCGATGCTATAACATATCTGTCTGTCTGTCTATCTATCTATCTATCTATCTATCTATCTATCTATCTATCTATCTCTAATTCTATTTTGCTAATATATTATTAAGAAATTGCAGTGTTCAATAAGCACATTAAGGATCCTTTCAGGTAAGATAATTTCACAAATTGCTGTTCCCTTCATGCAGCCTTATAGAGGCAGTAGTGGCCATTTCTGTTTAGTTAAAGGCCTGCAGCAGCAGAAGTCATACACATGGTCAAGTGGAACTGACAGAGTTCAGTTTCAGTGTTTCCGTGGGATTCAAGAACTTCTAGCAAAATCCTAGTGACTGTGTATTTTGCACTTGTGTGCAAAGCCACTCTGTTTTAAGCATTATATTTGAGAATTAGAATATTAGAATTCTCCTAGCATTGACATTTTAAATTAAATTTTCCAGAAGAAGATCTACGCATATATATGACAGACAATGGCTTCAGCTGTCAGCAACAAGTGAAGATTATTCCTGAGGAAAAAGAAATTGTATGCTACGAAATAATCTCTAACAATAGTTACATTCAGCATAAGAGCCTGGTAGGAACAGTTTTACTCAAAGAGAAGTTTTCTTCAAGTAAAACATGAGAAATTTTCCACATCTGTTAAACATTTTTGTTCTCAGTCACACCTGGGTGTCCATTCCCAGAAGCACTGAAAACAGTAACTTAGTATGGCAGCAAAAAACCATATAATAGGCATTATCTCTCCTCATTCAGGAAGATCTAACCTGTCATAATCTGAAGTTTCATTCACTTCAATGGCACTATGTTGATTTTCATGACCAAGAACCTAGACCATTTTGTGGCTGCACTAAATTACATTAAATACTACCTTTCTCTAAAGCACTATCTCAGAAGGAAGGTTTCCCACATTCCCATGACAGATTGTAGAATACTGCTCATTACTGACCTGTAGAATATATATACGTATGTGTGTGTATATATATACGTTTTTTGTTTTTTTTTTTAAATTGAAAGCCCAACATTTCTTTTCCTGAACAACCACTGTCATTAAAAGACTGCTTACTCTGTTTCATGTGTATCTGATCACTACAGAATCCTAAACCAGGAAAATTTGAAAGCTTGGGTAAGTAACTTGTGGAGGACTGTGACAAATAAATAATGGAATCGAAAAAAAATGTTACAGAAAATAAAATCTGAGATAACTTTAGTTTTCAGGACAGTGTAAAGTCAGACACTGCAACTTTGAAATACTTTAAAGCTTGGCAATCTGTAGAGGCTTAACACTACTCAGAGCCACTATCATTGAAGTGATCTCCAAAAGGACAGTGGAAATAATTGCAAAAAGCTTCCTGGACAAGAGAGAGTTTACCCTTGCACCTTGCAGTAGAACACAATACATATGTACTCGTCCACTTGGAAATATGGCAAATTGGGTTAATCAAGAATAGGAAGTAGACCAATAGAGAAGCTAATGGAGAATATTTATGAAAAACAGTGGCTTTTTAAAAACCAACTTGGGATGTGAACTATCACAAGGGCACAATTTGCTTATTTCTTCCTGGAATGGACTGCTTTTCAAGACCTTCCAAAATACAAAACTAAAATCTTAGCTTTTACACTGCATTTTAAAATTTAAAAGATACAGTATATCTATAACTGAAGAACAAAAAGGTAAAACATACGATTTATTGTGAAATATATTAAGTATTATACTGATCTTTTCCTTAGTGTCTGACTGTAAATGAGACATCTCCACATGCAGTTTTTTGTTTTTTCAGTGTTTCTTTATTCAGTGCAGTTTTTTTTGTAATCCAGAATACTGCTGAAATAAGAATTCTCCCTACTAAAGAAGCAAAATCTGAATGAAAACTACATGCAGATTAAATCTAAGTAAGCTATTTAAACAAAACTGGGAATGAATATATCCTTTATAAAATAGTTTTCACAGAATCAAAAAATCACAATCATATTTTCTTTTTCTTTTATCCTTTTTTTGATCTGACTGCTCTAGTTGCCAACTTGGAAGATTGTTGTTAAACAGTTGCATTAATAATAGATAAATAAGTATAATAATTTACAATCAATTTCAACAGCTTCTTTTGTTAACTTGACTCTTTGTTAATTATGTTTTTGGTCTTTCATCCTTCATATTTTATGAATATGTGTAGATAGAGACAGAAACAAGTGAAAGAAAAAGATCAAGTGTAATGTTCAATGAAAAAAAAAAAGATGAAAAATGTAACTTGTGAAATGTCTCTTTAGGCCAGCTGATTGCAGGGTAACTACCAAAAAGCTGAAACACACACTTTTATTTATATCTACTCAAAAGCAAGAAAATGTCAAAGAATCAGGATGAGGCTGATTTCCCTCTTGTGTATGTGCATAGGTTTTGATTATAGGCTTTTTTCTCAATTGATGAACTATTGCATGGAGTTCTGAAAATCACTTCACAAAAATAGTGCTGTGTTCAGGGTCAATACCTCTCCAACAGCCAAGCTATAAAGTTGCCACTGATTTTTTTTTTTTAAATAATGGGATCAAGTCCTCTTTATATTGGCTAGAAATATTTTGGAAGTCTGCTTCCAGGAACAATAGAAAAACCCACATCTGACTAATTTGTGGTATTCATTGATGTATTTTTTTTCTGCTAAGGGGAAAAACTGAATGGGATTTTACAGAATTTAAAAACTTATCTTTGAACTTGGGAAAGATGATGAACTTAATCTGAATATATGCTATACTAGTATACGAGTATACTACTATACCAGCAAATACATCTATTATACAGGTATATATAATATATGTTATACCAGCAAATATAGCTATGATCTGAAAATATTAAAAAAGAGAAATAACAAATGTAATTTTGAAGCAGATTTTCTTCAATATCAAAGGACCAAATCCTCAAGGTTTTGTACAGTGCATTTGTTTTGACCCCTCTTCAAAAACCTCTTGTTTTTCAAGGTTAGCTAAGGAGTTTAAACAAGGGTCTTCCTGAAATACATGCAGTGCATCTGGAATCACATACTGTGCCTAAAGCCAATAGAGCCATATTTATACAAAAAAATGTACCTCTGTTTTTAATGATAAAATATAAAAAGTCTTGGCAGACTTGAAAGGCATCATGCACATAACTAATCCCATGACAAATTTCCACTTCTCTCCTGTTTCTAGCACTTTTTTTTTCACTCTATCAATTCTCTCACAGAAGACAGAAACAAGTGAACCCATATCTAAATTTAATGTTTGCACTAGGGCAGCTGACAGGAGCCTGCAGATCATGTGCCAAAGCATTTGACTACCTGGGAACACTTCCTCGTGATGCACCAAAATGAGATTTAAGTGATAGTAAGGGTTGCAAAGCACTATTCCAATGTAATCATGCAATTAGAGGAAAATGTTCTTGATTAAAGGTTGGTAGCATTAGTATCATAGGTAAAATATACCATCTAAAAGGCACTTCAAAAAAGGTGTTTTTATCGACAGGAAAAAAGAAAAAGCCAAATGAAGCGTAATTCCCGAAACTTAATGAAATCTGTGACAGGGACAGGAACAAAGCATGGATTTCCTGATCCTTCCTGGTCTTTCTTTAATAACTTCTGTGTCTTTGGAATCAATGCAGTCACTCCAAGTTTTGCTGCAGAGTGTCAGAAAAGGGAAGAGAGGAATCATAAAACACCTTTTTTTAATTCAAAGCTGAGCAGTTGTTCTGCAAGCACTACCACTCTTCCCACACAACAGCATGAATTACACTTTTTCCACCTAGGTTTTTTTTCCCCCTGACCTTCTTTGGCATTTAAGTGCAGAAAATAAAGTATTTCAGGGCTGCATGTGTCAGTCTCCGAGATCTGAAGTTCCGGTTGCCTGCAGGGGCCATTTAAAAACATTAGCGTTGTCCTGGGAAAAGCAGCCTCTGGACATACTCTCATCCATAACAAAAGAGATTCTAAATAATAATCACTGTGAGAATGTATTGTTTCTCTTTGACCACTGGTGTAGGAAACCTGGTCATATCATAAAATCTTGTGAAGAGAAGAAGCATGTAGAGGCGAATAATGGGAAAATAGGACGCCTATGGTGCATGTTCAAACTCTCAGGAACAGCTTTTACCGAGATTAAAAAGGGAAATGAAACTCAATCCTTTGACCAGCTTTTCAGTGAACCTTTGACTAGTTTTGCAGTGAAGTGGGTATACAGTAGCAATCTGTTCCACTCAGGGTTCTAAAACTTTTTAATGCAGTATTTATGTAAAATAGTTTTAGTTTATTATTTGATATGTCAAGCAGGAAGTTGATTTAATTTTCACTAGAGATCTCTTCTCTAAACAACAGAAATAAAATTTCACTTTACCTGTAGACATAGGCTTCGTCTAAATGAAAAGCAATTTTATTCCTCCAATAAATGTTAATTTTAAAAAATGAACTTAGGTCAAAAGCCTAAAAAATTTATAGTGTTTTTTTGGTCAGATGCATTAAAAAAAGTTGACAGCAGCTGGATGGACAGCCCATGCTTTCAGAAAAAGGATCTCTTTCCTTTAATAGATTTACTGTTGATCTAGAATTACTTCTAACACAAAGAATAGACATCAATATTTTCCTAGTTCTATGGTGAGTGCTTTTACATTTTAGTTAGTTGCATACTGATTTCTCCAAAAAGACACTTTATTCAGCAAATATCTACAATTGCATACTGAACATCCAGCATATCTTTAGATATAATTCAAACCTTGCTTTGTCAAACATAGTCTTTTATGGTTTATATATCCACAGGTCATTTAATAAAGGGAAAAATACTGTCAGTGAAAGGGAAAATCTTTTCCCCTCTCTCCTCTCTCTCTCTGTATATTGTCCCTGAGTTTTGCCACATCAACAGTGAAAAGAAGCCCTGCTACAAATATCGAGCTCTCTGAGGACTTAAAAGATACAAGTTTGGGTACTTTGTACCCAAGCAAGTTATTTTTCTATTTCATTATTTTTGGAAAGAAAGGGATTTGGGAATTGTACGTGAAACAATTTATCACTGCTAACTTTTATATGCATCAATTTTGAGTATGTAAAATACATCACGTGCTGGGAGTTCTTACCAAAATAATACATTAGTGGCTTTAACAGTTTGAAGCACATACATTGCGAAATGGTCAGCCTTCAAATTCCCTCTAAAAACACAGTAAACAAACAAACAAAAAAAGTTGAAATGACTGTTAAGTGCAAGTAGATATAATAGAACAGGCACACAGTAAGAGTCCTGAGCTACATGTGACCATCCACACATATACAATGAGTATTTAGTAAAGGCTGATTTAAACAGCTGGGAAAATATCTGTGAAAAAACATGCCAGAGTGTGCCAAAATCTCAAACTGTTCCTTGAACCTTCATAGCAAACTGCAGAAATCTACATCAGAAGGTAAGATTCAGATGCTAACTGCACGTCTGTGATCAAAATGGATTAGCCCAGGATCTCTCACTCTTCATTTTTTTCCCTCAATCATGCCATGAATGTATGTGCAGCTGCAAAATTTCACCAGAACATTTCCAAGGCTATTTCAACATGGTAGCACCAGAAGAACTCAGAGTGCAGAATTCAGCACAAATGCATTACAAGTACTGCAGACTCCTCATCATGAACTTTGATATGAAAACAGAAGTCCTGACAAAGTGCATCTGCTGAACTCATAGAGAGATGGATCATTCATGTAATAGCTCAGATTTCAAGCTTTACTGGGCAGAAGCCCAGTACCCCACATGTACCACAGAGTATCCAGAGCCCATTAAGAAGAATCATAGAATGGAAAATTCATCACTCTAATAGACATTTGAGAGAAGACAGTAATTTGGCATGACTTATAATATGACAGCATTACAGATCTATTGTGAAATCTATAAAGAAATAAACCTTTATCTCAGGAAAATATTATACTATTTCTAAGGTGATCAAGACATTGGTGTTTATCCTGATAAAAGAAGATTTTAAGTCTTGCTTCCTTTCTGCAGGTGGTAGCTCATGAGATGAGAAAACAAAATGTGAAATTCTAATCCCCTTGCATAAGGTCCTCTGGAGAATGTATTGCCTTTTTATTTGGGGAATCACAGGAGCCCAGGACCTGCTTTGTTCAGGAATACTGACAAGTATAGAGGTGGATGATAAGGAACATATGTAATCATATAATGCAAGGCATATCTACTACAAATATTCTTGTTAAAGCCACAATTTAAATTTAATTTTCTGGCATGTAAAGTGAAAGCAGCCAAGCCTCTGACTTGAAAGATCAAAACCACTTCCTGGCAAAAAAAAAACCCAAACAAGCTAGATGCTTGTTAATTGAGTCCTAGGGGACAGAACATAAGAAAATAAAAATTAATTTCCCTGCTTACTGTACACTGTTTGACTTTTGGATTACAAAATAAAGCTGAGTACAGTCTCCCCAGCTACTACCCAAAGTACTTTCAAAAAAACCCGAAAGAAACACCTAAAGAAAAAACAAACTAAAAAACCTACAACCCCATAAACCAAACCAACCAAACAAAAACCAACAAAAAACCCTCAAAACTGCAAACAAGTAACCTAAACAAGTAAAAACAAAAACAAAAACAAAAAAACCCTCACCAAAAACAAAATTAGATTTCCATTTCAGCTTTTCTCTGTTCAATCCAAAGAGTGAGACCTTAACCCAAGCACAATTTAAAAATTCTAATTGTTGCAAGGTGTACAGCAACACTTAGTTAAGTGTTACACTTTAATCAAGTGGTACATCTCAGAAAGGAACAAAATTCATACATGACAGCTTTTATTCCTCAGATATCTGAGATTTATTTTTAGCCCTGGAAAGACATTAGATGTTTGGGCTGTAGATACCAAGCTCCGTAAGAATTCATACTCAACCAGAACACAGAAATGTTGAAAAATTTTCAACAATAATTTCAGCAACCATTTTCTTTAGAGCAGCTTTCAGAATTTACATTTAGGCCAAGTATCAAGGATTTCATATTACATGAATTATATTACATTTACTATCAGTAAATCCACTGATAACAGTTAAAGAGCAGTGAGTTTCATTTAATAACTTGAACAGATTCCCTTGGTGAAATTATTCCAGAAGCATATTTTTGATTCTGAACCAATTAGTTAAGTTTACTTCTTTGTTATTTTGTGCACCTTAATCATGGTTTAAACACTGAGAAGTTATGTCAGCTGGCAGAGACTCTAGATCTCTCAATTTCAAAAGGGTGACTACTTTCCTGTCTCCAAAAAAAGCCAAAAAAGGAATCTTAAACCTGATTTAAAGATATCAGAAACCTTTCATAAGCTCAACTACATACTGAAATCTTCAAAAACACGTACTCCAGAAAGTTGGGACTGTTTGTTTGGTTTTGTTTTTGGGTTTTTTTTTTTGTTTTTTTGTTTTTTTTTGGTAAGATCCATGCTGCATACAACAAAATTATTTAAGTAAGGTCATGCCTATACAGGGAAAATGCATTGATTTAACTAAACTGATTGATTTTAAATCCAGTTAAACTGGTGCAAACATTTAATGTAAATGCACTTATCCCAGCTAAGACCTCACTTAAATTAATTTAGCTTACTTCAGCAATTTATCAATGTTAGCTAAACGAATTCTAGCAAAGGTTAAGCAGGTTTAAGTGCTTCTGTATAAGGAGTTTGAACAGATTTAACTATATTGACTTTAAAACATTTTAATTAAAACAGTGTAACAGTCTCACATAGACAAGGTTTAAATCCCCAAGGCAGAGAAGCAAAGCAGGAAACTGAAATTTGTCCTGGCTTCCACCTGGGTACTCCTCTGATGATAAAGGGTACATAGGTTATGTAACCAGCATGTGGGAGGAGGCACAGTGGAATCAAGACTAATTTCAGATGCCAGAAGATTTTGTGGGACCAGCAGAAAAAGGAGGAAATAAAAAAAACCAACCCAAACCCCACTGAAATCCCAAATCTATAGTTAAGGATTGAGGAAACCTGGTCAGGGTATAAAATAAAATAAAACAGAAGTACCAATCTATCATAGCATTTTAAAAAGTCTGCTCTCAGAATGAAAACTAAAATATCTGTTCAACACATTAAAAACAAAAAGCATTCAAAAAGGTTTATCGCTTTTATATCAATTCAGCCAGTCTTGGAATTTCCTGGTACGTATGTGTGGCAGCCTCATCACATCTATTTTAACATGAGCCTCACAAAAGGGATGACCAATGGCAAAAGGCATCAAGATCAATTTTCTCCTGCCCATCAAAACAATAATGACTGCACTCTTTTATGCAAACTTTCATACTGATTCATTCTAATTAGTCTTGAGAGGTGTGGATCTGCAAAAAGGTGCAGGGCAAGCCCTCCACACCTCCTGGCTGGGCAGCACATATAGCCCAGAGGTGAGAATGTCCCACTCTGTGCTAACACATACACACCTGCTCTCCCTCCTGGGCATGTGAGCAGAATCAGTGATGATAAGAGCATCTACAGCCACTCAAGGCAACTGCATAAATCCATATTTATTTTTGACTTTATGATTCTTAACTCTCTCAGCTCAATATTTTAAAAGAATTTACAACTACTAGAATAGAGTAGCTACAGCAGACAGGTTTTCATTCCCATTAATCCTGATGCAGACACTAATCTAAACTCACTGCAGCTGGCAGAGTTGTATGTGACACTTCCATCGGACTACTTTATCCCTTTTCTTTCTGATTTTGCAGAATCTTCTCTTGCTCCTTGAAGCATACTGGCACTCATGATTCATGCTTCTGGCTAAAAACCTGTTTAAATATGTTTTTCCCATCCTGACAGCAATCCTACTAGACAAATCAGCTAAGATATTCTGTGTGGGATATATTTCTAAATCCCTCCCCTGAAACGCGAGATCATCACCATTACTACTTGCTTAGTCTCTGCTAGTCTAATTTTAAGCAATCAAAATTATGTTTCCCACCAAGACATACAGCAAATGAACAACTAAGTTAGAGACTGCATAGGCTTAAAATTGACATATCTAGAGAGATTTAATAATGTGTTCCCAAATGAACTAGATCTTGTATTGACTCCCAACTTTTAGGAGAATGAAAGAATCAATTGTAGTCAAAACTACCTAAAGAAAACTCTGAACTGCTGTATTTCAGTGCTTTAAAAAAGATGTGAATATACAGCACGGTATGTTGATGATTTAATACGATACAGAAAAATATATCTGCAATTTCAAAATGTGATTTTAAAGAGGGGCTATGTATTTTAAGTGGTATTTTATCAAGCAACTCTGTCTTTAGCTATTTAGCTTTAGTATTCCTTGCTAACTGTGGTAAACTATTTTCAAATTTTCAGGCAACTAAGTGCAAGGTTAAATTTAATCTCAAATACTACTGATATTACTAAATTCGAAAGAAAGGACTTTATTTGCTTATGATGTCACCAGATCTTTTCCACAGTTAAATGCGTGTTATGTGTTATGAACTGTGTACCAGCATAAAGCCATACTCTCTCCTGAAAGATATAATAATACAATTAAGAATGAAATTAAGGATGGATTAATCTCATCTAATTTTAGTCATGTAAAGTGAGAAGCCTCATCTTTGCCATTTGTGTAACTAAGCTCTGTAGTCAATTCAGTGGAGAGGTACTTCTGGTAATGTCTGAAAAAGATAATCACCCTTGTGGACCATAGGTCTTGCTCCTCACCAGCACCAGCTGAAGAGGTACAGATGACTTACTCATGGCTAGCATAAGCTGAGGTGAACTCCACACTATCCAACTAAATATGGAAGGCAATTGAACAATTAGCAAATTGAATAATTA
Organism: Luscinia megarhynchos; assembly: GCA_034336665.1. NCBI lineage: Eukaryota > Metazoa > Chordata > Aves > Passeriformes > Muscicapidae > Luscinia > Luscinia megarhynchos. Next base: position 63,007,476 of record CM067592.1, read on the forward strand.
CTTACATATTTTCTATGAAAATTGCTGTTACTTGCATATAGTTGTAACATATGGGAATGGTCGTAACATAGCAATGCCATACTTTAATGCTAAAGTGTAATTTTTGTAAGTATAATTTATTTTGTTTAAAATTGGCAAAATCCACGAGTAAAATATGGCACTTGCTTGTCATGTATCTGAATCAATGTGCAATAAAAAGCTTGCACATTTAAACACCTAAGATAGGGTTTTTATAAAAGGAGCAAAGGAGAATCGCAACTTAAGATTCTTTCATAGAATTATTTTTATGCTCTATCTTATATTATTGTCATTTAGAGAGTGTTAATCACTTCAAACTCAAAGTCTACTCAGCATATTTCACACTGTCATTCATCTTAGTGTAGACTTTGTATGAACCACTATAGGACAAGCATGGAGAGCATGTTTTGCATGACTAGTGTCTTGCTAGCATGCGACAAAAACGTAACTGTTTTAATTGCTACATGTAGGTATTGTCTAGAAAGTCGCTGCAGATATACATCTCTGATGAACACATAACCCATTTACACAGCTTTAAAAAAGAAACACATTCTACAGAATGCTTGGGGCTTAGATGCTCTGTACTGGGCACAAACTAACACCATCAGACTGGAATATGACACCTTTTATTTGCCTCACCTGCAAGAATATCTTCAAGCACACCTTGGAGTCTATGAGTGTTTTTTCCCAAAATGGCTTTACTTTAAAATGACTTCCATTACTGAAAACCTTAAAAGGTCTAATAAAAATACCTGATACAGACCTTTGATGAAACTGCTACAAAGTTCTGTCAGCAAACTTGATTTTTGCCACCATCACTAATATCCCTGGTTGCTTATAATAAAAGCAGGCACAAACATGAATAATCTCTAAATCAGTCCAACTGCCAACTAATCACTGACTGAAGTGTTTATGCTGGAGAATATCCATCCTAGGCATGAGTACAAAGGTGTTGTACCTGACCACCACTTCTTTATGAAGCACCTACTGTGTGTGATGGATCAAATAAAACATAACAGTAATCATACAGATTTAAGCCTTCAGGAATTTTTAAACTCAAAGATGGACCAGATGCTGCTGGGAAGTGCTCATGTTCCTGGCAAGAGTGCAGTGTCAGAGCAGCCTGAATTTTTTCTCCTAATGGCCCAAGTCCACATAGAGGAAAACCCTTCTGCTTCAGATGTCACCAACAGAAAATAGCAAGAAGACAAGTGCTTTCCTTCTTAGTGCAGTCTGAACTAAAAAGGAAATAAAGAAGGTGGAGAAAAGCATTTTGTAAGAGGATTGGTTCTTTGCCAGGTATAAAAATGGGGGAGTAGACAAATGCCCTACTGGCACCCTCTCAGTGAAGGAACATAATAAATGAAAAAACTTCATGAGCGACTTAAGAAACATAGCCTTGGAGAATAACTGAGTCACTGTAGATTGAATCACTTTCTTTTGATGAATTTAAACAGATATGGTTTTGTATGTGGTACAATAAGTACAGTCTTATAGAAATGCAGTAAGTTGAATTAGATACAGCTTTTGAACTTTTTCAAATACTCTACAGCCATGTTTTACAATTTTATAAGCTATGCATTTACAATTAATCAATCTGCCTACCCTGCAGCTTTAAAAAAATAAACAAAACCAAAAAATTGCATTACCAACACTAATAATCAGCAAGTGACTAAGACACATTTTTCTATCTCCTCAGTAGTGATATATTAGTTTAATCTCTACAGTACTGGCAGTGCAATCCTTTCCATATGGACACCCATATGCTACATTACTAGTAACATATCTTCTAGGAAATAGCCATATGTTTCACTTTTAAACCTACATAATTTGAAGACTTGCTTGTATTTTTACTGTTGTTCTCACTGTGCATTTGAAATACCTGCAGGTGTTAAGTAGCCTGACAGTAATTAATGTTATATTGCGCTACAGTGATACAGTTGGAAATGCTTCCACACTCCTGGCTGTTTTCAGGAATAGTTTTTAAAAAATTATAAATATTTATTGACTGTTGACTATGCGGTTTTCCTCTCTATTCCTAGGAACAGAGGTGAGTATTTTTTAATGTAATACAAAGCAGATAAAAGAACATTCAGTCTTGACTTTGGTTCACTGAAGGCAATTCAGGACTCTGCATTTTGGTGCAGCCACAGCATTGCTTGGGAGTACTGGGGGACTGTGGGACTCCAAATATCCACCTTGTCTGTTGGGGCACGCTCAAGCCATGAAAAACTGAAAAATTGTATTGTCCAGGACCAAGCTGGATGAGGACTGTCCTCTCCATCCACTTGCCTTCTGCTTCACATCTGTCTGCTTACAGCCCTCTTTGCTGGCCACAAGAGCAAGCTCACATTGTGGTCAGGGAATCCATGTCCCCCTCACATGCAGACTGGCACAGAGAACACAGTGAATACAATGCAATTGTACTCAATTGAATGCTACTGAATAAAATTTGCATGTTCTTATACTCTCCTACCTCTGTATAACTCTGTCTCTTCCTAGAGACTGAGACACACTGTGAGTATAGAAAAAGACAGTGTGCAAGCTACTAGTGGCAGAGAGCATTAAGTCAGAAAATTCCTGACAAAACAGATGTCATGGAGATGAGCTATTTCTGAGCCCCTAAGACTCAACTCCTCATCTTGAAATCCAATTGCCAAAGAACTTCCATGTGATTGAGGAAAAAGTATGCTCCTGTTGAAAAGTAAAATAAGCTTATGGCCTTTTTGCCACATCTCAAATTATAACAGGTAACCAAACCCAAATCCAACATGTAAAAAAATAAAAAAAAGGCAGACTTCTGTTAAAATCTCTTATCCTCCAGTCTCTAGTAACTTTTGCTATTCTAGGCATGGTAAGTATTACAGACTCTCATTAAAAAAAATTAGGCTGGTATTGACTTTGCAAGATCTTTCTAAACACTTTGATTCATTGGCTTTGAATCAAAAATAATTAAAATTGTCCAGAGAAAGAGTCTAACCAGAAGTTCTTTACTGCCACTTGTAAAACCATTTTCACAGCACGACTTTTTTATTGATAAACAAGTGTATTTTTTTGTGCTGTTTCAGTATAATGTCACTATTTTTTGCTTGAATTGTTCCCATAGAAAACAAAGAAATTCTTTTTATTTGAAGATTATTTGGTATGCAATTAATAAAATGCTTAATCTCAGTAATCTCAGTTTTTGTGGTTGCACGCTTACTTAAAAATACACAATCCTTATAAACTAATTATTATGCATTACTTAAAAAATCTCTATTGAAATGCGGATTAAAATAAGTCAGCTAGATGTTTTTCAGTTGATTTATACTGTTGTTTATCCAAGTAAAACACATCAGGATAAAATACCAATCCTCCTGAACAGAGAGCTGTCTAGCTATCAGGTAGTATATGCTCTTTCCTTTCTAGTGGTCATACAAGGTGAAAATGATAATAAAAGTTCAGGGTATTAAGGGAGAATGCAACTTTGCTTTGTAGCTGATGTCTCCCTCTACACTCCCCTCAAAAAGAAATACAAGTTTCCAATTAAGGTTGTGACTGTAAACACAATTAACACACATGCTGAGGTTCTACATCTAAATAACTACACAAATTTCAGTTACTTTATATCACTGCATATATACGCATCGTTCTACACAATAAAAATAATATACTTTAGTGGGACTACTTACAGCAAGAAATCTACAAAATTAAACTCTAAATATAGAAACGAAATTTATATAACCCAACACTATATCAAATGTGATTTTATTTCTCTTCTTCTGCCCTTGGTTTATGCCAGCAGCAGATGATGAATTTAATTTGAGTTATAGTTCCCACACTCATCTGTGTTTATATACACTAATTCATCGCTACACAGAAAAGCCCTAAAGTATATTAATACAATATGTTATGATTTCAGACATCTGCTTTATTTGTTTTGAGAACCAGAAAAGATAAATGATAAAATATTAGTACCAATCTGATTTACAATAACTCACTATTTTACTAAAATAAGACTGAAAAAAAAATTTTATCTATAAAATACAGCCATACAGAAAATTGTGTACAATTGTATTAACCTCTAATTTTAAATTTATGTATAGCCTGAGATCAATTCATACCACATGTGTCCTGTATGTAATTGATATACTTATTTCAGAAATAAAAATAATTAGCTCGCAAAAAACTCGGAATTTACTGGAAGAGAAATTGTGGAGTATCCCAGTTACTAACAGACTTTTCTGCCATCTGTTTTATATTCTTACAGTCCTACATACAAAACAAATTGAACATGTTACTCTGCACTGTTCCTGAATATTTAAATCCTGAATTTTATTTTAAGTTTCAGTGCTTTTAATTCTGATTATTGTTCTTTCTCCTTAATAGCAGTGCAACAATGTAAATGCCAAAATGGGATCTTTGAAAACTAGAAGTAAATTGATTTGCAGAGCTGACTACAGAATTAATTTACTAGAACAAAAGAGGAGATTATGGCATATAAAGACTGTCATGACACACTAATTTCCATATTTAATCATGTCACTGCAGGAAATTTTCTGTGGTAAATTCCAGGCTTCATCATTTTGTAGAGTGCACCTACATATACGGTCAGCACGGTCAGCTGGGGCAGCAGGACCAACACCAGACCTGCCAACAGCCAGCACTGGGTCTTTGACCTGTGCCCCAAGACAACACAGGTTAAACAAAGCACATTCAGCTCCTGCTGTCAGCGTGCCCAGGTTTCCCTTCTCCTGACCTCCACACACCAACAGAACCTGAAAAGCCCAATGCCTCACTTCAAGTGACCTGCTGCTTGATTCCAGTCAAGTGCGGCAGAGGAGGAGTCTCAAAGTTGTCAATTGCTCATGAGGTTTTAGAGAACTCTTCTCTGAGGGCCCAGCAATGCTCATGTAGGGGAAACAACTGCAGTATGGTATCAGGCTCAACCTGAGCTCAGCACACCAATGCAAACCCACAGGAAATCATACTTCATTAGTAGTGCTCCTCTGCAAAATCCATGGACTGTAACATAGAAAAGCTAAACAGAACAGGAAAACATAACTAATCTGAAAGTTTCTTTTCAGTATCTATGAAGTGATGCACAAAAGAGTGGTATTCTTTGACGTCTCATAAAATATCAGCTTGGAGAGGATGTATTTATAAATATTGTATTTATTTATTTATTTATTTATTTAATATTTATTTAATATTTATCAGTTTTAAATAACTTTGTCTTCTTAGCCCAGAGTAAACAATGGCTCTGTAATAGAACACAGAGACAGGTATTTTCTATCTTAAAATGGTTTCAATATTCAAGCTAAGTGATTTTTACCCTTTTGATGTTCTCATAATAGCAAAATGCGGAAGAATGTGTTAATTCTTCCTTGTCTGTCTACCTAAATGGTCTCTTGAGCCAGAAGAAAAAGTAGGTATACATAAAGAAACACGTGGGTACCATCACTATCTAATGCTGTTCTATGGTCCCATCAACAGTCCCATCCCAGTGACACAACTTTCTGTCATTCACAATGGGACTACATCTACACCAAATCAAAAGATCCATTTTGAATGTTTTCACTTGGGGTGGTAACTAACTCTCTTTGGCATGACATAATTGTAGTAATTGAAATTTCGGTAAAAAAATTTAAAAACCATCTTTTTGGGAGATCAGTGACACAGATCTCAATTATCTTCCAGAATATATAATATTTGTACAAAGAAAGATACATAAATATTTTAAATTAATTTGATATTCGTACGTGGTTAAAACTATTTATTAGAGCCTGCACAGGGCTCTAAGACTGTTTAATGATGATTACTATAAAGTTGCACTTCCCTAATTCTGAGATACTGTTGCTGATTTCCTCAAAGAATACAAACTATTCCTATGGGAACTTTGTATATCTATGTTACTTATATATACATTCACAGACACACACACACACACATATATATATATATATATATATATACATTCACAGACACACATAAATACACAGACACATTTATTTATATATGTATGTACGTCTTTGATCTTAATTTCCATCCTGCTAGAAATAGAATTTATCCAAAATGCTCAGCATTTCCTGTTTGCCAGTTCTGCAGTTAGTTCACTCTCAAGAATTTTCTTGGTGCTGTCCTCAGACAAACATTTGGGCTTCTTCATTTAAAAAACATTTTTCCTTAAATTTGAAATATTTAAATAGAAGGATTGTGCCAAGGATCTTTTATAATTTTAAAATATTGTTGTATTGTACACACATAAGTACATACTTGGAAATTATTAGAATTTTAGTAATGAGTAACTGTAAGCCATATTTCATGCAGCGGTGATTCATAAGTCATAATCTGTGACAATCATCACACGGACAGAAAGACATGCTGTAATTCCAGATGTCATAAATTCATATAGGCTATGTTTGAATCACAATGATGAGTTTCAAAACCGCTGCCTTTTCTATTTATAGCAAACATACATATTTGTAGAACTGACTGGCTCTGAGGTCATATTTAAGAGCAGAGGAAGCCGTCAGGACCTCTGCCTAGTCTCAAGCAGCACACAGATGATAATGTCTTACCAGACAACCCCTGCTTCAAGTCAGAGGTCACTGGCATAAAATGAATTTTATTGCTGGCTCAGGGCAATATGTTTGAGAATTCTCACTCACTTTCCTCCATTCTATTTTCCAGGTCCAGCAATGCACTTTTGCTATGGCTGCCACCCCTGTTTTCAATGATGCTGATCAACCACAGCGGTGGCACTATGTTCATATGGAAGTAAATAAATAAGGATTCTTTTACAAGGTACCTCCACTATTTGTAGTTGTTTATATAATACTAAATTTACAAAAATCTAGATTAAAGTCAAGATTAAAATTGGCTGAATTATGCAAGTATGTATTTTTCTTATTCTATGTATTGATAGGAAGGATATTTCAGAAAATTAACCAGACTGTGTCACATATTTTTGTCAATTTATTTTCCTGTCCCAAAAATAATGTATGTCAATTCATGTCTTTGTTTGATTTTTGAGATTCACAGACCAATTTTATCTCATTTTGCTTTCAATCTCACACACTATCTTCTCTGGAAACGAGATTGAGGGTATCATCTTTGTATCTTTCCACCTTTCCAGGCATTATATTTCTTTTATGTTCCTTGAGAATTAAAAAAAAAAAAGCCATTATCTTCCTTATACTGATCTTCTTTTTCCAACAATCTTGTAAGAAACTTTTAATATAAGTAGGATTCTTTGTATCCAGTATATATTTCCATACATTCAGGCACGCTCAGATTTAAAAGAGTATCTGAAACATCAGTAATTAAAGTTTTAATACAGGGAAAAGTTCTGAAATTATTTATTTCTCTTCAGTATTTCCACTGTCTGGTGAAATCAAACAGATGGGTTTTTTTACCAGAAGCACATAACATTTTAAGACAGATTGGAACTGGATGCTTTAAATATTTTAAAGCATAAGGATTAGCATATTTTTTTTCCCATTGTTAAGAAAAGAAAAAAAAAGAAAAAAAGAAAAAAAAAGAAAAAAAAGAAAAGAAAAGGTTGTCTAAACAGAACATGCTGAAAAATCTCAACCAACACCATAAGTGGCAAAAATCTGATAACACACAGGAAACTTTCAGAACTCCAGAAAAAAGGGCTCATAATTTATAAAACAATATACCAACTAGTATCACACATTCTGTATCATACACAAAATCCCTCAAGAACAGCTACTTGGGAAAAACCACCCTTAAATAACTTCAATTATGCACCAGCCCAAAGAAACTGCATGCGACCCATACAATAAAAATGTCAGACTTCTCTTAAAATCTTGTATCCTCCAGATTCTAGTAACTTTTGTGAGTTTAAATATGATAAGTATCACAGATTCTCAAAAATTACCATCAGTGTCATGCCATTGGCATGCTGAGACTGCTGTCTTTCATGCTGACCACGACTGCCTCACTCGTTCTTTGCACTTTCCAGTTTAATTTTATTTACCTCTGGCCTCCAGTTTTATACATGGAGTGTGGGCTCTGAAGGGTAAAGACCCCAGGGACTCTTTTGTTCTGTTTTTAAACAATGCCTAGTGTGAGTGGATTCCTCAGTTTGCTGCCAGAGGTTTTACAGTCACTCACGATGCTGCGATAAACAGTGCAGTAACACGGCAGATTAAAGCCTGCTCTTGTGCAGCTGCGTGTGAATAGGGACAGCAACGTCCTAGTAACATAATTACCACAGGTAGTGAAGGCGTATCTTACTTACACAGAGACCAACATATTTAATAAACTGTTGCAATAAGCAAAAATAAATCCTTTTACACTTTGCAAGTTTGTGTATTCTGCTCTTATGCTCTGCCAAACACACTCCTATGCAGCCCCAGAACCCAGCTCTCTACACAGTGTGGAAAACAGAAACCTAGTCAGCAGTCAGGTTTTATAAGGAAAAAGGCACAAAATGCACTGTCAGACCTGGTGAGAGACTGGACAGAGTTTGGTGGTGGGCTCAGACCCAGCCCTCAGGAACCCTGCACTGCAGCTGAGATGTGCGTGATCTCTTGGCCTTAGCTCACTGTATGCACTACAGAACCAAGAGCTCCTGCATGGGCACAACCTGCTACCACAAAGGTTTCGTAATACTTCCCAAATTGTTTTAAAATCACATTAATTAAATGGAAAAAGAAAAAAAAATAAAAGAGCTATCTACAGTAATGAAGCCTGATTTCCAAAGGATTTATGTTGTTGCTGATTTTTTAATTGCATTATGCTAAGATTTTAGAGAAAAACCTCTAATATTTTATGTATGAAAAGAATCAACATAGCAAGGAAAAGCCATCAATGAGTAAGGAACTCAACCAGAAGAGAAATCCTTTCTGAGAATGAGGTATTCCGACATCCAATACAGAATTAATTTTAACAATTACAGCATTCACAGCAGCTATTTTTACCTGGGTCTTTGAACATATATTAAAAACTGACATATGGCATTGTGGACCCATTGCTGACTGGGGCAACTACTAGTGTTTCTACATTTTACCTAGAACACTGTTTTAATGAAATTTATTGGAACTGAAAACATCCAACACTTATCTGAAATTCACTGAAAACCTAAAAGGTAAATATGTTTGTAGGAGGGCCAAAACATGAAAATGCTCAAGAAAACACAGAATGACACGGAATATGGTAAATCCAAACACACAAAGTTAGGCGAAACTAGTAGTTAGGTTAGCTGCTGAATTTCATCCTTCATGCCTCCATGTGATGAGGACAGAATGGTAATTAAGCATGAGATCCCAACAAATCCCTGTCACACTAAATGTGTAGATTGCTTGCTTGCTACTGAATGGGAATCAATTTAACATTTCTCACTAACTTCAAAATGTACTGTTATTTTTGCACACAGTATGCTATAATGCTTACAACCCAGGGATATGGTGACACAGCTACTGTGTCTTTGTTCTTTGCAAAAATTATGATCTGATGGTATGTCCATAACTACACTGTGAGCTAGATTGAATTGTATTATCATCATGGTTTTACACATAGGAACTGAGATTCAGATTAAAACAGCCAGAGGGTTGAAACTATCAAATAATGCTGAAGTGCCTGGCAACAGAAATTTTCAACATACCTCATGACAGCATCTGACTTCACCTATGCACCCTAAATACAGTAGGTCGATACACTGGGACACAGAGGGGCTTGTAAAAATCTAGATTCCTTGCCCAGCACCACGCAGGAAGCCTCTGGCAGAGGCATGCAGCAATTCAACTCTCTGGCAGAGCACTTGGCTGTCTTAGCATGACACTATGCTTTTTTCTACAGCCTCCAATTCATCCACTACATATTTTCCAACTTCCGCAATAAAAGAAGCAGATGTACTACAGACAACATCCTCATTGCAGCCCTAGTGTGTCCCTAGTACACAATCTGTCCTGTTCAAAGGAGAGAATGGAAAGCATTATGCAACAGATATTTAAAACCTATCGTGCAATGTACACAAAATAACCAGGCAACTAATAATTCAGAACTTTCCTCACCAGTGAATTGATCTCAATAAGCATTCAGAATCTTAACATTAAATAAGTTTTTAAAATCCTTCTTATTAAGTTTCTTTTTTTTTTGTGATTTGTAGAACAATAAAATTTAAAAATCCATAACTACCATCAAGGGTTCTCATACAAACATGCAGCAAATTGTTTCTCCTTCTTGATACTAAACTGATAAAAAAATCTCTGTATTCTGGAGGAATATGCTCTAATGAGTATAAACCCATTCATCCCCACCCACCTGCTCTTTTCTTGATGTTTCTACTTCATGTTTTTCCCTTATTTCATTGACCAACTCCTGATTCTTATTTCCAAACATTTTCTGCCCTTTTCTCTTTCAAACTTTTTGAACTATTGCCTTCTTCTTTGTAGCTCTAACCCCTACCCTTCACTTCGATTTCATCCTCATCTGTTTCCAGCAACAACTTTCTGCTTTTCTCCCAAGATCTGCCTGCATGCCTTCCTTCTCCTTTGACATACATTTTGAATGCCTCTGATCATTCCTCCTCACTCTTAACAATCTCCTTCATTTTGGCTTGCCAGGATCCCGAGTGCTGTATGGAGGGGGTGCATGGTGCACAGGAAGTATTTTCTTTGCTGGTTTCCCCCACTGGACAAATGGTTGGTTACTTCATAGTTGCCAACAGCAGCAGGTTAGGCCTGTGCCCTTTTTCCAGACAATTTAAATGGAGAACTGTGAAGGGAGACATAATACCCACTACAGACTAAGCACTGCCAATCTCTGACAAGTATTCCCTGAACATATGCATACCTGTGTTTTTATAATTTAGGCACATGTGGAGGAATTTTACAAGGAGATCAATTACACTAGTATGACCCTGACTTCAAATTTCATGTGATTTCAAAGTCATGACGGCTACTCAACAGAAGTATTTTATTAATGGTTCATGTGGACAAAACAACCTAATTTAATTCTTGAAAAGTGCTGAACCGCTTTAACAAATACTTTTCAGAAGGCTAAACTGTATCTCCCATGGAGAAATTATTCCCAAAGGTGTGAACAAGTTGCAAAGGAATTGAAAACAGGTATCTAATGAAGAAAGGCAACCAGTCACAGCTATGGAACACACTATCTCCTACAGCTAGAGAACTATTTGCAGTACATTATTGATATTATTACTTATTGAATAGAAAAAAGGTAGAAATTTACCATATTTTTCTTACCCATCCTAAAGAAAACACTTATTGTCAAGTAATTAATGATTTAGTATGTTACATTTTCATGTGATACAACTGAGGAATGCAATACTGAAAATCACTGTCCTGAAGCAAGCCACCAACAGCGCTTCACCTCCTCTAGAGAACCTGAAAGCACTACAAAGTGTTGAATTTCCTAAAAGGAGTAGCTGCAGCTGAAAGCCATTAGTGTGCAACACGACAGCAGCCGGCGTAGGAGATGAATGAGACCATCCTATTGATAAGGTCGCAATCGATCTGAGGCAGACTTTTTTAAATTAGTAAAATGTTGCAGCACTTTAGAAAGTGTCACCAACAGCTCTTCTCCATGAAAAATGCTCCAACTTGTCAGAAAACTGTAATTTATTATTTTAAACAAAAAATTGCCTCTTAGTGATAGAGTATCACCTGTGGCTTTCATTGAAAGTAAGCTTAATTTTCTGAAGATAATATTCAGATCTGTATTCTTGAGTTTCCTCTATAAATACTATTACAAAGATACTCTTCCAGAGTCATATGAACTGCTTGAAAATTCTAGGATAGTGGCGAGATCCTGGCACAGGTTGGCCAGAGAAGTCGTGGATGCCTCACCCCAGCAGTGTTCAAGGCCAGGTTGGATGGGGCTCTGGACAACCTGGTCAAGTCAAAAATCATGGTGAGACAGTAGTTCTTCAAGGTCCCTTCCAATCCAAACAATTCAATGACTCTATGATACATTCAGATTCAAAATATATTAATTTTTTAAATGTATATGTATACATATACATACATACACACACATACATATATATATATATGTGTGTGTGTGTGTGTGTGTGTGTGTATGTACATTAAAAACAGTGGTAGCCAACTTTAACTTCTTCTGTATAAGAAAAACTGTGTAAGGAATGCTTAGAATGTCCTGGCCTTCCAATCCCTTCCAGTCCTTTAGCACATAGGATGGAGAGATGTAAACTGAGAAGGATCATGACCTCATGGAACTTAAAACAAAAAAGTAGATGCTCATCCTCAGGGCCTTTCAAACAAAGGCTGTTCGAGTTGCAAAGCACTCTTATCCTCCATTGTAATTCTCTATGCTCAGATCCCGGCAGGATCTGAAGTGTTGAGAGCAATATGGTAATGATGTTCACACAGACACTGTGAAAACCCGGATCATTTGAGAAAGAGAAAAGCATAAAGAAGTGGAATACTTCAGTTTTTTAATGCAAATTGACCTAACTTTTTTTCATAGACTTTAGAAAGAATTTTTCCCAAACATTTCAGCTCCTGTTAAGCTGGTGCTTTTCAAGTTGCCTTCAAAAATATGTTTTTGAACACCAAAGAAGGATGAAAATGCCAATGACCAAGGTCTTACAAGGACACAGTTTCTGACTGAACCCAGGCACTAACAGTGAATAAACTCCAATACATTAGCAGGCATAAAAGCTGTGGTGCAAAGTATATCTCCTGGAATAACAAAACATTGTTTACATGTGAAAGAGAGAATAAGCATTAAATACAAAATGTATGTCTACTGTCCCAGCTGTATTTGAAATTATCTCTTCTTAATACTGAGATTTTTCAATCCTGCATCTAAGTTATTTAACAAATAAACTTAACTCACTTAATTGTTGCCAGTCTCAACTGAAACACGGCCAACAGCTGAGTCAATATAAGACCTGTTTATTAAAAGAGGAACAATTCAACAGTAAATAAAACCAAAATGAGACAAGCTTTTTCTTGAAAGCTTATAATGTATTTACTGTTTTCATGATACTTGGTCTTTATAAGTCCTTTAAAAAGGGTAAAAATATACAGCATGTGGCATGAGTACAGTTCATACTGCCAGATCCAGATATGCATATATTTGAAGCATATTTGGTCTTAAAGCAAAAAGAGTTTTAGACTGCATTAGAAAAAGGCACAGAATGTACTGCTACAGTTAGAAATGAACAGTGTACTAAAAGTTAGACTAATTCTAACAGCTTCCTGTTAATGTAAGGTAACAGCAATTGTAGACTGATAAAATAAAAAAGTAATGAAATGGTAAATTTAGTAGCAGTAGCATTTACACAGCTTCAGTGCATACTCTAAATACTTTGTTAAGTACTCTCAAAAGAGTAAGCAGAGACATTATTTAAATTTCATTATAAATACAAAATTTAAAATTCTCATGTAAACAAGTGGATTATGTTAGCATTACAGTATAGGATGTACTTCATCATGTCACAACTTATTAGAAAATCCTATAGCCTGACTGGTAGCAGGCTAGGGTTAGAATTAACCTTTCTCTACAGATATCTTAATTCCTTTTTACATTCTTGTGAAGCATGTGATCATAGTTATTCTTAGATGCAAGATTTATTGGCCTATTGGTCTGATAAGAAAACGATGTAGTTAAGGACCTGAAATTCTCACTTTTAATTAGCATGGTAGTTTTTTGTCTGAGTGCAATAAAAGTAAACTGTAAATAAAGAAGACTTCATGTGCAAGTATGTATTCTGCATGCATGTCCTACACAACTAATTTCAGTGATGTTCTCTGTTGAGAATCTTCTCACAGTCAAGAACCAATGAAACTAGGTCTTACAAAGTGAAAATAGCAATTTCTAATAGGAATAAATGTTTCTCAAATTCAGACTCAAAAATTTTAAAGTAAATGGTTTCAATGGAACTATATATTCCTTTAAAGTCAAGCAAACATTCAAATGACTAATCAGAAATATTTTCTATTGCAATGCTCTGAATGAAAAAAGTATCTTGAAATCAGCATGACAGACCTGCTGCTTTAGTTGCCTCTTAAATTACAGGAGCTTGGTGTGGAAGACCTTAATCACAATAAAATGTCAAGTGTACAGCATGAGGACACGTCAAGGATGTTTGCACTACCAAGTCCTTCAATTTCAAAGAACTATCAGAATAATAGTAAGCCCTGAAGTTTCCCATGTAACCAACAGCAATAATAAATATCATAGTTTGAGAGAAGAACTCTGCATTCACATGGTAGTATATTAGTATATCATATCATTTATATGATAGTATATCCGTGCATGTTTGATATAAATCACATGCTTATAGTGTTGTAAGTTTCACTGCAAAATACAGTGGAGGAACTAGGAAACTTGTCACCAAATTCAAATATTATCTCCTTATCCACATGTCACAATTCATGATGGTTCCTACTCATTCAACTGATTCCATGAATCTTCAGTCCTTTCTGTACAGGGTCTCAAAATGCAGACATTGCAAGCACATTGGCTGGCACCCAAGTTCCTTCCTGCATCTAAAGGATGCTCCAGACTACAGATCTCCTCACCTTACATTCCCATCATTACTGCACTTCACACACAAAGGGTCCAGATCTGCTGTGATTAATTAAGAGATGAGAAAAACATCCTAAGGAAGTACAAAACCCAGTGGACTCATCCAGTGGCTCTGTGGCACACAGGGAGGAAGACAGGTCCACTCACAACACTGTGACTACAAGAGCAGGGCTCTAGAATGTGAATGCTCAGAATTCAGGTCGAGTAACTTGCAGAGTGGCCCTCTCATGAATCTCACCACCACAATGCATGACAGGAGCTTATTCTCCTTTACACAAGTCCTTTTCCTCTATCAGGGAAAATCTCAATAGAACTTTTGTGAGCAATTTCTGATGGGACCTCGAAGCTCTTGAAGGATGCATGAAGACATTCTTGTAGGGCTTCACTACATTCCTATGTAGGCAACTGTGCTCTGTGCCTCTCCTGCATCAGGATGAAAATTATCTGCTTCCTCAGGATCCCACTACAGTGACTGGATGACAGCAAGTTGTCTAAGCATTTTGAGGGGGAAGATGTAAGACTTTTAAAAACATAGAAAAAAATCATGTTAGGAAAATAGTGCATCTGCATTTTGCCTCAAGAGATCATGGTTTATGAGTATTTGACATAGTTAAACTACTGAAAAATAACAGCTTTTTCTGAAATTGTATGGGTTTTATCAACTGTCACCACTATCTTGACTTTTTGTGCTTTATAAATGTGTATGATGTTAATTAAACTCATAAATAAGGGTAGTGAAAAAATCATTGCAGTAATTTCTACAAATAAGAAAACCACAAATTAAATTATTTAAAAATTTAGGAAAAGACTGCAAATTTTACCTAAAAAACATTAAAAGTAAATTATTCTTTCTAATTAACAAAAATGCAGAGCACAGATAAAGCCTCTGAAGACAAGTGTTTCCTCAGGCATCAAAGCTCTCTTTAAACACTGTGTACGGACGAATTAAGTAACAAAAAAAGATGGTTAGCTGTAGCTTTTCTGTTTTCTTGCACTGACATAAAGACGACAGAATATCTAAGTAATTGTTTACTACACAGTGTGGGGTTGCTTTGCTTCTTATTTATTCATCTCTGCAAGCCTAGTAACATGACCTAAAAGACCTCAATTTACATAAAAATAAGGCACTACTGTTTTTACACAGGTACTCCCAGTTGCAACTGTGCAGACAAGAGTTTTAAAACTCATAATCTCGTCTTAGGTGGATTTGGTCAGGGATGACTGGCTAATTGGGGGAAACACATGAAAGCACCTCAAAATCCAATTAGCACTTCAGTGCAATTAAACAGCTTTGCTATTCTGTAGAGACATGGCTTTGATCTTGCACTGAAAAGTGTCCTTCCTTAAAGCTGATGTTTTGACTTTTTTCTCAGTAATTAGTGCTAGTTGTAAAGCCATTCCTGACATGCTATAAACAGCATTTTGCTGCGTTTGACACAATGACCTTAAATCAGTGCTCTCTTTTGTCTGTATTGAACTGGTTTATTATTGGCCTAGCTACTTTACTCATTATTAAATGCACAATATGTAAAACGTGTTAATCAGATGAAACAAATTACCTAGGTTTAAGAGCTTTTATGGATACCTTCACCAGTGATATTAAAACTTTGATTCCACTGAAATAGAGGAGACAATACAGAATAATAATAAATTACAATTACACTGATCTGCTCTTTTAAATGTCTTTTCTTTTTCATTCTGAATTGGAAAAGATGTATTTTGACTTATGTCTGGATTTTTTTTTTATTATAAGACGCACACTGAATAATGAACTGAACAAATAATACGTATTCCAATTGTCTTGACCACTGTTCCCTCTAAGCTACACTTCTTATGGCTACAAGTTTACTGGCTGCATTACCAACCTCTGAAAAAAAAGAGCTGTATGTTTTGATCTCAAATGTAAACTCATTAACACAAACATATGAACTACCTTATGAACTAATATTATACTTCATGGGGAAAATGTCCCAGTACTTTTATTTGTTTCGTTTTAAGGAATCTCTCACAGACACAAACTTAAAAAGAAAAGAAAACAAAAGCACCCCTCTTTTATTTTTTTGGCTCCAGTTATTGCTATGTAGCATTTTGATGAAGATACTTATTCACACTTTATTTACGCTATAGCTGCAATGTTTAGATTAAAAGATTTACAAGAGTTAAACACTTCTATTTAGATATGAGACAAACTTTCTGAAAAATAGAAGACGTTTTTGAAAAAACAGTTTCAGCCATCCTAAAGCATTTGTGAAGATGTCAGTGCTTTTTGTTGGCTTTTTGTAAGCACGAAGCTGCCAGAAAAGCAACTGGTGGTTTCTATTGTTTCTTCTTCTCCTTGTCTCTCCTAATTTCACAATTGAAGAAATCACCACAATATAGAAAACACAACTTTAAAGTCCACCTGACTCAGGCCAAGAATTTGAAACAAAACTTCTTACACTCTCAGACAATAACTCGAACACTATCATGTATACAATATTCAATGTATAATCTTTCTCAATTCTCCCCAGTGGGATCAGATTTGTATAAAATGTTTACACACTAAGAATGTGTTTAGCTACCTTGAACAATAGTGATTACTCTATAGAAAGGAGTGAGAAATCCAGCTTTGGGCAGAAGCTTTTTCTGGTTTTCATACAAATACCTAGAGAACAACAACAACAGAGCATCTAACAAACTTTATATTTGTTCTCCTTAAGCTCGTTAATTAAAAAAATACTACTTTTGTCTTTTCTGTGCCAGGAGTTGAAAAAATATCAATTAATTAATAATTAAACTCATAGTCAGAGCATGGGTTAAAAGTCAGGAGGATTGTGAACCTCAATGGCAAATCCATTACTCTCCTCAGTTTACTACAGTCCTTTGACTTTATTCTTGATATCCTTGAGACAAATTTCACCCTGCTGTGGTTATCAACTTGTTATGCTACTGGGATTTCAGTTGTGGCGATCTAAACTTGTATCAACAAACTAGCTGAGCTGAAAGTAGCTGTTGCTTTGCAATAGCATTGTCACACTGCTGTATGCCACTGAACAGAATCAGAGGTAGATACACTTTAAAGTGAACCAATTAATTTTACTGGTGTTCCCACTAAATAATTCTACACAGTTTACAAAAGTTATTGTTTTAGTAATGAAAAATATACAAACCTCAGGCAACAGATCAATATTTTAATGATCTGTTTTCAGAGTTGAAAAAACAATTATAAGATGTGCTAGATTTTGAGAAAAATATTTATGTTGACTCAGAAACATTTTTTCAATCTACAAGCTTTGAACAAGTGACTGAACAGTCAGCTAACCATTTACACCTAAAAAGAAAAGTCAAAGCATTTTATACTGAGGTTACTCACAAAATAGGCAGATCACATTAAGGCCTAATCCTGCACTTTCTGACGTCAATGGGACTCTTGCCATTGGCCTCAATGAGAAACGAAGACAGCCATTAAAATATAATTTTACTTTTAGTCAGTCTTAATTATACAATGATGGAATGATTCATTCCATTGTTTGATTCATAACATTTTAGTATTTATAAACATGATTAAAACAACTTTGAGATACTAATTAAATTTTAGGGGCATCTTTTAAAATAACATTTACCTATTAACTCTAGTAACAAACATTAGAAATAAACCTAAATGGCACACATGCAGTTTGGAAGTCAAAGGTGCGTCACGACTAATTACACATAAATTGTATCACTGTTTTAAAAAATCAAATGCTTTGATAGAGTAATGATGAGGCTGCCAGCAGTGCACTCCATCCCATTAGTTTCCACTCCCTGCCATGCCCTCAACTTCTTGTGTTCTTAGCACCTTGTAGCAAACATATAAATGGCAGACACTGAGACTATGGCCAAATTGTAGCATTAGAAATTCCTTGCAAATAGGAAGAGAAGAAGGAAGCTTTCTCTTTTCCCAGTATTATCACCCAGTCCAGGTCTCCACCACTAAGAATGTTTGATGACCAGCAAGCACCTAGCAAAACATCTCTCTGAAATACTCATCTCAAGATTAGTTAATTCTACTGACATGCTGACTTGCAAGGTTGGTAACCAGCCACAAACAACACTTTCTGCCAGCTAACAACACCAGGAATTAGTCTTCGCTATTTTCCAGTCCTCTTGCTGATTACAGTCAAAATGGATTCAAAATAGGTACTGCCATGTAGCAAAAGAACCTGAAATGTTCTCCAATTAGGCAGTCTAGTATTATGCAATCTAATGCATTAAATTAAATTGATAATTGGCATTTACTCTGGAGCCTCTACCAAAATCTAACACAACAAAAAATGTAAGGAAGAAGACTTTTTTCCTAATTGAGTGAAAGTCCAAGCAGGTCTATGAAGATTCAAACATATCTTGGTAGCCAAGATATTCTTAAAGGAAGAGTGGAATTCAGCAAAAACTTTAACAAGGCTCTGCAGTGCATAGGAGGATAAGATCCCTGCTGGGATTTACAGAGGGGAGCCCTAAAGAAGGGGTTGCACCAGCTCAACACCACTTTTGTCACAATGCTGATAGGTACTAACTCATTAGATTAGATATAACTGACCAAATACTGTGAAAAGCTTAACGCTGTAACATCTGCTTATTGTAGAAAATTCTGTAATGCTACTGGGGATCTTGAAAAATGGAAAATGCCACATACTGCCCAGAAAATATCATAATATTGAATCACTATTTAATAACTGAGTAATATGTGAATGCCAAGGACCAAGCACAAGTAACGTGGGTTACAAAGACCTTCAATAGTCTCTTCTTGTATTGCACCAGGACTTTCCAAAATGTTCTAATACTGCACTTTAAGTCAGATTTTTTTAAACCTTGGAAGTCAGATCTGTCTGAATTGCCAAGAGGGATGCACACTGCAGTTTGCCAACTTTTGGATATCCCAAAACTGATGATCAGGCAAGCTACAGCCTTATAAGAAACCTAGAAAGTAGTTTAAAGATGAGGCTTCTATCTGTGAAAACAATATTTGATTCCTTAATTGAAAGTCTGGCTGTAATCAGTCATCTATCCTACCTACACAGACAATAGGTTTAGCAAGCAACATTCTCAGGGTGAGCAGTCTCTATATGGT
Source organism: Luscinia megarhynchos (assembly GCA_034336665.1). Lineage (NCBI taxonomy): Eukaryota > Metazoa > Chordata > Aves > Passeriformes > Muscicapidae > Luscinia > Luscinia megarhynchos. The sequence goes on from CM067592.1 coordinate 63,027,109, forward strand.
ATTTTTTCAGAAATATTTCAAGGTAAAATACAGAAGGCTGTTTACCATATATTTAGTTAAAAAGCATAAGAAAAATGACATAAAAGAGAGAGGTGTTTAAATATGCCTGGGAGACAAAAAGAAAAATTCCCCAACAAACACAGGAGTATGTATTTCTGCCAGAAAGAAAAGGGAAGATATCGTATCTTAAGCATCTATAACTATGTTGTAATCCTCTGGCACATACAGCACCACAGTTACAGCCCAGACATGTTTCACAGACTTCTACTTTTTACTTAACAACTTCCTCATGAAAAAATCCCCTCCATATATAAAAAATAAATGCACTGTGCCACTCTTGAATAGCTAAGGAATGTCAGGCACCACCTTATTAACATTTACAAAAGGAAAATATGATGGAAACACGAGGGAATAAAGAAACTCTCTCCTTTCCTCATATTGCACATTCCTTCCTGTACTTACTCAAAAGCAATGGAAAATATTTTAGAAAGTAAATAAGAATTTAAGATCTGTTTTGCCATGTTTTAAGTCCTACTATTTAGTATGCATTCATCTTTTAGTACCTGTGGCAATGGGTAGGCACTGAACTGTGAATGCTGTCCTAGCTAGAGATTAAAGAATTTCAGTGTGTTTGGACTGTTAGTGTGATCTATGTTTTGATAAGCCCTTTTATGCATTTCATGCATTCACAGCAGTTTCATTTAACCAACAGCACCAAAACTGAAATGTTGCTTTTGTACATTTAAATTGCATTCCTAATTTCTAGGCAAATGTTGCATAATATAAATCACAGGTACAAAAACTTAGAAAATACAACACGCCATATTCTAATTTAAAAACATAAAAAATAAGCTATGTTTTTGCTAAGTCACATACCTATTAAAACAAATTTCTGGTGACAGAGGATACAACCTTATTTAACAATGGGAATGACCAGTTACACAAATAGGCTTGTCCCAAATCTTTAACTCTCTCGTTCTGTTTTCACATACTTACCTGGCTATTAAGCTGTGAACAGCTGAATCTCTACCCAGGAAGAATAAAAACCTTGTCCTCATGAAGGGCTTTGGACACATTGATGCTTCTTGACCACATTTCCTAACCCCAGAACCACAGATCCTCAGTACTCTCACTGCATGTCCCTCTACAAGTAGGACGGCAACAAATTTATACTGCTCTATCTCTAGATCCTAATTCAGGAAAAGGACTTGCTGGAAGTAACAAAAACCGAACCAATATAATGACAAATGTCTGCTGCATTCAAACTACAGGTTACAAAGGAACGTATTATTTGAAGCTTCTCTTACAGGTTCAAAATAGTGTTAAATAAAACTTCAGGAAATGATACCAGCCTTATTTATTTTCCCATTTATGACACGTGCCAGAAAGAATATTACAGGAGACTACACTTTTCAGCTGCTGGATTTTCTTTTAAAGCAAAAGAAGCTTAACCAAGCAGTCCATTAAAAAATTGTGACGAGTGTAAATAAAACATAATACAAAGCCACGTTTTCATCTTTTGATGGCTGGCTACAGACCACATACACAATACACACAAATTTACCTCCACACTTATTTTATCTATTTGGTTGCCTTTAATATCTGAATTTATGTAAGACACTAATATTTATGGAAACAAGACAGCAGTTACATGCTAAATGCACAAATTTGTGTGGATTCGCTTTATTGCAAAACATGCAGAGCCATTGCTCAGCCATGCTGTGGTCTGACACATGCCCTACTGCATGTTTGTCAAGCAACGCTAAAGAAAGCAGAATTAGATGACAACATTGTATTTTATGCCATTTGGTGTCGACTCGAGAGACAATAATAGAGGGATCTCACAGTGGAGGTATCATTAGTTAAACAGGAACCTTTTTCTTTATGTTTTTGTAAATGTATGCTTGATTTTACAAAGCCCCTTGGTTCACATTTAAGCATCAGAAATATTGCTATGAATTTTAGTACGTTCTAATGAAGTGATAAATCTTTTAACAGAAATCCAAAGTTCAAAGAAATATTTGCTGTATGCCACATGTACTTCTACGAGCAGGTCTTTTGAAATCACTAGGTTCACCCATCTCACGTTATTTCAAATTGCTAGCTGATGGACACTGCTGACAACACTTCTGTAAGTTGATCTTAATTACCATGTGTACTGATGATAATGTCATTCAGAAATAGACCACAATCCATCTTCCTATCATATTTAATGGATTTCTAGAAAACAGCCTAAATGTACAGAACAGGTGATGAATTATACTAACGCCCTGCACAGCCTTTCCAGTTAAAGTTCTGTCATATTTCCATTATAAAATGTCTTCACTTTCTACTTGCATCAGGCATAAATTATTAGATGTATAATTTGTGAATGTTAGCTTTTAAATAATAAGCACCTAAAACATCATGAGATAGAGTAACAAGCAGTCTTAATGTGAGAAAGATGAATTTTCAAACTCCTCAAAAGAACTATTAGTTCCTGATCTAATCATTAAGCTGTCAGGCACAAATCCTTACAGGAACATATATTTTTCAAGAAGTACCTCCATCTTGATGCTGGCATTCTTTAGATTCACTAAACATATTTCCATCTTCTTTGAATAACAATTTTCTCCCTGATTTTCAAGTAAGGAGATTAATAGATTTCCTGCACAGAAATACAGGATTGAAGCTAAACCGAGGCTCCACAACTGAAGTCAGATTTTGCAGAAATTGAGTATCATCAGATATGCTAAAAAATCGTCAATTTTTAACATTTTGGGATATATATCCTTTGAAATAGCTGGGGGCATACATATTTACCTCAGCTGTAAGCATATTCATGGGAAAGAAAATTAAAATCTACAAAAAATTGCAAAAAACTTGCAGCATTAAATTTTAGTGAGAAAGAATAAAGAGGGAAACAAACTGAGACAATCCAAACAAAAGGCCCACTGCTATAGTTTACTATCACAGACTTAGTCTTAGGACACTTAAGAATTTGTCTTGAATTCTGGCATTTATACATTATGGGATAAAGTCAGTTGAGAGCTCTCAATTTGAAACTCAAATTGTGGTTAATTAATAAACAAAAAAAAAGGGGCATGTTAACACTTCTGGCTCAGCTGGTCCAGTCAGCACACATCCCTTTCAAAACAAGCTATTCATGCAACAGTTAGAATCGTATGAAAATACTGCATCTTCATTAAAAGCAGAGTTAATCATTACAGAACAAGAAGCTGGGAAAAAAAGTACTAGGATGCTAACATACTAAAAACCCAAAGTAACATGTCCACTTCAGTTTAGGTCTATATCCATTCCAGATTGCTCAGACACAGAAATAGTCCCAACCAAGACACATATGTAGTAAGCACTGGTAAATTATTCTTAAATATTCAGTGTGATATACTGAAGATTACACAACTGCTGTTAGTTTTTTTTGGGAGACAATAAATGACAGAATTTAACACACACAGGGTTTAAACCAGGACATGAAAAGTTGTAACTTCTCTCTCACTACACTGCCCTTCCTGCTTCATCCTAGAAAGATAATCAACCATGGAAGTAGAACAAATTAACTTTATTATGGAACCAGAACAAATTAACATGAAGAATATTATAACTCACTGTGTCATTACACAGGGGTACAAACCAATTCCTTCTCAAGCAGTTTTGCAAATGTCAGGTTTCTTGTTAACCACATGGACAATTTTAAATCAAGTGTCAGAAAGGAAATGGCTGAAAAATAAACCATTGCACCCCACTTTCACATGAAACTAAGCCTATCCATGTGAAATAGGTTTATCACAAATTCTTATGACAGCAAGAATGATAAACTTCAGTGACCAAACTAATTGAAAAGAAGATGCTTCAATCTTCAATCTGTGATCAGATTTCTGTTTTTGAAAGATTGCTACACACCTCTATATCTGATACGTAAGGGTGTTTAGGGATGATGAACCATTTGCTTTTGGCATCAGGCTGTAATGGCACATTGCCAGCTGTCTCAAGAGAAAACTAAAAATCCAATACAAGAGGTACAGAGTGTGTAGCTATTCTTGGGTTACCTTGGAGAGCAGTCTGACTGCTCTGAAGTCATGTCATTCATTCCTTGATGAGTTTCAGACTGTCCTAGGAAACATCACAGTTTGGTCTCTGGAGCTTTTTTCCTTTTCATATTGACAATAATACACAGATGTGGTAAACAGCACTATTAAATGTGGTATCTTTTATTGGCATACCATGAACTTCTTCAGGTTTATAGACAATCAATTGTCTCTAAACAATGATGTATTATACATCATTTCTTTACTTCAAAAAAGTAGACTGCTAGCAAGGTTAAAGTGAAAAGTTATTTCTACAGCTTCTAAGGTATTATTGAAAAACCCACACTATATATGCATACCACTCCTATTTCCATAAAAGAAAACCCTAACAAAATGAACTGTATTAAGGATAAGTATGGACAGCCTGCATAATTAAAACCTGTACCACTGACAGCAATATTGAAGTTCATGCAAAGCTAGTGGTAGAGTAAAAAATCTTCTAGAATCAGAATAGACAGGAAGCTCCCAACAGACTGCCTAGACATGCTTTTACAAGAACTTCTGGTGCCAAGCAGCTACTTGTGTACAGTTAACTTGTGCATTGTACTTGTTTGCTTATAAGCTGGTTATTTAAGTATTTCTACTGCTTCCTAGGTTTTTTCGCATATTCTCCTAATCTTTCCCTACAGCAAGAAACCAATATAAGCAGTATTCACAATAATGATTTCAATATTTTCCAATATATCCTACAGGAAAAAATAAAAACTCTCTCTCAAATGGAGGAATACAGCAACTTAAAGAGATGATCTGCATGGGACACAATCAGAATAAAAGGAAATGGGGTTGGCTGTCTTGCTTAAAGATCATACAGACAAAAAGGAGAATTTTAGCTTTCATAAGGATGCATGGGTAGGGTAGAGGTATGTATGTATGTACATGTGCATGTGCACTAGGACAAAATATTCAAGGACATAGCTGTAAAATAAGATTTTAGGATGTTGCAGAAAGCAAGCCATGAGGTGACTGCATGCAGAATGCATGATCGCATGGGTACGAGGGGACACGACTACCTAGTCCATGCATATTTTTATTCTAACAATATTTTTAGACATTATTTTTAAGGAATGATGTTACCTTGACATCTTTACAAAGCTGTATTCTAGTTATGATTGCCACCTTAAAATACCTATATATGAACAGAGTACAGTTATAGAGAATATTTGGTAAGATCTGCATTGAAAACTATCACTTGTTGATGTTATCCTCCACTACAAATAAAACCCAAGCTGTCACACATCAAAAACAATATTAAATGAAATAAAAACTAATACAAAACTAATGTGTCTTCTACTGAGTTCAACTAAGCACAGGCATCTGTTTCCATCTTTGTTTATTAACTCCATTTCCTTGTACCTCGGATTACACCATTATTTAAAAGCATACACGTCAATAATTGCTCTAGTCCACACACCACATTTCTTTGTTTTCTGACCCAAGAAGTAAATGCTTCTATTATCTGCCTAGTGTCTGGGCTGCATTTTATAATAACGACATTTACAATGTGAAGAAAAGCCACGAGGAGAGAAATTATCTGGAGCTTTGAACACAGCTTTTTCAAGTATACTTACTTTAGGGCTGTTAACAAACACTACCAATAAATAAAGAAGCACCACACTGAACTAGTAATATTCTTGCATGTAGCAAATGCAAACATTAATTTCAGATAGTAGGTAAATTGCATTTAAAGCCTAAATAAAATTTTAATTGCATTAAAAGCCTATCACTTTTCATAGCAGTTGCCACTTCACTATTTTCCTGAACAGCAATGCTCTCCTGAACTTTGCCTGCAGCAAACAAAAGCAGGATAGTTAATGCTAGTTTGTGTAAACTGCATGAAGACATTTGGCTTTAATATTTTTTTATCTGCTAAAAGATCCTGAAAACAGCTTGTTTTCTTCAATGCCAGATAAATTCCTACCTCTGTATACATCATTTATTTGTCGGAAAAAATGTTTCCTGCAATACTGGAAATTGGTCTTTTTTCTTGCTATTTCAACAAACACTTTCCTACTTCTCTAAATCATAAGGTAGAAATCTGCTGAAGAATCACTGCATGTCTGGAAAACCATTCCATTCATTGAAGTATCTCATCACAATTACTAGACTGCTTATTTGATAAAATCATCATCCCATTTTTCTATTTAATACATCTTCATTCCCTGAATATGAGATATTAAAGTGATGACATTGAAACACTGCTGACCAGTTAAGTCACAATTCCATGTTTAAGCATTACCCTAGCATATGCTGTGAAAGCTGATTATAGTAAAACAACAACAAAGACCACCAATGATAAAATGCTTAAAAAATTCTTTTAGTCTATTGAAATGAAACGGTTTGAAAAATGCTTATACTTGATTAGCTGTATCCTTTTGTATCCTCTCTTCCAGTCTTCATGTAAAACAGAAACATAAACCAGAAACGTTCCTTTAAAAACTACTAAGATTCCAATCTGCAGATGACTCATTATGTGCTGCAACTAAGAGATGATATTAAACAGTTTCATTACATAAAAAGAAGGTCAGACTGTTTCTTTGCACATCGTCCATGATATAGTATTGATCCAGAAGATGCAGGATAGCTCAACAATTCTTCTGGTTTGCCTACCCAGGAAAGCAATAGCAAAATAATTGAGGGTATGAATTTAGTAATTGTACTTTATACTTCATTAACTGCTTGAGTAGACAATTACCCTGCATCTCTAAGTATGCATAACCAGTCTTGTTCCACACATAGAGAACATAAAGCATTTAAAGCTCCTTGAATAGCTTGTAACACCAGAGGACAGTATGTAAGTTACAAGATACATAAATAACCCAAAACACTAAACTTTTATCCTCTTTCTTTCTGCCAGAAAGAAGAACAATAAAATGAAGAGTGGCAGAAGTAAATTTTGGAATCTGCTTTTCCTAGCAGGTAACATGAATGAAAAGACAATTCAAATGCAGAGAAGAAAGGTAGATCAGAGAATAACAACATCTTGGGTTGGAAGGGACCCTAAAGATTAGATCATTCACACCCTGCTCCCATGGACAGGAACACCTTCCAGTAGACCCTGTCCAACACGGCCTTGAACATTTCTAAGGATGAGGAAATCATGACTTCTCTGGCCAACCTCTGCCAGGGCCTCACCACTCCTCTAGCAACAAATTTCTTCCTAATATATAATCTTAAACCCACTCGTGTTCTATTTAAAACCCCATTACTCCTTGTTCTATCACTAATGCCATTCCAGAACTCCCTCTGTTGCTCTCCTGTAATGAAAGATTGCAATAAGGCTGAAAAGCCCAGCGCTCTCAGGCTGTCTCCATAGAAGTGTTCAGACTGAATATCTTCATGGCTTCTTCTAGACTTGCTCCCCATCCTTCTCAGTTTGGTGACCCCAGGGCTGGAGGCAGCTCTGCAGGTGGGTCTCACCAGAGTGGGGCAGAGGGACAGAATCCCCTCCCTGCCCTGCTGCCCACGGGGCTCTGGATGCAGCCCAGGACACTCTTGGCTGTCTGGGCTGGGAGTGCCCATGGCTGGCTCATGTCCAGCTCTCACCCCAGCACCCCCAGATCCTTCTGGGCAGGGCTGCTCTCAATCCATTTCCTGCCCAGCCTGTGTTTATGTTGTACTTGGAATTGCCCCAACCCCGGTGCAGGACCTTGCACTTGGCCCTGTGGAACTTCATGAGATCCACACAGGCCCCTCTCAGGGTCCCTCTGGGTGACACCCCCTCCTTGCAGTGTGTCCATCACACCACACAGCTTGGTGCCAGCAGATTTGTGTCACTGGCAAAGGTGTTCAGTGAGGTCAGTCCCAACACCAACTCCTGATGACAACCAGGTCTTCACCTGGACACTGAGTCATTGACCACAACCCTTTAAGTGCAACCATCCAGACAGTTCCTTATTCCCCAAGCAGTCCATCCATCAAATCCAGATGTTGCAGAACAATTTAATTTTTCCAATCATGTAATATCCTATTGAGGTATCCCATACCACCTCATCCTTCCTTCCTTCCCTCCTCCATCATTCTTTAAATACCTCTTTCTTTTTCAAAACTTTTCTCTTACTTTCTGTTCTTATTTCTCCACAGGACTTGATCACACAATTCTGAGCTACTTTGGCATATAAAGCCAAAAATCACTCTCAACAGAGACAGTAAACTGAATTTTATCTTTCATAAACTCCATTAGTAGACAATTACTCTGTATCTCAAAACATGCATACTTTCTCCTTCCTACCAGAGGCAATAAATGAGCTATCTAGGAAATGGCATTACCCACATGAAGAGAGGCTGAGCAGGAATCAAACATGCAGCAATAGTGGGCAGAAACAACAACCTGATTAAAAAATACTCCGGGCAAGAATAAAACACTAGAAACAGAAAAATGTTTTACTTTACAGAGACAGCCATGAAATCATGGCAGGCAGGCTTGGATTTTTATCCCAAGGCAGAGGGAGTTCAAAACTGTACTACCACTGCAATGTAGAAGAAGATATAAAGATCTGAAGGAGATGAATTTTCAGGTTCTTCAAATCCCATCACTTAAAGCAATCTTACCTTTCAAGTGTAAATATCACAAGAACTCATTCCATCATTGATTTTGTTGGAAGTTTGCAGGAAGCCAAAGAGTTGCAAAAAAGGAGGTGTCTAGCACTGATAATTAATGCAGGAATTTACATGACATATCAGATGTCAGTTTTCAAGACAATAGAGAAACACTTAAGCAGCATGAATGACTGGCTTTGTGCTTGCAAAGTGAAGCCAATGTCTGCAACTACAAAAATAGCTTTTCATGTAAAAAATACCATGGTCTTTCTCATGAAAACTGTCTGCTTCTTTTTATCATATGTCCTAATGCTTACTTATTTTGCTGGCTGAGAGGGATTTGATAAGCTTCAAATGCTTCTAGTCATCTATGATATCCAAACCCAAAACTTCAGGAAGCCAATTTCTACAAAGCAGAAAAAAATAAATCCCTCTCTCTGCTACTCCTATTTTTCAGACCTTTCCTGGTGACTTCTCTCTGACTAATGCATTTGCAAAGCTTCTTACATTAGGCTGTGTCCATTTTTCTTTCTGAAGTGGTGACTCTGCAGGTCAGCTTGCCTAATTTGGAATCTAAAGTAGACATGTATTTTGTGCATAATTTTCCCTGTTTATTTGCTGCCAGACAGTCTGAGGCTTACCTCTGCCTAGAGGAGAGAAAAGATGTCTCCTGGACCTTGATATCGAGGGAATTATTTCTCAGGGTCTTTTCAATGGAGAGTTTTTCGTAATATTTCACATTTTCCTATAATAAGTTTTCCTTTGTTCATGAATCAAATTAGAAAGGAGCTTCACATTCTGTATTTTAAGTATTACAGTAACAGATCAATTTGTGAGCTTCCTGGATCATATAAATTTTATATACATTTTTTATTTCTAATCTTTGTTTCTCCTTTAACATGTCACTCTAGACTACTTATACTATATAAGAGCAATAATTTCAAAATTATATAAAATAGCTCTAAGTACATTATGTAACCCTACCACAATTATTTTTTCCACCTTAGTTTTATGTAATTTTAGCCTATGTTTTCTTCAGCAAGAACAATGAATTGGTGCCAAAGATTCTAGACAGAGCAACAAATATTTTGTCAATCAATATTGGTCTCTTGGTACTCAAATGCTATTTGGGTAGACAGAAGTGTCTTAAAATGTCTGTTAGCTAATTCCACTTTTAAATTGACAACAACGATACTCAGAAGAAGCTCACGACACCAGTTTTTAAATACTGTATGACATACAATATTTCTGAAATCTGCTTAAAAGTTGGATGCCCAAGAGTTTGTACAGAATCCGTAAGTATTGCATCTAATTTTAATCAGATTACTGATTTTGTAGCCACTAAATTCACATGTAAATATTTAAGCTATAACTCCTCACCTGTTATTATTTTGCTGTTTGCAAACAAAAGCAAACCTCAACTCAGCTGAAATATTTTGCTTGTTCTTACTCTGAGAAGTAAGATGGAAAACAAGCACATGGTAAATATGAATAATGAAATGAATGTGAGTACCAAACTGAAAGCTAAATTTACCATGTACTTGGAGCTAGAAAGAACAACTTAATTTTTAAGGTTTCTTTCCCATCTTAAACCAGTCACTTTTGAATAGGGATTTGCTTTTCTTCAGAATAAATTAAAAGAGCATACAGGACATATCTGAAGAACAAAAGGATTAAATCCACAAAAGCTAAGACAATTTCCTGCAAATATGCAGGTACCAATGGCAAATTACAGATGCTGTAATGTGGAGACAATAACAACAAAACCAAGGAAGAGAAGCAGAAATTCTTACTCTTCTAAGTACTTGCTAAGCAGGAATGTGCTAGTAAAGCTGATGTTTGTAATGCCACTGTAAATGGAAAATAGAAATGGATGTTTTAGTAAAGCTCCCAATCTCAGAATATAAAGACACTAGAAATTTTTCATACCTGGACACATGAAATTAACTATTAAGACTACAGAATCATTTAGGTTGCAAAGTCCAAACATTAACCATCAGTGTCAGGTCCGCCACTAATCCATGTCCCTGTGTGTCACTTCTACACGTCTTTTAAATACTACCCTGGGCAGCCTTCAACACTTCTGGTGAAGAAATTCTTCCTAGGATGAAATCTGAACCTCCTATGGCTCAACTGGACACTGTTCCCTGTTGTCCTGTCACTTGTTAACAGGGAGGAGAACTGAAAAACTTGACCCTCACCTGGTTACAACATTTTCTGTTTTAGAGAGCAGTAACTCCCCCCGACCCTTTTCTCCAGTCTGAGCAGCCCCAGCTGCCTCAGCTGCTCCTCATCTGACTTGTGCTCCAGACCCTGCCCCAGCCCTGCTGCCCTTCTCTGGGCACACTGCAGCCCCTCAGTGTCCTTCCAGGATGGAGTGGCCCAGAGCTGGACACAGGATCTGAGGTGTGGCCGCAGCAGTGCCCAGCACAGGGGATGGTCACTGCCCTGCTCCTGCTGCCCCACCATCGCTGGCACACACCAGGTGTCCTCGGCCCTCGTGGCCACCTGGGCACGGCTGGCTCGTGCTCAGCTGCTGCCTGCCAGCACTCCCAGGTCCTTTTGTCCCAGGGCAGATTTCTAGACACTCTACCCCAGCCTGTAACACTGTCTGGGGTTGTTGTGACCCAAGGGAGATCCTGACACTTAACGATGTTGAACCTCAGACCACTGGCCCTTGGACCATGGATCCAGCCTGTCTAGATCCCCCTGTTCTCTCACAGATCAACAATCTGACTTAGAGGGCATTTGATCCCCTTGTCCACATCACTGATACAGAAATTAGGCAGGATAGGCCAAAATTCTGAGCAAATCTAAGGGGCAAGCATAGCTAAAAGACAATGTGACGGTGAATGGTTAGTTTTACAATAGCCATGAAGAATGAAACATATCAATGAGAAGTGCCTGACTTCGTGTAAATTTCTGACTCCGATATCCTACCGCTTCATGACAATTTGCATCCTGGCAGTATTTGTAAGAGGTTCCAGGGCTTCTTAATATATATCTGACTCTCTGAGACCTTTTTCCTGACTAGCAACACTGATCACCTAAAGCATGTAATGAAAAGAAAAACTCTGGAATATATGATACATTGTGACAAATTGATGCCATTTCTAGTACTCAGCCTCCATCTGGAAAAGAAAGAATTTAATCATAATAGAGAAAAGGTTCATTCAAACGTTTACATTTGGGAGCAAGAGGGTATATTTACAAAAACACTTTTTCATACAACATTACTGGTTGGAACCGAAAAGCTGAATGGGTTGGAAATAAACATTCCTGCACAGGGAACAAGAAGGAGAGCAGTACATGCCTCTAGTATTCTTTTCCCCAAGAAAAAAGTGGCCTGGGCATTCCCTAACCCCTATGAAGACACTCTCCCAGCTCAGAGTGTTATAGTCCTTCCACTCTAAAATCCATAGCTGCTATTTTTCCTTTCCTGAGATAAAATTATTTATGCTTTAATCCACGAGTACTTTTTATCCCAGGGATCCTCTATTCTGCAATTTTTTTGAGTGTCTGAGCTCAGAGTTCCCCATCCAGCCATGTCACAGTCCACATTCCTGTTGCAGAAACTACATCTGGACTTCGTGTGGGCCAGTCAAACTGTGGGAGTGACCAAACTCCTGGATCCCTCTTCTCCTTTCTTCCCAAAGGCCACCACCACCCAGTATTAGGTGAGCTTGCTATCTTGCTTGGGCTGTCAGAGAAAAAAGTGGTTGGCCTATTAACTTTGAAAGACATTGAAAATACCCACATTGCACTTATGAAAACACTACGAAAGTGAAAAGAGGCCAGGTGTGGGTAAGAAGGCATCTACAATAGCATTCTTCACACAAAGTGATTTACTTCAGCAATACCTATCCAGAATTTACAAGAGCCAGAGTTAACAGTTGGTTTTTTCTTTCTTTCTCCAAGCATTCTGGAAAGTAATAGCGAATGCTGCTGACTCCAAAACAGATCAAGGTTGCCTCGAGACTATCCAGAGAGTTGAAAGGTATTATAAACTCTGTATTCAGCATGGCAGAACCTGAAAATGTTTTATGTAATCAATTAAAACTTCAAAAAGAAGGCTGAAAACATTTTCTGAGTTCCTAAACTGATCAAGGTTACAGCTGACAGCAAAAAATCCAAGGATTCTTTTCCTAAACTGTAGCTGCACATACTATTGCCGTGACTGGTTTTGTTTTGAATTCTTTGGATTTTATTCCCATACATCTAAAGCTGCTTTAATTTCCTATATGATATCATCAGATCTTCAAGATTTAAAGTCTATGTCAGAAAAAAAACCAAAAAAACAAAACAAAAAAAACCCCCAAAACCAAAAAAACCCCAAAAACAAAACAAAAAAACCACAAAAAACAAACAAAAAACCCAAACAATAAACAAACAAAACAAAAACAAAAAACAAACAAACAAACAAAACAAAAACAAAAAACAAACAAACAAACAAACAAACAAACAACAACAACAACAACAAAAAACAAAAAAACCCCAAAAAACCCAAAAAACCCAAAGCTTTCCATCTTTCATGTTCTGATGTGCACCAACTCTCATTCAACAAAAGACCTGTCAGCAGCTCCATTATCAAGTACAGTAATAAGCTTAACTTCTGTGTGCAGTTCTAAGCCACTTCCCATAGGAACTACACAAATGCTTCTTTGTTAAATCCTGATTCAAGATTACAGACTTTTTATCTGCAAACTGCAATGTGCTTTAAAATCTCCACTACTGGAATCTTTGGTAATCAGATGAGTGACAACACACAAAGTTGCACCTGTGACGATTAGAGAATCATAAGCATCTTACATGAGGAACAGAGCAGAAGGGTGGATAGGTAATTTCACCCACCTAAAGGAAGAGCTTGTGTACACATGCTAAAAAAGTCTTACACAGTTTCTGTATTTTGTCTGAAACAATCTTTCCACAATATCATAATATGATAATTAATATATCTCCATTATCTGGGGAACTAGGTTCTTGTGTGATATGCTGTATCTTTACACCCCACAGTTTTCAGACTGATCTTTAATTTTTATTTATTTATGACAATACTGCATTTTGGGTAGATATCTCAGTTAGAAGATTCAGGCACTTTGTAAATTTGAAAAAGGTTTTGTGCCCATGCATTTCATATATAAGTGCTCAATATTGCTCACAATTCAAGCATTGTTATTTTTTTCTTTGGCAGTAGCAATGATATTTGCAATTACATGAACAGGGATAAATGTAAGAGGGTACACCTAATTTATACAGTCCATTTCCTTTCCATTAGAGACCTCCCTCTTCCTAAAATCAAATTAAGTGGTATTACGCATTAGCAGAAAGTAATCAAATTGTACTTTATTTTACTAGAAACACTACATTGTTGACCTTTTTATTTTGATTAAAAAATAACAGGAATGCATGTGAAATTTACCAGTACAATATCTGACTTACGAAATGCTCAGCTGCATTAAAAGACAAATACGTAAAAAATTTAGTTAAACTGCTACCTAATTTTTCCTTTCCCTTAAAGACAGCCTTATAAGATGCGTGCTATGTCTGTACTCTAAAGGCAATTTTTCAATTATGACCATGTAAGAAACAAACACAATCCAAGGTGTTTTTTCTGTGTGCATGTTTGTACCTGTATGTGCAGGCCGTGATAACCAAATATATGTGCAAACACATGACTGGTGGCAAACCCCTCTACATAGAATCAAAAAAAATATTGTGCATATATACACAAATACATATATACACAAAGCCAGTTATCTTCAGTCTCTTTTAGAAAACCTGTGCAAAACCTCACTGGTCATAAATCATAGCTTGTAAGAAAACATGGATTGCAGAGGAAATAGTGACCTCAATGAATTAGGTTTCTTTCAGTTTACAGTTTTTACTAGTGTTAAAGTGTACTTGTATATTTATTGCTAAAGGACAAAACAGATTTCTTCTTTCCTTCTTTTTTCTTAGCAGTTACATTTGATCAGAATGGCTTCTTAATCCTCCTCCTTTAATTATATGACAAGAACACAGCATGGCAGAGGAAACAAATTCTGTTTACACAGAATTATTGAACTACATCGAGGAAAAATAAGAATATGCCCTTAAAATAACAGAAGAGAAACAAAAGAGATCATCTAGGCAGCCAAAGTGAAATTAGTGAGTGCTATGCTTTCTTTTGGTGACATACACAAGCATCATTTCAGGGAGTTACAGGTAAAAACCAGATACCTCAACATTTTGTTCAAATAGGTACTGTTTCATAGCTGCCAAAAGTATTCCCTAAATGAAGCAGGTCTTCTTCACTGAAATTCCAAGTTTTTCCACTTTCTTGGCATATATAGGAACAGTTCCATGTGGGCACAGAAAGAACAAAGTCCTTACAGTACATGGCCTCAAAGAACTACTTGTAGGCTTCAGTGCCACCAAACCCAACACAAAACACATCCAGCCCTGTAATTCTGACTGATGAAAATCTGATGTAACTAAAATGCACAAATCAAAGAACAGGCGGTGAAATTTTGAATATGCTACTGAGCTCATTTTTCCTGAAAAACATAGCTTCAAATACCTTTTCATTTACAGTGTCCTCATTCTGCCTGGCCTATTCAAAACCCTGAATGATATCATGTTTTCAGTCAGAAGTTCCATGTTCCTCTGTCCAAGTGACTAAAATGTAGCTACAGCAGGGCCACTTTAGAACATCATTAGTTATGACCACACCTCCCCAAGGGTCTGAAAATAGCTTCCAATCACTTAGAGTACTTCTGTTCCTCTTCAATATCAATTAAGAAAATCTGGTATACCAAGACAGATAACAAAGTTTTATGGTGGTGGAAGAAATGAAAAGGAGCCAAGTATAGTCTAACCATAAAGGTGACATTCATCTTGAATGTAAAGGTTACATTACCAACTTCACTGGCAAAAAAAGGTACAAACCAAAGTTTTTAGGGAAATAGCAGAGATTCAGATGAAAATTTAGAGGAGCATAGGAGATGTACAATACACATAATTTCAGATTTGGTGCACCAGACCAGCAACTGATTATAGTTAATTATGCTGTATGTTCTTTCACCAGGCAGCCACAGTTAAACACAATGGTTTCCTTGATTTCATTTTTCATGAAATAGATGGTACCAGCAAAACTGGTAGCTTAGGATATTGGAGCACTTATTGCTGCTCAAATATTAATGAGTTTTCTTCATCGTGCCTGATTTCAAAACAAAAGGAAAGTGAAAGAAATTGTGTTTTACCAACATGAAAATGTAGCAATATCCAAATAGCCAGAAATAGGTTTTACTTTTTTCCCCAATATCCCCCACATGTTTAAAACAAAGCTGTAGGCAACACACTGTCACTGATTTTTAATGACATTTCAATGTTAACTGAAAAAAGAAAACAAATATAATTAATTCACCAGGCATTTGTTTTTTTCTCTAAATAATAAGTTCAAATATAATGGTGAAATAAGTGCTTGTGGCCTAAGGAAAAATTCAGTGTGATAAATATGCAGCATAAAAAGCTCCTTCCAGGAGGAGCCATTGGTTGACTAACCAAGAAATAGAAAGTTATTCTTATTTGTTAACACTTGTTAATTATCTTTTTTTTTTTTTTTAAGTTTCAGGTTTGTTTCACAAAAATAATACACTTTTCTTCCTTCCACAAATAAAATACTTTGGCAAGATCTGAGTTGTACTGGTAGTTATAAAAAGGGATGGAGTCAAAGATGACTCACAGCTCACCAAAAGATGCAACAAGGTAAATGACCACAGTGTAGCATGTGAGATTTAGGTTGGGCATTAGAGGGAAAAACCAAAAGTCCTTAGCAGTGTAAATGAAGCTTTGATAAAATGTCCAGAGACACATGATGAATCCTCTGTCCATAGAGGTTTCAAAGAAACATCCAGGCAGGGCAGAGCAGAGCCACAGAGCGCCAGACTGGACCTGATGAAGGGCTGGTGACATCCCCATCCTGGGTGCCTGGCTGGCCTGAGTGATTCAACACAGGTCTCCTTCAATCAAAATTTATATGATTTATCGATTATACCAACTTAATAGTATGGCTAATGCTTTAATGCAAGACCTAGACTTTTGAGAAACCCTTACAATCAATAAACAATGATTTCATCCTTGACATTTTTTGTTTACTGGTTGCTTGCTAAACTTCAGGATAAAAATTTTTTTCATTACATTAAGAAAATACTTCTGTTTAAGGCTGACTAATTCATATACTCATAAAACAAGATGCATTAATTAATTAGGTTATTTGAGAGAGCATACCTTTGTAAACATAAATTTTACTAGACAATTATTAGTAATGTAGACCTACAGATTTAATCAAGGAACATACTTGATTTCATACTTGAAACAGAGAGAGATGCTTTTACTATATCTCCAAATTAAAATTATTTATACAAAATGCAACTTAAGTTCCCAAAAGATAGCTGAGTTGCATCATACATATCATACAGTCTATTAAAAAGAGTTTTAAAAAATCCCAACAAAACTTTAAACCTGAACACCTACCCGCCTCTCCCCCTTCCCCCAAAAAAAAGTATTAATGTCCTCAGATTACTGAAAAGTCTTGTAAATTTGGAATCTGGATCAATATGCCTAGATAATAACATCTAAACATTCCCATACTTGTATTCATTTTAGACATATTTAAACAGGTTAACATAATGGAATATATTTCACTTACCTATTAAAAAATATGCAAAAATGATCAAAATATCCCAAACCACACATTATTTAGAATTTCAGACATATTAGAATTGTTTTCTTACACTTTTCAGAAATTCTCTTTAACCATATTTCTTCATTTTTCTTTGTGCTAATAATCTTGTGCATCACATTTTTGGACATACTTTCCTACCCTTCTGTATTAGGCATCTTGTAATTAGAAGAAATACGGTTCAGTATGTATAGCTAAAATTAAGGGATGATGGCACCAAGCCAAAGAGAACTAGAAATAAAGCAATCTTGCTGTCTGAGTGTTCTGGAAAGATACTTGACATTTCAAAAGCTAAAATGATTCCACTTGACTTAAGAGAAACTAAAATACATACTTTAAAAGCTAATTTGAGACAATTTTTTAATAGAAAACTCTTCAAATATTTGAAGTTGACCAAAACAAAATTTTTATGTCAATTTAATAAATTTGAAAAGCACAATGATTACGTGATTATTTCTGAAGTAAATCACATTCCCTTCACTGGTAACAGAACAGTTTCTACACTCTGTTCTATGCTGTGAAGCGTTTATAGTTTACAAAGACAGCATGAACTTTATATAATTCATTGCAGATGTAAAAATCAAATGCTTTTGTCATAACAAAGCTAACCCAGCATCACAATTACAGGAATGCAGAGGGAAATGCCACTCATTTCATTTGACTAAATAAATTAAAATGTTTTTCAGATGCATCCTCTGTTCTTAGAAAAGTCGATAAAAACCCATGTTATTAAATATTTTATTAAGTATTTTGCTGTTGAGTTCTAATTCGTGTTTCAAACTAATATGAATTTAAAATGATCAAGTCCCTACTACTTGATATTTAAGTATTTGGCAAAACCAATACTTACACATAATATTATGTTAATAGTATAATTCTAAATTATGTTATTAATGCATATTCATAGTGAGACCTCAGTTATATGTCAAAAGGCAGATATGTAGTAAAGTTAGAATTGTTTTCATGTTCTTCCGATTGTTAAAAACACTGAAGCACTGAACTGTTTTAATTAAACATTTCACGTTTCTAATTAAAAAAAAGCTCTAAACCAGTATTTATCATATTGCTGTGCTATTAGCAATTTAATTTCCTTTTTATTCTAGTCAGCTACATCAATATCTTAATCGCTATTTTTTCATGTATTTAAAGAAAAAAGCTCATTCATTCCTTTAACAATCTTACTATAGAAGACTACAGAAATCATTACAAGAATATTTCTTTTTAAACTTAGGCATTCAAAATAACTACACAACTGGTATGTCTACAAAGTGCTTTATTTGAATTTTTTAAGGTGGGCAGACAGTTATGGTCAAAATTATATTTTTCTTGAGTAATTTGAGTATTATTGGAATTCAACAACAAACCAAGAGAACATACAAAACAGAATATGGAAAGAAAATTCTTTCACCAAAAAGTGAATGTTTTAAAAGATTTAACTTAGTTTGAGCAATTATGATGAAATTACTTTACTACCTGCTAAGTTCAAGCAACTGTTTTTATGTTTGAGAACTGAGAATGAGCTTGTCCCTTTTTGATGCCAGCTGAAGAAAACAGTCACTTTTATTTAGGCTGTAGAAACACTAAGTGTAAAATACAATTTGTAAAATATGATTTATAGTGAAATTAAAAGTGGGATCATAAAACTGGCTCCTAGAATTTTGGAGAAGTAAATACCAACTGTAAACTGTCATCAGTCCCCTCTGAGACTAATACTAGGTTTATATGAATAATTTTAAATGTACCAAAATGTATGGATTTTTTAATGTATATTGTAATAGCTACTCAACAAATAATGTGGCTTAGGGAAAATTTCGAACATATTCAGAAGTACAATGAACTAAATTTAAAACTGGATTATAGCAACAGTGTGTTAGTATGAGCTGTAATTTGGTGTTTGACAGAAAATATTACAGGTTTTAAATACTTAAATTATTCTATTCAAGCCAGAAATAATTCATGCTAAATAAAGTTTCACTATTGTTTTTGTTAAGCAATCTACCTCTGACTGCAAATCTGATGTTCTATTAGAATTGGTATTCTTCCTTGCAGTGTGACAGAATAGATACCATTTGAAATGAAAGTATAAAATGGCATTACATTTTGCTGGTAGTCTGAGGGGCGAAATAAAAATTAAAAAACCAGAAAACAACAATGACCCTAATGTTCATAATATGATCATAATTGCACAATTTACATGTAATCATTTATTTGTGCTTTAAATCAGTCTGGAGATCCACAGACAAGTGTTTAGATATATTACTTCTGCTGTGTAGTAGCTCACTGGGAGAGGCATCCAGCACACTGGTTTTAACACAGGGGTTAACAAGTGCATTGGAGGATTAAAGCTATATGTTTCACTCTCACACATAAAACAAGAAAATGCAACACAAGAGAAAAGAGTTCTTGAGTTAAATGGAAGTTCAGTATTATATTAAAGTCTCCTAACACAGTAAATAAAGCAAGAACCTGAAAATGTATTTCTGTCAGTACACGCAGAGGTTGTGACCATTTCAATTTTTGCTGTATCAGAAATATATGTCTTGAAACTCAGAAATGAGGTGCATTTTTCCTGAAGATTAACTTAAGCACTTCTCTCTAGTGATAAAACAGCAAAAAACTAAACTTTCTATTGTGACCGATAAATTGCTGCCAAATTTTGTATCAAAGAATTGAAATAACAACACAAAGCACTATGTTCCCCACAGAAAAGCTTAAATTAAAATAACAGTACCTGTGGATCTCTCTACAAGACAAATCAAACCTGAAGCATAACACATCTCTGTTTTCCACAGTCAGAACAAGCAACTGGGAGCAAGCTGTGTACAAATCATAGGCTTCTGCTCTGTTCATCTTAACGATTCAAAGGTGTTCCCACATCCACCTTCCTCCAGGCTATTATACTACATTATTTTCAAGGGTACAGGTTAAGGGGGACAACCCATCTTCCACTATTCAAAAGGTAGTTTGAAATTTTGTCTCATCTCATTGCTTATATAGAAAATCCTTTATTATGTACCATAGGACAAAGGATTTGCAACTGTCTGTTATTTGAGAAATATAGTATTGCAGTAGTTTATCTCACTGTATGGGTCTTGAAGACACACAGTGGTATCTCAAATCAACTTCTAAAGAAAACTGCATGCCATTTTTGTGACATTGGGAATACAGATAAAACTTACACAAAAAGAAAATTTGGGGTTTTGATAGTTATGAATTATATATGGTGCTGACGAGATTGTTCAAGAGCTCTTTTCTGCTTCAGGAATTACTTTTGATAAAGTTTTAATTTGACTTTTCCTTATTAATGAAGTTTTCTATTCACTCCTGAACATTCCTAAAAGTTCCTAACAGAACTGAAAAAATATGTCCTCTGCTAGGCTTTCATTCCCAAAATACATCAATACACATCTATCTTTACTCATATTAACAAGTCTTTTGGTTTCAATGCCAACATGATCCCCTACGGAAATAAAATTAGGTGTCAATACCTGCAAGACTCCATGCAAGCAACTACTCCAAACTAAGATCACAATAAATAAATATAAAACCGAACAAGTTTTAAAATGTCCTTACAAAAGCTCTACACTGTAAATTTTCCTCCTAGCTGAAGGGACATTTTCAGAGGTTTTGAAATATGTGAAAAGACTCCTACTTCTCCTTGCACACTCTAACATAAACAGTAATGCCATTATAATGGAGGAAGAGGCAGTGGGTTGCAATAGGTATTGTTGGTTTGTTAAACTACATAAAACTCTGAAACTCACCTCTGTTGCTTGAATAAGCTTTCACTGATTCTCATAATTGCCAGGGTTTCTACGGAAATATTTACTTCAGAATTCAGAAAGAGCAAACATTTTAATGCCGAAAGAAAACAGAACCTCTTTACTAGTTGCCAGATTTTGTAAGTAAGTATCATTAATACATACAAGAGGGTACAGATTGCTTGCCACCTACTTACTCTTCAGGTAATTTAAGTCTTACAGTCTCCTGGGGTTAAAGTTGCGACCTATGCACAGAAAACAAATACTAGAACCAAGAAAAGAACCTCAACATTTGGCACTAAACATCAACAATCCAGCAGACCTACTTCAGTGAATTCAGTTTTCTGAATAACTAACAGAACAAAAACTGGAGAGAAAATGTTTTTGTGTAAAGGAAAAGGTTTATAAGAAAGCAATATATATGTATATATGTAGTAGTTAGACACTACTATGTACTATATTGCCACCATTTTATACAAGCACAAACATACATATATACAAAATATACACATCACTAAAAAAGGTAACAGAGGTCCTGGTCCTTAAAAGATTATCTGAACGTTTACCTACAAGCATAAACATGGATGCCAGTGTGATCACTGCTTGCGCTCCTTGCATCATTAAAAGAGTGCAAAAGAGAAAGAACCACTCACAGGATAAGAAAACCTAATAGGGGAAAGATTTATTCAAAGAAGAGAAACTTAGAATTCAATATAGCAACAATTCAAAATAATTTGGACAGACAAAATGAATATTTATTTAAATTATATAAATTGATGAAGGGATTGCAAACCAGTAAAGGGTGAGGATTAAATATTTTAAAATGAGAAATTTATTTACCACCTGTTCTGCTCTGTCTATGCATAAATGCTGCTCTTATCCTCCCAAAAATCTATTTGCCTTCTGAATTCTATTTTACAGAAGACATGGTGTTTTAAAAATGGATTTTAAAACGCTAGTATTAAGAAAGAAAGTTTTAGTGAGATCAAGCCTTAGAGACATTTGCTAATCCAAGCGAGAAGCAGACATAAAACTTTCATTTTTGTGGAAATACCCACAGTATGCTTATTCTTTATAATTTACATGACAAATGCCAAATATTGGAGAGAAAACGCAAGAAACTCTCAGTAAGACAACCCGATCCCTTGATAATTAAAATACTCTATTTTAAAATAAAAAGCATATGTATCCTAAATATTTAAACATTAAAATTTAACAGTATCTTGGGAAACTATTTTAACATTGTTAGTAGTATCTCACTTCTGAGACAAGAATCCATAATCCAGCTATGAAAAAAAGTGCAAGTTACAGTTATGTTTTTTCCTTATGAAAACTGGACTTGATTCAGTATAAATGCTATCTTATTCCTCCAGACTTCAACTTGCAACTGCTATGCCCTATCTATAACATTTTAATACAAAAACTATATAATTCCATTATAGTTTGTTGAAATTCATTTTTTTGCTTCAGCAAACACCCTCAGCAGAAGAAAAACCTTTAAAAAGCCCCATGTGTCCCCAGAGCACTAAATGCATAATTAAATCTCGAAAACAGGCAATATGAAAAAGGAATAGTACCCATTTTAGAAAAGAAAAAGGCTGCATATCTAGAGAGCTCCTTTTCAATACTCAGAATCTTACAATTTTCAGCAAAAGACCACAGTTCATCTCAGCTCCTTCTGTCAAGCATTTCTACTGAAAAGATTTCTGCAATTACTTTACAGCTAGAAATAGAGACTTTTAAAGTTACACAAAATCCAGAACTACTAGGTAATGGAAATTCTACAAGGTAACTATGAAGACAACTGTCATCTTCTGCAGGTTACGTGACAGGCAACATTGTGAGATCAATTTATTCCCTGCACTCTGCTAACTGCACTCCTAGTAATGACCATTTGGGCACTTTGTTTTTTCAAAAAGCTCTTTGGTGATTTTGCAAGGCACAGCTGTACAAAGTGCTGGATTTGAACACTTCCTGTCAAACATTTTTCAAAGGTGATTTCTTTAGGGTTTTATTTTTTGGGGGGATGGTGTTTGGGCTCGCTCCCCTTGAAATTATTTTCTGCACTTATAGAGGAAACACTGGTCTGACTGCTTTTATAAAGTGGAAGTAAAGCACTAGACTTTTATCTTTCACTACTGTAAAGAATGTGGTTGTAAAGTAATTCTTAGTAAATATGCATTTAACATTACTGCAAGATCAGACACTTAAAACATCTACTTCTGTTTCACAGACTAGTTTCATCGAATCTTTTTATCTTTGAGCACAAAATCTCACTTTTGTGCTTCAGAGTGCATAGCACTCTGCACTATTACAAAACTTGATAAGTAATAATTTACTTAAAACAAATTCCCAGCACTAAGGATATCAATAAAACCCAGAACTAGAGCATAAAATTGAAGAGACAGTTACACAATTCTGTGTGTGCTTGCTGCCCTAGCTCACCGCTCTGCATCTCCACATCAACCTAATTCATTTGACACACAGTCTCCCCACAGCTGAGAAAGTCCCGCTTCCTTACCACTTCTTAGGAAAAGCTTAAATACAAAACCCACTATGTTTAAGTAAAGTTAAGGTTGTGACACAAATCAACAAAAGGCAGGAAATTCAAAGATAATACTGACAATCCATGCTTAATTCATGATTGCCTAACAAAAGGGCGAAACGTTACAAGCAACTAATGTTTAGCTTTAACTTCACTCTGTCTCTGCTCTTGGGCAAACAGGTGTTTATCTCAAATTTTATAGTAATTCACTCTGTCCTGTCAGTCTAGATGCATTCTAATGATAATTTAGCATTTAACAATGTGTTGGATTTTCCAACTAATTGTCAACATCCTAGCATTTTACAAGACATCATGAATTAAAAATACATCTTGGGAAAATTATGCTAGACTTATATAAGGATATAATAACACAATTTCTTTCAGAACTAAACAAAACACATTTTTGGTATACAAAAATACAGAATTATTCATTCTGCAATGCAATATGAAATAAAGAATTTTTTTTCTCATCAGCTAACAGCTCTCAGTATGTATACATACTTCAATTTTTGCTTGAATCCCATCTGTCTGTATACTATAAAGAATATTTTTCTGGTCAGAAAAATGTCAGAGAAAAGAATGCAGCCTATAGCTACATAAATACAGTGCAGCAGGCTTTATATAATCTTTTAGGCTTCCAAAGAAAATGTAGTATTGTAATGCACTTTGAAAATAATAATTACATTAAAAAAATGTATGCCTGGTAGTTTTGTATACTAGCTATCCTATGCAGAAATTAGAAAAACAAAAGATAGATATTAATAAAATCACAAAGATCACACTTCACAGCCTTCTCTAGAGGACACGAAATTACCTCACACATACATACCTTCAGTTAACTGAATAACAACAATAACAGTTTTTCCTGTAATTATTCTATATTTACTGAAATTATTATTGATAAATCAATGCACCAAATGATTAAAAATTTTGTTGGAAATTAGTAATATTACTCTTTTTTTTCCCCAGTTCAGTTACTAAGCAATTATGATCTTATCCCAGACATCAAAATTCTGCTGACTTTCGTAGCATAAAAACTACCACTGACCAGTTTCAAAGAAAGCTTTCAAAATCCTGTATCTGTACCAACCCGGTGTCAAGATTTTAATTGCCAAAGCAAAGACAACTCTGTGTTTCACCCTCAGGATAATCAAAAACAGGACAGTTGCACAGGACTGTGCTCCCACCCAGTCACAGGCTCACAGAGCCTCAGACACTCCCTGGTGGATCCCAAATAACTGCATGTGTGAAGTTAAGTCTTTGTAAGACCATGGGACACCACCTAAAACGTTCCCTGAGCAGTCAGGCATGTGCCCCTCAACTGAGGACATGAGGGTTTCAAAAGCCTCTGAGGAACAGCGGCTCCTCTTCTCCCCTTGAGAAGAAAGACAGATAAGGAGATTCGACAACAAACAGAGCTTGCAGCTCTGAAAGGTGCTCGTTTTTTAACTTACAAAAGCAACAAATGCAAATACGAGAAAGTCTTCAACTGAATTAACAGAAAATGAACGAGAAGAGCGTAATGTCTGGCTCAACACTGCAACACTCTAGTCAATCTAATAACATTCACTTGCTATCACATTTTTAATCTAAGGCAAAATCTCAACTTCCTTTGAAACCATAAATTACGCTTATAAATTCTACTTTATTACAGTTTGTTTTGTATTTTCAGCTCAGATATTAAAAGTAGAATTTATTTGTCAGGTTGGCATGCTGAGACATGCTGAAGACTGTAATGCTAATCGATTAGTCAATAAAGTATCAAAAATCAGTCAGTATCTCATCTGTTTTACTGGATCCTTAATACCAAAACCAGTTGCACTTTTAAGTGAATAGTAAAGCATTGTAGCCACACTATCAACAGAAAATATTCTCAAAGTCCCAGTGCAATGATGCTAAGTGACTGTAGATTACAACATGATAGTGACAGATGGGCCTTAGTATACAGAAGAGAAGCTGAGGTTGGATAGAGCTAATCAGCCAAATGCTACATTTATTCCCTAGTCATTCATTCTCTGAAACATGCCTCCTGCCTTCTTTCTAGCTATGGACACTTCCTTTTCTCTCTCTCTATTCTTTCATAAATACGGTTTTCCCTATCCTAGGTTTCTTTGCTTCAGTTTTCCAGTTGTTTCCCTACTTTGGGGAAACACCATGTTTTCCTCTGAGTAACCGCCATGAATGCAGGGTGAAATCAATTTGAGAAATTATTGGTCCTCAAGACATGGATTCCACTATGCCCATGATAACTGTTTCCTCATGGGGTGTCAGAGTCAGAAGGGACAAGGGGAGGGCCCGTAGATCCACAGTACACAGACAGGGGGCTAAGTCTGCCTTCAGACCCTGTCCTGCACCTGTTGTTCTCCAGCAGTGACAAGAAGCACCTTCATTATTATCACCTTGTGTTCCACAGACAATTTCCCTCCCTGAATTTCCACAAGACATTTCACAAATTCACAAACTCATCTTGGACAAGAGCTGAGAAAAACCATTTTCAACTCTGACATCTGTTCTGCCCATGTAAGTAGAAATAACAGCAGACCAGAGGAAAGGGCAGTAAAGACTCGTGCTCCCTCTCCTCTGGCAGGCTCCAAGCTCTGCAGCTGCAAAAGCTGCATGGCTCCAGTACTGTGGACAGAGCTCTGCAGAACAACATACCCTTGAACGCAGAGTACAAACCCCTCTAAAGTGCAGAATTTGAAAAGAAAAATAGAATAATGAGTTTGTAACCGCTGGAATGGTAATTTATCACTTCAACATAGTAATTCTTTATTAACATCTAGGGACTATAAAGTTAAAAAAAAAATTGTGAATGAGAAACAAAATAATCAGCAAGCCTGGAATGAACATCTCCAAATATACAGTTTGTAATCCTGCTGAAATGTAGGCATGTAAGTGGGAGATGGACAGTTGAGAATCTGGTCTTATGGCAAAATATGTGTCCTATTTAAGGTCAGTGTCTTATTTAAAAAAGACACAGAGTCTCCCCACAGAGACAGTTTCCAAACAAGCACTATAACTTTTCCTATACTAAATAAAAGATCTATCTTTCTATGTGGCTTATCAGAGAGGACATTTAACTCCTAAGATGCTCCTCTCTCTTTTATCATGATTGATTTTCTCTCAAATGTTCTCCTGGTCTCCAGGACTATTCAAAGGGGACCCTACCCAGTCTGCCCAGTAATTGCCAATTCTATACAGATACTTTGCAGCAAATATACACACTGAGTTTTATACTTCCAACCACAGATATTTTTAAGCAAGTGAAATATATTTTATAAATTCCTATTTTTATGGATGAAGGTTTTGAAAATTTTTATCTTTACATTTCCAATACTTTGATAACGGTCCCTGTGAATTCCACTTCAAGCTTCCCAAAAAATAAAGATATAGGCATATTACATACCATAGTCTGTGATCTTACAGGATACTAAATACAGCTCTTTCAGGTTCCGTCCTTCTCTGGCAATCACCTCCACACATCTGGAAAACACAGTAAAATGTGTTACTGCTCTAAGTCAGTAAATCACTTTTAAATATCAAGAGTACACTCCACAGGTAAAATGCACTGTATATCAGTTTCTTCATTTTGCAAATGCATCCAAACATTTCACTGAAAATGAAGATGACTACATGTTTACACTACAGAAAAACATTATTTTAAATTGAATGTCTTTATATGGATAATCCCCTAAGTCTCTGAATATGTGGCTTGAAATTTTGCTTGAAATGTATACAGACAAGCACTTCGGAAAATTACCAAATGTGAATTTCCATTTCTTTATTACTCTGCAAAGTTTCTGTTGCAAATTTTAAGCTTTGACAGCTTTCTTCTAGGGAAGAACTATAAATGCACTGTAATGAGCACAAAATATAAGAAAATGTAATTTAAAATTCATGTTTGTATTTCTTCAGTGATTACTGCATGAGTCAGCATTGATCAGGTCATGAAATGTTACACGATCATGGTGTTCCAACACATTGCTGGAGAAGCTTGCATAGATGAGAAAACAGCTCACTCATTTGCCTTATCATGACTGTGATGAATTTGCTATGAAACATAGAGGTTTTTATTATACATTTGCTGTTTGTTTGTGTAAGCAAGAAAATTAATATGAATTAATTAATGAAATTAAATAGAAGCTTATTATGTACTTGTGACCAAGCTTATATTACAATGCTATGTTTCCACCTGCATTGTTTATAACTCAGAAATCATAGAATCATAAAAAACCTTTTCAATCCTGTTAATGTGGATCAGTTGCTCATTAGTTCAGCTAGCATGACTATTGTGTTATTTTCTATATAGATACATTTTAAAAAGTGCTTTTTATTAGATGAATTATAAGAATTTCTTCCAATCCAATATATTCAACTTCAATTTTCAGGTCAATTATCCATTAACTTACTCTGACACTTAAATCAACCCTTGAACAGCACACAAAATTAAATTACTTGCCAATTTTTAAGAAAATAAATATTGTTGAATTTGTCATACTTTTGAAAGATACACCTAAATCCTCAGAGATCTTCTTCTTCCACTTACCACCTCCAATAGATTATCTCCTAATCTAACTGCTCATGCTGGCAATTTTAGCTTTTAAAAGCAACCATCTAATTCTTACAGACCACAATAAGGTAATAACTGAACAATAGTCCTTCATACCTATTTGTTCTCTCCCTGCTTCCATCTTCTAAAATGTACAATAAAGATTCACAACTACTAATAAACAGCACACATCTGACAGAGTACCTTTATCACAGTTCCTTAAATATTATTACAAATATTCAATCCTGGAAAACTGTGAGAGCCTGATATTTAGAAATTTTTGCAATTCTTATCATTAGCTAAAGGTTACCTCATGAATTCACTAAGAAAAGAAATACATACTTACAGCAGGACTATGCTTTTTTAATACAAGGTAACCTCAGAACTACACATTTTCTTAAATAGGGTAAGATTTAGAGCACTAAACACATTCAATATACATGGAAAATTTCTTCTGTTCCTGTCAGACATGATTTTGAAGGACATTCTCTGTAGAAATTCTCATTTTTGTTAACTGGCTTATTAAAATAACTAAGCCATAAGAAAGTGTTTTTATTATTTATTCCATATTCCTAATAACAAGACTTTATTGCAATTATTAGTAATATGAATAAAAGGAAAATCACTATAATGCATTTTATTAGTACTATTTTCATGAGGCATTTCAGCAAATAAGATGTAATTGAAGAGTAATGGACACTGAGGCTAAAAGATGCTTTTATTATCGTATATATAATTTAGGAGAGCAATCATATTATGAAACACTTCTTACCCTTGGATAATATTTCTGAATCTAAAAAATATTTTTTTAACTACTAAAAGGTTTTCAAATTATTTTTGCTTATTTTTACTCACTGAGAGACAACTACTCTAACAAAAATGAAGTATAGCAATCAGTGTCTAAAAATACCACCACAAGGCAGTCAAGATGACATAAAAGACTAACTAATTTTCTCCACAACTTCAGTTGCACACCTTTTAAAACAGCCAGGGTCAAAGTTGTATTATCTGCACAAATGCAAAAGTACTTGATTGTATAGCCCTTATAAATGCATCCTTTAATCCTTCCAGGTAGTGCCAGCTCTAAGAGGAAAAGTTTTTTAAAGTGGCTTGAGTGACTCCAGTCTTGTTCTCAGTGACATCTTGGAGTCTAAATGAAATAGTCTTCATTTTCTCCTACTAGGAAAAGAAAACCCTTGCAATCTTCAGCTATCTTCATTAAACAGGGAAGAAAAAACCCAAAATGTAAAAAGAAAAAAGGTCAAAAAATGATGCCTTGATTGCCTCATTTCTTTCTGGTTTTTGAAAATATGAAAATCATCTAACATTTAAGAGAATGACTAATGGCACATTTAGTTTAGGGAAAAAAATTACATATAGCAAAAATATTGAATTGAATTTATGTGCTTTTGTGTGCCTTCTATACCTTGCATAAATAAATCTAATTCCAGTTTTAATTTTTATTAACCTTTCTATAGATCGTCCTCATGTAAATCAACTACAGAGACAGGAGAAACACTTTTCATGGCCTCATTTGCCTCTGCTCTATCGATGGTCACACAATACATAATTGCTTGTAACAACTGACTTCTTTACAACATAAGGAAAAATAAGAGTTGTGTAGCTATTGCTTTTACCTTTTAATCTTTGTTATACATGACAGCAAAGAAAAAGGTTAAAAGAAAAAAATCAAATTAACCTTTTCTAGAAAGCAAGGATCATCTTAATTCTGTTGCAATAATCCATCAAAATGATGTCAGAATATTGTTATATCTATCTTTGGAGGTATTTATATTTATGATGTTGATGAATTAGACAACAATGAAGCCTAACCTAAAAAAACCAAATCAAACAATCCAGCATCATACTGGTAAATAAACAAAGAAAAGTTATTATTTAAACCTGTGACAAATTTCAGAAGTGAGCACACCAGAAAATAGCCCATAAACCTTGGGGACTAACCCCTCTCTGTTAGGGACCTAACCCAGACGTGGTGGCAACAGCTCTGTGCCAAGGCAGAGAGAATTTCTTGAATGTCGTGACACAACATTACTGAGCAGGCTGCTATCAGTTGTACTAAATGTATTAAAATGTAAACAACCTTCCAGAAAGAAAAGAGATTTTTACACTCAAAATAACTTACTATCAAAAATGAGACAAGGAATAAAGAAATAAAACTATAGTTAGAGCTTTTATAATATATGTCTGGATCAGACATGGTCAAAGTTGAAATCTTTTCACTTCCTACTTTGCAGATGACTATCATTTAGAACTAAGTAATACATTAAAATATCAAAATAGAGAACATAAAAAATTTTAGGAAGACACTGCTTATTTATTAAACCTGAAAATATTATCCAATAAATGCTTATACCAAGCTTTCCCCACTCAATATTTTATGAATGCCGTTCTCTGACAGACTGTTAGGCAATTCAGTTTTATTGCATTTGATTCTAAGAGTAAGATATTAATATCACATACTGTGAAATTTATAGTGCAATAAGGAGTAAGAAAAAGGCAAAAAGCACGAACTGGTTTGACATAAACCAGCCAATCAAACAATATTATGAAATCAAGAATATAACTAAAAATGTATCTACATACTGTTAATTCAAAATAGAGTTACAACACCACAGAAGTCTGTAAGAAAACTGGAAATGTAAGATAACTGAGCACTGTGATGTTGAATATATCCACACTGAAAACATCTCAAAATTCATGACATTCAGAGACTAATAAACCTCAGATTACCTTTTATGTTTACAATTTCTTAAGATGTCTTTCTACTTCGAAAACTAAAAAAAAAAATCTCAAGATGAAAACTAAAAAAATCTCAAGGTGAAAACAATGTTGCTCAACTTTTGGCAATTACTATCAGGAGAAAACTCTCTATCTGGGTTACAGAAACTACAGAAATTTACCCACACGTACTTGTGTAAACTGCTCTTCCCACCTGGTGTGTAGACACAAAAAATTACTTAAGTCTACAAAGAGTAACTGGTATAAAGCTTCTTTGTCGACATGTCTCTTCAAAAGTCACAAAACTGCTTGACTGAAACACAAATATGTCTACTGGAAATTTCAAATTTAGGCCCATATTCTTGACAACTTCACACATACAAATACGTGCAATGATTTCTCAGAGTCAAGGTTTATCACTTCCCAAAACTTAAGAGCCTAATAATAATAATTTAAAAAAATAGAAAAAATAAGTAATCTGAAATCCTGTAATTTTTCTTCTCTTACCCAATTAATCCCTACATTCCTTGTCCTGAATGGAAGCTTAAGGTTAATGAAATAAACTGCAAGCTCCTATCTGTAAGAAAAGATAACACAGATCCTTAAGTTATGAAAAATAATTGTGTATATATGTATATGTATATATATGTGTGCGTGTGTCTGTGTATGTGTGCATGTATTTCATGTGCACGTGTGTGTGTGTGTGTGCTCGTGAGTGTGTGTAAACACAGAGCTATTATATTTCTGATCTAAATCTTAAAACATTGGAAAATTATATTCATGGCAACTAAAAGGAACTAATGAGAAAATATGAGCAGAGTATTTGTGGAGTAAGTGGTCAGGGGAGACCTTGTTACACCCTGAGGCTCTTCAGCCCTGAGTGGAGCTAACTGGAGTCACTATGTACTGGCTGTGAGTCTACAGTCTGAGGGAATGAGTGAGCTTCACCCACCAAAGAGGTATAAAACCCCCAAAGAATTAAAATAACACCTTGGTAAGGTTCAAAATGAACATCAAACTGCTTGCAAGTGTTCTCTGGTATTCGACTGTATTTGTCTCTAAGCAGTCAAGTAAACACCTTGCTATTCCTCAAATCATAACCAACAGCACTATTGGGAAGCAAGAGGGAGCTTGGTAAGAAAAAGAACACTAAAATATGCCATGGAAACCATAAACCTCTCATGAAGAAATATATAGTGCTCCTCAAAAATTAGCATTTCAATCGTTAAATTCAGGCAGAAAAAATTAGCTGCACATGAAACAACACTCAGAGCCATTGGTTCTGATGACTTAAATCTTCCAATGGAAGGCAGCAATGCAATACAATAACTAAATCTCTCCTGCAACAAAACCAAACCTCCGACCACAGAAGCACACATACTCTTAAGAAACTAACGTAAACTGAAGCCCACTGCACTAGAGAAGAATAATTTACAGGCTAAAATAGTGAAAATAGTAACATTTTACTGACAGATCTATAAGCCTTTGTAAAACCTCATAAAAATAAATTATGGACTTAATACCCTGGTAGATACATATTCTTGGTTCAGGATTGTCTTTCACTGATCATTTTATTTGCAGAACGAAAAATAAATCTCTTCCAATGTATTTGTTTTCTAATAATTTATACTAATAAGAAGTATGATTTTTACTTGTTTTTCAGTTACTCTTGTGTACAGTTGTTACTGACATTTTTGAATCACATTCAAAATACATGTTTTAAATTTATTTTTAATTTCAAGACCAAGAACTGTGTCTAAAAGAAACAATAATAAGCACAGATAGAGCAAAACAGGAAAAGACTTATAATCAAAAGCCAAGCAGAATCTGAAAAGGATTTTTTGTCTGGAGTCAATATGCGAAGTGTCACTAGTTATACAAGTTAACAGCAATTATCTTAGAGCAGTCATTAAGCTGTGATTAGCAGGGAGGTATTCTTTAGAAAAATCAATGTAATTTAAAATTAAGTTTGCCAAACAGTTTTGCCACTTACAGCAAAGGAAAACAGATAAGATTTTTTTTTTTATGCTGAAACTTATAAATAACTGAGGTGAGGGCTGCCAAGTCCCACAGTGTCTGCTTGTGCTCTGAGCTAGTCAGGTGCATGCAAGCTCCAGCCAGAGAACTACCCAGATAAATGAATCAGCTCTTTGCTTAAGCTATTATGCTCTTTCAGCAATAAATATCTATTTTCAAATATTTATTAGTAGTCTTATCTAAAATTAAATGCCTCCTGTTACTCCAACTGAACATAAATCCAGCAAGCAACTAAGTCAAGAAAGAAGAAATTTAGAAAATTGTTTATTTCCACTATCTGATTTTCACATATAGTAGTATACCAGGTGGCCTGCAGTTCCTTTCTTGCTTGGAAAAACCATAATGGATCTACCATAATGGATCTAACATAAATAAACAACTAGGAAATATAATCGTACCCTGAACCCCTTAGAAATCTGATTTGCCACAGATAATCATGCTTAAGCCTGGGAAACAATTAAATGGCATCTCTTACTTTTTTAAGAACTCTAAAATATTTTGGAATTCAGACTTAAATCAAAAGGTCTATCTGATACACCACTTCAAATACAGCTTCCTACACCTATTGTGGCAACTTGTCTACTGTCATAAGGAAAACCAAGGAAGTATTCATAACCAGCAAGTCCATGCACATTCCTTAGCAGACATTGTTTCATATTATAAAATAAATAACAGCTTCCCTCCTGAATTGTTCCAGTGGCGCTTTCTCACTAAAATACTAACAAAATTTTTGCATTCCTAATATGATGCTGTTGAATTACTCTGCTACAGTGGTTGAGTCCTGCAGAGTCCTAATGGCATCAGTGAGAAGTGACATCTTTCAGGGGTCCATATTGAGATCAGCGTTATTATTTATTTATGTCTTCATCAATTACACAAATGAAGGGATCGAGTGCACCCTCAGCAGGTTTACAGATGACACCAAGCTGAGTGGTGCAGGGACACTTCTGAGGGACAGGATGCCATCCAGAGGGACCTGGACAAGCTCAAGATGTGGCCCCTGGGAATCCCCTGAGGTTTAGCAAGGCCAGGTGCTGGTGCTGCACCTGGGTCAGGGCAATCCCTGGTGCCAGCCCAGGCTGGGATGAACAGACCCAGCCCAGCCCTGCCCAGAAGGATCTGGGGGTGCTGGGGTGAGAGCTGGACATGAGCCAGCCATGGGCACTCCCAGCCCAGACAGCCAAGAGTGTCCTGGGCTGCATCCAGAGCCCCGTGGGCAGCAGGGCAGGGAGGGGATTCTGTCCCTCTGCCCCACTCTGGTGAGACCCCACCTGCAGAGCTGCCTCCAGCCCTGGGGCCCAGCACAGGAAGGACAGGGAGCTGCTGGAGAGAGTCCAGAGGAGGGACACCAAGGTGGTCAGAGGGAAGGAGCACATCTGCTATTGAGGAAAGGCTCAGAGAATTGTGACTGCTCAGCCTGGAGAAGAGAAGGCTCTGGGGTGACCTAACTGCAGCTTTCAGTACTTGAAGGAACCTCATAAGATGGAAAGGACTATTTATAAGGGCACACAGAGAGAGTTAGGACATGGGGGCATGGCTTCAAACAGACAGAAAGTAGGTTTAGTTTAGACATTAGGAAGAAATTCTTTACTATGAGAATGTTGAGGCACTGGAACAGGTTGGCCAGAGGACCTGTGACTATGCCATTCCCAGAATGTTCAAGGCCAAATTGGACAGAGCTCTGCAAAAACCGTTCTAGTGAAAAGTATTTCTGTCCATGGCTGGGACGTTGGAATTAAATAATTTTTAAGGTCACTTCCAACCCAAGCCATTCTATGATTTTATGATTAGCATACTGGTGTAGAAGAATTGCTTACATAGATATTACTTCCTTACATAGTGAATGTCATGGTGGCTTTTCCTAAGACAAGTGTAAAGCAAACTGTCATAATGTTATCTGTTAAATGCAAAAGTGTGCAGATTTAGAAAATAATGACTGCACAGTAGCTGCAGACAAGATGGGGAGTTTGCAGACTACAGGTTCTATTTCTATACAAATAAGCAAATCCTTGTGAATTCAAGCAAGATCCTTGAGATCCCACTGCCACGGCACTGCACAGAGACGGTGGAGCAACATCCCAAATGTGTGTTATGGCTCAATCTGCAGTTGAAATCATCTAGCAATGACGCTGCACATGAATAAAGTTCCACGACAGTCCACTACATATGCTGCAAATTTAGATAAGTGTCAATGAGAATTGACAGTGCAAAGAAGAAAACCTGGAAGCATTCCCATCACTCTCCTTCGCAGTACAAAATAAACAAGGGCACACACCAGCTCAGTTGCACCATTTCATACATGGAGAAGCTGGGCTTTGAGCAGTTGGGGATTTCATTCTTCCTCAGGTTTTAGAGATTACATTTACATGCTTCAGGCCTCAAGATATTTCCTGGAGTAACAGTGGCCTCAGTTTTGATAGATTTTCTATTTTTGTAGGTAGCCTTGTGCTAGTCCATTAAGACTTAGTATACAGTAAGAGTAAAAATAGCCATTTTTTTCCATAAAAAGCTTCCAAGTTCAACAGCAAAAGTAAGAAATGGCAACTGCCATACTCTAACTTCCTATAAACATTCTTCAAAGTGTGCTTTTTGAATGCTTCGATAAACTTTAAAATACTTCCATAAAAATGAAAAAAACTTCACCTGATATTTTGAAAAAAAAAAAACTGTGTTTATACAGTTCTACACTTCTTGATCTCAACCAGGAGTACACATAGATGAGAGAATATTTCACCACATTCTCTGCTTTATTTTCATACCACAGGGGCTGACATATGCTTCACTGAGCTTTGCAAATAGGCAGCTGATCTTATGTATTAAGATTTACCCTTTCAAACCCTTTTGTATCTGAGATTTTTTTTTTCTAATTAAAAAAGACCCCCTAACCTCTACCAGCTATTCATTAATGTACAGCTTTAAAGAGTGCCTTTTCTTGAAATAACACTGCAGACAATGGTCAGTGGGTCTTGGGGACTGAGAATGGATTTCATCAAGGGTCTCTCCTGCTAACTTTAAGAAAACAGCAAAACCTCTGCCTTGGTTTCTCCCTTCCAAAATGGAAACATATTCCATAAATCAATTTTTTAACGTTGTAAAAACAAGTTGTAAACATGTACATTGTAAACAGATTATTTAAATATTGCAAAGGCTCAGTTCAGTGAAAATCCCAGGACCCTATAGAAGTTTGATAAAATTCTCAATCCTATTAATGGAACAGTAGTATTGCTAAGAGTTATGATCTAAATTTATACAAGATGAACGAGGTTTACATGGGTAATTTCTTCCATTAGACAGTAGAAGCAGTGAAGTCTTTTACAGGAAATCAGGAAGTTCTCTGCAGAATAGATTTATCATCACATCTGATATTTCTCCTATACTGCTGAAGGACATTCAAGTTTGTAGCGAATTCCTACTTACATAAAGCAATGATAGAGCAAAAGAAGAGCCAAGATAATCAAAGAGGAAAAAAATAAAATCCAGTACTCATCATAATTCATGTATCTTTAGAATTGATTTGTGGTCCATTCTCTTT
This sequence comes from Luscinia megarhynchos, assembly GCA_034336665.1. Taxonomy (NCBI): domain Eukaryota; kingdom Metazoa; phylum Chordata; class Aves; order Passeriformes; family Muscicapidae; genus Luscinia; species Luscinia megarhynchos. The sequence continues at coordinate 63,063,615 of CM067592.1, forward strand.
AAGAATTAGAGCAAGTTGGTAGATCTGTTACATTCATTTAATTCTGCTGAAGTTAGCAAAACTGATGAAAGAAAAAATCAAGCTCAATGCATTTTTTTACAAATGCTATAAAGAAGAGAGATTACAGAATGTGAGTAATAATTGAGTTCCGCAGTTCTCAGGTCTCACCCAAAGGGCAGCATAACAGAAAAGCTTGTATGAGAAATTTTAAATACTTCATGCATAATACCTTATTAGAAATATTTTAGCATACAAATTTTAGCAAAGGAAAAAATTTACATGTCTGCTAAATTTATAAAACCCTTGATTTGCCCTTACATACTGTCTAAACCTAGATAAGAATGCCAAGGTTCTTACAACTTCACTTTAAGTTGGAAAGAATGTACTGAGATAGCAATGTCTCTAAAAACAAATAAATAAACAAACAAATCCAGGGCCAAAAAAACCCAACCAACTTAAATGCAGATTTCAGAAGCTCTCCATGAAATGATAATTAATTTCTTTCCATATGGCTGTCTGGCTAGCACTTCTGTTACTGGTACACTGCTTGGAGAAAGCAACAGAAAACAAGCTTGATGATGGTTTATATGATTTGTATGAAGCAAAATTGCCTCATTTTAAGTCAGAGAATATACTAGCAAACATATTTATTGGAAACTGGAAGAGAATATATCTTTCTATGTATCATGATCTTAATAGATTGCCAATTATAGTCTCCAAATAGAGATTTGAATACTACTTAATAATGCACAAACTTCACCTGATGTTATTCAATTCTGGAAGTACTTTAACAGGGTAAATTTTCACGCAATCTTACTGGAAAATAATCCGTCTAGAAGAAATATTAGGATACATAGTGTCCTTTCAAACTGAAGTGAGAAAACACGGCAGTTTTCAATAGCTGGAAATTTCATAACTGAGCAATTATAAACACATTCAGAAATAAGTGAAGAAACTTTTTTCATTCTTCCCTGTCATAGGGCCCTCTGAGTCTTGTTTATATGGTTCTGATTTCATTAGGAATTCAGAGGGCTAGTAATTATTCAGTTGTTGTATCATAGCATAGTTTTTAGTTTTGTAAAAGAAAATAACTTGGTGTTACCTGCATTTCTATCTCAGTGTTGTCTCACTGGCTACCCCAAACACTACCAAGATGTTAAAAAGTAATAAACTGTCACCCAAAACAACAGCAAAAAAACCCCACTTAAGAACAAGTAGAAGGATTTTGACTGAAATTGTATGAATTTGAAATGTGTTTTACTTTCTAATTTCTCAGTAGCATTTAAGAAATCAAATGGTACAATATCATCTTTTAGCTGAGTGCTCAGTTCATTGATGTGAATATCTTAAAGCTTGACACTCTACGTTTAGATGTCTTCCAGCCAAGCCTCAACTAATTTTGCACTGAAACAGAACAGAAAGAGTCATGATTCCTTCATGGCATCTCAGCTATGACAGTGACTATTATGTTCTGCTGCAGGGCAACCACAAACAGCATTAAACGATTTCTTAAACTCATTCAGCTATATCCACAAAAGGGTAACTGTCTAAATCACAAGAAATTATACAGTTGAGTTAAAAGAATTTAATTTTAAATATTATTAAAATTAAAACAATAAAATCTACATATGTTGGTTACATATGAATCATGTACATTACACAGAATTAATTACATATGTACATAAAATAGAATCTACATCTGTAATTAAAATCTACATATTAAAAAACCTAAGGAAATTTCCATGTGTTGTATTTTTACCCCTCTGAAGAGTTCAGGTAAGAATTCCATGATGTATTCATAGACCATTATACATAACTGTAATTTAATAATTTTCTAGTAAACAATTATTAACAAAATACGTACAAAAATTCATTAAACCACTTAACTGCAGACCTAAATTTCCCTACTTTCCAATAGTAATATTATATTGCTTTAAAGTACTAAACTTTGCTGATAGTTAAAGCTTTCCAAAGAAAAAACAGTGTTATCCCATTAGCTCTAAAATGCGGCAGTCACTTAAACAGGTCAAACAGAGTTAGAATTGTCGGCCCCTCTGTGCAAGAAGTAATTTCTGTACAAAAGTAACATAGACACATTTCCCCACTCACCAGGGAAGTCCGGGGAAAAGCAAAGCAGCTAGTGTGAGTGCCTGATAGAAACAGTGGGGAGGAGGAAAATGTTACATATATGCAACTTTGAGAATTCACAGAAGGAATAGTGTACTAAGACATAAACTTGCTTTGCATATTTTTAGACAGGTAAGCAAAGCAGACAGTAGAGCATGCTGGTGGTCAGCTGGAGCAAACACGTCCACTGTCCAACACCGTCTCAGGATTTTAAGAACTAAGAACAGATACTATTTGCCAAGTTGTTCTGATACCTGCCGTGTTCAGAATTTCTCTTACTACCACCACGTCTACTGGGGTGGTGGCAAATCAGAAAAAAGAGAAAGAAGAAATCTCTGAAGCCTACTCAGAATTTTAGTAATGAAACCTATATTTAAAGCACCCCTTGTTTTCTTTACCATCCACTGTATGCTAAGATATTCACAGGCTGTACTGACAACAAAAGTTTATGTTCTCACTCTCTTAATTCTGATTAAATTACTAGTTTTCAAGTTTCACATAGAAGGCCCAAGTATTTCCTGGATTACTGGCAGAACACATAAAGGAGTTTGTAACTCATTGCTAGACACAGTCCTGTAACATTTTAATTCAAATTTTCATCTAGATTAAAAGCCTTCTTTATATTCTTACTAACTTGTCCGTACCTAAGATAGGCACAGTCAATTTGACCTTCTATTTGTCTTTGGTTTCCAACATTCAAAGGAGGACTGAAAACTTGGTTTCTAATTGCAAGATTGGAATTTCATTAGGAGGTAAATAGTTAGCCAAAGCAACTCACAAAGCACAAGAAATGCATTCATATTGGACTGAAAGGTAAGTTTTTACCTGTTGCTCCAATTTAATTTTTTGTATAGTACTTTCTGCAGAAGTACATAGGATGATTGGTTGAGAAAGAATGGCCTCCCCCATGGAAAAAAAAAATCTCCAAAAATCATAAATGCAAAATTATTTGTCATGGCAAGTAGTTTGAAATCTCTAACTCCATGCATATTCTCTAGGTAATGGCCTCGAACATTACCAGGCCTTCAAAACAGCTCATTGACAGGATTAACTACCTCCACTACCGGTTACTTCAAAGTGTAGATAAAATTTTAAAATATTTCCTGTACCAGCTAGCATCCTAATCTTCTTATGGAGATGTGTTTTAGTTAACATCCATCTTGGACAGAGCAGAAAACATATAAGTAGTGATATGGCAGGCTAAATCTTTTGCTTGGGACCATGAGCAGAATGAATTAACATTATTTAACTGCCAGAAGATATGTATCATTTTCCTCTAAAATAAACAACTATCAAAATGCGCCCCCAAAAAGCAGAACAAGACTCTTCATATTTCAATTCTAGACAGCTGTCACACAATTGTGTGACTTCATTAATAAGTGGAATCATAATGCCTTTTTTTGTTTTAAGTGACTTCAGGTTTAATCCTGTATTTAGAAGAGTTCACTTACTATTTCCTCCTGCTATCTGGACAAATTATCCATGGGACTAAACTTCTGCTTGGTATTTTTTTTTCCTAGAAAATGATGTCAGTATTTAAGCTTATTTCTGTCATAGTAAGACCAAGGGAAGTATCAGCAAGCAGAGCTCATACACTTTAAATTCTTCTCTATTGGCTTTAATGTGATTCCAGTTTCCTGTTTGCCTTGTTTGTGTGTGGCTCTGGTTGAATCATTCACTGTGTCCTAGGCACTTCAACACATGATTTTGTTCATCATGATGAAACAAGGTCTAAGAATCGTCAAATTAAGTCCATCTCCACTAATCTACTGGAAAAATATTTATCTTCCCTGTGATGAAATTTGGGATAGCAGTGACACTAAATTAGTGTAAAATAATGTTTCTACGCTAGGTGGAGCAGGAAGTGAAAGCAGCAGATCATAGAAAACCAACATGGCATTCTTTCCTGTGATCACATCAATCAATTAACACCTGCCACCAGTCAATAATTTCTCAGTTCAGCAGGAGCTCAGAGTGGCCAGACAAGATGGAGATCACAGATACAAAACCAGAGAAGACATTTGGATCCATGCCTTTAATTTTTATTTCAGCCACCACCAAATTCATTTTCTATCTACACCTTGTGAAGAAGTTTTTGAAGTATTTATTTCTTATAATTATATTGATTACATATTTGAACTCAAACCCCTGAACCTTCTAAAATTGCAAACAGTGCAAAATGTGACTGACTGTGCAATGGAATTCTCCTATTGTGTTTTTCTTGGCTCCCAGTTACATTTTGCATTGCAAATTATGAATGTTGGCTAAAAAAGATTCCTTTCCATTGTACACCACAGTTACAAACCCACTATCTCAGCAAAGTACAAGAAGATTTTTGAATTGAGTATTTACATTTCATTTGAATGACCTCAAGATGAGGGTTAACACGTTTTCTTAAAGATTTAGGTATTTCTGATAACATCACAGAATCAGCTATGATCACTGCAGCTCCAAAACCTCTGAACTGTAGACTACTGAGCAAATAAAAAGGAGATATCAATTTAGACTAAAATGATATTGTTATATCACAGTTTGCTGTCTTTATTATCTTTTTAGTGCTAAGTCTTTCAGAGAAAGGTTATTGTATGTACTATAAATATTTGAAAGTATAAATATTAGAACTTCAGAATGTATTTTAAAATATTTTAATTCATAACTACTTCTAAATAATAACATAGATGGAAACATACCCAATATACAGTATCAGCATATATTTATACTTACGATAATCAATGTCTTTTGCTTTTTTTTTGGTATAAGAACATAAAAACAGAAAAATAATGTGTGCAGATGTATTTTATAGAGAAAAAATTTTTGTGAGATCCAATTCCACCCCTTACTATCACCCGCAAACAAAGCACTGCCACCTTGTGTACATAAATTAGATATTTGTGAGCCAGTCCATAAAACAATGTCACTTCTCTTAAGAAGAACTTCCACATCTGTGAATATAGTATTTTGACTCATGTCAGGGTAGACATGGTTGCAGTCACACTGGCTACAGCAGAAAGAGGTGCAAGTGACATAAAAAGTTGATGAGAAATTTTGACTACTTCTCAATATTCATCAGAAGTAATCAATTTCAAACATATATGCCTTTCATCATCCTGATTCAGATATTCTGTAGGATATTACAACCAGAGGCAGTATGAATTTTCTATATGCAGCTTACCTTGATTTCAAGTTCAGATAATTAGCTATTATCAAGTACTTGACAGTGAGTGTTAAAAAATAGATACCCCCTCTATTAAAGTGAATTTTAATTAATTTTATTTTGGATATAAACAAAAGTTGATAATTGATAAATTAAAAGAACAGCATTTCAGTGAAATGGATGTAACACCAAAGACATCTTAAAATAATCCAGAAATCTTTGTTATTGTAATATATTATGTAATAATCCACAGTCTTTAGCATTAGTCAAGAAACTGAGATCATGATAAGCACTTGCAAGTGAGACAGATCTAACTGAAACACACCTAACTCTTCAGTTGAATCCAGATTTTGAAAACCTCTCTGTCTTTTAAGAACTCTGTTAGTATGGGAATCCAGAAACAGCTGTAATTCTTGCCTCGTCGTCTGCTATAATAATTACCACTGACTCCCAACAGATTATTCTGAACCACTCTCACTCTCTTTTAGCATATGAAATTATGAGAACCCTGTCTGTCCCAGTAAAAAATACACAGCAATCTCAGATCTTGGTTTCTTGTGTGCCTCTCTTGTGCCTCTCAACTGGACACAAAAAAAATTTTCCTTTTCTCCTTAGCCAGTTTCTTATTACCAGTGATAACCTGGTGATTTCTAAAATGTCTCTACTTTTCAGCATGGCTTGTCTTTGTAAGAAATGCTTGGACAAAGCTGGAAAACTTTGCTTTCACTGCCACCCTCTGGGCTCCTTACTTCCAAAATAAGACAACTGAGTTGTGGCATAGAGATTTCAGGATGGTTTGACACACACTATCTTGCACATACTTATTAAACATAGTACTGCCTATTTACACAGCACATTTCACCTCCAAAAAAATCTGTCAAATGGCTTTACAGGTTGGTTACATTGCAGCACAAATTTAAACTAAGAGCAGTTAGAATAATTTTAACCCTAGAAATAAAAATAAGCCTATATTACTACAAAACAATTACATAATCTAAATGTTCACAACTGATTTATTGCTGCAGATGAAAATATGTCCTATTGCTAAGAGCTTAGCTTTTACATTCTCATTTGAGTTACAAGTTTCAAAACCTCATTGAAAATCCAATGTCCACAGAGTCCATTCTTATTTTACATCGTTACACAGTTTCACCACCATAGGTTCCCATACTAAATAGATGCTGATGATACTGTTTATGAAAACATCTGAAAAGCTTACTTGGCTTTTTCTTTGGTTGGTTAGGGGTTAGCAGTGTTTTTTACATAAAAACAAAGAGGCATGGCTTAAAAGGAGCCTTGGGCTGCAGCACAGGAAGAGCCCTTGAGATGGAACTCAGTGTCTGCATCCATTTCCTCTAGCTGTCTTAGATAATCATTGTGTGCTGTAGCATATCCCCTGACAACAAGGAAGGTAATTAAAGCCCTACAAAGGTGGCTGTAGCCCAAGATGGTTTGGAAGAGTTGGCAGGTAGGAGCTCCAGCTGACTAAAGAACTGGAACGGGAACCTGCTTATTCTCTTTCTGCCTTCTTAACCATCATCTTCCTTCCCCTCCAGGGTCCAATGTGTCAACTTACACTCGAAATAATGTTCATTTGTACTCATCCAGACTAATCTACTGTAGCGTGTGAAAAGACAAGATAAGAGTTTGAAGGTTACTGAGGGTGAAAATAGTGGTGTTCATCAAACACAGTGGAAAAAGAATTTTCAGGTTATGTTCACACAATGGGAATTTTTTATTTCCTGCAGAATTTGGAAAACTTCTTTAACCAAGTAGGTTTATTAGAAAGAATCATAAAATAAGAATTTATATCTACAACTATCAAAAAAAGGAAAAGCTAGGCAGATGGGTAACATGCAAAGCATTAAAGTTTTTATCAATAAATTCTCCAAGTATTGAAGTCATGGAGCAAAAAACACTGCTTTGCAAATATCCAATAACTTTTAAAGTATGTTTTTCTTATTAGCACAACAAAATAGAGTATTAGAAGAGCAATAAATATTAATATACTCCCTGGTTCATATATAACATGGTTCCAAATTTTGTCTATGCCTCACATAAAATGTTTCAGCAAACCTGCAAAACTCCACTCAAATAATTGTTCATAGGCCTCTCAATCCAACAAGTTCAAGGAACACAGAAGTGGCCCCTAATCTTTACAAGCACTCAAGTTAGTCAAAGGTATATAAAGATTCTTAATAAGCTATTCCTAAGGATTCTCTAATACTTCAGCAGTGGTCTTTGAAGACAATCACATTAATGCAATTAACAATTCATTACCATACTTTGTAATCCTCTAGAAACACACACTCAAACTGGCAAGGAAAAAAAAAATGGAAGAAAACAAATAATTTGTTTTATTCTTTCATAGAAAAGAAAATTGGAGGAGAGATATAATCCATGAAAAGCTTCCAAAACCAGAGACCTAGACAAATAAAACAATGTAATACATTTATCAAGTGATGAAAGAAAAAAGAAACAAAAAAGATTAAGATATCAGGGAAAAGTGCATTTCCTAATATGAAAATAAAAGAACTAAATAAAGTTTTACATAGGAAAAAACACTTGAAGAAAATAATGTTTATAAGAATGCCTTTGGAAACAGATTAAAAATCAAAGATAAAATCAAGTCTTTTAAGCAAGCTGCATGTTGAATGTACTAGTCAACAACCAGATGGTTATATGGGATCCTATGACTCCTAGAAAAATGCCATTGCATGAAAGTAGTGTCAATGTAGATTTCCCCATGTAATTAAATATCACATGCATGTATTTCCCAAAAATACTGTCAGGCTTTATAAAAGATTTTAGGGTAATTTTGAAGACTTTATACAGGGCAAAAAATAGCTGGTCATGATTCTCTCAGCTTGTTATACTAAGAATAACTTTAAATTTTTAAAAACTGTAACACCATAAAGCAACCCTAAACCCATTACAGATAATTCCAGTGAGAAAAAAACCCTCTGCCTATAGGGAATAATGAAAATAGATTTACAGTTCTCATAAAGAAAGAATTACAACTTAGATACTTTTAAAATAAAAAAAACCCAAGACTTTTTAATGTTGAATGAAGTTCTTAATACAGCAACAGCTCATGTTCGTGGAAAGCAGTTTGAGCTGAGTACTAACTCTAACATCTATGTTTGTACACGTGACTAGATTTGCAAATAGATATACACAGCTTCCCAAACATCTCTATGAATAACGGCCAGATAACGATGTATGGACAATAAAGATTGAATTTTTTATTGAAAATGTAAGTTGTTACACAGTAAAACTGAAGAATTTGTCAAATGTGACAAGGAAGTAAAAAAACTCTGAATGTGCACAAATGGGATGCAGAACTAAATTTATTCAAAGAATTTTGCATGAAGTTGCCTTATGTATTTATCTACAAGTGAGGCAGACACACTTTACATTTCAGTTTGAAACTTAGAAAATTGCAGAAAACTGTTGCATAACACCACCCTGAGCAAGTTTTTACCATCATTCAGTTAAAAAGTAAGATTTCCTTCTAGTCCTCAAGAAAGATGTCTCAACACTTCCTCAGGCCTTTCATGCTGACACTCATGTTTCAGAAAATTGTAGCAGTGTTCAGTACTTGGGAAAGCAGCTGAAATTCTGAATCCTAAAACATCCAACAAAAATGCTGGACACAGAAGAAAATCAGTCCAGCTTTCCAGAATAGGTGGGAAGCTCAAAATAAATGATAGAGGCTGCTATCTGTAGCAGATCAAAGGGCTTCAAGCCATGAATTAGAGGTTGCCTGCTCCATACAGATAACCCTTACATGGAAGGATGAGCATCCTTTAAAATCCTCATGAAAAGTCAGTAAAAATCAAGACTCCAAATGAACCTCAGTACATTGTGTACCATACATTTAGACATGTGTCATAGCCAATAACAGTTTACTGCAGAAATAAATACGGCAAATATGATTCGCCTTCTACATATGGCTTTTTAAAAAAATCATGGCCTCTTAACATCAGTTCATTTATTTCATATAGGAAAAGTACATACTCTTTGCTCTTTCTGCAACAAAAACATCAACGCAATTCATTTTAAGTGTATTGAAAGCAGATGCTTCAGCTGTCTGGTTTCTATAACTGAGATAAAATATTTTACCTTATGTATAAAAATAGGAATATTTCTAACAGTGCGGTTATTTGCCAGTTGAACTAAATAGAAAACCCCTTGATAGCAGCAGTTTAAGAAAAAGAAAATTAAAGATAATTCAGCTTAAAATATCCAATAGGGGAACGCTCTAAAGCCACTTTTTATTCATTTCTGATATAATAAAAATATCTTTATACTTAACAGTACAATGGCTATTGTCAGAAGTCAGGAATGCTCTTTTCCAGTGGAAAGAAGAATTAATAAACCCTCATATAAGTACTGTCTCAAACTGTATTTGAGAATGGGACTGGCTTTTATTAGAGGAAGCCATATAAAAGAAATCAAGGACTATTGGAGAAATCTATTATTCTAAGGAGATCCATTTTGCCTGAAGCTGGTATTGCAAACATCTTGCTTTCAGTGTTTCTGGTAAGCCTATAGAAACATCTTAAGTTTCAAATAGTTCAGGGTACATGGAAAAGCATTATATGAAAAAAGTGGAGTATCTATCTACAAATGTTTGCTTTTATATATTTTCTATCAGACCTGTTGAAGATTTACAGCTATATTGAGCTTTGTGTTTCAAATAAGACGTTTTACTTTAGTCAGAACACTCCTGGAAAACTAAAAATTACTCCTGACATCTTGTCAAAAATATTTGCAGCAGCATTTTGTCACAGACTTGGAGCAGGAAATAAATTTTTCCTTTCATCCATCTATTAGGCAAGTGTTTTGGTTCTAACCATCTAATTTTTTTTCAACATCACAGAAAGAATGGACACAACTCTCACTTTTACTCCCACACTCAATTGTTATCTTGTATTGCATACTCTGATGTAAAGATCCTCTGACATATGATTTGGGGCATATCCTATGCATATCTTCATCTCTATTTTCTTTTTTTTTTTTTAAGTGGCTTTTAAAAATTTTATTCATACATATTTTTACTTTTCATTATCAGAAAGGACAATAACGCCTCCAGCCAAAGACAAGAACTGTAAGGGTAGATGTTATGTATCTAGAAACCCAGGGTACAGCAACCCACAAAGTGTCAAGACATGCACTATATATATCCAGGTACTATATGTACCAGCACCACATATCATTGGTAGCATACCAAATAATAACATCTACACAGAAATATGGGACAAAACTGAAGGCCACTGAAGACACACTAGAATTCACCAATAAAAAAACTTTCAAACACAATCAGAATTACATTACAAATAAACCTTCCTCTAGACCTTCCTCTAGAGATCTCAGTATGTTTAAGAATCATGCAAGAAAAGGAAGCATGCTGGATCCTTCCATGAAGGCTAAAGGGTCCCTAGCCTATAAATGTGTTGAATGTCATCCTTTTACCTTTGTAACTATTTGGCCATGCCAATGAGCTAAAAATATGCAAATAACCAGTGGCTCTCTTCAGCTTTTGATCAGCAGACTGCTGAGGCTCCTGTGTTCTTTTCTTCTCACCTTACCACCTGGCTGTTTGCCCTTTCTTAAAGAAGCTCTGGAAGAAGCTATTCAGTTCTATGATTTTATGATATAAAGTGCATTAGAGTAGAAAGATGAGGAAGATAACTGCTGGCAAGTCTTCCTAACAGACATATAAAAAAAGAATTCCACAATTTGACCTCCAGGGCCTCGTGGATTTACTCTGTTGCTGGTTCAGATCCATAATGAATGATAAAGAAGTTTCTTCTGCCCAAGCAAAACCAAGTATAGCTCATCCAGCTTCATACTGGGATGAGTGAATTATTTGCCTATACTCTAATTAGCTGGAGCCTAAAGAACAATTAAGTAGGTCTTTCCATAAAGGAATATGGAAAACCATCAATGACAGCTCAGAAAAAAGCCATCAAATGTTCAGATCACATGTGAGAAGAAGAAACTGTTTTCTTCTTTCATGAGTCTTGGACAGCCTACAGAAATCCTTAACACTGCAGTCAAAAACATCAGGTCTGTTAACAACCTTGACTTAAAAGTCTGAAGAATAAAGCTTGGCACGAGACTTGAACTGCTTTTGAAGAAATTTTGAACACATCCAAATTACAGCTGCAATTATCCAAGCCAAAAATAAGATAAGAAAAGCTTCTAAATATCAGACAATGAAAAGTACATTACCATCTTAACAGATAATCAAAGACACAAGATACAAGAAGGTATCAGAACAAAATGGTCATGGTCCAGTTGCAACATCCTTTCTGCAAAATACAGCATATTAACTACCAAAGAAGCAGAGAAACAATCTATCTACAGGTTCTTACTCTTTAGACACTCTTCTAAAGGCCTGTTATACAAGTCAGTCTTTAGATTTGAAAGCTACATCAACTCTTTGCACCTAAGTTCCTTGTGCTCCCTGAAGAGGCTAAGTATCAACTGTAAATCTGTTCCTTTGAAAAAACATAAGATGCATAATATTAAAATATTATAATATTGAGGGTAAGGAATTGAAACATTTTGAACACAAGGTTAAAAGACAAGCCATGTAAGCCAGCAAGAACCTCATGTGATTTAACATGCTGAAATATTCCTAGACTGTCCTTGATACCAATTTAATGTTAAAACCTGTCTCTGGAAAAGGGGCTACTGACGTTCTTCAACAGATCCCTGGGGTGGAGTAGACTGAAAGGACACTGAGAGGTGCTGGGTTTTCAATTTAGCATGAGAATCATGCTGATAACACAGTGATGTTTTAGCTGTTGTTGAACTGTGCTTACCACAAGTCAAGTTCTGCCAGTGTGGAGGTAGATAAGGAGTTGGTTGGGAGCACAGCCAGCAGAGCTGACCCAAACTGGCCAAAGGGATATTCATAGCACAGAATGTCATGCCCAGTACAAAAACCAAGGGGAATTGACTGGGGGGGGCGGGCAGCACTGCTGGGGGACAGGCTGGGCATCAATCAGTGGGTGGTGAACAACAGCATTGTGCTTTACTTCTTTCTCTTGGGTTTTATTTCGCTCATTTTGTTGTCTCACTTACTTTCACAACAGGAATAATAGAACAGCAGGAACAGTAGTGCTACTGTAGAATAGTACTACTGCTGCTGCTATTTTATTTCAATTATTAAACTGTTCTTATCTCAATCCCAGGGTTTTGCCTTCTTTCTGATTCTCCTCCCCATCCCAGTGTGGGAGTAGGTGGGGGTGCAAGCTGCAGGGTACTTAGTTGCTGACAGGAGTTAAGGCATGACTATTTTCTACTTTTACATGGCAAATTGAGCATTTTTTTGTACATCATTACTATTTAAAACACACCCCAAAGCATTTAAAGTGAGATAAAGCTCATAAAGCAAAAATTTTCTCTATGCAGATGTCATCCAGATGAGCATGGCAAACGTACCATGTAAATGCTTACTGAAAAATATCCCAACCTGTCAGAAATCCTTTGTTCACTGAGTTAACCGAAATCAGTGATGCTGCTCTGATATTTCAAGAACTGATGCAAGCACTCTGCATGAAAGGCCCTTCCAGGTGAAGGTGACATGCCAAAAAGATGCTTGAGCATTACATCTTGGTTGATTTAAATGGCTCTCTATTACTCTGGGCATATTTGGACAAACAGCATGTTACTGAGACAGGCATTCCCTCACTTAGACAAACTGAGATTTCTGGGAGATGACTGCCTGCAGCACGGCTCCAGTAGCTGGGTATTTTCCCCAGAAGTAATTGTGTCATACAAGTCCCTCTTTGTCACAGTACACAGGGGCATGAGCTGCTGAAACTCATAGTTAGAAAGCATCGGCTATTTGGCTAATCTGGACAGGTTTTTAGCTCTGGAGCTTGGTGATTCATTTCCCTTTATTGCCAAGGGAGCAGTTAACTACAAATGCATTTGTTAAATTAATGCATCTGTGAAAGCTGCTGCAGCTAATTCAATAGCAAGTAAACTCAATCCCTCAAAACATACAGACATTGTGTAATATAGTCTACACCAACCTAAGCAAAAATAATTTCTAGTAGGACATATTACACAAACGCTCACATTTAAAGTAAACCAACATGCATGTGCTTTCACTAATTTCTTGGATCTGAGAAATGCTGCCTTTTCTCATTTATACCCTAATAAGCTTTACCATCAATGAAATCAAATATCTGCACAGGAAACTGGGAAGCAAAATTCTGAAGAAAATAGCAGCTCTGTTTAGCTTACTTGCTATTAAAAACTGTAGCCTTAATGCATGAAGAGAAAGAGCAACCAAGTGTAAACGTGACATTCTCATTTCTGGTCAAGGGACAACGCACCTTCTGACCCAGACAGAGGACAAGTTACAAAGGGCCAATCTTGCCATAAAGACTGTACTGGTTAATACAGATTATTACAAGTTAATCCTGGCTTACACATTAATCATCAGAAAAATAATTCACGTTTATAACATTTTTTTTACATTTTCTCATCTATAACTTTTTAGCTGTTAGTCAGTTATAGAACAGGTATGAATGATTATTGAGTCATTACAGAATACATTAAAATAAAATAATATTTAAGTGCGATTAAGCTAGAAATATCTAGGAAATAATACCAGAATATATAGACTCGTGCAAATGAAAAATAATTTATACAAGCTAAAAGCAACACTGGAATGTCAGGCACGTGTTTGTACAGCAGAACATTAAAATGAAAAATTTTAATACATTTCAGTTCTCCTTTCTCAGAAAGTAAAAGGTTGGTTAGGCCCCTGTGCTGCAACACTTAGTTACAAATATCTGGCACAGCAACAGAAAACCTGCAATCCTACACTTCGGATCTACCTTCCATACACTGCTGGGATAGCAGCAGCATTGATAAACTGCCCCACTGAATATTGGTGTGAGTTAACAGGGGAAAGGCCACAAAAACAGCTAAAGATCATTTCAGGAAATAAAATAGATATACTAGCAATTTTCTGGTAATCACTTTCTCTCACTATGTATAAGGTTTTATCCTATTTCAGAAGATTACTCAAATTTTTAAAGGTTTGTAAAGATGTCCAGATACTTTAGTATCAATTATCCAAATTTTTAAAGATTTTTAAAGATATCCAGATATTTCAGTATCAATAAAAGAAAAATCAAGCAGAAAAATCAATAGAAACACAAACTACAGGGTACACAACTCTTGTGGTCCAAGTGATTACCCACTCATCAGTGCAAAGAGTGCAAAGCCTGAATCTTCCATTTTGGTGAATAAAACAGTGGCTGCTGTAAAAACAACTACTTCATGACAAAAGATTCAATTTCTTGAACTTTCTGCATTGCTTGGAAAATAAAATGCATAATTCCATAAATCCACCCCAATTTTCTCCATTTTAAACAACTTGTTAACAATGACTTGCTTATCAAGAAATTAATATAAAAATTCATTTTTCAATTACTGAAAGCCTAAAACTAAAAAGTATAATCAGTGTTATTTATGCTCACAAGTAGAAAGCCCAATAATTTGCTTATTGGTCTGATTAAATTTTAAAGTGTAGACAGAAAAGAATGCATAAAGGATAAAAAACCCACTGCTTGCTGTACCCTCTTCTTATATTGTCATGATTGTAAATGTATCTTGAAAGAAGGACAAGATAGGTATAAATCATAGAAACATATGATTATATGACAGAAAAAATATAAATTAGAATTAGAATAAATTAGAATTGAACCTACAGAAATATACGCTATTAACTCCTTCAGTTAACAGTAAAACTATTTTAATAATGTAATTATATTTTTGATGTATCTGTTTTACCTGATTCACTGAAAATATATGAAAATATAATATTTCTTAGATCAGGCATTAAATGATAAAGCTTTCTTCTAGCTTGGTTCTAAGGCCACTTCATTGGGTAGGGGCTGGAAGTTTTCTTTGAGTTATTTAATGCCAGACATTATAAGCAAATCCACATGGCAGAATGGTTTAATTTTTTTATTTTAATAGAGCTACTTTTAAAGACCTGGATATTACAGCTGTTTGATTCTTGAATGTTAGTTGAAGTAACTTATTAGAATTACTACCTGAAAACATTTTTCATTCATAAATTTAATTCCTGTGTCAGTAATACTTTAAAGCATTTAATTTTAAGGGAATAAAGAAAATTAAACCATGAAAGAAGAAATCATAATGATGAATTTAAAAATACTGGCTTCCAAAACACCAAGCATGAAGTATTAAGAATAAATAGGCAAAAAAAGGTTGCAAGTTTTTTTTTTTTTAAATAACTATGTATAAGGCTTCTTTTTTTCTTTTTTTTTTCAAAAACCCAAGAGAAAGTAAACACACTCCCCTGCACTCCAAACAAACAAGCAAACAAATTAAAACAGGAAAGTGAGAAATTTTTTCTATTTTCAATGCTAACAACTTAGAAATACAGTGTAAATAATTTTTAAAAAAGAATCACTATCCAAACTCTACTTTGAAATAAAATACTGGATTTGTTCAGTGTTATAGACTAGTGAGAGATTACAGCTGTTCCAATTATCAGCTTGGCAGCCACTGGTTTCATAAGTAAATTAGTCAGAACTGATCAATGATGGCAGAAACATTCCTGAAGAATAAGTAATAAGCCCTGATTTGCCTTGTGCTTGATTCTACATCCAGCTTCCCTTTTGCAGAGACCCAATCTCTGTAATTAACACTTCCTTGTGCCTGCATTTCACTCAAACCACAATAAAATCACTCATACTGAAATCACCACAGTCCATATTTGTTAATTTATTCATGAAATGCTTAATATTGAAAAGCACGTATTACAAGACAAAGTAATGCACTGGAAATTTTCCAGTGATCTTGAGCATTTTCTCATTAATCTCCAAAACAAGATTTAGAGAGACAAAAGTTTTCTATGAGTTGTTCCCTGTCCCTCCACTGATATGATTTGCAGATGAATACATAATCTCCCACAACAGTACAGAAAGAAAACATACACACACTTATTAATTTCATCAATTTACCTGACCTCTAACAATCCTAGATACCCATAGTAGTAACAATAAAGTATCCCTTCCATATCTATTTCACTGTTTAAATTGATGATTACCAAAAGTATTTATGGGCAGCAATACACAGCAAGAATTGTCTCCCCATGGCCTTTCCAACCATGCAAATCAGAAAAAGAGGAAGAGAATACAAGGCAATAACCTGCCATAATGCCAATATGAAGTGGTAGGACATGAGGCATCAACGATAAAGAAAAACTTTTATAACAAGAAACTAACTTGTCTCAACAACATACTGAATAAACTTGCTATTTCTTGGAGTGATTTTCTCCAAGAAACTCCATATGTCCTCATGTTAAGGACCAGAGATCAACTAAATAGCTGATTTTTGCAATTTCCATCATTAAAATGTTAACCATAAACCATTTAGTATTTAATATCTGTTCAGAAAACTTGTGTATTTCCTTCCTATAACGTGAGCACCCCGGAGAACACAGTACTTCTTTCTAATGGTAAAAAGTAATGCAGGAGTCAGTCTATTGGTTCAAATTCTGCTTAAAAGGCAGGGTTTTTCCCTTCATATTTGTAGAAAACATATTTTCTAAGAAATCTAAATAATTTTAAGTTCATATATAGTGACTCTGTGCAGGGAAAACAATCTCGATGGATTATGCAAATTTTTATTTCTTGTTCCTCAATTTTGGATGAACTGTTCTATCAGTTGTATCCTTCACACTGGGGAAGAGGAGATTTTGTTTAAATGTTAAGATGTATTTAAAGAGATGTGCAGATATACAATCACATTCAAGCACACACCTCCAATTACTCTGACAGATTTACTTACAACGTTATTATACGGACCTTTGCATTAGAAATAAAGCTATTTAAAATTGCCTACGAACATGTGAAATAAATCATGAACAAAAATCACTACAAAACATTAAGCATGTTAAAAAACGATTAGAAAATGCTGTTTTGTGGATTGTAAGCAAATCTAATTCTCATCTGAACACAGCTACCCACACACTCCCAGTAAATAGAAAAGCACATGAGCTTTATCCTAATCATTTTCTAACAAAATGTAAACAATATGAATGCAATCAGATGTATACTGGGCTCTGTGAATACTTTGATATGCATAGATACCTCTTCCTAACCCCCTAAAGAAAAAATAAAGTCTGGGTTCCCCCTGCTGAGTGCAGTGAAGTGCTGTGCAGATGTAGCCAGGGCTCTTCAGGAGGACATAATGCAGGATGCCCCTTGCTTACCTGGAGCACTACACTGTGTCATATAAATAAAACTTCTCCTGCATTTAGTTAAAAATTGGCATGCTTTGATAGCTGGCACCTGAACAGAAACATCAGGTCAGGAACTAAAAGTACAGATGCAACCAACAGTGTTTGAATCCTGACTTCCTGCTTGCTAATTTGATTTTGATAAGCCTGAACCAGCATTATCTGATGAGAAAGTGTACCATGTTGCCTGTTCTGCTGATGATCTTGGGCATGATGACTTTGCCTCAGTAGAGCTCTCAGTTCTTATCAGAGTTGGACAATCAAATTGGTTTTTTTCAATTTTTCAATCCTAACCCAGTTCTGGCCTCACCTTTTTGATTTTATTTAATTGCAGTGATTTAAAATCAAGAGTACTTTTTCACCTGTTTTTGCTTCTGTTAATTTATTTGTAAGGAGAGCTATTTTTATTTCATACTGCAAATACTAAAAAAATTTAGCAGAATTTCTTTCAGCTTTCTTCCACTTTGTTGCAACCCTGGTGTGGAAAAACACTGCTGTACTGCTGAGGGTGTAGCAAAAGGGGGAAAAAAGAGCAGAGGGGAGAGAAAGGGAAAGAAAATAGAAGGGTTAAGGCAGAGGAAAGGAATGAAAGTAAGAGTGAGGAAAGAGGGAGAGAGGAAGTCTCTGTCTGATAGAAAATGGAAATGAAAAGGTTGACAGCTAGAGTAGCAGCATATATTTAATATATTTTTAACATTTCTGTGATTTCAGATTTCTGATTACAAGTCTTTTAGACACTTATCCTGCTCCACAACACTGGTTTTCCAAAATTTACTTTAAAACATCCCTGCACACAAAACTGACAACAAAACTTGTATTAATCACATCCTTCTCCTTTTTGGTTACAAAGATAAACTTTTAATTTTACACATGGCAAAAAACCTTATATATTATTTTCCCATTTTTCCTAGTTCATAGCATGCTAAGAAGTACTTAAGAATTCACAGGCAAGCTTTCATTAATTAATTTATTACTCATGAAACTATAATATAAAACAAATAGTATCTTCAACATGGTTTCTTTCTAAATATCTACAAATTTAGACTCCTCCTCAGACTAAAGCAGAGAAAATGAACAGGGATTTTTGTTCCTGCTTCAGTACAACAAATAAAAGCAAACAGAATAAAGACTGGTGAAATATTTCAACTTATTGTAGACTATCCAAGAGCATCATGATACAAGCGAGTCTCATCCAGCACTGTATTAATAAAACTAAGATGTGAAAGGCACAATTGCTTCACACTGCATTCTGCTTGCAACTCAGGAGATCCATTTCCAAAACAGACAAAAATCTGCTCTAGATAAGACTTTAGTAATTAAATGTCAGGTAGAAGATATTGGGTGATCTGATTCAAAGGCTAAGATGAAGACATGTAACAGATTCCCTACATGTCAAATGAGGCTATTAAAAAAGACAATGAGATATTGTTCTGCATGATCGTAGCAAGAAAAAAATTATTTGTAATAAAGACTGCTTTCCTTCTGTTCCCCCACCTTACTTACAGTGGAATGCTAAAACAGGCTTCCTAGGAAGCAAGATGGTATAAATGGTTAGACACAATTTTGCACTGGTGTCCTAGTACATTCAAATTTTTAATTTCTTCTAATTTAACCCTTAGAAACTTAGTAACTGCTTTCTGCCTTCCTTTCCTTATTATGCCTGCAAAATTATGCCTGAGAGTGGAAGTACTTTAGTAAACTTTACTGAAGTGCAACATATTCATTTTTAAATGCATTTAACATCTGAAAAACATTACCTTGTGTAAATTCACAAAAGAGTTCAAATCGGTGCATATTGCTCTCCTTTAAAAACTAAAGGAATATTAAAAATCAGTTTTGAAGAAGTAACCATTCTTTTAATTAATTAAATAATCAGAAGATGTCAAATTAATTGAAACAGGAATACATTGATGCTAAAAAGTTAAAGCTTCCTATTTTAAAATAGTATTCAGAAATCTGCTAATGGACAAAATCAAGTAACCGTAATAAAACTTCAAATGCCCTTTCTGGTTTAGTTAAAGTCTTTCTTTCGCCAACTGACAGACACACACTAAACAACATACTTAGATCCATCAATACCATGGTAGCTGAGATACAGATTAGGACTGTGCTAGTAAACCAGAATCAATCCCTAACTAACATAAAAGATGTATCACACACAATGGTTTAAGTTCATCATAACTTGGAATGAACATCGCCTACAAGAGGAACTAATGCACACATTTCCACCTTCTTATCTTCTTGTCTGCCTGCATTCGTCCTGCATTTTTGGTTTCCATGTTCAAATTAAGTGCTCTCACAGGCTCTTGATACCCCATCCTAAAAAACCCTTCAGGCCTCTTTGTGCCCAGTCATTTTTTCTCTAACGATTTTGAACACCTCTCAGCTTAGGGATTCCAGAGAACAAATTTGTGATGCCTTCTCTTTCTTGTAGTTTTATTTATGGTTGTACCAATTTCTTATATTTCTTATATTCTTATATTCCTGTGTTGGTTGGTAACTACTGACGGTTCTCAAACTTCCTTTTGTATCCTTCTTCATTCCCCTATGCTAGTCTGTTTTGCAAAATAGAAGTCTGAGTCTACAAAATATTTTTCATGGGAGATGGCAATACCTTATTCTGCATAATTTTTTCATTACTTAAGGCCAAAGGTTTCAGTTCTGCGTTGTATTCTCCCTGTCTCCATCCACAGAAACTGTTAAAATGTCAAGTTGCTTGCTTGGTATACTACTACTACACATTCTACAAAGTACCACCTTCTGTCAAATTGTATCATCCTTCCCAACAAGCCTCCTCCTTATAATTTTTGTCTTTTACGGATATCATGAGGATCTACTTAGCATGGATGTTGAATAGCTCTGAAAAATAACATCCCTTTTTTTTCACCAGCAGCCTTGGGTACTACACCCTTTAAATATCTCTTTCCTCTAGTTCCCATCAGACTTTCCTGTACATCTTATGTTTTCACCCAGTGAACAAAAAACTCTTGACCCAAGTTCTTTTGTTGTGACTGGTGTTACATCAGTGAAGCACTTGGGTACCTGGGCCTCCTCTTTCTGGAGATGGTAACAGTGTCCCTTCCCATCTTCTCTAGCACTATGTCACAGGGGAAATTAAACAGTCAAACAGCTGTCCCTGCACTTATTGTAAAAGTGAGGAAGCAAACAGTGGCCTTTGATTAGACCTTCCCCAACAGGAAGCACCTTCCTCCTGCAGCAACCCCTGCTGCTGCAAGGCACGTGAGTGAGGATGGCAGAGGGAAAGCAGGGGCCATGTGAAAAGGTGCTCTCCTCACGTCTATTTTCCAGGTATGTTTCATAGTGAGTTAGTGTACTTTCTGCATTTGTTTAACCAATACAAAGTTTTAAAAGGCTGAAATAATGTGTTGGGTTTTTTAGCCTTGCACAGCTTTGAGCAAATTGTCACCACTTAAATATTTAATATCAACCATCACAGCAGCAAAAACAATGATAAGTGCACTCTATGGATACTGAATCTCTTCGTGGGGTCCCCTAGAAGTCATTAGGTGTCCTCCCCCATAAATATTTAATAAAGATTTGATTTCCAGGCACTTCCACTGTCTAAAATGTTCTCTTGAAAAGCCTGTGAAAGAACACTATTTTTAAATGAAGAGCAAAGAGGGAGGCATATTACTTCTGCACTTTACAAAGTTTGGGCACTTTATGTCAAATGATACATGGTGTTATTACAGCTCTGTCTTGAGTAATGGCTTTAATTTTGTATTTCATCAACAGAGACTGACCATTGTGTTGCTAGTAGAGGCTTAGAAGTGACTTATCTGGTTAGTATTTTAGACAGAGGTAACCATTCTGCAGCTTACATGTTAAAAGGGTAAGTGGATGCACCAGATGTATAACTAAGAGAAGAGATCATGAGATGGCCTTTAACCAGTATTATTTTTAACTAACTCTGGTGAGGGGATGAAAAGTCAAGCCCAGGGAAACCAGAGTAGAAGTCAGCATTTTACTGCTTTACAGAAACATATTCAACATCAAATGTAACTGTAACTCAAAAGCATGCACAATCTTTAGGGTAACATTGTCTTCAGTCAGAGAAGATGGTATTACTGTATTTTTCCTTTTACTTATACATCAGTGTGATACTCTTAGGTGTGGTGGTATGTGAAGTTCCAGGGACACCTGAAGCATTATGAATATAAGAACTATAGAAATAAATTATTTTCATATTTATTTTTCTCTTCATCTGCACTGTGTATGAATGTTCAAAAGTTTGAAGACAATGTCTCTGAAGGGGTTTCTGAAAACAAAATAAATGAAACTACCTAGTTAATATCACATTATGACTTCCATAACTATATTATGTTTATTACTGCGCAGCTACAGTACTCAACTACAATAAACACAGTCATTCTGCTCTCTATTCCCCCATTTAGTATAACTTTCAAAAGTTTTTTTTTTTTAATTGTCTGTTTCTTGCTAGCTCTGTTGCATGAACACAACAAGCCATTAAGGGCTTCAGTGTGAATTCCCTTCAAGGCAAGGATTTAGCCCTTTGAAGCTTTAAAGAGGGATAAAAGGAAGACACTGACTTGGGTGGGTTTCTCACAGGCAGAAGCTATTAGGGGAAACTCATTATAAAGTGGAGGAAGAGAGGGCAGGAAGACTGCCCAGAAAGCTTTGGAGCCCTAGCAAACAGGAGGGTGGCACACCTAGAGATGATTGGAGGACAAATGTCCCTGCCTACGCTGACAGCTCCTTAGGACTCCTCTGCTCCTCACTATGAACTTCATTGAACTTGATGCATTTCATTACAAACCCAATGTAAATTCTTACAGCCTAGCTGAAACACGTTTTGCCTCCTCACAATCACACATATATTTTTATATGAGACAATTCTGGAATTACCCAGTACATTGAATTATTTGAGTCATTCCATGGCCTGCTGTTTTTCTGTACATTTTACCCTACCTATGAAATTCATAATTCAAATGTTATGCTTCATAGGTCAAATTCCTGACCTCTGCATGTTCTTCAAGGCTAATAATAAAGCTAAAAGCAGTATAAAGTAACAGTATGAAAAGACTGTGTCTGCTTTTTTACCTTTGCTTTGAAGGTAAGCAAACATGGGAAAGAAAGGAGCAACGAGACACTTCCATCTCCAGGTAAAACTCACTATCCTTGTTGAGTGCAGTGTGGAAATGTGACCTGCCACAAGTGTACCAGTTCACCCCCAACAGCCTCTCCCTCGCACCCTGACCACAAGCACGGCAGGGCAGCGTCACTGTGACAATCACCCCATGGCACACTGTCCCCTTGCTGGGCCACAAGCACCTCAGGAAGGTCCCAGGTGCTGCACCATGACTGCTACGGGACGGAGCCCAGCTCTGCACCCACAGCTGCATGAGCCCTGCCCTCACAGGCTGCAGCACTGCTGTACAGCTCTGTATCACTCCCTCCTGCCCCAGCACTGATGCTGCTAAGCTGTCTACCTGGGAACTGATTTCTCTGGCAGGGATGCTCCCATTAACAGACAAAAGGCTCCCTCAGAAACCACGTTAGTAGAAATATGTTGAAGCACTGCCAGTCAACTAACTATTGCTTTAAATTTCTGCTTTTACACAAATACACAAAAATATACAGTGTTTAAATGTACAGATGCACTTTTAATCCTTCACAGCGTCTTCAAACCATAAAACAGCTGAAAACTTCCATTAAATGAATTTTTACAATCCAGTCTCTGTAACCTCTAATTCCTAATTTCACAAAGTTTAACAAGATTGAACTTGCATTATCTTAAATAACAGTGCAGAAAAATATTATGCCATGAGTTATTGTTTGAAACACATGTATAATTTAGTTAGAAACAACTTACTGTACCATTGTTCAGCCATATTGACTGGTTTGTTGGTCAGATCAGTTTTACTGTGTGACTAAGATGCACATAATGGTTTTATTTGATTTATAATTTAATTACACGCTTTGATATATGTAAAACATCCTGAGTATATCCTTCTCATAACATTAAGGGCCTCTATATTCAAGTAGAATGACACTTACTTGTTACAACCCTATATTAGCTAATGGCAGAAACCTTCCAATAACTAATAATTTCCACTTAAAGAACAACTGATTGCTATCTAGGTGTATAAGAAAAATAAACTCCTGTAAATAAGCCCATTTTTAAAAAATGTTATTTAAGACTGAGGTGTAATATTCTTCTATAATAAGAATAAAGATCTAAAATTAAGATCCAACAGGTTTTTACTCCTCAAAGCAATTAAATACGGATTATCTAGTTATCTATTATGAGAATTTTAGTTTTTCCAATTTCATAGAACTCCAGTAAAATAATCACTGAATGAACTATGCTAGGCTGAGAAATGCATACAACGTTTGCCATGAATCAACTGCAGGGAAAAAAAATCTACAATCTCTTAACTTAAAAAAACACTTATGTTATTATTTAGGAGGTAATTACCATATTTACTTCTACATGAAAAAGAAAATGCATTAACACATGCTATATTAAAGATGAGCAATGGCTTTCTTAGGGAAACATAAATTGATGACACTTTACTGATGCTAAAATCAAAGGAGCTTTCTAGCTGTGTTTTCATAATACTAGGGCCATCTTGCACAGTTATTTAATAATTATTTCTTATAGATTCCATTAGTGAGATCAGCCCCATAAAAAACTTTCTGCTACCTTGAATGAAATTCCACATTCTTAGTTATTTAAGGTTCTCCATCACACCAAGTCAGGCGACTGGTTGCTGATTTTTGAGAACATAGAATCACTTAGGTTGGAAAACATCCTTCAAGGTCAAGGCCAACCACTTACCCAACACTGCCACAAATCCACGCCCCAAGTGCCACATCTATGTGTCTTTTAAATCCCTCCAGAGATGGTGACTCCACTACGGCTCCGTGCAGCCTGTTCCAATGCCCAACCAAACTTTCCCATGAAGAATTTTTATCCAATATCCAATCTAAGCCTCCTCTACCTCAAGTTGTCACCATTACCCCTTTTCTGTCACTTATTAGCTGGGGGAAGGGCCTGACCCCTGCGTGGCTACACCTTCCTCTCAGGCAATTGTAGAGATGATAAAGTCACCTGAGCTGCATTTCCTCCAGTCTGAACACCCCCAGCTCCCTCAGCAGCTCCTCATCAGACTTGGGTTACAGACCTTCCCTAGTTCTGCTGCCCTCCTCTGGCCATGTTCCAGCCCCTCAGAGCCTTCTTGCTGTGAGGGGCCAGGACTAGGCTCACGATTCAAGGTGGTGCATCACCAGTGCCCAGCACAGACGGCAGTGATAGGAGTTTCTATGCAGTAAGGTATGGTATTATGCTGTATCTCAAGTGGGTTTGAAAGGGTCTAAGTTATGGTAATCACTGTGGAATAAATGCTATTTTTGTTCTGAATATAACTTTTTGACTTATGAGATAGAAAACTAATTTCCACCTTTCCACCTAACTTTATGGAAAAATAAAAAAAGCAAACAAACAAACCACAAAAATGGTAACGAGCAGTATTCAGTTGGACCCATTTGAAGAACTTCACATTTCTTTGGAAGAACCTGCTGAAGAACAACTCCACGAATAAGGGTTTTTTTATGACAAGCATGATTTGAATTAGCTGACCTGATACTTCAGTCAACTGCAGAAGACAACAGGCAATTCCCAAAGGGTTTGTATTGTGCTTGCACTTATTTTAGACAAAGCAGGCAACTGGAACTGAGGTTTTTTAAGATGTATTTCAAGTAGAGCACTGAGAAAGCTTATCTTGAAGTAAAAGTTCAACTCAAAGTCACTCTGAATTTGTTAGATTCCAAGTTTTGAACTTAGTAGTCTTTTTTTTCTTCTTATTTTCCAGTCATTAAGAAAACAAAATTCTCATGAAACAAAATTTAACAGAATGAGGAAGAATAGCAAGAAAAAGTTGTTGCAGACAAAGCAAAATACTTCATGCTCTTAAAGTCAGTAGAGATTTAAAATAAATGGATACTGTATTATATGTGTAAGCATAATGGGCTGACAATTTCTGGACAAAATCAGAAACTACCAAGCACAAACAAACTAAACCAGCAAGGGACAAAGAACAATACAAATAATGCAAAATAGTATGCTCAGTTGTTACAGGTAAACTTAGGAAAATATTGCTATATCATTCTACTGCTAATGAAATCTGTCAACATGTGATTGGGAAAGACTAGAGAATTAAATGCCTTTTTTACTTCAGACTTTATTAAAGTTGACCTATGAGCAGATAGTTAACTCAATTACAATAATTAAAAAGGACTGACCTGGATGATGGACTAAAATTTCTTTAAATAAAAAAGAAATCTGGCTTCTCATCAGTGGTGAGATGGTCTTCAGTTGCAGCAAGAAATATCCAGATAATGTTAATATAAGCTTTCCACTGGTGAGAAAATAAGACACTGCAATAGATTGTCTACAAATAAGATTAAATCTACAGGAAGGTATTTTTAAAGAACCAGATACAATGGAATACTTTCAACTAGAGATGAACTTCAAGACTCATTTTCTATTGCTTTGTGGCAATCTACATGCAAGTGGTTCTGAAAACCTCTAGATAGTGACCACTGCCATAATCTGAACCATGTCATAGGGTATGGAACATCATGCTGCTTCTGAAGAGGTTTCAGTAGCCTGACCTCCACCACCTGACATTTGTAAAACACGTCCATAACCACTGCACTTTTGCTGGGAAAATCACAGAACATGTAGAAGCACCTCCATGTTTGTGGTTTTGTGGTTTTTTGGTGTGCTGCTTCTGTTTTTTTAAACTACTAATGTTAGTCTTACATAAGGTCAAGGAAGGAGAAGAAGAGGGATAAGAGAATTCAACAAAAAATGTGAGGCAGACAAGAAGCAAGTAATATATTAAGGTATAAAATAGCAGAGAAAATACTGTAAGTGTAAATAAGTATTAGTGTAAGTAGTCCTTTCTTTTTTCTACAACAGAAATTCAAATGGCAGTATTATTTTCTTTATGTACAGGAGTATTTTGAATGAGCATCTAGATTACTATTACCAAGGATTATTTTAGAGCTATTCCATATCACAAGTTAAAAATGACAGGTAGGCAAGGTTCTCATGCTAAAAGACCAGCAGAATGCCTCACTGCAGTTAAGGCAGAGACACAAAAGTGAGCGTAGCTCAACTGAGTGACTCCCACTGTTCATTCCACTTGACCTCTCTAGCAAGGAAATCACCACAGGAGTATTAACCCAAGCTCCATAACCCTCCCAACCCCACCTGAATTTGCCTTTAGAAAAATTCTGTAGATCAGGTCAGTCCCAAAAAGCCAGTTTCACACAATGGTTACTACTCCAAAAACTATTTTCATCCTTCTTTTCATTCACTGATAAGTAGCTATCTGGTGCAGTAGCTACTGTACTTGCATTAACTTCACACTTGTTTTTGCCTGCTCATAAACTACAGCTGCAGATCCCAAGTTCCCACAGCCCAGAGGCTCAGCTGCTCTCGTCTGATTGACTACTGCAGCTATTTGAGTTTGTTCCTGAGCCTGTCCCTCAGATTTTTTCATCAATTCAAGTTAAAAATAGCTGCAGGAAGAAAACACTGATGACTGGACTGCCCTCAGTAGATTCTGAGGAAGCAACACAAAAAGGTACAGCAGTGGTGTTGTGCAGAGTGCAGTACGATATGTTTCACTTTTTTAAAGCCCAAAGTACAACTGCAGTGAGTTGAAGAAGACCAGCTGTGATGTTAAATTATTAAAAAACTACCTGAAAAGCTGTGGCAGTGAGACATGTCATTCTACAAAATCTTGTAAGGTCACCCTATGAAGACAAGGGTAGGACCAGGTCATTCCCACAGACACCAGTGACATAGACTTTCCATGATCCTGCACTAAATTCAGCATTAATCTTACCATTGCAAGCTTCACTTCAACTGTCTGCCTTGTTTATCAAATGTATTATGCAAAACAAATATTCAGAAAAGTTTAAAATATGTAAAAATTTTACAATAAATGGTGTGCTGCTTCTGTAAATAAATAGTGTTGCTTCTGTATTTTGAAGTGTAAAATAAGAAACTGACCAATTACTTTCTTTTTCTGCTATTTGTGTTTTTCATTTGTGTTAGGATTGAATAAGGGCACTAGACAAGCAAACGAATAGCTGAAAGACTATGAGATCATGCACACATCTTTGGTATAATGTAAAGAAACTGCAGAAGTTAGGAGTTTTGAATGGTCAGAGGAGCATCTAGAAGTGATCTGTAAAAAAAAAAAAACAACACTAATTTTCTATGGACCAATATTACATAAGGAATTCTTCATCAGCTGAGCTATTACCTGAGTGATTTCAGTGGTTATAGTCCCAATCCCTCTAAAGCTTATCTAAATAATATGCAAAACTAGTTGCTGTCTGAACCTGAAGTATTCATGCCTGAAGTTTCTAGTGAGGAAAAGACAAAGTCATAAAGATTTCTGCATAGTACCAGAGCAACAAAACATCCAGTTTCCAAAAGATTTTATCATTCTGCCATTCCTGTGTTAGGATCTTACTTTTGTTAGGTAGGGTTGAGAGGAAGTATCTTCCGTAGTGAACTCAGTAGCAGTAACTTACAGAAAATAAAAAGCTAGCACCATAAACATTTGGTGACAGCATTTAATAGCTAATTCAATAACCAGAACTACAGAATCAACTCATCATTGAAATAATGTAGAGATTTAACTGGTTATAGCAATAAAGTTTGAGAATTATTAAATATGTGGTATACACTATGTTACACAATCATGAGTCGTACCTTGTTTAACACTGCTGTAGACATGGGTCCAATATACACAACAACTACTCAGAAGAGACTCAGGAGAACTCAAGAAAGACTAATTAATATTGCTAAAAAAACCAGTGGTGATCCTGCAGTGTTGCTCTTTTTGGCTTTTTGCCCCAAGAGTAAATATTCAATTAAAATCAAAAGCCAATACACTGATACTGAGCTCAAGATTCAACAGTTTATTTTTATACACATAATAGGATACATATGCCTCACTGTAAGCAAGCACTTCATGTCTGCTGCACCACTGAAAAAGCAAGGAAATGTTTTGAAAATACATAGTAAACCCTATCTGAAAAAGAAACTGAAATGATGAGCTAATTATCCTGCTAGTTGAAAGCCACATCAATTTAATTAGAAAGATCACTACAAGTACACAAAAAAAGCTTCAAAATTACTTCAGACACACTTTTGTGTGCTGGTTTTGGCCATGATAGAGTTAATTTTTTTCATGGTAAGTATCAGGGTGCTATGTTTTGGATTTGTGGTGCAAACATGAGAAGCAAAAAAGGCTTTGCCTCTATGTAAGCACTTCTCAGCAATAACTAAAATTCCCAAACCTGTAATATCAACATTGTTTTCAGCACAAATTCTAGTAGTTGAATGTTATAGAAATCTCAGCCCCATAACAGCTGCTGGGAAAACAATTAACTCTACCCAAGCCCAAACCAGCTCAGTGGCACGTACATGTCAAGTCAACGAAAAAGAAACAGTTTCAAACCAATTAATATGGATCAAAGAAATATTAAATACAACAGCCCATGGTCGTGCTACAGAGCAGTTTTAAACAGTTTTTTTCTAATAAAAAAAAGTTTTTAACCAGGAAAGGAGATGTTCCTTGCTTTGAAAGAACAAATGACAAGCTAGAATCAAAAAACAGCATCCTGCAGCTCCTTAATAAGGGTTGCACTTACTTTGCATCTATACACAGTTATTGTTTAAGGCTAAGATAGAAAACAGGGATGATTTGCTTAATTAAAAAATGTATTTGCTGTTAAAAAAAAAAGAGTAGAAGTTATTACAATAAAAGTTCTATCAAGATGAACATAGCATACTTGGGACAACAAAAATAAACAAAAAATCAATGCTATCACAAAAACAGGGAAAGAAGTCTCCTGCAACAAGTCTGCTGAAATCTGAGACACAATATAGAAGATTTTCCTGAAATTTGGTTAGCAGTCTGGGTAAACATATAGAAGAAGAGCTCAGTTGCTCATAATGTGTAGCAAATTTTAATCACTGTGAGTGCTGCTGCTGAGTTCACTACTGACCTCATGATGAATGATGCATATGACACACTACTGTAGTTCCTAAACAATGACAATATAAAGGAAGTTCTCCAAGAACTTTCTGGGAGTTAAAACTTTTCATTAGCTATCTGAGGACACCCACAGAGTAGATACTGGATAACCTGAAGTAACTTACCTCACCTTGTTTTAATTTTCTCACTTGTTGCTACAATATATACTTTATATTACTATAGCTGTGAGACAAAAATATTTAATTCAAAATTTACACTAGAAATTCTTGGCTTCTAAGTAGATTGTAGCCATCCATTTAAAGTAAGTTTTACCACAAGCTTTTATTTAAAAATCTGAGCTGAAGATACCTGAGCATTTATTCTTTGTCACAGAAAAGATTACTTGCTCCATACATTTGAAAAAAATGGAATTTTAAAGGGTTTCTGAACACAATTGATACTAAGAGCAATATTTGATCTTTTTTGCTACACATTTTTCCATTAAGTAGGAAACAGAAAAAAAAAATAATCTGTAAGTAAGCACCTGAAGTTCTGACCTTTAAATTCAGTCTATATGCTAATCCCTCCTAGTTAGGAATCGGTTCCTGAAATCATCAATATGGAACACTAAGCATAATCCTTGCTTTGAGATTCAAAGAAGTAACTTTGCAAACATGAAAGTTTTAGAACTAATTTTTGTTAAAAAACATTTGAAAACTCCGTATTCTAAAGAGTTCCAGCTTGCCACAGAGTTTATCTTTCATATTGCTATATAGTCACTTTCTTCTGTGCTATCAATAAAAACTAACACTGACCTTCCTCCTGGAAGGTTAAACTTCTAGCTTCTGTTTGAAACACTAGAGTGCCTTTTCTCAGAAGAAATGCTACATATACGTGCCGCCAGCAACGAGAAAGAATACACTATTGCTCCGACCCTTCATTAGTCAGAGGATCTTGGCAACAGCAATAGCGCTTACATACGGTGTCTGCATGAAAAACTGTTTTCAAAGGTAACCTTGCCAAGGGCTATGTTCTGTCTTGGCAAAAGGAAGCAAACTTTACTTTTCTACCAATCAGTTCACTCTGCATGAGAAACAGGTGTTATGATAGGAAATGGGACTTGGAGCAGAAACAAAATACAGTTCTCTAAAAATAAGTTTGGTTTGGAAAAAATCAAAGATAACAAGCCTGCAGGGCTTACATGTTTTTTGCAAAATGCAAATCATGAAAACTGGTTAAGGGATTAAGTGCTCTTTTTCAAAAATGACCATGGAGATTATAATCATTAATTAAAATAATGTAAATAATATTCTGAAAGAACTCTTCCTTTTTATCTCAGAGGTTTCAAAAAGCCTAATGGTAAAAGATTTAGTCTCAAAAGAGCTACTCTAATTAAAAATAAAAATTTAGCATAATTAATAAGTGTGACTAGGCTTGTAATCTCACCACTCGCCATGACATTTTTAACAGAGAAATAAGATTGTATTTTAAAGTATTATTATAGCAGGCATATACAATGGATTATACATATCTTTACATATCCCTTTATATATTTTCAATCAATTTAATAAGTACTCATATTAAAACCTTCTTGACTTCTGGTTACTCAGTACTACTACTCCTCAAAACATGGCATGCGATGGTTATTTCTTCTGCTCACTTTGTAAGCCTTCTGTCATTCATCTGTAGTGATACATGATCAAAATACACGAAACAGACAGACTTTATAAAAATAATTATAAAAAATATTTATCTATTTTTTATGGCACATGGATTGTCTCTATATTCTACAATTTCTCTACAGGAATACAGGGATGAAATATTGCCCTCCCTACTCTAGCCTTTTTTCAAAACTTCAAATTATTCTGGAAAGGAAGAGCTGCACTTCTGTATTCCATACTGAGGCTCAGCTAAGATATGCTGCCTTTTCATGAAAACAAGATGGGAATCCCTTGCGGTCTCTTTAAATCAAAGATGCTATTAGGAGTCCTTAACAGTGTTTCCTCTATGCATGAAGATGAATGATTCAATCTTTTTCCAGAAAATACAATAAAGCAGAAGTTAAGAGCATATTTAATGACCTAAAATAAATTGCACTGACATTTGAAGAAAAAAATGTTTCTTAAAAGAAAGCCTGAAAATTTAAATTATATTAAAAGCTATGTTCCAGTTCTTGAAGTGTATTGACAAACTAAGTCTTTTAAAATTTGATTGTTTTTTCTTCCCAGAAGAGTAATTGTTACCTTGCAGCATTCCACAAGAATAAGAACAGCAGCACACAGTTACAAACGCACACAGCTCTACAGACTTGGGCCAAGTGTCTGGAAAGCTGCCTGGTGGAAAAGAACCTGAGGGTGCTGGTCAACAGCAACAGAACATGAGCCAGCTGTGCCCAGGTGTCCAAGAAGAACAAGGTATTCTGTGGCCAGCAGGAGCAGGGCAGTGTCTTGACACTGGAAGGGACACATCTTGTATCCTGTGTCCAGCTCTGGGCCCCTCAATTCTGGAAGGACACTGAGGGACTGGACCATGTCCAGAGAAGGGCAGCAGGGCTGGGGAAGGGTCTGGAGCACAAATCAGATGAGGAGCAGCTGAGGGAGTGGGGCTGCTCAGACTGGAGAAAAGGAGGCTCACAGGGGACCTTATCTCTACAACTCTCTGACAGGAGGATGTAGCCATGTAGGGGTTGGGCTTTGCTCCCAGACAGGATAAGAACAAGTGGCAGGACAAGAGGAAATGGTCTCAAGTTGCACCAGTTGAGACTGGGTATTAGGGAAAATTTCTTCATGGGAAAGGTTGGTCAGGCATTGGGACAAGCTGCACAGGGAAGTGGTGGAGGCACCACTCACAGAGGTATTCAAAGGACATACAGATGTAGCACTTGTGGAGATGGTTTAGTGAAGGACTTCACAGTTGATTCAATGATTTTCAAGGTCTTTTCCAAGGTAAATGATCCCATGATTCTAATAATATTTAAAAATGTATGTCAAAAGAAAAAATAAGTATAGACAGCTAACAACCACCATTGTTACGACTAAGTCAAACCACTTTGACTACAACTAAAAATACGAACAGCTGAATTTTCCCGCTCATCACTTCCCTGTTATTTTTGACTTATACTTTAAAGAAATATGATCTAAATAATTCAAGTGCAGAAGGCTTGTATTGCTTTTCAGAATTGCCACCCTGTTCTATAACAAAGTAAAAAAGCATGCCAGTCGTTCTTTTGACAAAGTAAAATAGATGCAAATAGAACACACTAATATAAGGCGGAAAAAAGTAACTCCTTTGAATTTTAACACAAAATGCATCTTGCAACTTAGCTAAAAGCCACAAACATAACTTGCACTGCTACACACTCTTAAATAAATAACAGTACATCTACTACCCTTAATAACTTAAGAAAAAATCTAAAAACTTTTAACTTCCTGCAGGATTATTTTCACAGCTTTTTACAAATGCTGCATTTGGACTAGCAAGAGACTATACAGAGAGACCTGCAACCCAAAAGGACAAGCGTACTGCAATAGTGTTCAACAAGCTTTCAAATCCTAAATTCTGAGGATGTCTCCATTTTGAATATCACAGGGCATAGAGAAGTTACATTGAAGAAGACAAGATAGCATGGAAAAAGCAATTCACCCTCTTATATTTCATGCTATTTTAGATGTAATTGAAATGCTCTATGAGCTAACCCAGCTGAATTGTTTGCTGTAATCTAAATAAACATGAAATCAGAATCACTGGGCAACACACAATACTCCTAAAATTAGCATTTCCATTTCCAATTGTGCTCAATAACAAAGAACAGACTATTAGATAAAGTGGAATGCACAAAAGACTCAGTATCCTAGCATTACTTTTAAATAATCATATAGGCAGCCCATTTACCAGAAATGGTGAATAAAATAGAAGAAATACTACATGGTTTTGTAAGCAATTTACAGTATTGTACCGCCAATCTGTAACTATTCACTAGCAGACATGTACCCTGCATAAACAAGTTAAAAGTACTTCTAGAAATATTTAAGCGAAAAATGAATTATATACTCATTGGTAATAGCTTGAATCTTCTACAAAGCTTGAGAAATTAAAAACTTGCTAGACGATTAGGAAAAATATGAGTAAAATACAGTAACATCAGTAACACTTATAAAGTGATTTTATGAAAAGAAAAATTTCACATAAAGGATTCTTCTTCATTCCTCGTTGAAGATGTCAGGCACACATTTTTTCACGACACATGGATTGGCACCAATGAGACTACTTTTTCTTTAAAATTAATTACAATGCAACTAACTAGTTTTCTTGAACTCCACAATACTTTAAACTATGAGATAAATGCTATTTATAAATGCATGATTCCAAAACACTCTAAAAAAAAAAATATGCACTCACTTTTAGAGAAACAAGCTTCACTTTAAAAATAAAAAGAAATTGCCTACACAACTATTTACAGTAATTTTTTGTTCATAAATAAGTAAATAACATAATATTTAAAGCCTATTAAAAACATCACTTTATGTGACCAAAAATAATGTTGTCAGATTAAATTCCCCTCCTCCCTCCATAATATTCATAGCACTAATCCAACACCGCTAATTTTGCTT
Source organism: Luscinia megarhynchos (assembly GCA_034336665.1). Taxonomy (NCBI): domain Eukaryota; kingdom Metazoa; phylum Chordata; class Aves; order Passeriformes; family Muscicapidae; genus Luscinia; species Luscinia megarhynchos. The sequence continues at coordinate 63,097,866 of CM067592.1, forward strand.
GACCGCAATTAACTAAATATGTCAGAACAATTTTGGTAGGTTGCAATTTCTTCACAGTTCTTTACCTTCATAGAACTTTAATCACAGCTCTTTCCCATCATTACTTCATTTATTATAAAACACAAGTCAGTGAATAAGCTTGAGTCACAAGCTTATTCAACAGAAATAAAAAAGAAATTCATGGCAAAAATTTGAGATTTGAAAGGCGGACTTTAGAAGGCAGTTGTGAGATGCAAAATTGTCTAAATATGACCAGTGTTTTTCAGTATGTAAAAAACCCCTATAAACACAAAATCTTAATTTGTGTGGATAATTATTCAACTGTAAGAATTTGCACAGCAAGCATTGCAAGGCAATTATAGTTTTGCTCAAAGCAACAAAGTCCAGCAACATTTCCTACACAACTGAAAAATACTTGAGGCATACAACAGTATAAATGTATCTATATGACTTCTGTGCCTCAGCCACTTACTGAGGCTCACTAATGCTCTGGTGAGTACAAATCATGTACATTTTGTTAAATGTGTGTTTATTTCATGAAGAAGTGCTACTGTTTCTTGTAAGATGAATTCCCAAACTTTCAAATTCCTCCCCTCCATGATGTTAGCCCAGAGTTCAACACTTATGCTTAATAATGATTTATGTTTCTTTAGATAAATTCAGTATTTTTTCTATGATCTAGGCAGGTCTACAGAAAGACTGACACTTTACACAAAGAATTCTATGACTGCAGAACTCCTGAACACAATAGTGAGTCATAGTTGAAATTCACAGTAAAAGGCCTATATTCATTAGCTGTTTTCCCCAATTATCTCTCACACTGTTAAGTTATTAAGTTCAGGAGGTGTGCTCAGGGGGTAACAGAAGAAGTACAGAAAATATTCGGGAAGAATTCTAGAAATGAAAGTCAGATCAGTTCCCACAACCTTAGAGAATCACTTCTCTTTGATATGCTTCTGCATTCATATAGCAGAATTTTGTTAGAAGGCAGGTTCTTCAAATTTATTCTGAGGTAGATTAGAAGTCTGACTGCAAATTCAGAGCTATTCAGCATATAAATGTACTGCAGATTACTTTTTTTACATTACAAATTTTATTTCTACTACAAAATTCAAACCACTATAGTACCAGCTCCATAAATTTCTGTATTAGATTCTAGTAGCAAATGCAGACAATACACTTAAATGTAGTATTGTTCCTAGTTAACTCTTTGGATTTACAAAGTGACTTTTGAACTGTATAAAGTTAATTTTCTCTTGAACTGCATATGCATCCAGCAGAAAGTGGAGAACTAATTACCAAATTTGAAAATAAATTAACTTTTAACTTGCCCTACAGTACAGAAAGGAAATGCAAATCCACATATTATCTGGACATAATAAAAGAAAAAAGAAGGTATATAAACATTAGAAAGTACACAGTTCTGTGTGATCTGAAGAAGATTGACAGTTTCCTCCTTTTTTCTTTCAGAAAGATATTCCTGGCATTTGAAAGGGATATAGGTTAACACCCACTCTGACAACTTCTCAGCTCAGCCTCAAAGTGCATATCAGATGATTTCTGGGTTACTTCCTGGAGAAATGGTATATTAAAGATCCCACATAGTGCCCTGAATAGTAATGTGACTAACCTGTAAGTTTTGAAATTACATTTATCAGATAGAAATTAGAGGACCTAAGACATGCCACTGGTAAACTAGAAATCAATTGAGTCTGCTTACAGTGCAATTTAAAATGGGAGCATATCCTACCAATTACTTGGAATGTCCAAACACCTGGTTTTTCACCAAAATTCTTCATTTTAGTCTAAACCTAAAAATTCTTTTACAGCATCAAACAATATAATGTGAGTGAGGTTTGAAGCTGTCCTTAGTAAAATCAGTTCATCAGATGATTAGAACATTCAGATTTGATTGTGCTCAAGTGTAAGACTAGAAAAATGAGAAGAGAACTAAGGCAAATTTGAGGAAGCAGAGTGGTTTCTATAAGTTTGGGATACTTAAATACGTCAACCTGAAACCTCCATACTTTATCTCCATTCAAAGCCACAGATCTTCAGCATTCCACTTCTGGAAAGGCCTCTGAAATAGTAACTACATACTGAAATAGCAACTCTGAAAAGTAACTACAGGCATTGTGTCTTACAGATTGGATTCTCGACATTCTCTGAATCAGAAATGGGAAAGAGGATTCAATGCTTAAAACTCCAGATCAGAAATTTATGTACTATTTTATAATATTTTATGTATAGAATCTGCTGATGACATTTCAACTGAATTCATTTCTTCTATTCCCTTGAGAAAAGGCATGCAGTAAGACAAAGATTAAAAAATTCCACAATTATTCAATGTTGCAACTGAAAAAGCAGATTGTCTAGTTCAGCTTTCAGAATGGAAATTTTCCTTAAATTTAGATTATTTACATGTTAATTTATATGTTTAAATTTGGGTTACATTCAAATGCATTATGAAAGAAAAACCATATGGTTCATTAATCCACTGTTTAAAACAACCAGTAAGTTGTACAGAACTTGGAAAATACTAGCCCCACAAACAAAATTCATTCATTAGAAATAAGAATAAGCACATGTGAATAGATAAAGGTAGAAATTCATATACGATATTATGCGCTTCTTTACTTTTAAGTACACAGCTAATTCAGTTAATTATTAATGCTTCCAATTTTATATTTAACAAATATATTTGATACAATTATAGAAAAAGAAATCAGAACTCACAGTAATAAAAAATATATTGGAAGTCTCTATTCACTTACACTTCATTATGACTTTGCTTAATTTTGTAGGCTTTTAGGATACTCCTTGAGTAAAGGGCAGTGAGAATATTGTTCTGTATCACATTTGCAGATGAAAAAAAAAAAAATCTCCAAATCCAGTCTTTACAAGTGAGGAACATTAGTTCTCATCACTCACAACTTTTAGCAAGTAAATACAGCCCAAATGAAACATCAGATTTTTGTAACTAAATCTCTTACATCTATCAGAAAAGGGAAAAGAGAACAGAACACAGCACACCTTATATAGTGTTTGAGTATGTGTTATGTGATTACTGTTAGGTTTCCTGGATGCATCTTCATGTCCTGTGAAGAACAAGTGGCATTTAATTATTGTGATGGCAAAATAAATGTTTATACAGCTCACATGATTTGTACCTTATTGTTTTATTTATAGCCTATCACCTCATCCTCTAAGATTAGCCTCTGAATCCAAAAATGAAGTTTAAAATACTTCTTTATACTCCTTCTCACATCAGTCCCCGAACTGCACTCAGTGCTCTGTTAGCACAGAGAAGCTATGGGCTTGTGATTACAAGGCAGCTGATTGATGGTTCAATAGCATTATCACAGTCTACTGCCTTCTGTCCTCACTCCCAAAATCACATGCACGAATAACACAGCCACAGGAGGCACAAAGAAGCTGATACTGATAGAACAAAAATCACAGATACTGGCTCAATTCTTTAAAAGGTGTGAGCAACTAGACGGTCAAGATTGGGAGAAAACACAGAAATTGGACATATTGAAGAGCGACATGATTTTTCCCTTAAGAATGAAAATAAAAAACTGAAACTTTGGCTAAAAGTTTAATAATTCCAAATTGTTTATTGGTACAGAGCTTTTACTCCTAGTGCATATACAGTTGGGTGGAAATTTACACACCAGCATTATGTTTCTGGCTTTGACAACAAAAGCAACCTCAAAAAATCACTAATCTGAAGTTTTTCCATTTTCAACAGAAACATTTTGCCAGCAAAATCTGCTGAAATTCAGTAACTTTCTAGTGTTTTGCACTAGAAAGAACTGGACAATTTATAAATATAAACAATTATGTGCAAATAGTGTTTTTTTCAGATGAAAAAAGCCCAAAAAGCTTAAGGGACTAAATAATTAAAGAATAGCTTTTTAACTGGCTAAAGTGAAAAGCAGAAGTCATGATATCCTTCATTATTGATTTAATCCTAAAGCATATTTTTCAGTTACTTCTCTTAAGCAATTAACACGCATCAATGAAAATAAAAACATGAAAATTTAAGCTAATGTAGTAGTATTGTAATGCTTTCCACAACATATTATAGCACTAAATTAGAATAAAGTCACCTCATTATTCAATTTCTTTTTCAGAATATTGTAGCACCTGAACTACATCTAAAATGCATATATTTGAGCATTAAAAATTCTGAAGTCTTTATTTGTTTGTAGATTAAAAAGTATTCAAAAGTTTCCATAAATCTATGCTAACATGTTGGACTTCTAAAACAAACATTATTCCAAACCTCTATTTTAAAATTCTTTTTAAAGGCAAGAATGGTTCATCAAAAGAAAAAAAAAATCTGTCTGCAGATACTTCAAAACAGCATAGATATAGGTTTCAATTAAGACTTCATTATATATTTTTTAAATACATTATCTATTTCCCAATAAACAGCCTTGGCCAAGATATACTGAGCTTTTCTAAGACAAGCTATGTATACTTATTATATGAAGACTCAAAATACCCTAAAAACCCTATATTGTCTTGTAGTGATACAAAACCAGGGACCTAAATTTGAACAAGTGTTACAGAAATATTTAGGATGTATTGTTATTATAGAGTATCTTACTTTAATCACTTATGTCTATTAGCTACCGTTTCAATCAAAAGCCATCTTTTGCTTTTTCATGAAGAGTATGCGTTGAATAGTAAATCCAATTTCCATAAACTAATGTCAAATGTGAAGGCCAGTTAATTGATTTTCTGATCATTCTCACTGTAGCAAATACTAATGATAAATGCAACAAAGGAGCCAGTACATCATGATGTAATTACAAATGTATAAATTTTTGCCTATCACACCTCTTAGAAACTGTATGATTGCTTATGCATTTAGTATTCCTTTTAAATTTTTCGTGGCATTTCAGCTTCTAAAATCTGCTTACTTTAAAGACACTTTTCACTTGTTAGTGAAAAGCAAGTTATTTCATTGCATTAAGTTCCATACTATTTATGATTTTACAATTATCACAAATTAAGTATGAAAATTTATGAAAATTAAATGTTCATCATCATTTCTCATAACTGAATTTCACTGTTCTTGAAGGACACACATCACTAAATGTTTGACTGATGAAAATTAGGCTGTAAAATGAAATAAAGCTGTTCGATTCAAAACTCTCCAACTTTTAACACATGTTTAAGTTTGATAGAAATACTTTTAAATTATTCCTATATATACACTGGTTTTGTAAAACATAAGAAATTTCCAAAAGCAATACTAAGGAATGGCCAGTATCAACTGTACAACTGTAACAGAACTACAAACTAGAGGGCTGTGATTTTGACTGAGTACACTAAGTCTGAAAGCACTGATAAGTTGCTGAGTACTGCTCATGCAGGCAACAGCCATTCATGAGAAAAAAAAGGCTGTGGGAAGAGTACAAGGAGCTTAAAAATAGATCAGAAGATACTAGCTAGGAAATGGCTGAAATTGAAAAAAAGCAATCAAGAAATGTAGACATTAATTGAAAAAGAAAAGTTGAAATACTCAAGAAAGTAAAAGTAGGAACACGGAGCACTGTGGATTCACAAAAATATGGCCCTACATTGATCTACAGTTTGTTGGGTGAAATCAGGCAACCAGAATGTTTAAGTTCATTCTTTTCCAACAAAATACTGAATTAAGTACTTAACTTTAAGTTACTGCATTTACATTGAGGCTTGCTTGATTTTCTGATCAGGAAATGAATTTATTGAACAGAGTTTAAATCCCTTATATGACATGGCAGTGCATTGCAAGAGTCAGAGAACCTCATTACTGGAACTTTGAAAATTGACCATAAAGACGCAAGTAAGGTTATTGCTTTTTACATCTCATTTTCAGTACAGGGTAAAAAAACAAACTTAAGAACTCCTGTCTAGCACAGAAAATGGAGGCAACTATAACTCCAGTAAATTAAAAAATCCATAATCATCTTAATCATTAAACTTAGTAGAAAATTTAGTTGAGAACAAATTATATTTTGGGCACAATTAATTTTCAGTACTAGTTCAGTACTAGAAAATTCAGTGCTCTAGAAATTTCTAGAACACTAAAGCTATCATTGTGAACCTAAACCACACCTATTAGTCCATTATGCTTTACCTCTGCAAAGAATTCTCTATAAAGTATTAACTACATTCTGAATTCTGTCATTCCATTCTTTCACCTAGTTCGATTCATTCATCCCCTAACTCCTTAGCTGATACAGGGTGTTTTGCCCAAACTGTAATTTTTAAGCAAATAGATATGACACCCAGAACTCTAAACTTAAAGTAGTCTCAAGTAAAATATTATTTGCTACTCTAAAACATTGCAGCATTCAAAGAAGGAGAGACAAAAGCCCTGATGAACCATTTAGTGATACGGTACAATATGGTCTGATTTGACAAAAGGTGTTTACTTATTCTCTCTTCCTCAAAAAAAACCCAAACATTTTTTCCTGGTTTTGTATGTGGAAGTTTATAATTTTGTTTCTTCATTACTATCAAAGTTTCTTATCTATATCATCTCAGCTCAATGTGAGAAAGGTACTTACAGGAATAGGGTAAGAGAACAGATTCAAGTCTTTCTTTTTGTGTGACAGTGTGAGGTTTGTATTTAATACTGTGGGTACCCACACTAAGTCCTTTCTACCTTGTATTATTTTCTTGCAGTTGTTCTTGACTTCATAAATGCACTTTTAGTGTATCGACATTCTATTCTGGAAACTTTAATCCTGCCAGAGTGTCATATTGATTCTCTTTGCAATGGGACATACGTGTGACAACATGCAACTAAAGGAAAACCACAAAAAACTCAATAGACTCCGTTCTCTGCACTTCACAGCACAGGGCACAGCTAAACTTGTCTTAGAACTCCTTATGATTTCTTTGCACTTGAAGGGGGCGTTTGAAAACAGAGTATCACTCTGATGTACCTAAAAAACACTGAATTTACTTGCATAGAAGTTCCCATGCAACTCATGTACTCATATTATGTAGGGAGTCACAGACTTTGTATATCCACACACAAATCCACTTACAGTCTTGCACACATGTATGCAAATCATTCAAGTATCTAAGAAAATTTTCTTAGAATGGACAAATTATTCTGGTCATTAATAACCATGGTTTTTTTTCCTCTTTTCACACCCTGCCAACACTTACATACTTCCTGGCAATGGAGTAAAGGAATGGCTTTTGTTATTGAAGCCTAAATGCTTTAATAAGATAATAAAGCATCATTTGCTCCCTACACATATTGGCTATATATTATTTCCCTTATGCAGATCATCTTCTGAAAACAATTGTGAGGCAATGTAAGAGTTTATGATTTGTTAGCAGAACTATAAGAACTTTATGTGGTAAACCTCAGTGCACTCAGCAGGCAAGGAATTATTGTGTGATGTCTCCTGTCCCAAAATCCCTTTAGAATTTTGTAATTAAAATAGCATATATAAATCTAGATTGTGTTAACACTGTATTAACAAAACAACTGAAAATGTCTTTTCTGTCTTAAAAAATTATTCTATAACAACACCTTGGCTAAATAACCAGCCTGGTATGAAAATATACTGCAAAAAAAGGTTTAGGAGGTGTAATCATTCAGGCAGTAATCTCTATCATTCTCAGAGGAAAGTATCTTTCCTCGTCTCATCTATTCCACATAAGTGCGGCACACTAAAGAATATAAAACTCTAAATCTTTCTGCTTGTATCAATTATGTTCCACATAACTCCCTGAACAGTATTTAAAAGACAAAGAAATGAAAACAATATTCACTTGCTGACAACAGAAAATCTAGCCAATACAGCTTTAGAAAGATCATCATTTTTAAAATCCGTAAATACTCCTTTCCCACAGATGCAGCTTATTCAAGAAAGTGTTCCATCTACAGAGGACTATTATATTAGTTGATACCTCGGGGGAGAAAAAACCAAACAACAAAACAAAAAAAATCCAAACCATCTTATTCATTGAACTGTTTGTATAGAATGGAGAAACACATAAGCAACAATAAAATAATAACTAGCCAAAACCAAGTGAAATTCCCAGACATGTTTCTAGAAAAAATGAATCCCTGTGAAGGGGTTAAAAAATCCAGCTTTTAAGGACTTCTCACTATGTGAACAAGAGTCAAGCTCTCAAAAATAAGACAGTATTACCCTTCATGCCCAGTTTTTGTAAAATAGTTACATACTCCTGAAAGTTGTTGACCTGGGAAGCTGAAGATTTTGTCCAGCTAGGAAGAAAAACAGAAAAGTCTTCACAGGAAGAAATACAAAGTTTTATGATACCATTATACACTTCAAACAAGCTCCCACACAATTTCCTACATTCTATAAAAATACATGGAGATACCTGAGAACACAAAATAAGAGTCCCAAACTAAACAAAAATGTTTCATACACACAGACATTTATATAAAATTTCAATAAATCTATCTCAGGAAATTCAACACTTCACGTAGCAGACAGCACTCTTCCTGAAAGTGGAATACTCTTTCCTCTTGCAAAGAAATGGAATAAAGTGTGCTTGCTTCAATCCTCTGATAAGTGTTTAATGCTCTTTATGGTGCAGAGGAAAACCAGCAATTCCATGTAGACTTTTCTACAAGAGAAATAGGAATAGCAGCTCCTTGCAAAACTCAGACACAAAAAGAAAACATATAGAAAGTGGAGACAGGAACAGCTAATGTGGGAAGAATATAGAAGCATTGTTCAATCATTTCAGGGATGAGGTTTAGATGAGGTAGGAAAGCCAAAACGGAGTTGAGTCTAGTTGAGGATGTCAAAGACAATGGAAAGAATTTCTCTAAGTACACAGAGAACTAAAGAAAGGGTAGAAAAGATCTGAGCCTTCTGCAGAGTGAAACAAGAGACACAGAACACAAAAGAGGCTTTCTCCTCAGTTTCCATGAGTAGGCCTTGATGAATCCCAGCTCTGATGAATCCCAGTGGAAAAGTCTGGAGCAAAGAGGATATACCTCTGATGGAAGCTACTTAAGAGTACTGAAACAAATTATACACAAATAAATACAGGGGTGCTGACAGGATGCACTCAAGTGCTCAGGGAGCTGGCATATGGCACTGCAAAGCCACTCTCAGTAACTTCTGAATGATCATAGTTATGAGAAGTGCCTGAGAACAAAGGAAAAGCAAATGTCACTATCTTATAGAAGGACAGGAAAGGTGACCCTGGAACTGCAGGCTGGTCAGCCTCACCTTGATCCATGGGAAGGCAGTGCATCAGCTAATTCTGGAAACTGTCAGCAGGCACAGTAAGGACAATAAGATCATCAAGAATAGTTAGCATAGATTCATCAGGGGCAATCCATGCTTGGCTAACTTTATCACTGTCTATGATGAAATGACTGGCTCGGTAGACGAGGAGAAAGCAGCGGATATTGTCTATCCTTGACTTCTCTAAAGCTTTCCACACTGCTTTCTGTAACATCTTCATAGTGAGGTTGCTGAAGCACAGGTTGAATGAGCAGACAGTGGAATGGACTGAAAAGTGACAGAAACACCATGTCCAGACAGTGATGGTAATTGGCACAAAGTCTACTAGAATTTTACTCCATGGGCCAACACTGGGTCCTGTTTCACATCTTCACTAATGCTCTGATGGTACCCGAGAGAGAAGAGATCAGCCCCTCCCTCTCCACTTCCCCTCCCCAGGAAGCTGCAGAGAGCAGTGAGGTCACTCCTGAGCCTCCTTTTCTCCAAACTGGACAAACCCAGACTGCCCAGCTGTGCCTCACTGGACAGCCCTTCCAGCAGCTCCACTGCCCTCCTCTGGGTGCATCCCAGTGCCTTCACCTCCCTCCTAGATTGTGAGGCACAGAACTGCTCTCAGTGCTCTCAATTATATATTGGAAATTGCAGTTATAAACAAACATGTTCCTTTTTTGCTTTGCATGTATGTTCCACTGTAGATGATGAAGTAATAACAGAATCAAACTCAGATTATGGAGTGAAGATCAATTTTGCCCAGCATGGCAGCTGTTTAAAACCCTTGTGTGCTGAAAAAGTACTTAAAGCATGCATGGAGTTCCAGTTGGTCATTCTGCAATGTACAGATTAGAGGACTTCCTTAAAGAGTCCTTTAAATTCATACAGGTTTCAATTAAGCAAGCAGGACTTAATGTTTTGCAGTACCCTGAACTAGTAAAAATAAAAATAAACATGCCTTAGCAAAAACTCTAAATCTTTTTTTTTTTTTTCATAGTAACAGGTAGAAAATTTCAAGGAAGGTCTGCTGATATACAGCTAAAAAATGCTAGATATTTACAGTCAAACTAACTTTGTCATTGCTTTATTACAAAACCAGAAGCACTGGAAAATAAATGGAAAATTGCAAGGATTAACACCCCACTGACTCTAGTTTGTAACCTTATCATAACTTGCTCCAAAGCAAAAAAAAAAAAATCTTTGGGTAGTTGACACCTCACTCACAAAATTTCCAACGCCACAGAAGTTGAAAAAGAACAACTGAAAGTAGTAAGTTCCATAGCAGGATTTTATTCCAATGAACTTTTAAAATTTAATGAGATGTTGATCTCTTATATCACTTGTTAAAAGAAGCAACAGGGAAACACTTCAGTACACAGCTGAGGAAAAGTCCAGCAACACGCTTCAAAATATGAAAGCATGCATTCAGAAAAAACACTTTTTAATCACGTATTATTGAAGGGAGAAAACATACCAAGATTATTTACGCAAAATGCATAATCAAAGAATGCCAAAGCAATGCTATCACAATAATAACTGCTGCATCCACATTTAATTAATATGATTTAAAAGAAAAATTTTCCTATCTGATAACTTACAAGATGGGAGCAATTAATTTGAAGAGTTTTCCTGGACTGATTATATCTCTTCTTTATTATAAATCTAAAAGCTATTTTGAAAGAATACACTTACTGATAAAATGAAATACGAGGGCAGGACTTTCTTTCCCTTATATGACATCTATCACATGTGATGTTTGCTGTGTGACAAACACCTTAACTGTGAACCAGATTTGCAACCACTTAGAATCGATTTAGGCACTGATTCCCTAGAATCCATGTGAAATTTATCAGTTTTCAGTGGAATGCCATAGAGATGTTGCCATCTGGTGCTGGAAAAAACATGAGCTGGAAGAATTTTAAGAGCTGGTAGCAAAACCCATCGTGCATTAAAAGACTGCCTGTCAACCACAGACATGTAAGCCTTTTGTTTTCCAATATATGCAACCTCAGGCACAACTCAATTTCTGAATAAAGACTGGGATATCATCACAGAGGCTGATAAATTTTGGAATAAGCATGGCTTTGTCAAAGAGTAGAAAGAAAAACTTAATCAGAATATTTGATTTTCTTTGATGAAGGAAATTACCTATTCCAACTAGTGCTTTCAGTCACCTGTGCCAAAAGAAAGACTGCATCCAGACTGCTAACCCTTTCAACGACTCTCCCCAGTTTTGACCAATATTTCTTTTGAATAGACCACCGTTTACTAGTAGAGAAGACAGTACTGTCTGTCTTGTGTTGTAATTTAGCACATACTCAAGAAGATGACTAGAATAGAATCTTTTGTAACAATTAGTCAACCTGCAGAATTTCAGGCTCTACCATTCTTCGTTTGTCAAGATTACTCAAGCACAGAGACTCACTTTGGCTGAAAAGTGAAAATTATTGAAAAATAAGCTTTTTTTTCAAAACTAGCAATAATGCTACCTCACTGTGAGAAACTGGCATTCAGACCTGAAAATGAAGAAGTCAAATGGGTTACCAATTAACACACAGCCTTCATTCATTCTGGAAGCAGGACATCAAAGAATGGGTCTCAGTTGTGGTACTGGCAATGTAAACAAGCACTATACAAAGCTTAGGCCATGACTGTTCTGGCAGGAACGTTACTCACTCAAGTCAAATTAGGTACCGTAACCCTTCTAGAAACCCTTTAAGAAAACTGAGATCCCAGAACTGTTTTTTCCACACACAGCTTTTCCAAATGATCAAAGTTACCAGGTAGCCTTCATCAAATTTGTTGAGAAATTTTAAGATAGCATTAGATCTATAAAATGATCCACAGTTCTCAAAAGCAGCGAAATGTCTGGCATGCTTGTTTAAGTAGTTTGATTAGTGAAAAAATCAGGCACCAATGCACACAGATGATCATTTTTTCACATAACTTAGTCGAAGTTACAAATAAATGGACTAACAGTCAGTACTGTGCAGATTAATATAAGTTTCATTTGTACTAGCCTCTAAAAATCAGGATTTTTAACCATATTCCATAATTTTTTTTCCCAACTGTCTCAGCTCAGGTTTGCTGGAAGAGTTTGGTCAAATTTACAAGCATGCTAATGCAACCTAAACATAAATGTCATCATGTCACATACTTCCTATGTAACTGACCAAGTTAGCACCAGTGGGACAGCTATCAAAGGTTAGAAGATCAGCAACATCAAGATACTTAGATGAGTTTTTCCAAAAAGCAAGAAATAGAAAATCTACAGTGATACAGGTGATTGAGTGGAACAATAAAAATAGATTAAAAAAGAGCAGAGAGCTATACTACTTTTTAATTGTAGAAGTTACAGAATGTGGTTTGAAGAAGAGTGGCATTGAGAAGGATAAATAAAGAGAACATCGCACAAGGGAAGAATTCTTAGTGTGAAAAACTGCAGTAAGGGTCAAAGTGCAGTAAGAAGCTGGAAAAGTATACAAACAAAAACCAGATTTCAGTATGTGAATGTTGATCATAATACAGAAACCTATTTAAATTACTACTTAACAAAATCTTTTCATTTCAAAACACTAACCAGTCATGAAATATCCAAAGAGCAGAAACTTCTGAGGTTAACATAACAGCACATAACTTTATAGGCCATCTCCATGCACCTAATTTAAAGAAAACAAGCAGAAAATGCTACTGTGTCATGAGGCAAGAGAGAAAGGATGCATGAGCAGCAGCAGGACAAGCGTAAGAAAAGCCATCATGACATGAGATGCCTAAGGTCAATTAAAAATGCAGAAAGGATGACAGGAAAGCTCATAGCCTGCAGCTAATACAAGGGCAACATGAATCAAAATCATAGCTTTGGGAAGGTATAGATACCACACAATTTCCAAAGTGAGTGTAAAAATATTTGGTGCAATATACTATATACTGACAAAGAAATCTCTCGTTTCCAAAAAACTTGTGAATATGGGGAGGCACCTGAGGATGCAACTTTTTTTTTTTTTTTTTTCTGGTGCTGGGTCTGATTTTGACCTCTACTGGTGTTCTGGTGTTAATTTCCACTGTGGGAGCAGGATATGCACAACAGAGGAAGAACTTACCAAGACCTATGAATTCCAATTATAAAAAGCATGAAGAAAAGACAGAGTAAAAAAATCTACTTAATCTAGACTGAGTGCATTAATACTAGAGTAAAAAAATTGGAGAGAGACTAATGCAAGGCAATTATTAGACCATTATAATGCCTTCTGGAGGTAGCAGATGAATATGCTTAACCTGGTAACATCAGTAAATAACCTGCTTTGTTCCTATCCTTTTCCTTCTTATGCCTGTGCCTCAAGGGATTTACAGCCTAATCATACAGCTGGGCCTACAGGTCTCCTCTGTCTCTCATCTCCTCCTGTCCTATCATCCTCTGTTGGTAACGTGGTGATGGCAGGGAAGAGAGGAGAAAATTCAGTTCAGGAGTCGATATGCGGAAAATTCTCTGTTTTCAAACACAGAATTTTGAAACCAGATTTTAGCAAACCCTATCTAATCATAAAGCAAGGAAAGCTAAACCATAACTTTTTTCATGGAAATCATAAAAACAGCAGCAGAGGTACAGACATAGAATAGGACACAATATTAGGAGTAGCAGTGCTTTTAGCACCACTCCAACTAGAACACCAGGATACTAGACTGGAGAGAATCACCTTGCCTGGCTTTCTAGAAAAACTTCAGACCAGATTCATTCACTCACTGAAATCATGTATAATTTCTGTTTTGTCACACGCATGCCAAGCCAGGCTGCCACCAGGGCCCAGCATACTACTTCAAAAGAGGTCAGAGAAGAATAGATTTCATTAATTTGAGCTCCCTCTGCTGCTGCCTGTCTGCACAAAGCCTGTCTGCAGGGCTGCCTGCAGTTCTGGCACCACTTAGGCCAGCACAGCTGGTCTGCAGCTGGCAGATCCAGAAAGCAGATCAGACCAGAGCACATGCACTTGGCAGCACTGCCCTATCTTTGCTTATCACTTTAAAATCACTGAATAAAAAGCTCAGGTTTCTCTGGGTACAAGGGAAGTAACTGCTGGCAGTTCCTTTAGGTTTTGGTGGTGTGAGGGACTGAAATATTGAAACACACAATGCATGTGCACAGGGTTCAGGCCAAATATATCTAATTATGCATCTAGCAGGTGTCCATTTTTTGTGCACAGACTTTTCCCTGCAAATACTTTCTCACAGACAAAAATGTGTATGTGGGTGAATCTTTTGCAGCATTAACTTTTCATCCTTAATTGTACATGTTAATCTGAGCCAAAAAAGTCAGCAACTCAGCACTGTGAGCACAGACTGAAGCTCAAAATGCCTCTAGACAGACTCTTCTCCTTTGGCACATCCCCTTTCCCTGTCTGAATATAAAATAAGATGAATACTATTTTACTAAAAGTTCCTTGGAAAGGCAAAAGGGTGTTATTCTAAACCAAGGAAGGTAAAATAACACTGCATAAGAAGCAACGAGAGGGAAGAAACAATGTGCTCCAAATCCTTTAAATATCTAAATCTATGAAATGTCCTAGAGGGCCTTGGAAAACGACTTAAAATCTCTAAATGCTTTACTATTTTCCAGCTTGTAGTAAAAAATAGTCTTAACAAAGTTCTTAGTGGTTCTACTAAGAAAACTTGTTATTTTCTTTTTATGTCACTGGGTATGTTCTCAGGAAGATTTTTTACAAAAGTAACATTGATCTATCTAGCCTAGAATCCAATTGTGTTGTGGCTGCATGATCCTTATACAACATCACCATCTCATGGTAAGATAATAAAGTATCTAGAATGTTAATAATCACAAATATCTATTTTTATATTTCTTGACAATTGTACATTTCTTGTAAGCTGTCATCACAACTTCATGGGCAAAGTTAGAAGTTACACTGCAATTGTAACTAAGCAGTCAATGTTTCCTTCCCTCTCTTTTCTGGGAATTTTCCCTCCCAATTTATTAGAGCAGCAGGAGAGTTTTAAGAGGTTTTTAATAAGCTAAATCTGTATTCATTTCCAGAATTATAAGTAAGTTGTGTTTTAAACTTCCAAATGTTCCATATCTTTTATGTAAGTCTATTTAAAGACCACCAAGAGACAATCTTGGTCCACAAAACACTGGGCAAGTATTTCTTGAAATTACTATTACACTGTTGACTCCCTATCCCTCTACCATTAATAGGTAACTAACTGCATGGTAATTGCAGTTACTGCTTTTTTGAAATTTGAAAAAAACAAAACCCAAACCAAAGAAAAGCTATACATCAATAGTTTCATTTTAGTTTTCTGAGTTTTAAAGAATTAAAAATGAGACAGTATGATGGCTAAATGAAACATGTAGACAGACTACATTAGTACACAGTACTTTGTAGAGAAAATGCACCATTAAACAAAAGAATTTATACTTTTTGTTCATTCAAGGAACACTAAGATCAAGGTAGAATATATATTTTTTCTTATTTGGAGGGTCGTCTGAAATTATTTATATGTAACGTATCTCTGAGCCACTTTTTTCCATACAGCAACTTAGAAACTCGTTGGCTTTGCTATATTGAGAAGCAATAGTAAAACCTCCAGCATGTGTTTCCAAGTAAGTTGCTAAATTTCATCAAGTTTCATTAAAGGTCCAGCTCACAGGAGCAGATACACCTCAGCAGTCACATGTTCCCCTACTGGGAAGCCTGGAGGCTGCCAGGGTGCTGCTGGCCACTGTCTAGTCCTCCAAGACATGAAAAACCCCACACTCTGGTAGTGTCACAGTTCTGAGAAGCAGCTGGTGAAGGAAACATACCAATATCAGCATGGCTTAACAGCATCCATAAAAGTCAGGTGCCTGTAACCCTTTGAGCTGTGATTTTATTGTGAATACACACATTTTAAGGTGACAATTGGCATATTGCACTACCTCTAGTCATTTTTCAACCAGTATTATATAATAAAAACAAATATTTGCCCAGCAAATATCTGCCATCTGTATAAGAGATAACGCTAAGATAAGATTTGAATGTTTTAATTAAATCAAAGTTCATAAATATTGTAGCAACACTACTTTTTAAAAAAAGCTTTTGAAAAATAATGCGAAGAAAATTACTTCTGAAGAAAATCTTCTCCTTTCCATATCCATTTGGCACTGGGATTTACAGAGATAAACCAGTGCAGAACCACTGCTAACAAATCAGAATTTTTGAGGTCATTATAGGGTTGATAAATCAGGATGAGTGAACTGGGAAAACAGAAGTTTAATAATGCAGATCATATGTGAACTGGGAAGAAGTATGGCCATAAGATTTAGGCCCTGAAGAAGCATGTATGTCTGGACCTTGTAGAACCAACATGCATCTGACTTCCTTCATCCCTACAGATAAAAGTTCAGCATGCTTAACTGGGTTTTAATAGGCTCACAAGCAATATAACTTCAATCACTATAAATATTAGTACAGATATTCCACAACCACTTGTTTATCACTATAAAGAAGTTCTATCCTGTAATAAAGCTTTGTGAAGTGCTTAAATTAACATCAGAGATCCTCTTTCTTAAATCAGTTCAGCGATGAAATAGAATTTGATTTTTACATGCTCCTCACAATAGCATTTTCATTCAAAACTATTTTTTCAAAGATTAAATATGGCAGAAAAAAAGAGATTATAACTCATTCTTCCACTCTACCAATTTAAGAGTCAATTCAACAAAGTATTTCAGCACATGCTCAAATTAATAACTTGAATATATCCAAATGAGACTAGCAAGATTTTAGCAACCAAATAAAGCACAGGATTATTCATGTACTTCTTTTAAAGCAATTTTCTGACTTGCAGGAAAAACAAGACTGTTACTTCAGATGAGGGAGTTTAAGCTTCTATCAGGCAGAGCAGTATTAGAATCTCTAACTGAATATGTGTCACTATTATGACAATCTCCCAGCAACCAAAAAGCTCTTGGCTCATCACCTTTTCATTAAAAAAGTGACCCCCACACTTCTTACTTTTGCACACTCCCTATAATGATCATCCATGGCGTTACCTGATGAAAGTATAGATGTCTCACATGCAACATCTTCAGACACTAACAATAACGACCAGTACAGGAATATCTTGCTAAAGGTTGTTTGGAAAGTGAATTTATAGTAACAGGACCAATTTATTCTCCTGGCACTAAAAGCCCTAAACACAATGAAAGTTTGGTATATCTTCTTTTTGTGGTAGACCAAAGGTTCCTCTTAGCGATACATGGCAGCACTATTTTTAGTAGATGCAGAAATTGGGGTGGACAGGGAGCTGGCTTCACCTGCAGATGCAGAGAGCTTCAGCTTCAAACCCTGAGAGACACCTAGCTAGAAAAGAGGTGAAAGAACAGAAAGAAGAGCTGTCTAATGGGAACTAATATGTTAACCAGCTTGTTACAAATAAGGTGCTGCTCTTAGTTTCAATATTTGATTGGCTAATTGCCAGCTACATATATGGTTCTGCTCCTTATCCTCGTTATTGACTGGATCCTGTACCCTCTACCTCATTTATATACCTCCATGTTTTCCAGGTTTCAGGATCTTCAGAAGTTGTGCCTGGTACCATGCGGTTTCTACATTTGCTGTTTTTACATTAAAAGCTCTTTGTTTCGAGACGACTCCCTGTCTCTCTGTATTTATGCCATGGATTCTCTGGCTGGCCCGGTTCTCTGTGGCCACTCACAGCTGCTTAAGTAGATGCATAGCAGGAGGCAGCTTCCTGTCTTGCTTGCCAAAGAACTACCAGGTTCTCTTTCTACTCAGACCTCTTTAATCACCTTAACTATTGGGGCTCAGGATAAATCTCTCCCCAGCTTTTGTGTTTAAAATACTTTTTTTTCATTTTGACTATGCGAAGGGTATGAACAGATTACTGCTGTTAGCACAGTAATAATAAGCTAGTTGAGGGGCATACTACCATATCACCAGCCCTTAGCCACCCAAAGCAAAACAAGATTGCCAAGCACTCCATAAGCGCTGTCACAATGAACCTTTTCTCTTCTGTACTAATTGCGCACAATTAGCTAACAGATTTCAATGATTAAAGCAAGTGATTGCTACGGAATGACAGATAACAACTATGGGACAGCAACTCACTGTGTATCTAGTTCCTTCCCAAATGTTTTAACAATCTCTTTCTAATAATCTGATACTGCATATGAGTATAGAACACACACATCTGCATCACAGGATATAACACATTCACAGAAAGGTAACAGTTTAAATGTCGTATAGTTCTCTACTTACATGTATTATGTTTTGGTTTGCGGCTCGTAATTACTTTTTTATTATTATTAGGCAACTCTAATTACATTTAAATACTAACTACAATTTATTGGAAGACCCAAACCAAGCTCAGTTAACTGTAGCCCTAAACAATTTCTATATATATTAATTTCTAAATGTAGAACGAACAATACATAAACAGAAAGGAAGTAGTATAAAAATACATGCAAAGACATCACACTTGCCATAATAATACCAACTCCTATTCCAGAGTTCCAAAGACAGCATTAGTTACATTTTGGTACTATCTGGATAAGTGGAGAGTGGTGGATGTTAGACTTCATCAAGGCTTTCAGCACTGTGTCCCAAGATATTCTCATAAGCAAACTCAAGGAAGTGCAGCCAGGACAAGTGGACAGTGAGGTGGACTGAGAACTGGCTGAATGGCAATTCTCAAAGGTTGTGAGCAGTGGCACAGGGTTTCACTGAAGGTCTGCCATTAGTGGTGTCTCACAGAATTCAGTACTGGACCTGGTATTAACTTGGATGAAGGGGCAGGTGCCTCCTCAGCTCTTTCACTGATGACACAAAGCTGGGAGTCTCCCTCACCAGAGACACTCAAAAGGTGTCTGAACAATCCTGAACAATATCCTCCAGGATAACGTGCTGAATCTAGTGGCTCCTTTCTGCCTTAACCCATTCCCTGATTCTGTAAAAAGGGTGAAGGATACTGGTAACTGATCCTGGATAACTGATAAAGGTAACTGATCCTGGAAGCTTTTTCAGAAAACTTTTTTATCACTAAGTGTCAGTTAGAAAAAGAACGCAAAAGTATTTTTTTATCTGTAACAATCAATAAATATCCATGACCAGAAAATAAAGAACATTAGAGTTTTTAATAAATTCTGTAAATTACATCTGCAAGCATAAGTATCAACAGTCTTCATAATCTCTTATTTTTAAAAAAGAAAGGTGAGGTCTATTAAAATTAAATGTTTAAGTTCCAACTTTTCCCAAAACACAAATAAAGATACTTTTCTGACGCTATCAGCCTCGTCTTATACAAAGAAAAAAAATCTGGTGCTGCACCAATCTTATCTGAATAGTTTTGTCAAATGTTGCAAGCTGAAAATAAGTGTTTCCAAATATTACTTGAATAAATAAATTTAATTTTTTTTCTCATCAGTTCTAGTCGTTTTCTAATGCCTTCAAAGTATTTCAATAAGCATTAGGTAGTTTTTATTTAGGAAAATATATATATATCTGTAAATCCTATTATAAGTACTTACACCTTGCCGGTTTCATGTTGAGTATTTCCTCTTCAAATTTGCTTTCAAAAATTACTTAGGCTACTTGACTTTCTTCCTGAATTTCTCATTTCCCATAAGAAAAACTTAAATTTTAATAAGTTAAACACCAGGCTCAAATAAAGAGATTGCATAAGACATTGCTTGCATAAAACATGATTCAGAATCATGACTATACCCAGTGAAAATGAAGAATCTCACATTTAAGTTGTTAAAGCTATGGGACAGTACAAGCTATTCAAAACAGCTCTTTAATATAACATGAAGGGCTTATGCCATTTTGCCTAGCTCAACTTGTAATCTCTTAAAAGCTCTTTAGGTTAATTATATCTAAATACCTTTTTTTTTTTCCTGAGAAATTACAGAAGCGATACACAATATGTAAAGAAGACCTGTTTAATGCCCTACTAATATCCTAAGGCTTTAACAGTAATTACACAGAAGTACTGTGAACCAGAATTTATGAGGCTAATCACGGCCTGAAGCATACATTATAGGATACTTTCTTTAAAGGGTACTGTTGGTTATGCAACACCCACTACAGTCACTGATTCACTTGCACGAAAAAAAGAAGCTGGTACATGAAGATAGATAAAATAAATTTCGGGCATTCTTGCCTGAATTTTGTCAGGCATGTGAGGATCCTAGGAAGTTGAAAGGGTCTATTTTAGAGCACCACGATACATTTTAAATTCATTAAAAAAAAAGCCCAAAGATGGGTAAAAACTGATCTGGATTTACTAATACAAAATAAGAAAACAGTTTTGTACAGTAATACATTAATTAAATACTTCCACAAATGCTCAGAACATGCATATAGTAACTATGGAAAATAGCAGTAAAATGAAACTAGCTATTCTACACATCTGAACAAGTCTGTATTAACAAACTCTTGAGCCCCATGGCACAGTATCAACAGTCAGTCTGTGGACATTCTTCACCTCCCAGAAGACACTACTACCACTTTCTCAACTAGCTGCTATTCAATTCCACTTATCTCAGTATAGAGAAGTCAGCACTGATAAAGTCATGTAGCTACTGAAATTCTGATACAACAGCAAGCAATTCTAAAGCTTGTGACACAAAGAAGCTACAAAATAATTTCTGTTTCTCAGGATTTTCAAGCAGCAGCACAGTTCGTAACAACGAAATAACTGCACTAAATAAATTTGAAATTTAATAAACATCTAAGGCAGTTAAATAATTTATCAGCCATGGTCAGCTGGTTTATTAAGTATTTTATATGGTCCTCCATAACATCCTTCTCTCCAAACCACAGACAAATGAATTTGATATGAGGAACTTGCTGGACAGTCACAACTAGAGAGCAACAGTCAATGGCTCAGAGACCCAGTGGGCATCAGTGACAAGTGGTGTCAAGAAGAGAAGGCTCCAGGGAGACCTTTCTGTGACCTTTCAATACTTAAAGGGTGATTACATGAGAGTTGTAGACAAAGTTTTCAGCAGGATTTCTTATGATAAAACAAGGAGTAATGGTTTTGAAGTAAGAGAGGATTAAATTTAAAGATAAGAAATAAGTTTTTTTACAGTGGGGGTGGTGAAGCACTGGCACAGGTTTCCCAAAGAGTTGGCAGACACCCCCATCCCTAGAAACATTCAAGATCAGATTGGAGAGAACTCTGAGCAATCTGATCTGGTTGAATATCTCTGCTCACGGCATGGAGGTTGGACTAGATGTCCTTTAAAGGTCTCCTCCAACCCAAACAATTCCATGATCTTCATCTGCACTTGTCTGCAAGGGTAAGGACAGGCTGTGGACCAGCTGGGTGAGAAAAAGTTCTGCAGAAAAGGACATGGCATCTTGGAAAGCAGCAAAATGCACTTGAGTCAGCAGTGCACGTGGGGAGGAAAGAAGGTCAAAGTTATCTCTCCACCCTGGTCTGGGGCTGGAGCACAGGCCCTACTTAGAGGCAAAGCAGAATTTTCAGTCTGGAAAAGTGGCTTGGGGGGCACATAAAGCAGCTTTCCTGTACCTGCAAGGTCATCAGGACAAAGTGAGTTTCCAACAGTGATGCATGCTGGAAGAATGAGAAAAAAAATGTGTAATTTGAAATAAGAGTTCAGACTTTTTCCGCATGAGGATTGCCAAGCAGTGGCACAGAGAGGCTGTGCAGACCTGATCCTTGGAGACTTTGATATATAACTGTCCTGGTCTGGGCTCACAGCTGATCCTGCTGTGAGCAGAGAAGTGGAGTAGAGACCCCCTGAAGTCCGGGCTGAGTCACTGTATTCTAATGATATTGTTTGTAGCAAGCCAGTGGTTTCTCCAAAAGTTAAACACATCATTTACAATTTGGCAATGGAGGAGGGGCGGGGAGGGGAAGCAAGCAGAACTCTATTTCCTTTCTAATTCATTCTAAGACATACTATTTAAAATGCTTTTTATTTCAGATGTAAATGCCTATTTTCAAATGCAAGTTGTTACATTCTTATAGATTTTAAAATGTCACCAGCTGTTATCTTAAAATTCTTCTACACTTTTTTGCAGGGCAATTGTCTTAGTTTTTTTTTTTTTACTTGTAAGACCATATTCCTTTACTTTAAAACTATTAATGTGGGTGTTGTTTGTCACACTGTGATAGTATCCTTTTTAAGGGTGTAAGCAAAGATTAAATAAGTTTCTCTACCCAGGCCTTTTCAACAAATGCTGTTTTGTCATGCTTAGATAGTGTGAGTTCATTTTACTTTTCAAAATCCTTAAATCTATTTGAGAATCACTATTCTCAAAGGTGTAACTCTTTTCCCACTGTTCAGGTATATTCTGCATTCTATGTTACTAAATATACCATTTTGTATATGGTTATATTGAAATACATTTTTCCCAGCATGATCTTAGTTCACTAAAATAATCTAGATTGCTTGGCATCAACAGTCTATCTTCAGTGTTATTTACTACCTCTCTCCTTGCATCACACAAAGATTTCAACAGCTGTAATTTCACATACACCTAGAAGACATACATACAAATAAGAAATGACTGCTGATCTCTCTCCAATCTCTTTCAATATATGATATCAGCCTAGTTTCAAATTAAGAAACCAAAATTCATGGAAAAAGAAAGAGTAAGGTTCTAAAGTGAAAGAGAGATGATGTTAACTTCATTCTGAGGGTTTTATAAAAATTTGATTTACAAATCTGAGCTAGACTAGTCTTCTTATGAATAAATAAATATTTTTTAGCTCAACTTTTGCTGCTTGAGAAAGAAATGAATGTGACAAGACTACCCAGGAAGAAGAAACTTCCCAAGAAATCCAGCCGTATGTCTCTTGCAGCAGAATATTACAGTTACAAATCTCAACTTCTGTTAAATATTAGAGAGTTCCCAGTGCTGCAACATCAAGCGACACATTCTGACCTTTTTCTCCAAGCATTTAACAGGTTCTTATTCCTTTTCCTGGGAAGCACAGCAAATATAAAAATGAATATAGTAAATCTCAAATCTATAAAATACTGTCTTTATAAATAAATGATACTAGACTCTACTCCATTTAACCTTTTTCCATTACTAAAAGAATTCTGCAGAGTTACAATTACTGTAAGTCTGATGTATTTAAGCAGATGCTTAAATTTTAAGACACCAAAATCATGAGACACCAAAATATAGATTAAACTCCCAATTCATACAATGAACAGTTTCTCTTTATCTGTGTTTTGTAGTAAATATCTGAGACATTTTAATTAGTAGTCCTTAAAAGGATAGTTTATAATTATTATTATGAAAAGGAATAAATGGGATCATTGAGAGATTTAAAAAAACAAGATAGTAAAGCCTATAATAGGACTCAACTCTGATACTTTATTTACAGGGCCATACAGTTTTCCAAATTATCTCAGCATTTCTAAATTTTCTTTTTTTAACCAATTTATTATGCAAACAAATACAAAATGCTGCATTTTTTTTCTTAAGCATAAAATTAATTCTGCTTGCAATAGAGGATTATGCTAAAAATAAAAACATCTTCATGTACTTGCCATCTAGTGTGAAACTAATTAAAACTTAAAAGATTCAACTGCTTTTTTGTAACTTCAGAGCATAGGAATATTTAGCAAAATGTGTGGGTCAAACTTGAACTACTGGATATCATGCAGAACACTGCTTCAGACTGTGAATTTCAGCATCTCAATCCATCAGTTCCTCCTTCAAAGACCAATATCCTGCTCTGTGTAGCAAGAGCTCAAGACAAGCATGGAAGGCATCCAGGTTCAATTCAGAAACATACTTGCACAATGTAAAGTTATTTTAAAAGGTCTTTCACAGCCTCCAAACAGCAAATATCCTACATATCCTGACCTATCAAAGGTTATGAAACAACAATCAGTTCAATAGTTTCCATCTTGTCCCTTGTTTTCCACGCAACAGGGAAGTGCAAAGGTCACAGTGACACCAAGCCCAGGCACAATTCTTCTCCCTATATTTCTCCCTTCACTGTTTTTCCAGAACTTTCTGCTCAGTGCACAGGGCTTATCTGCCTGAAAGTTTGTCTGGGCAATCAGATGACAACACAGACATAGGATGAATGGGATAAATAACTGCAGTTTCACTTGCAAAGTAAGTTAACACAAATATAAATACCTAGACATAGAATCTAACCCCACATACTATCAGTTTATTCTTTATTTTGAATAATACGGCGATGAGATGATGAGATCTTTGCTCCACTCCTTCACATGCACAATACCTGCAATCCTGAGGCATAGCTCTCACTAATACCAGCTCTATTAGATCTCACCAGTTTGTTGGGGTTTTCTTTGTTTTGTTTTGTTCTTAATCAGAACAAAGACATAAACACAACCAAGAAAAGATGGTATCTGGAGGTACAGAGTTTAGAAACAGAGATAATCATGGTTTAGCTACCACTGATTTGTGCGTTCAAGATTTCCCCATGACCCTAGAAAGAAAGTAAACAAAAAAGAAAATCTGCATTGCGGGTAAAAAAATGTTATTTAAAAATAAAATGAATTATGGGATGCTGAAATAAGCTCAGAGTCTGCATTAATCAAATATACCAAAGTCAGGTTGTTGAAGAATACATGAAGAGCTTCAGTTTGGGGTAAGTTTAGGGATGACACCCCTATATGTCACCCTAGAACAAGCTTGTTAGGACTTTCAGTCAGAGTTCTTTTGAATTATGCCAATCTACACACATGGATTTAAAAAAAAAATTCTGACTGTTATTCTGGGACCAGCCACAAGCTGTCTTTGCCTCTGTCTCTTGTTACTTTTCTACATCCTCTTTTTAAATATGGTGTCTTGATATTTGCTGTGTTCTAGGTAGTTTTGATACCTCCACAGCAATGAATATCTTTTTGAGTGCCTCTAGCACATTGATAGAGAATGTACCCCAAAAGCAATTAATCTTTCAACAGTACATTTCCTGTGTTCACATTTCCTCTGTTTCTATCATATGTTAACAAAATAACTATGTTATAGGCGTAATTGAGAGGTTAAATTAATTTCTAAATTGCTTTTTTTTTTAAATTAATACCGATTCAATGTCCCAATTCAACATACAAAGCTCTACTGTCTGACACAGTGAGAACCTATTTTTTAGAGGTGTAATGGAAGACTCAAATTTTCTCTTAGGATATTTCCAGGTATGAGTACTAACAAAAAAAACCCCAAAAACTAAACCCTTGTTTTGTTGATTACTTGTATAAGAACAAAATGTGTTCTTATTTATTTATTTATTCAGGGTATTTACCATACCCTGACACTCCTTGAATCATTTTTTGAATAAAAAATATTCTTAGTGCAAAGCACAATTTTAGGACAACCTATAGAAACTTAAACACACTTAATAGAGCTGCCAGGACTGTACTTAAATGGAATTTAACACTGTTTTATGTGTATATCCTGATGAGGACCAAGAGTGAAGGAAAAAGAGCACGGAAAGAAAATAAAGTAGAAAAAAGAGTGTCACAGTTAAGATACCACTGAACTATTTTGTATATGTACAATACCACCAAATTCAGCATAAGTATTTCAATATTTGACATTACAACATTTGTTAAAGTTGATGCCAACACTATTGCAGCTTTTGTAGCTAAAGCTCTTTTTCTTTCACTCATAGTCTCTTAACTATGTGAAAATAGAAGGGTCAAATTGCACTCTGGCATATCCATTTCTATTAATTAAGGCAGCCGGATTTTACCGCACACAAATCTTGAGAAACACGAGAAAATGAAAGACCATACAATTAACAGAGAGTACTTAATGTTATCTCTACTCAGCAGCACCAAGTGCCTGTAATAGAGCAAGTCCACTGCAATTCCATGAAAGATAAGATTTATATATCCTAGCACTTGTGTTATACACTGATGAACAGCATAAAATTGACATAACTGTTCTTCAGGGCTACAAAACGTGTTTTCTTTTTCAGTTTAATTGACAATGACTAGATTGACCTTTTCTCTATAATTGTAACTACAGTAGAGCAATTAGACAAATCGTCACCTCTATCATTTCTCACACATAATATGCAAAAGCAGAAGTATCACACTGTTAATCACCTTTTCATGCTGATGTTACAGCAGAACAATATTTTACACTTGCATAGATGAGCGAAAACTGGAGTGAAAAAAATTGAATTATATACTTCAGTAAATGAAAAGTGACAACTACAGAAATGAAATATTATAAATATTTTAAATCCTCTGATCTCCCAAATACTGTTCCTTAAATGAACATTTGTGTCCTTCAGTATTGCTATAATATTTTTTATGACAGTTCACATTTTCATTTATATTTTGGCTCATTTTGAGTCCCTGTATTGTAAGTAGTGATAACTAAATACTTTTATGCAGACATTTCAAACCACCTGTGCATATCAAAAATACTCAGCAATTCGTAACATTTGGATTTTACATCAGACAATTCAGTATTAGAGCTGTCTCCGTGTTTTTCATTCCCTCTTCCTCTTCTCTGCAGGTATTTACTGCCACCTCCAAAGATGAGGTAACAAAACCACAAAACTCTTTGTGCTGTGCTATTATTCAAAATGACTGTGATTGTTAATGGGAAATTGCAGAGTATCTTGTTTTAGTAAGGGATTTCTTGACAAGATAGAAAGAAATGCACAGCCACCAGCAATGTTGAAAAACATTAAAATTAATCTCTTATAAAATGTGAGTAATGTTACAATTAGCTTGGGAAAACTGTATCCGTTTTTTAAGACTAAGTTCATAATATAACTTAAAATATATCATTAATTTCATCTCATACTACTAGAATAGGGTTTGGCCTTAATATATGACTAACTCTGGACACTGTACATGTAAAACTTCTGTGTTGAAACATGCATCCTTTATGGAAGATTCTGTAAAAAAATTCACTTTGATGTTCCTAAACAAACTCTGTATAACATGCATGAATATATATACACCGTTATATATACAGATGTTATCCAGTATTCAAAAAATATTTTGAAATTTCATTAAAAAATAAAGCATTCCATTGAATGATGAAACCTTTACAGAGAAAATTGTAAAACATTATCTCATTGTATGTACTTGTTGTAAGAATTTGTTTTCCAAAAGTGGAGGGATTTTGTGCAACTTTTGTTTCCAGACATTTACAAACATACCATTATTGAATGCTGTTTTTTAACAGCATAGCTAGATTACCTATGTAAACTACACCAGCAGTGAATTTTAAAATACTGTAAGCTGAGAGCTGATGCTCAGCCGAAGTACCTAAAAATTATTTCTCTTTCCTGTAGCCCTTTTACCATGTAATTGAACAACATATATGATTTTTATATGACTATATGACTTGCTAGGATAAGACAGTTTAAAGCAAGTTTCTCTTTAACACCACTGTCCTCACAACATTTGCTGAGAAAGACTAATTGCGACAGGCAATAAGCAGGATATGAAGAAGGGTTTCTAAGGCCTTCCCACATGACAAGTAGCATAATTTGCAGTCTCAGAAAGAGAAGCTTTACTTTGCTCTGCAATACTTTTTTGACTCTGAATGCTCAAAATAACGATGTAAGACGAAGCTTGAAAGGGAAGTGAGATAAATAAATTGGTGAAATAAAGCAGAATTTGTCACTGGATCTTCAATCTGTAAACTCATTTTATGAGCTCTTGTGTTAGGACCTGGAAACTGCAAAAATATGTGTTACAAATGTCTAATCACTCAAACTATATTTACTGTGTTAATAAGACTGTAAATGAAAGGACCAGAGATTAGGGCAGATCTAGAGAAGAATTAAATCCTGCCACCTGTTCTTACTTCTCTTCTAGCAGTTTCCAGTTTGGCAGCCAATACAGAAAAATGCTTCAAGAAGGTTTTTAAAGGTCTATCATTCATTTACAGACTCTTATAATGCAAAATTCTAGAAAACAATTTTATTAAAAAAGGAAAAATGAAACCAACTTAAACTCTACACATTCCTTTAACTTCTAAAAAGTTCATGTTTCATCTTAATGTATGGTACAGTACAGTACATCCATTGTCTTGAGGTATTTGAAGCAGTACTTGAAGAGACCAATCTATCCATAGCTGTTAAAAAAATAAAAATTAAATTCGAATTTCAATGTTTTCAATGCTTCATCTTATTTATTTCATAAAACTCATAGGTATTCAAATTAATAGATAGATGAATATATCACCATTTAGACTAGGGCTAATCAGGAAACATCTCTGAAAACTTCATTCATCAAATATTTGACAGTATTGACTACTGGGATTCATTCATTATACAGAAGAACAATTAGTCAAAGCAACGTTACAAGCAAAAATAAAAGTTTATGTGCTACTTAAAATTCTTCTGAAATGTGTATTTTAAAATTTGACCTAAAGTGTTTAAGCACATTCTTAACAGCCCTCAATTCTGTGGTAAGATTTTTTCAGAACATGACTATGTTTTAATTAGAAAATTAAATCTGTTAGGGACTGCAAAGAAGAATGTTTATTACAGCATTCCATGATGGTAATCTATAGGAACGACAATAAACAAAACATCTTTTAGAAGATAATTACACAAGAAAGTCCTCATAGTAGCAATCTTTATCCTTTTGCTTAAAGCTTAAATTGTTTAGCGTCAGGTAAGGAGATACATGAGCAAGATATTACTAGGAAATCTAATTTTCACTTGTATTTCAATTCTTTTGAATTCTGAATGCCAAACGCAAAACCAAAACAAACCCAAACCAACATTATTTTTCTTGGAAGTTTTCACAGTTTTAAAATAGAACATATTTTTGTGGTTTTATGCTGAATTGGGGGTTGAATACAACCTGAACTTTCTGAGCTACTCTTGTTATTTCGTAAAATCAAGAGCATCCATTACAGTCAGCTCCAAGCTACAATAATTATTGGCAGATCTGTTGTTACTGCCATCAACAAGAGACCAGAAATACGCAGGAAAGCAGTCCAAATGGAGACCACTGAGCACAACTCAGTTACACAGAATGTATTTTCCTTCTTCTCCAGTTGCCCCAGGAGAATCTAATATCATTTAAAATTCCTGACACGGTCTCCCAGCCAGAAGACAATTAATGGATGAAAGCTTGAGCATGCACTTTTTAATTTGCCCTGCTGAAATGCTACAGGATGGCACAAATTTTCTAAGCTAAATTCAGCTGGCTAATAATTGTTATGTCTGAAAGCAGAAATGGGACTATAGTTTGCAATACAGATTATAGAAACAATTTCTTTAAGCAAGTGTAGCAAATGGTTATATATTTTATACATGCATGAAATATACCACATATGTGAGAAAAGGCATTCTCTCAACACAGCCTACATATGTCAAAATTTAAAGGAACACTTTAAAATAAATCAAAACCATTACATACAGACATGTAAAAGAGAAACCACTGAAGAGTATCAGCCAAAAGAAATACATAGAAAGAAAATAGAGCTATACAAACTAAGACCTTCTGCTTTAAGTAATTTATTCACAGTAGGCAAGTACTTTCAGTATCTGAAAAGACCTAATAAATATTCGAATGCCATCTGACAGACCTTTCCTAGGAATATTTTGTACACTTTTGAGCCTAACATGCAAACTGTTATGCGTTGTTGATAAAAAGCTCCCAAGACCACAGAAAAGCAACTTATGCAATAGAAAGCTATCTAGACTTGAGTAAAATTCACCTGAATCAATTTGATAAGGACATAAATATTTCAAGAGTGGGTATCTTCTCAGTGACAGTAATCAGAACTATAAAAAATTAAATTTGTTAGATCCAAAGTCGATTAATATGTATGTATATATGATTTATAAACATTTTGCAAAAATGTTGGAATTAATGTATTTTATATGCCAAGCATAGAATTAATTAAGGACTATAAAAGGCCTATTGTCTCGTGTCAGTACTGTGTAAATCAAACATATCTCCCCAATTTACTCTTCCAGTCCAGTATGGCTCAATTTTTTTTCCCTTTTATATCAGCTCATGGTTGATCTTCCAAATTGAAATAAATTGTGCAACTTCAGTCGTATTGAAAAGGACTCTCAAGGAGTTTAGAAACATGAATTGGCAGAACTCTAACTCCTAATAAAGTTAAGCTAATAGCAATATGTATCTGGAAAGAATCAGAGGAGGGCAGAACAATTCATAGATAATCTACTATGCACACTTGTGAATTTGAAATTCAATTTTTTAAGTTAATTTCCATTGCTCAACAGTAAATGGAGAACAAAAATTAGCCTTTGGGTTCTGTTCTATTCTGCACTGGGCAGGATCCACAAGCAGCTGATTACTTTCTCTGAAGCCAGGGTTTATAGATGCTGCATCCAGCTTCAGGCTTTGAAACAAAGAGTATAGCATCACTAACTCTTGGTAAAGTCTGACTGAAAAGTAGTGTGGCAACAGCAAAAAAATACTACTAATATGTTACTCCTCAAGCAACAAATTATAGTAAATCAGACTTAGAAACTTGAATAAATGTAACTCTTGTGACTTCTTTAAGTCTTCTTTAAATCTTAAGACTTCCCTAAGTAGGACGCATTCATTCATTGAACCCCTTTCACAGACCTATTCATATGCAAAAATCTCTTATCACCCATTCAGAGAATATACTATAATGTACACATAAATATGTGTACATTTGCATACCAAAAACGAAATAAAAAGGCAAAAGCATTAACTTCGAGTTACATTATTTTCGAAAGAAAAATAACAAAATATAAACAAAATTATTCTGAAACTGTAACAACACTGATCTCAAATAACAAGTGCAAGATGTACTTTAACACACCAATTTTTTTGTGTGAAGCCAGATGTATCATGTATGGCTTGTTATTCTGCTGACTTCTATAAAACGTTCATTTAAAGTACATTAGTTAATTTTACTAGAATGAAATTAAACTATTAATCATTAATGACTTGTCATTTGTATTTGTGAAAACTCTTTTCCTAAAAGTGACAAGAAGACCAATCTTGTTATTTTATTATTCACAGATTTTAAAAAGCTTTCCAGGTAAGTTAATAGTTCATTGCAGCTTGCCTCCACACTGTCTGTAGGAAACTCAAGGAAGAAGTCAGGAAAACACTACTGCCAGTGTTTTGCTCCAGACAATTCTTTTGTTTAGGAGAACTTTTCATTCACTGGAGGTCTATATCCTTCATTGAAACACCTCTACTAATGACAAGCTGGCAGGTATTGATAAATCTGGCTAGCTACAGCATGTCAACAGGATTTATTTTCTCAATGGAAAGAGAAGTGCTACTGTATAGAACTAAGCAGAACCAACAAAGCAAAGGTTGCTCTTTTCCTGCGTGAAACTTAAGCAGTTAAGCACAGATGGGATTTTCATCAGAACAAAATGATCATTTTAGAGGCAATAACCAGCTATAAAAATGTTCTAAGGTAATCGAGAAAAAATTTGAAAATTTGAAATACAAAGCACTAAGCGCAGGTAAACTAATTTCATTTTAACTTGAATAAAACTTTTCCTTGGGAAACAAGATAGAAAGTCCTGTTCGTCTCTGTCACGTTCATGAGGAGGCGTTGCACTGACAAGGGGGATGACAACAAATACAGAAAGCAACCACTGTCTTTGGAAACAAAGTTTTTGATACTGTGCTGTAAGGGAGCAGACTGCAAACCTCAGTCTGGAGCAACTGGAACTTGGCAAATTTGTTCCAACGCACAGTATTTGGAATTGTTCTTAACTCTCTGACTACCACAGACTCACAACCATCTGCTAAAATGCCATAGGCTAGATAAATTAGACTTTATCAGATAAAGTCTGAAGGAGAGGGAAAATTAAGACAAGAAATACAATAGTAGGAGGAGGTAATTGCTACTGGAAAGGCACATAAAGAATGAGGGCAAGACACAAATTTATCCCACTCTTCACTATAAGCAGTAACAGCAATGATGCTGATATCAATATATCTCTCATTCTTTGTGGGCCTTCTTTAGGACTTCCTTGACCAATGCATTTTCCAGAGTCAGGAGATAACAGTCTGTCCAAATTCTGAAAAATCAGACATAAGCAAGGAAGATGGTTGCTATGGAGAAGCTCACTTCATCTGTCTCCATCTATCTAAATAACCAAAACACAAACTAACAGAAAAGGTTAGTATGAGAGTCTCAGAATGGGTAAGTTTGGAAGAGGCCTGGTAAGCACCTAGAATCCTTGTCTCTAAGGCGGAAGACACCACAGCTTCTCTGAGCAACCTGTGCTAGTGGTCAGTCACCATCACAGTGAAGAAATGTTTTCTGATGTTCAGAGGGAACCTCCTGTGTTTCAGCGCTTGCCCAGTACCTTTCACTGGGCAGAGCCTGTCCCTGTTCTCTTTGCTCCCTTGTTCCATGTGTTTATGCAAACTGAGCCTTCTGCTCTCCAGGCTGAACAGCCCCAGTTCTCTCAGCCTGCCCTCACAGGACAGCTGCTCATGTATCTTCATCTTATTTATGGTTGTTTGCAACACTCGATCTATACTCAAGTATGCCCATGTCTTTTTTGTACTGGAGAACCAAGAAATGGACACATCACTCCCAGTGTGCCAGAATGAGAGAAATTATGGAAGCTATAAATGAGACATAAATGTTTTTGACAGTGAAAAAGTCAAGATATATTTATTGAGTGGTTAGGATTTTTCTTGTCTTTTCTGTCCGTACAGAACTGTGAGGCTTGGGAATGCTCTGCCCCTCTGAAACTTAGCTGGACAAGCTGGCTAAGTCCTAGCTCCCTTCAGGCACATGGACGTGAGTATCTACCAGTTTCTTCGCCACTCCATGAGACTAAAAACTACATGCATGGACTGAAGGAAGTCTCAGACACTTCACCACAGTCTAAAAAAAAGCAAATCACAATCACAATGTATGAACAGAAGTCAGTAAGATTTCAAGCAGTGAGACAGTTTTAGCCTTTTAAAACTTCTATTGTGTTGCTCACTCATTTTTCCCTGACTATACCCTACAGGCATCACCATGATCACCACTTCAAGTTACTGCTTATTTTCCTCATTCCATTATTACTGCACTTTCAGAACTACCAAGTTTTTCATTCTGTCAGCTCAACTTCCACTTCATCACTATCTTCCTCTTCAAGTGGACTACAACTTCTCACAAGGTACATCAAATTCCTTTACAAGTCAGTACCTACTGGTTAATCTTAAATTCTAAATACAAAATACCCCTACATATAACATCACAGAAAATTCAGAATATACCAGCCTCTTTTGTTTTTAACAAAAGAAAGCAGGGATCACTGAGTAACTTGATTTGGATTGAAGATAATTAGTATGCAGTATCTGACACATTTCCTATATGATTTTATATGATAACACGATCCCCCCAAAAGATGAGTTTTTGCTCACACACATACACTAAGAAAAAACCACCAAATAATTGCATTTTTTTCATTTTAAGCTTAGAACCCATGCAGCAGGAGCAGCCTAAAGTGAATTTAGAACATAATTATGCTCCTTTCAAATGGTATTTATATTGGATATACTGACAGGCTCTAAACAATAAAGTCAGTGCAGTAAATCAGGAGGACACCCATTCCCTTTTTCTCTCATATTTTCAAGTACTGTGTTTATTCTGACTGCATGGTGAATTATAGGTTGCAACCTCAGAACACAACAGTAATTGCAATAAAGACTACATCTTCTTTTCTGAGCCTTGGCAGGTTGGATTTTTAAAAATTTTCTGTACTGCTTTAAATTATAACACTGGAAGTATTTTATCTGTACAGAAATGATATATATACACAAATCCTTTCAGTTTTCATGATGCACTGAAGAATCAGATTTATAACACACTGTCATTTCCATGCCTTTAGGGAGCATCACACTTTCTTAATTTCTGTAAGGAATGTCATACAGAAAATCAACAAGCCACATTTTGTGTCAAGTCTGCCATTTTTAATTATTAGCAACTAAGTTTAAGAAATTTCTCCTTCGGTTTAAGAACTGCATACCTATCTCGCAGAATTTTTTTTATGCCACAACTCATAAAATCGTTTAGGCTGATGCTAGTCCCTTGCACTAAATTACCAACTAATCACAGGAGATATTTATCATCCCAAGTTTTTTACATGAGAATTGTCAGACTTAATCACCCTCCTCATATTTCCACTATTTACAGACCTTCATTTATCATACATTTTAGCAGTGTGACAACAGTGGACTATTCTCCCCATTTTTCAAGTATCTTAAGACAGATAAAAGCATGGCAAATTATGACAAGAGCTTGAAAGTTTTACTGTCTCTAATAGTATCCATTTCCACCAAAAAGCGGTCCCTAAAAACTATTTATTTTAATACTAGTTTTATGTCGGTTATAGAGATCATAGAATTAGCAGGCTAAAGCCTCAAAAAATGGAAAGTTACACTTAATTATATAAAATGCATTCTGATTTTTATCATTGGGTAAACTGTGCAGATAGTACAAGAATCACCTATTCTAATCAAGTGCTTGTAAAAATTCATTTCTTTGATAACAATGCTGAAGAAACAATTCCCAGAAGCCCTTATAATGTGGATTCAGGGTACATTAATAGAAGCTGAAAGGATGACTAACACTGGTAAGGTTAGTGATTTCTGGAATAACTGCTGAGATATGTGTGGAATCATACCCCACATTCTTTTTTCCACTGCAACGATGAGTAATAAAACACTAAAAACAAAGATACCCAGAATGACACAAATATACAGCTCCTGCTTGATTCTGGAGGAAGTTCATCTTGTACCCATGGGCACAAAAGGTGCTCTTCTCACACAGAACTGCACAAGGACAAAGACTTAATTATGTAAGATATCACTTCACTGAAACTAGTATAAGTGACAACTCCCAAGTCAACCAAAGGAAACATGCAGCATAAATGGTACCTCAATGTTCACAGAATCACAGAAGCTGAGCTGTAGGGGATCCATGCTTGGAACAACCTGTTCTTTTTGAATAAAAAAACCACACTGGAGCAGTCCTTGAAGAACCGCAGGCCATGGGTAGGACATACACTGGAGCAGTTTGTGCAGGAGAGTGTGGAAGTGCAGGAAGGGGTGGTAAGGATACCTTAAAAGCATGCCAGGTGGGCGTGCAGCTGCTTCTCAGCCCCCTTCCTCAGCACGACTGTGGAAGAAAGTAAGACGAAAAAGGCCTGTAGGTCAAGATAAGGATTTGGAGATTACTTGCCACCTATGCAAAACAGACTTGGTTTGGAGAAACTGATCTAGTTGCCAAGTACACAGAGCAGGATAATAAGAAGTAAAAACAAAATTTAAAATACTTCAGCTGTCATTTTTGCCATACAAAAAAATTCCCTTCTCTCTTCTCCCAGAGACGGTAACAGGGAATGTGGGTTGCAGTCAGTTCACAATACTTTTCTCTTTTGCTCCTTTCTTCTCCTACTCTTCCCCTACTCCTGTGTGGGTGCCTCATTTCACTTTATCCCACTACTACGGACTAATCAAAGAGGTTTTCTCTTTCTTTTTTCATAATCATTAAAAAACAAGACACAGAATGTGAAGTTGGTAAAGAAAATTGCCATGCTTAGGTGCACCCTTTGTCCAACCTCTTTGCTCTGAATTTTTTAAAAAATTAACAGTCAGTGTGAAATCATTTTACAAAACATCTTCAGGGTGAAACAAATTTTCTTCTAAATTTAATTAAAAAGCATGACATTCAAAAGAGTAAATAATTTTAAAAGCAAAATTGATTTGTGTTATGTTATTTCAGTTTTTATTGAGTTCAAGTTTTTAATGTAGCTGACTAAACATCTGATATATAGGCACAGTACTCTAAGGAGATCATCTTTCAGATAACTCGGAATACCTGAAATTAAATTAGAATTAAGAAATGCTAGTGTTCACCTAGAATGATTCATTACAAATATTGTAGAAAAATACAGTTATTTTCTGGAAGACTTTACTGTATCCACAAATCCAGATTATACAAAATTACAGAAATAAATACCAATGTTCTTGAAGTACACTGCAACTTCAGTCATATCTAAGGTGATGAATACTAAGATGCTATATTAGGATTGTAATCATCACAGTTAAATTTTTTGATCAGAAAAAACATAGGCAAGATGAAAGCCTTGAATTTTTTCCTTAGAAGCAATTTCATTAAAACAATTTCCACATCAAATATTCAGAGACACTTAATTTCAGAAGGAGAAAACTTTTTCTCTTATTCTTCCAGAAAATAATTCTAGTGTTCACTAATCTTGCATTTTATTAAAAATACACCGTATGAACTGAGCTACTTTTGAGAAGCTCATGTCTGCTAATGAAATGTTGGGGCATCCACATACACCAGCAGCTCAGGGACTAAACACAGTGAGCTGATTTCCTGCTGTGATAATCTTCAGCACTGCTTCCTCTACCCACAACGTATCCAGGTCTCATTAGATGCTCCCAATGCTGATTACTTGGGTTTACATGAACTCATGGCAGGCAGTCAACATAAAATTTTGAACGCTTCTATAATGTAAGGAAGACTACATTAACAATTTACTCTACTAAGTAACAACATAGAAACCCCAATATGCTTTGTGCCAACTATGATACCCAGGCCTGAGAAATTGGCAGTGCATTAATGACCCAGTCAGACAAAGCAGATAGAGACTCTCTGAAGCTGAATTCTCCTTTCTACTGACTCTGAGGCTCTACAAACAGTTTGATTTTCAGGCTTATGGTCTGTTTCCATGTTTCCACTGAATTTCTTCTGTATATTGACCTCCTGACTACTCTTCTTATGAAATGTCCATATTTTCATGTTCCTCTGTCTTGGGCTCCAAGTATAATCCTCACCAACAAATCTCAATCATTGGGTAGACTATCCCATTACACTGCCTACTCTGGTTTATCCATATGGATTTTCATAGAAACACAAAAGAAGAAAAGCAGTTTTCTCAGAAATGGAATAACAAGACAACATCCAGGTTTTCCATCTGTGCTAACAGCTCAAGGAGGTGCACATTAATACCTCTCTTTCCCCCCCATCACTAATCAGAAGTCCAGTGATGGTAAGTGATACCAACACAAGGTCAATAAGCAAAATTCTCATGTTTTACTGTGCCATGGAGATAGTGCATATCAGCCTCCAAGTCACAACCATAACTTGCTGCCAATGATGTCCAGATGCTCTGCAAATCTTAGCACCTTCTATTAAAGTCACCTACAATATATGTAATAAATTACATGAAAAAACACAGTTCTTTTGAGACGTTATTACAAGAACATGTGGCACCACCTATAGAGGAAGAACTAAAGTCCATAAATGGTTGGAAAAATACTGTCCTTTGACTGCAAAACCAACTGATAACTTCGTACTGCAGGTGGAATCTTATCCTGGGTGACTGGCAGTGCCATGGCACAAAAAAGTCACACTGCATCTGTAAATAAAGTTATTTGCCTTATCTGCATTATTCCTTTCTTTCTAAGAAACATAGATACAGCAGAGGCTGGCAAACAACTTCTATACAAATATCACACAAGTATAAGGAAATATTTTAGTAAGAGAATGACTGAAGCAAGCAGAAATACTCTTAAGATTTCACAGTCACTGCACAGCTTTTAAATGTCTGTCCCTAGGTGAATTACGTAACACAGATGTTGAAGTGAATTGCAACTCTCAGTCCATAGTGATGAGATTCACCAAAAAAAGTTAGACTGACTGCTGTTTGCTTCCTGATCATTATGGATATAATAAAATAGCAGATGTTCCTCAAACTATTCAAAAACTCACACATCCCTGAAAACTTTGCCAGCACTTCTTACTGCATTTCCTGAATCCCCCATAATAACTTATTTCTAGATGTTGTTTTTACTTCATCAATTGAAATTCAAAAGAACAAGGGCAGTGA
The DNA here is from genome assembly GCA_034336665.1 of Luscinia megarhynchos. Classification (NCBI taxonomy): domain Eukaryota; kingdom Metazoa; phylum Chordata; class Aves; order Passeriformes; family Muscicapidae; genus Luscinia; species Luscinia megarhynchos. Next base: position 63,135,971 of record CM067592.1, read on the forward strand.
CCATAAAAACTTCAAGGTGATAAGGTTTCCAAAAGCAAGCTTCAGAGTATATTACTCACCTCACCACGTACAAAGAACTCAATCCTTTCCAATTGCAGACTTGAGTAATCTACTCATGATGCATATGAAAAGAATTTGCAAGCTTGGTTTTGTTGATATTTGAAAGAAGTAGAATAGTTTCTATAACAAACTAAACCCATCTGAAAAATAGTATATGAAGCTTTTGAGTGAGCTTTTGTGAGAAGAAATCATTACATTAGATTCCTTCAATAGGTGTTTTATGATCTTGCTTAACTCACAACTTCTACAAACTTATTTTACAAGTCAACAGAAGAGACCTCTTTTTCCTACATTTTAAAATAATGTCAAGAGTATCTCAACTGAACATATTTTTTGCCTTAGGTAAATGTAAATTATTTTTTTTACTGCATCACATACACTTTTTAGCTGTATATGTCCAAAACAAAAAAGAGCTCTAATCAAAACACAGAAATAACAGTCCTCATCAATTCTTGCACATGCAGAAGAATCACAGCAGCAAAAATCTTAGCAAGTGCCTGCCAAGCAAAGCTCTTACACTCCAAAAATTTCAGTCATTTAAGAAAAAATGTAATGATCACAGGATTAACTCTAACACCATGTCACAAGGCAAGAAAGGACTGTAAGTGTTCTAGAGTTATACTTTAGCATATGGAAAGAACTTTAATGGATTTCTAGAAACAGTCATGAAATTGAAAGTTTTAAAACCACTGACTTATTTCTGCCAAGCAATAATCAACTGCCTTTCAGAGCTACTTAGCTCTTGTAAGTCATACTGGTATTTTAAAAACTTTCTAGTTTTCTTTCACACTCAATATTATGTAGAAAGAAATGGAGCAAAATAGTTTTCCAAGGCTTTTAAGAAGCTCAGCCCTCAGAACTTTAAAGTGATCAAAATATTATCCCATTAAGTTTGAAAAGATCTGGAATACAAGTCCTATGCAGCTGGATCCCACAAGTAAACCTGCTTGATAATGGGATGGGAAGTGGGGAGAGCTGAAACTAATCTTTATTTTAAAACCAGGGATGAGGAAAAACATTAGACTGCTACTATCTTATATGCACTGGAAAGACACAGAATCTCCTCTGACATTCCACTGACTAGGAGCCACTCAACAGTATCAAATTTTAAAAAAAAAAATTAAAAAGGTTACGCTTAAATAGTTAATAAACTAATTTACTTAGTTTAAATTAATTTGCATTTTAACCCAAGCACATGAACAGTCCTGTGAGCTTCCAAAGGGTCACATGTATTCTCAAAGCGAGTACTCTCAAAATACTCTCCTAAACTGGTTTACTTCAACTAAAGTCCAGCAGTTGTATCATGTTGCTTTCATATAATTTTCCATTATTCTCAATTGAGCTTTTAGGACAAATAGAGCAAACAACTTTATTCAGTTCAGACTAGTATTTGGAGTCTCATGCTACTTTTAAAATAAGAAAAATATCTAAATTGTCAAATAGCTGCTTATGAATAAGATTTACAGGCATTAATTATCTTCTAAATTCTCTTTTTCTTGTTTTTTTTTAACTAGAAAATAATTCAAATTTCCAAACTTTAATTGCTATAGTAAGTACTAACAAGTACAATTAGAAAAAAACATGAAATGGAAAACCTTAAGAAACAAAAATAAACAACTAAAAGTTACATAAAGAAGCAGATTATCTGTCATTGCTTCCTTTTCTTGCTAGGATTCACAATTTTTTAAGTCATACTAAGTGTGAAGTTTTACAGCAATATGCGTAGAATTAAAATACATACTTATTATTATAGGAATGTTAATAAAGAATTTTCAAGAACAGTTTGACAGCAGTTTAGATCAACCTTAGCAGACTGCCATACTCACAACATTCAAGAAGATGGATATACATTTATAAGTACATTAATTAAAATCTGAAAACTGCCTGTTTATTTAATTTACATTTTTACTCATTATTTTTCTAGCTTCTCCTACAATTTTCCAGTAACCTGATTCCACATGTGAAAATAAGGTCCTACAGAGAAAAAACTTGAAGCAACTAAATGCTTTTGAAATCAATGAAGTTGCATCAAAGGTCTTACCTAAACCAACAAATCCAAAAAACTGTCTTAAGGGTTAAAAAGAGTTATGGCAAAAATTACTGGTACTTCCTATTGAACACATTGCAATTTTATTACTTTTAGAATACTACACTTTCACCAAAGTCTGAGCTCATCTACACATCAGTATGCCCTTAATGACTTTTGAAAATCTTGCAAAGCATACCTTACTAAAAAACCAAAAAGTAGTAATAGGAACTAAGTACAATTGCTAGAATACATTATTCTGGCTTATATTAAACTGTTTTAGAACACCTGTCTGTTTTAAAGTGTCTCTTTCCTTTTGTTTAAAGCACCAGTTAAAATGAAATTGTCTGGCAGAAGTAATTAAATATATTCCTTCCTGTATACCCTCAGGCACTGACTTTGCAAAATTTTTTCATTTTAAAAGAAAATGTTCACTTTTAAAATTCTCAGTATTTTTATTTTTCATCTGATCTATGATATAAGTATACATAATCTTCTTCCACATACTTAACATTGAAATAAATTAGTTGAGCAAAAGACTGGAATACAGCAGGATAAGAGGCATTCTGCTCAAAAGGAAAAGACTAGGTAATAGCCGAGTTATTCTTCCATCCTCATTCTGGAGCTCTTTGCAAAAAAAAAATAAAAATCCCAAAACCAACCAAACAACCTTGCTGCGTTTTAAAAATACAGGAATTCCACTATTTAATTCACAAACAGTTTATTATTACTTATGTAGTCAAAGTATGCTTCACTCTTTGCGTGCATATAAATTTATCTGTATCCTGGACACCTACTGAAGGAGTCTGTTCAATTGCCATTGAACATTTTAATCAGATCTTGTACAGAGCATATTCTCCTGAAATCCGCATGAAACAAATTAGTGCTGCCATCCGGTCATAACTAAACTTTTCTCCATTGCAGATATAGGCAAACACTCCACAAAATAGGTGTCTGGATGATTTACTCAAAACAAACAAGAACAAGTACTCAGCAAACACTATTTGCTTTAATCAATCTCCTCCAACCCCCAAGCCATGAGGAATTATTCTCAACTAATACAACTAGTTAAATTTGCATTACATTGCTTTTGGATGCTTCAATGAAATTACCTGTCATTAATGATCCAGTTCAGACACAGATTGAGAGAATTAAGGTTTTTGCATCTCTTTACTATTTCCATCACGGTTTCATTGTCCAGTTCTGTGATATGACGTAGATCCAAGCTTGAAAGATTTCTTAGCTATTGAGACAAATATGAGAGAAAGAAATAATCTGAAATTCATTCAAATACATAACTGTTGAAAAAACTGTTAATTTTTTTGAAGTTTCACAGTATGTGCAAGCTAGTCATGAAATCAAAGATTACTGTATTTTTTACAAAAAGCAAACCAGAGATATTCACAGAATTCAACTTGAGCAAAGTTGTGATTCAGGCACTCAGTTACCACATAAAATCCAGACACTCTCTATCAAGGGGCAATACAACCTACAGTAAGGGTACAGGCCTTCCTTCTCCTCTTAAATACATGAAGTGTAAGATACCAAGGTAAAATATTATTTAGTCACAAGAAAAATAAGGCATGGAAGGAAGTGAGACAGCACTTTTGTGCCTAGAGTCAAATGAATGCAATAAACAACTCCAGACTATAAGGCTTTCAAAGTAAACAAATAATACAAACTCCCTGCAAAATATAGTATTTATACTGTATTCTCACTGCAGTTATCAATAGCAGATTAGATATTCTAAATGGGAAAACCTGGAGTCACAGAACAATATAATTAAAAGTTATGCACTGATTAAACTGACTTATTACTAGTGTTAATCATTCTCGTGTCCTTCAAAAGCAAACCCTTTTTATGAGTTATGGATGCAAAAAAGTATTTTTTTACAGACTTCTCCAGTATCAGTTTAGTCATAATAACCTCCAAGTACTGTTTGCTTTGTAAGCTGTCTGAAATAATCTCTGTTATACTCTGGAAAAATAATTGCATTAGGCAATATTGACACTTTAATTGAATTTACTTTCCCTGTAAGAGAGAAAAAATGATCCTCATCAGTGATTTAAGTCACTGAGGATTTGATTAAGTAAAGGCATGCAACTGAGATCACATAATTGGTCCACTTCAGTAGTTAATTATTAAGTCAATGTATTTAGGGCAGGGGGTCTGGGGGAGAGGTGGCAGCATGGTGTGATAAGAAAAGAAGAAAATGAAAAGAAGAGGACTTCAAATATAGGTAGCCTTCTACAGAAACTGGAGTTTTGATAAGTTTTTAGCAGTCTCCAAACAAAAGCTGAACATAAACGACACACTGTTCCCAAAAATTCTGCAAAACAAGCATAAAATCAAGAATCCTGATCTCTGAGGAACACTAGCAGGGTATGTCTACAGAACCAAGGACAATAAATTTCTATTATTATGATACTACCACAGGTATCACTGTATAGGTACTTGCTGTGTTCCCACTCAAATTCTGATAAACATCTTTGCCTTCTTATTGATACTGATTGATACTGTGTTAGTAAAATACACACCTTTACAAGCTCTGTCTGTACTCATTTCGTACATACTGTAGCATGAAGTTTAAACTTATCTTCTATGTACCAAAAAAAAAAAACCTCATAACCAATCTCTCATTTTTTTCTTGCATACATAACAAGAAGGGGAAGCTTACAGCAACTGTAGATTTCCTCACCTTCATACAGCTACTCATATTAGATATTTCAGCCATTAAACCAATAATGTGGCCTGTGTGTAACATAGAAAAATACACCTGCTGGACAATTCAACAATGAATACGTTCTATGACATTAAATATCTAAGGAGACTTAAAAGACAAGTAGAAAATCTTCCCATTTAAGAAAACCCGAAGCTTTGTTTCTCAACAACATTCTTCTTATGAGCAGATGACAATACTGGTGATTCTTTTGCCATTATTATTACTTATGGACTTAAGCCCACAAATTTACACTAAACTATCAATGCATGGAGAGAGGCCAGTGCTCCTTTAAAAAGTGCCTTTAAAATGTGGCTTCAAATCAGGTAAGAGGTAACAACAGTATATTATTTACCTCAATGATGCAACGATGAATGCAGCAGGAAGCATTTGTGGTTTCCCAGTAAAAAAAACTTTGGCATTGAATGGGTGGAGTCAAAACCTAAACTGAATCTCTAGTACTCATGTCCACCAAATTAACAGTGTTTTCAAGGTAGATTTTGTCCATTACCATTACAGGAGAATGATCATTCCCTCACTGCTTCTTTCTTTCATACTAGCAATAGTCTATTATTGTATTCAATATACAGTAACCCAGCCATCACTTGCCTTTTTTACTGTCACATTCCTTCATTTTAAACACCTGACCTATTTGGCAGGGTAATTCTTCTTTTTCTCAGGCACAATGCTCAATGAAGAAAACCTTTGTGTCTTAGAAGTTTGAAGAGACTGCTTCAGATTGATACACACTCAAGTATACTTTGTTCTCTACAACCTGAAAATTGTCATTACAGAAGTATTGATGGCTTTCAAGACTTGCAGAACTGAATGCACACTCCCTTTTGAGACAATCTGAATATGACAGTGAAAAGAATACCTCTCTGCCTACTTAAATCAAAGGTATCAACATCTCATTATGGGTGAGAGAATTGTAACAAATGTCTATGTAATCACTTTTCATTTAAAAAAATAAAAATACCTTTATGACAAATTTCCTATTTTATATCTTTATATCTATTATTATAATCACTACTAGGAAAAATTGGAAGAGAAAAATACGTAAGTCTTACATCCTAATACTAACCCTCACAGCTAAAAGTAGAATGATATTAAAAAGAAAAATCAAACTTCTCCAAATAGACAATTAAAAAACAGATGCTAGACTCTACAGTGCATTCATAAGATTTGAGATTAAAATAGAGTAGCTTTAAACAGTGTTCATTCATCAAAAAGAGGATATGCTGACTTAAATTCTCAGTCTTACATTACATTGCATTAATGTTTTTCCTTTTGTATTTTTTATAACTAAAACTATTTTTGTTCATGCAGCAACACCATTTTACTGAGTGATTTCTTCTTCTGCAGATATCCAAGCTTTTCTTGAACTCTTCATTTTACAGCTTTGCAAATAAGCATGCATGAGCAGAATTTAAACTTTGAACTTAGCTATGTCAGTCAGTCAGTCAAAGCATTTTAATGGAAAAAGGAATACTCAATGTGACTTAACACAATGCAAATAAGTAGGCAGAGGGCTTAAAATACAAAACAGAAAATACTAGAATTTTTAAAAAGCAGAAACACTTAAACTAACTGGGCAATACCTATAAACACATTCTTGCTGGTATTACTGGTTATTAACCCTTACTTCTGGATCTCAAGTATTTTAAAATATGCCAAAATCTTTGCGGGTTTAAAATTACTTTGTTTGGTTGGTTTAAATGAAATTGTATGCCAACTGATATATATGAAGATTCAGAGATTATCACACTGTGTGCCTGAATCACATGCAATTAATAAGATTTCTATCTTGGCTACTGAAATCTGGAATAGAGAATCACTATTACAATTGGGATCACAGGTAATTTAACTGTGGGTGTATCAACTCCTGTGAATATTTAGTTGTTATTGCATTGAAAGTGTGCTAATATAATTGGTACACAACTTTTTTCCCACTGCATGCTTCCACAAATCCTGTAGAAATACACTGCCCTGTGTATGGAAGAGAACAGAACCAGAGAATCATTTAGGTTGGAAAAGAACTTTAAGCCTGAGTCCAACTGAAACCTAAAACTGCCAAGTCCACCACTAAACAATTCATGTAAGATTAATCCTCTTCAGTATGAAAGCCAAATTATTTCTGAAGGAAAGTGCTTATAAGGACTTAATGAGCTTTAAACTCACATCTTTTGCTAATTAAGTTTAATTTTCTTGACACTCTCTGTCTATACATGCCTTCAGGGAATAAACTGCTCTCTGACTAAAGTCTCCCAAAGCAAATGTATGATTGCAGGAAATGAGAAACAGCAACATGAAAAAAACTATAAACCACATTCTTTTTATTGTAACATCAATAGAATCTATGAACTATATTTTAAAAGTCACATGCATTAATTTTTACTGAAGAGCTGCCATAAATGAACTCCGCAATTGAGATATACTGTGATCCTAGAACAGTAATCATACATGATCTAAAGAATTGGAAAATGATTGAATAGTTACAAAGGAGTCTATTGTCCCATAAACTGATTAAATGTTTTGCATGTAAATAAGTTTTAATTTCAGTTCTTAAGTACTGTGAAATATTAACGTCCCATTGCTCAAAACCGTGTTGTAAGCACAAAGATTTAATCACCTCTAGAGGAGGGACCTGCATACACATATCAACTGCACATATAGCATCTCTGCTACAAAACTCATTTCCAGATTATAAACTCTAGAAGGTGCTGCAGAATTACATTTTTGCTGATTCATAGTTTATATCTTCATGTTATTTACTGTCAAGTACTTCTAATGAGTTTTTTGGGAAGGTAGAAGGGAAGTGGAAGTTTCATAGAGCCACCCTTTCAACCATGCAGTCTTCTCTGCAATGTGTTTTTTACTTCATTGAAAGAAATCACAGTTGGGTACAATCATCAAATTCTTCCAATTAGCAACAAGAATCTCTTAAGAGGGGCACAGTTAACTTAATTGAACAAAATCATCAGATTCAGTTCGACAAGGTGCAAAAACATTCACTTAGACAGCACCGTACCAATTAAAGTTGCAAGACAACACTCACGAAGAATGTCTCAGAGTCACCATATTCAAAAACCCTCAGTCAATGCCTTTTTCTCCAATTGGAAGACTAATATTTAAAACAGCATATTAGTAAAGGCAAACAGATTGAAATAAATCACCTTCTATCTTAGGAAATCTGGTTCTTTATACAAAACTGATTAAAATACTGTTTTCTCTGTACCTAGTCAAAGAACAGCAATCATACCCTCAGTCAGGAAGCTTAATGATTTTAAGATCAGAAGTTATGCTGAAATACTACCACAGTAAGAATATAAAGCAGAACACTTGTGTCAAAACAAATCATTTACTAGAAAGAAACCACACATTACTCCAGTTCAGAAAGGCTCCTGCAAAATCAGTCCTGTCACGTGTAGATTATCAGTAGGTATCCATCACGCTGATGATGTCTACACTGAATGAGCCCTAAGAATTTGCTCCATAAATCTGAATTTTGATTGACTTCATACTGACCACCAACTCAGACACAGGTATCACTAGGCTGGATTGGTCATGAGTAACTATTATAAGATAAAGAAAAAGTGAAGATCACATTATTCCAAAAGCACTTCTTAGATGAACTGTCTTCATGCATTGATGATTAACAGAATCTTTTTCTAAGTTAGAATTTTTTTTTCTGTCAAGGTCCTACACAAGGACTCACACATAATTAGATGTCATTAACAAACTTTACCAGACAAATTCCCCTTGCATATATATATATATATATTTACATATATATATATATATCAGAAACCAAAGGTAAAAGCCAAGGAAGTGGCTTGGTAATAAAATTATATCTAGATGTCAAGATTTGCTGATGCAAAAATTCTACTAGAAGTGCAACAATTAACTGCTGAGAAGGAATTACCATAACATGGGAGGAAAATGCTATTGGTCTTGAGGTCAAAGATGTAACATTAAAAAAATCACTGCCTCACAAGAAAGAATACAAAGTTTCTTATGCCCATCCACTAAATGAACAAAAATTACCCTTCTGATTCTGTCTTCAACACAACCACCTAATGTGCACAGGCACTTTTCACATTTGTATTAATCTTCACACTTACAGGAGAAGCAAAGTAAAAAATAACTAGTGATAAACTCTTGAGAGACAAAGATGTGTGGAGTGGAGAAAGAGTGCAAACAAGGAAAAAAATCACACATGGAAAGCTAATTAAATAATAAAATAAGTTTTAAAGAGAGATAAAACATTAAAACAGCACATGGAGAAATGGTGAAAACCACAGATGAACTACAACACTACACAGGTTCTTCCCTCCACCAGAGAAACAATACTGGTAAGTATTGGACTAAATACTCTGATGTCATGGAGGAGGCCATTCACTTCTTTTGTGACAATGTTTTACACATTAAAACTCTAAAGAAAAATGAAACATTCAGGTCATCAGAACAAACAACTGATTTCAACTGAGGGTCTAACTGTGAATTGCATATAAACACACTCCTTTTTTCCCTTTCTTCTTGTGTCTCTACAGGAAGTGCCTATCATCTTAGCCAACAGTTATTATTTGCTTTATCTGTATTTTTTTCAGTTTATAGTAACTTCAAGGAAGAAAGACACCAGTGTGATGACATGGTCTTGCTCAAAAAGCAAATTTTTTTTACTGTCATTCTGCTCAGTAGAAAAATAGTAAAAATAAACCTGGAATGTTTCGACTTTTCCTTAAGTATACAACACTTTATATTCCATACCCCACAATTAGCTATTAAAAAAGCTCTGTGATGCAGCAGCACTGCAATTTAGAATTTTTCAAGTGCCAGTATTTTTAAAGAGAGCTAACATTACTAGGGGGAAAATACAGTAATAATAAACCACTCAATTTTTATACATCCATCAACCCTAAAGTAATTTCACAACGGAGGCCACTGCTGTTATCTCCAGTTTGCACACAGGAAGGAGGACAGAAGGCAACTAGCTCTGCACAGCCTGGAGGGACTCACTCACAGGCCACATAGAGCAAAGAGCAGATTCCACCTTCTCTAGGAACACCAGACTGGAACTACTACTAAACACTTATGAAGCACCAGTTAAGTACTCAACACAAAACCAACCACAGAAGTGCACGATGGTTAGAAGAAAACGTTATGTCATTAACAGATGAAATCTGGGAAAGACAAATGCAGCAAATAATGTTACTACTTGCTACAGGTCTTTCTAAAATGTCTGTCCCTATTTTTCTCATAAATCCCCTCTAAGTATTTAAATGTTGCAGTAAAGTCTCCCTTGAGCTTTCTCCAGGTTAAGGATCCCTAACTTAGAGTGTTATCACATCACTGTCTTTGCAGTATTCAAATCCTACAGAAGTATAGCTTGAGGGAAGGAAACTGAAATACCTAAGTCTCAAGTCCCAACATGCACCAATTAGTTACAAAGTAATTACATACTAAGAGTCTAAGCAGCCCCTCAGATATTTTCCGAACATGTTCAACAGGGTTGTTCTAATGCAAACCAGTATTTCTAATAATTTAGTATTATTAAACATGTGAAAATCAGAAACATATTAATAAAAAGTCAAGATCTTGACTCTTCTTCAATCTAATAAATGTGATTATAAAGTATTTTTGTTGAATGATAAGACATCTAACATCTATTAAACACTCAATAAATGTAGGTCAGAATAATGCAGTAACCAAAACATGTAGCTGAAAAGTGATCATTGTGGAAATTTCCTACAAAGCTTTGGACTACTTGGGCTATGTCAAATTTTTAAATTGTGTACCTCCTATATTTATGTTGTGTATATAAACATAACCTATAGTTATACACATGTAATTTTCATTGGATATGAAAATAATTGTCTCATTTCTTTCTCCAACAGATATGCACACCTTTTACTCATCACATCAATACACAGTTCTTTTGAAACAGCATCCTTTGAGGTCCTATGACTTTACCATACAAATTGATTTCCCTGGCTTATTTCTTTTTGAATGTGTTCTGAGATGTTTTCAATTCTTCTGTAGCTTCAGCAAAGCAGCTCTAAAATGATGAAAGTAATTTACAGATATGCCGAATGGTTCTGTATAACAATAGGAGACCTTCACAGCTACATCAAAAAAACCTTTGCTTTCATCAGAGGCACTCCACTTTCATTAAATATGCTCTCTACTTCCTACCTCAAGATCTCTTCAACCATTTTCATGTTTGCATGATCCCTGGATTTACTTTCAGCTACAAATTTTAATTAGATGGTGTTTGTCCACCTCATCCAATTCATCCATTTTACTGAACACTTTAATTACTGTCTGTAGATTCACTCAAGTTAGTTTTCTTACACATCACTCCTCTTATGCAAAAGGAAAGAAAATATATCTGTATATAAAAATGTATCTTCTATTAAAAAAAAAGAAGATTAATATAGTCAAACTGTACATATTCAGGGGGCACACTGCTGCAACCAGAGGTATAACCCTCTTGCAATTAGAATTTTGCATTTTATAATGGAACTTTGTTTTGTTTGTGATGGAACCAGTTGCGATTATGCATTTTTAAGAGTTTTAACCTGAATATCACTGTTGTTTGTGAGAAAACATATAATCTCACAAATATATTTTTGTTACAGTGGTTTTATACAGTGAAATCTAAATAAGGCAAAGTTCACTCACTTAATCATGTTTCTGTCCATGCCAGTGCAATAAATCACGTAATCTTATCTTGGCTGATACCTATGACCTAGCTATAGTCCAGTACACTACTGACTACCAGAGAGTAGTTATGACACTTACATTGGTAAGGTGAATGACTCCTTTTGAAGTAACAGAGCAGCCCATGAAACCAACATACTGCAGCTCAGGGCAATGTTCAGCAAAAGCTTTCACCGACTGATCTGTCACCTACAGAAAAGATAAACAGGTAAATAAACAGCTGAATAGGTGATACAAGCTCAACATAGCTTAAGACACTTCTACTAACATTGGCAAGCAGCTTATTTAGACTTTTATTATTACCACTGCTACTATTTATTTCAAGAGTTTGAGAGAAAGCATTGGGTGTGCACAGTCTGCATAGATAGGCATGGACATATATACATGAAAATCAGGAAGAAAAAATATTTTTGGCAGAAGGCAGAGAAAAAAGAAACACACGGCAAGAGATGATAGCCACTAATTCAGGTGTTATTGTCACCCTATTTATGTGCAAATAACTCAAGAGACAATTGTATCCACTATTTTCATAACTTATATACAAAAATGAAAATACTAACAAATTTTTTATTGCCAACAGGTAGACTTATGCTATACCCATCACTGACTTTGCAAAGAATTTCAATTGTGTCCTACCTTAAATTTATATGCCTTGTCTTGTATTTCTTTTAACTACAACACAGCAATTGAAGAGCTCAACGTAAAAGTAATATTACATCTCTTTCACACATAAGACTAGGTAATCTCATGGCAATACACCACTATGTCAGTTATCAGCCAAATGGAGATGTTATCTAGTTTATTATTGAGATTTATTTATTTATACAACTGTTTTTCATCTATAATTAAGTTTGTCTAGTAAAATTTAATAACTATAAAACACAATCTATTATATAAATGCATTGCTTTGTAAGTAGATGAAATGATCAAAAGGAACTTTGTGAAGAATGTAATACTGAGATAGGTACACTTATGATACGACACACACCTTCTTTAAACAAGTAAGATTTGGTTTTGGTTTGCTTTTTTTTTCTCTCTGAGAAGTATAAATACCCAGTGCAAATGGCAGTAATGAAAAACCGCATTTTTTTTTAAAACTACTGACTGTGTGACAAAGCCTGTATTTTTCAGCTACACTGCTCAGGAGCATCTCACTGTGTCTGGAATCCTAACGCCTGAATGCTGAGAACATTCTGAACTTCTATGGATGTCTTCCTGCTACCACAGGACTGAAAAGCAAAACAAGCTTTGAAATATCCAGTGCACAGCTGAGACCCAGGCAAATTCATATAGGAACACTATTCCTGCTGTGCAGTGGATCACCAACACCCAGAGTTCCAGCTTGCCCAACATGTCATGTTTGTGAACCCTGGCAGCTCATGGCGACCTTGATGAGGACTGTGGCAGAACAATTTTTGAAAAGATAACCCAGAGACACAGGCTTATAGGCCCCATTAACTCAAAAAAGCTGTATTGCTTTGGGGTTACTGAAAATTGTTATAGACCTAGTGCAGTTTTCTCAAAGGAAAGATTTCCAAGTGAGCAGAGATTTTTATTGCTGCACATCTGCCAAATAAAAGGCAAGCCTTTTAGTATTGTGTATTTAGAACCCGATTAAACTGAAAACAAGCCAAAAAGAAAGGAAAAAGGGTCAGCAGAACAGAATCAATCACAAATCAGGTAACAGAGACCCATATGTCACGTCTGACTGCTTGAACAAAAGCCAACCACTGTAGTAAGAAATTTTTTCTCAGATTCGATCTGACACATCCTTAGATTTTCACTTTTTGCACACTCCTCTCAGCTAAGGACAGCCACACCAACTATTACCTTTTTTGAGATACTGATTACCAAAAACCTGTGACAAGTACTATCACAAGTCAAAGGCTTAGGAATTTGCAGTATTTATGATGCTACCAGCACCAAACTAGAGCTGTAAAAGAGAAGTTTATCTCCTATAGAAAATAAATTAAAACCTCTGATTCACCTGTTGATCTTAGAGAAGGACTCTATTACAATCTCAGTCTCCCTCCTTACAGAAGATTTAAGTGCAATTCTCTGTTGCAGACAGGTTTGCCCTACCTATCAAGAAAATGTAGTAATGAAAAATCAATAGTATAAATGCCTAATATCACAAATTCATTACAGAACTTAAAGCTTCAATCTAGAAATAATTTGTTACAGCTAATGTTTAGGTGCATGAAGACTTTGAAAAATGACATTATGAATGCAAATAATAAAATTACTATGTCTTAAAATATCTTCTTTCCATACTATAGTATTTTCTGTAATCTAAACAAAGCCTGTGGAAAAAATAGTTTTAATAAAAATTAAGAACAGTAGATTATGATCATTTACATTAAATAGTTTACAGATTAGCAGTGAACCTTTTGCTTGTTAGATATGCAGTATCTTTTTAATCAGAAAGAGACACTTCATTGCTTCTGCTATGCCAGGCAAACATCATGACTTTCCAGTCAAAAGGAGTGTGACATAACCTGATTATGCTTTACAATTACTGTGGTAATTTAGACACATATTTTGCTACTGCAAATAACAATTTGTTCTTAAACAATTTGTTCTTATCTTGACTTATAAATAAAAAAGAAGTGTTTCTGTCTTTTGCTGTCAGACAACAAAACCTGACTACCTGCAGAAGATGACTTTCAACTTTAATTGGAAAACACTGCAAAAATTGTCTCAATCAACGCTGCACTTTCCTCTCAGCGTTGTTACACCAGCATCTAAGAACTCATTATTTCTTTTCCAGATTCTATGTCATTTATAACAATTGATGTTTTAATATCATGCTTCCCATTCTGACAGCCTGCAATGAACTGATACTCTGTTTAGTTAAATACTTTAATATTACTCCACTGTCCAAAGACTGTATTAGTTGGAAAGGAATATATGTATATGTATTTCTATATTTACATACACACACAATTGCAATTTCACTAGAATGGCTTCTCCTAAGATGAATATAAGAGACTATGCATGGAAATACCAGATCAAACTCTGTAATCTAAACATCTGTTAAAAGGTAAAATTTATATTATGTCTTTTTGTTGCTCTTTTTTTATAGGGTTTGGGGAAAAAAAGAACATATAGTAATTTGCAATTTATTTACAACTTACGTGTAAAATGATAGTCAAGTAAAATCACCTACTCTTCAGTTAGAATAACAAATAACTAAACCCTATCTATCTTTATATACGGGTCAAAACCATAACGATACAGAGTTTGTATGCAGAAGTTTGGGGTATTTTTGGTTGGGTTCTTTTTGGTGTTTTTGTTAGTCTTATTGTTTTGTGTTTTGTTAGTGTTATTTTCTTGTTAGTGGTGGTGTTTTTGTTTCTTTCATTGCATGTATTTGTATCAAGGAGAAAAAAAGTAGATAAAGTTCAGCCATATCTGAAAGGGTGATCAGAAAAGGATGATGGGCTGCCCAGGGAGGAGGTGGAGTTCCGATCCCTGAAGGTGTTTAAGGGAAGACTGGACATGGCACTCAGTGCTCAATGATAAAACATTTGAACAAAGGTTGGACTTAGTGATCCCCGGAGTTTTTCCAACTTAACTCGTTCTGTGATTCTGTGATACAGAAGCAATGAAGGCCAAGGATGCTTCTAAGACTGGAAGCATCTATTCTTCTGCTTAACCAGGTTTTCTTCTTATTCATCATCTCCAGTGTCCAGCACCAATGGTTTCTATACAGCCTTAAACTTTTGTGTTTAGCTCCATATGCAGTCTGGGTCACTATTTCTATCAGAAGTAGGTGTCAGAAATAGAAGCCTCTTTTACTGTATGAAGTGTTTTACACTTGCAAGAGATGGTCTACTCTGCAGAATGAAAGAAAATTGAGTGATAAAAAAAAAAGCATGGAAAATTAGCAGTGATATGTATGCAATGATTATGCACCGAAACAGTGCCTCTTTGTAACGCAATATGTAACTGTGGTATGTTAAATTTTCACTACTCAGGAGATAGAAGAGGTACATAAAATGTCTATTATAAATATGGCCTCTGTGAACTAACAAATTTCTTCACAACTGACATTCTGATGTATTATACAAACAGATTAGACTAGCATAATCTAAAACTAGATTACTTTAAAAAATATACTGCAGTTCTACAGAAATGACCCTTGTCAACAAAGACAAAAATTCACACACAGTTTTACAATAGATCACAGTAGTGTTCTTCCAAGAATCTCTAGTAATTGGATTGTCTAGTCGACCTTCATTGACTTTCATTCATCCTGTCTTGCTTCATGTTAGTCTTGCTTTGAAAAAGTAATATAGGATGATGAGGACAGATTTATAAGTTATGCACTAAAGCATTGTGAATGGGAAATATTCTGGTCTGGAACTAATGGCATAGATTTTGCTCCTATCAAAAAGATCTATGGTAAGTAAGATATGATTTAATCATTTTCTTTCTATGTATTGCAGCCTATTATATACAAATTCCAGTTCTGCATTGTTTTACAGAAATTCAATATTTTGTCTACTCTGAATTAGATTTTCTAAGTATTAGTTTATTTTACATTCTATTCAATAAATGAAAGTGCAAAAAGGAAAAAGCAGAGACGATAATTCAAAAAGAAAGACTGAGGTACAACAATAAAAGCTACTCAAATTCCAACTAAAAAGCCTCATAATTAATAACACCTACAGAAGCTCAAATAACTGAAAAAAGAGGTAAGAATATAAAAAGCAACTGGCACAGAATGAACACCATGTTCACTTATTTAAACAAGTGCACTGCACTGTCAGTAAACAGATTTTAAAGAGCACCTTTTTCCATGCAATATACATAAATAAAAGTTGAAAAAAAATATGTAAAATATTCCTCAGAAGAATAAACTCTGCTAGATTAAAAATTTGCTGTCATGTAAGTAGTCATGAAGCTAAGTATTCACTACACAAGGCAATACTAATGGTAGAAGAAACCCTTTTTCCCTCAATTCCTTATTCCATAAATTTTTTCTCCATCTTGGTCAGACACCAGCTCAAGCAAATGATATTTGGACAACAAAGGAAGAATTAAAGAGTCATGGAGGGCTTACTAAAATTCTGTTTTATATTTGAAAAGAGGCTAAGTCTGTAAAAAGCTCATCTGCCAATAGAACATTCTTGCCTTACCTACACATTTTTCATTATCTGCTACAGATTGAGGCCCATATGCCACCCACTCCAAAACCTGCCCCGCGCTAGAGCCACATGTCTACATCCTCCAGTATTGTGTTTAAGGTATCACATAATCATCGTGCACTTCCCTGGTCTGTCTCCCCTGAAATCCTTGTGTGCCATAACCTACCATGATTTAGCAGTTAGGCTAAACTCTAGTATAGATTTGGTTTAACTCCTTTTTACCACAACTTCTGGAATACATTAATTCCAAAAGATGCAGGCAAATCACACAGAGCAAAAGCATTTACCAGGGACTAATTTAGATCACTGGTGAATTCAACCAAATTCACAAGTATGCAACACATACCAAAAAAAGAAAAATAAAGTAAAAAGATTGCTGATAAACAAAAATATCTTTATACCGTAAATCAAGACAGTCAGGCTACCACTGTTCTATCAGCAGGAAAGAAATTAAATATCATTAGATGAACATCTTAAAAAAAGCCCAAAAAATCACAAATCACAGTAATGAAGTAGTTTTGAGGGAAGACGCTTTACTGTACATATGTGCTGACATAGGTACTTCCTACTTAGCTTAAAATTTGCCTTACTATCTCTGCACTAAAAATTAGCAGATAATGCCTCTTTCCCACACAGGGAAAGATGACTTTGCCTCTTTTTGACTAACACTTTTAAAACTACTTTTAAGGGTCAAAAGGAGGGTCAAAAGAAAGATCAAAATATAACGTAGAACACTACTAAATTTTACACAGTTAAACCAAAGCTCATACTTTAAAATATTTAAGATTATACATACCTTCCTAGTTCTGTGAGTAAGAAATTACAAGTAAATTCTGTTATAATTTAACCACATATTTAAATTCAAGTACAAATTCAAATTCATTTTAAAATTACTTTCCACAGGACGCTGCAATACTCGAAGTATTTACTTACATATTTAGTCCTAACAAACAAACAAACCAGGGCACTCTTTAGTATCTGTTCCTAATAATATTTTAATAATATAATTTCTTAGGAATACATTATACTTTTAGATTGATCATAAATATAAACCCAACCCATTGTCAATTAGTGGTATTTCAGCACAAACCTCTCATACAAACACACACAAATAAAGCCTGCTATATAAAAATAAAGGGCTCTTTTGCCACACCTCTCTCAGAAAACAGCGGCAGAAATCGTGAAAAATGAAGTTTATGTTTCAAAGATACATTTAAAACTTAAACTGGAAAAGATTTTTCCTATTCAACAGGACTGATACTCTGCCTGCTTTCCACAAGCATCGACCTAAGTTATATTTGTCATAAAAGCCGTGACAAAGTAATTATTATTGGCAAACATGCATTTAATTCATGACCCCCTATTCCAATTACATAACACTGACAAAAATAAGGCACAGATAATCTGTCATCATACTCAAGTTCTTAGGACACCCAAATTTCATTAGTGAACAGCAGAAGGCAAGGCTGATCTTAACTAACTGCCAGAATATATTTCTTCACCTTCAGTAAATGCAACCATTTCCTTAATCAAAACAGAAATTCAACAACTTGCAGCTTTAACTTCCGGTAGTAGTACAACTTTCTATGAGCACCCAAAAGAGAAATATAAATATTTCTATTCCTTCATCTTTGAAGGAAACTAACTGGAAAAAAAAGAATCCCCATTTTCTAACATACTTTCAATGATTCAGTTAGATATTCAATATTTTCACAATCTGTTTATAACTTCGAGTGACTCCTTTTCATTAGAAAAAATATCTTTTTACGAAACAAATGTACAGTCTTTCATAAAATAAAATATTTCTGCTTACTAATGGCTGCAAAACATGTTCCATTATTAACTGAAAGGAATGACTTAATCCATCAGTATAAGTGACTTTTTAAAAACAAGTTAAAACAAAAAATTATTTTTAAGTATTTTAAGACCAACTTAATTTTAGATGTCCTGTGCACCCCTGCAACCTCAGACCTCATGAGAATATATACTTGCTCTGAGGCATTTTGTAACAATTCGCTACCCCAGCCTCACATTTGAGAGGAGGGGAAGAGTGACATGATTGAATTGCTATCCTTGTCCTCACACTTACGCTCACCCCAGGAATTAGTATCACTAACCTAACCATATATAAGAGGAAAAGATAGACTAGAGTGTAAGGACTGAAGAGTTAAAAGGAGCATTTTACATTACATTTACCAGTTGGCCTGATCATCTACATTATGGAAACTTGAACTAATTCAAAATGCCTCAGAGTATGGAAACAAACCCAAAATTTTGCCATATACTCAATTCAATACTCAGGGGAATAATAATTTTACAATTCTTCTAGAATGCATGTGGGTTTACAAAGCTTCACCCTGGTTTTTATAAGGACAGTGTTCCTGTCTTGTCTTGGTAATAGTGAAAGCATATACAAATCCTTCCTAACTACAACATGATTTTTAGATATGGAACTGTAAGCATTTTTGTTAAAGGACACACAAAGTATTCCCTCCGTTTCTGTGGCACAGAGTATCACTTTTTAATCTTATTTTCTTTTTGTTACCAATGACGCGAGTCATCAAAAGATTACTCGTTCTTCTTTTTTGGTCTATTTTATCCTGTAAATTATTTAGTACTAAATGAAACAACATCCTGGAGACATATTTAGTTTGAAATACTAAATAACTGTAGACAACTTCAAACTAGTTTAAATATCCGGGTTAGAAAACAAATCTAAATTCTCAATATAAATTATTTCTGATTCCCATTATCTCACAATTTTATTAAGAACAGTTTACATGAATTTGTATTAAACGAGACTATCAGCAAACCCTAATTTATCTGTTGAGAAATGCAAATACAATTGTAAGAATAATTCTTCATCTTACAAAATACGGCCCTCCTACCAAAAGAGAAAATTTATTATCAAAATGTGTTTACTCTGGACTTGGAAAACACTGCTTCCAAAACTAAACATCTTTCACCAAACAGCACATACACATAACCTGACAGCCTACAAAATGTCAGGAAAATTTAAAAAATTAAATACAAGAAAGAGTACCATTGCATTATAAATTTTGTAACAAGAGTCACACTCCAGAAATATTGTATGTTCATAAATGGTGATGGGAAAACTGAATGTTTCTCAGCTTATTTTTTAAGCAGGAGAATGCATTATAATTTCTAAAAATTAATACTACCTTTTGCTATTCACAAAACTCAATCAAAAAGACTAATGTGTCCACATGCTAAGAAATACATATTAAGCATATTAATACATATTAAAATTACATTTTAATTTAGTACCATTCTGAATAAGGAAATAAAAATTTCCAAGTAACCACAAAAGAGGTCCATGGTTCAGTGGTCTAGCAGCTTAGTATTTTCTCCTTATATAAGTAGTATATGAATAAAATATTCATCCTCTCTGGGACAAAAGATTACTTTGCATTATCTTCACTTTTAATGCCCCCAGAGCTATAGAAGCATATTTCCTGTATTTCCTGCATTATGAGTTAAGAAAAACCACAAAATCCCAGCTTATTCTACAGCTTTACTGTTCACCCTAACAGAATAATCTCATTACCACCTAAAATACTTTTAAAAGAAATTAACTCGTATTTTCACTTCCTCTGTGCAATCTGATCTTATACATTCCCATTAAATTAATTTACTGTGGCAAATATATGTTTACCACAACTTCAAGGCTTTTAAAGGGACTGAGACTTTATTTTACAGTACACATTCATGCAACAAGTGTTTTATGCTCATACTGTCTCCCTTCTAAAATGGCCTCACAAGAGTATGATTAATGTTCACAAATAGTGGAGACCGTGGTCACGAAAACTATTAAATACTATTATTTCCACATGCTTTTTGTTCACTCCAAGAACATTGTCTTTTTCACAAATAAAAACATATTTCATTTGTCTCATTACTCTGATTACCTTCTGAAGGCCTCCTAGATACTTAAATAAACCTTTTAATTTTCCTGGTCAAGAATCTGAAAAATCCATTAAACATTCAACCAATTCTTTACCCATCTAAAAGCCTACTCACCACATCAATCTCTCACCAATTTACAGAGAATGATGTTGCAGGGGAACTCTGTCAAAGGCTTTACAGAAGTCCAGATAAATGACATCTGTAACCCCTCCCCTGTCCAGTGGTATAGTCACTCCAATATAGAAGGCCACCAGGATGGTTATTTAAAACAAATGTGAGCATTTTATCTTATACAGTTAAGACACTTGCGACATTTAGTAGAACTAGAGATTTACACAATATTATCTAATCTCTTCTTCCAAGTTTCATGGATATCGTGTAATAGTAATGAGTAAGGAAATCCTTGTAGCAGTTGAAAATGCAGGGAAATATATACACACAGGTCATGTAAGGTGGTGTATACACAGTACATTCTACATCATAACCCAGAATGAAGATATCTTCACAATTGCATTTGTTTTTCAAGCAATTAACTGTGCTTTATTTTTCAGGTTTCATACTAGCCATACACAATGGAAATACCGTATGACATCATGAAGCTTATAAAATAAGCTGCAGAATCTACCTAAGTTTTCCACCAGCAACTATCTAGATTGCTACTGCAGAAACTGAAAATTGGCAGAAATACAAGAACGCTTTCTTAGAATCCAGCCTCTAAATATTCCATCCTTTGGCATTCGACAATTAACAAATTCATCTTCTCCACTTTCTCAAGCATAGAAGAACAAGATTTCCCCAAATATTCCACTATAGGCCACAGATAAAAAATTTTGCCTGCCCAAAGCACCAACACAAATTTCATAGAGGGAACAGTTCAGTTTTGATTACAAGGACTCCAGTTAAATCATTTGGTCACTATTTGCTACAAATTATAAGAAATACATGTTAAGGCAGGGGAAGGAAAAAGTCTTATGTTTCTTATGCTCTACAAACTGAAGCACAGGATTAAGAAGCTTTATAATCACCAACAGGTCTCTCATGCCACATATGAAACAAGAGAAAAAATAAGACAATTTCCTGCATACTGTAATAAACCCAAGTTAACATGAAGATAGAAGAACTATGACTACAACTGCACAGGCCTAAGAAAATCATATCATAATTATAAACTTTCTTAAACTTCAATAACTTTAATACATAAAGAGGAATGGGAGAAGGTGTTTTACTGAAAAATACTACATTAATCAAAAGAATATCTAAAACCAGCATTTTACAGCTAAGCTCACAAAAAGTCCAAATCATTTAATGGACATTACCATTCACTGGGATACCATAAGAGCTTTTTAAAATACTTATATCTTGCTCAAATAAGTTTACGTATTAGTCTTTCTGGGTAGCACACATCAGTTAATATGAACTATTATTTGTAAAATAAATGATAAATTAAAACACAGACTGTCACTCAAATTTCAGACACCAATTTAGTTACTGTCTGAAATAATTCTAATTTGTCTCTTAAGAAGCACAGAGAATTTAGAAAATTTAACCAGCCCTGCAGTTTGCCTTTTGATATTTTAAGCTGTTAAAAGAATTACATTCTCTCTATGAGAAGTCCTTCCAGAAAGAAAAAAGGGCAGGAAAAAAGGTTTCTTACAATACAGATTAACGGACATGGTATTGTACCTTTAATTTTGGCTAACAGACAAGCTATTAGGTATTAAGACCCACCCAAGTTTATTCATCCTGTTGCAAGTACTAGAAGTCTTCAAGTTTCATTAATGAAAAATATGCAATATTCCACGCTCTTCTACCAAAAAAAAAAACCAGATAAAGTCGGAGTTCAAATCCTAACTGGAAGAGACATTTTAAAACACCTTTCAAAAGAATCACAATTTCAGATGCCCTTGAGAAGCGTAATCAGGGTACAATCAGTGAAAAAGAGAAATATTGCACAGAAGTGGAAACGGTTTCACTCTTATTTATATATGATCTTCACAAAAAAGAGGTCACACTAAACATAATTACTCGATAATAAGAAACCATATGAAGAGGTTTTTTCTTCACAATTTTTCTACTTAGTGAACTGTATCTATTAACAGAAAATTTAATTTAAAATAAACCTCTGTTATATTAGCCTGATCAAGCAGGATACAAACATATTGTATCAATCTTATGCAGAAACAGCTTAAGACATGAATTAGTTAAAAACCTGAAACGCATCCAATACGACAAAAAGATGGATAAGAACACAATGCGATTTAATATAGTTTCTGGTTTACTTTACACTTGTGTGAAATACAATTGTTTCCATGATTTCTGATCCAGTCAGCACTACAGCCAGTGGACATTCTGGCTACTCAGCACAGACACTATTGGAACAGGCTGGATATCAAGATTCTCTTCATGGCTTTCGAGTCTTGTCCCTACGTGTACCAACTGGGAGAGAGTTCTACAGAAATTTTATGGTAGGAAGTAAACATGTTACATCCTGTGAGAATTATTACATGAATGGGATCAGCCAACAATGAAAAGTCGCAGGAAAATTAGTCATTAAAATGGTAATCTTCTGCATTCACTACTGTGATTGACTACTTCATTACAATCACAGTTTGATATCAGCAGTTACTAGTAGGAGCAACCTCCAAACACAGCAACAATAAAGAAAAAACATAAAGCTGCTAAAATAGAACTTTAATATGCATGTACACAAAGACTCAGATCCAAAACACACTTTGGTTAAAAAAAATTGATATACGTAGATGCACATACATGCTTGCGTATACTTCAGTGGAAATTTCATTTACAGATTTTTTAAAAAAATTGATATACGTAGATGCACATACATGCTTGCGTATACTTCAGTGGAAATTTCATTTACAGATTTTTTTAAAAAATTGATATACGTAGATGCACATATATGCTTGCGTATACTTCAGTGGAAATTTCATTTATAGATTTTTAGCAAATAAACAACTATAGTCCAGAAAAAAGCAAACCAAGTGGAAGTTCTGCACAGTTCTTGTACACCTTTCTTTGTTTAACTGCAAATGATACACTATTACATCTAGTAACAAAAATTTAAACCATTAAGATAGAAATTAAGGTATTTTTTTTTAATTCTTGCATTAAAAAACAACAAAAACCACCAAAATAAACAAAAAAGTACCGTTTTTGATTTATCCTAACCACAATAGCAAGGAAAATCAATTACTCCCAGAAGGCATTAAAGGAAAGGTGTTTATAGCTGGTTACAGATGGGCTATTCATATGATTCATAACAAACATTTCTAAGAGTTGCTTTTTTTTTATCAGACCTTTCAGCAAGTAGATTGTCAGAACACAAAAGCAGAGGAATCTTTTTGTTGTGTTTTATTTGATCTCATAATATTTAAAGCAATCTTGATTTTTTTCTTTTCTGAATGGGCATCAAATTAAACTCTTGGTGTTATTTGGCAAGAAAATCATACCTAAAAAAACCATGATCATAAATCATTAGAATACCTAGTTGGAGTAATTTACAATGCTAGTTTTGATCTATTAGAGTTAAGTCTGAAGACACTGCCTGGATGGAGACAGCAAAAAGAAACTGAGAATACACAGCAATAAGAACAAATTAAGCACAGTCAGGGAGGCACTTAAACATATATATTAATGATATTCATTTGCCTTTTTGTCATCCGGGTAAAACAATTTTACAATTTCAAGGCCAAAGACTAAACTAGGAAGACAAATCATCTCATAAGGGCTCTCCCTGAAACAAGAAAACAAAGGAGTGAGAATCTACAGCTTCAACATGCGCACAAAGATACAGAAACTAGAATTGCAGCACACTGCTCTCTGCCATCGCATCCAGGAATAACCCGAAAGAGGCCCAGGAAATCACAGCTGAGACATTACAAATGGTATTAGAAGCAACTAGGAGATAATGATATGAACGTGAATATGAGTTAGATGTGACTTTTTTTAACCTTACTTGCTGTCCAAAGGCATATACATGTTGAGGTTACATCAATCTATCAATGCATACATGCATTTCAGAACAGCACCTTGCTAATGAGGAATCTAAGTGGGACTGCTGTGTAAATTATGATTGGAAGCAGGTTACAATCCTGATTAATCCCAGTGCAGCACCCAGTGGCTGCCAGGCTTCCGTGAAGCCCTGCATCCTTTGTGGTAACAGCAGGACAAGCACAAGAGGGTGCTGAAGTTCAGCAATTTGGATTTTAGAAAAGAAAAATGAAGAACCTGCTTGCTCTTCCCAGAGCTCAGCACATTCAGAAAGCAAAGATCACGACTGCTGCAAATCTCTAGGTCACCATGGAAAAGGAAAGGAAATAAAACCAAACCAAGTCAAAAAGCAAGCAGCAAGGAAGTGGGTAAAAAAAAGGAAAATTACGAAACATCTTCAACTTTGCTTCAATATGTCACTATGTCTTGGTTTAAAATCACAGTAGGCAGCTAAACATCACACAGCCACTCACCAAATCCTTCGCGCTGCAGGACAGGGGACAGAAACAGAATGGTTAAAGTGAGAAACTGGTGAGCCAAGTAAAGGAAGTTTAGATTTAAAAAAAAAAAAGTAAAATCAAAACTAAGAAAAACAAAGTTTGCAAAGAAACCCACACCAGTCACTCACAACTAAACCAGCAAGACTCCAAACATTGACAAGCTGGCCAGCCACCTTTACCCATCTGAGTTTTCTTGCTGGGCATGATGCCATATGGCCTGGAATATCCCCTCGGTCAGCTAGGGTCACCCGTCCCAGCTGTGCTCCCCCCAACTCCTTGTGTACCCCCAACCTTCTCACTGGTGGGGTAAGAAGCAGAAAAGAGCTTGGCTCTGCCAGCTGTAACAAAAACATCTCTGTGTTATCAACACTGCCTGTAGCACAAAACCAAATACAGCCCCTTGCCAGATACAGTGAATTTCGCTGTAACCCAGACAAAATTAGTACACAGTATTATCACAAACTCTCATTTTGTTTTAAGAAATCCAAAGGTTTTAAAAAAAAAAAAAACCAAGATGCCCCTAAAACAACCCCGCCTTTAAACAAATAAACCCTATTGTGAATAGACATGTAAATCCCAGACATATTAAGTAAATTTTTTGAGTCGAGGTTGTTGACAGGATTATGAAAAAAGAAACAATTTTTATTTCCTGATCATTCTAATTTTTCTCAATATTACACCCTTAACCTCACCCTTCTGTGATGGTAAAATATGACAATTACAAGCGGGAAAGAATTTTTTTTATGTCAGAGGTGTAAAAAAGCTCTACAAATCAATATGGGAAGATGAGTCATTATTGTAAAACACACAAACTATTGCCTGCCTCCTAAACATTCTGATTAATTCCTTCACAAATCAGCTGCAGTTTTGTGGAAACAGCAAACTATATAATATCCAATGTTCTGCATAATCAATGCTTCTTCAACATTTCTAGCTTCTGGCAAAGCAATCAACTAGGTCAGCTCTTAAATTATTGTTAATAGTGCCCAAGTACACTGTTAAATGACTTCCAGTTGTGCTGCATCAGCAATTTTTATTTTCTTATTTTTTGGGGGACAAGGGAGAGAGACAGAGCCTGCAAGAATGAAGTTCTCCCTACATGCAAGTACAAACAGAAGAAAAATTATGTTACTACTATTCCTAATGTAATGTCTGGAAAGGTGTTAGAAATTTTTTTAGTTTCTTGTCTTCCTCCATCCCCAACTCACTCTCCCATCCTCATAACCTCCACAGTATGAGAATATAAATAAGCCCTCAGACTTCTTTAGGCTCTCCTTGGCAGTCTCTTTCTTCAGAAACAAACAGAATGACCAGCTACACAATGATAATATTCACCTCCTACCTTGCTCCTTTATCCTTGTATAGTTAGATCCTTAACTGTCTTTGTCACATTACCTTGAAATGAGACTTCCAGGGCTCCAGTGTTTGGCTCTCATTACTTCAATCCCCCTTCTCCTGACCTCCTCAGTACAAATTGTTCCAATAATTATCAGAATACATTTTAACAAAAGAAAAAGGATGCAGAAGCAAATGAAAAACCTGAAGCACATATTTATCTAAAGTAGGCCATGGTCTACTTAGTATCTGTAATTTCTACAACTTTTTGGAGGGGTTTTCATGGATGAAGAAGATACTGCATCAACTATTTATGTGACTAATGCTTTTCATTGACTATCAACAAAAAATTATTAAACTGCGGAAAGTTGAAATCAATACAGGAATTTAAGGGCAGAAAAGTAAATATAGCTATGATGAAGATGGCAGAGAACTTGAC
This sequence comes from Luscinia megarhynchos, assembly GCA_034336665.1. Lineage (NCBI taxonomy): Eukaryota > Metazoa > Chordata > Aves > Passeriformes > Muscicapidae > Luscinia > Luscinia megarhynchos. The sequence continues at coordinate 63,162,861 of CM067592.1, forward strand.
TGAAAGGAGAATAGCTTAGCTGTTAGTTGAGAACAGTTACAAACAGATCTTGTATAAATCTTGAAACAGGTATTACAGTTTTATCAAGGACACACAATCCCCAAAAAGCAGAAGACAATGAACTTGAATGGTGAAGTTGAGAATATAATCAACACAGATGATGATAACTGCCTTATAAGGTATCAGGTCAAGTCTTCCAGAAGAGAAAAGAAACACAATTCCACAATGCATTCAGTAAAAATATGTAAAAGCTCTCTGCAACTCTGTTCACTCATCTTTGCACCAGACAAACATAGAAAAGGGGCACCAAAATCATGGAATTTAAGCAAAGAGAGTACAGTGTTTATGAAAAATCTGATGTCTCACCTGACATACACTGGGAGGTGACAACATAAGGAAAAACTACTACTTAAGGATAACTATAACTACAGCTCTTGAGTGGAAAGACTTGTAACAAGATCTGAAATTCAAATAACATTTCAAATTTCACAGCAATTCAATTTTCTAGTATTAAAAGTATAAAAAAATCTATTTATTGGATCAAAATAGATATAATAAGCTCTAAATCAGGAGATTTGCTATGGAAGTAAGTCATGAGACTTCCTAACACAATGGGTTTCTCTACCTTATGTTTCCATATATTCCTTACACTAGTTAGAATAATTAGCTGAGTCTCATATACTTCAGGAACATCAAGGTTTAACGAGAAAAACATAATTGTAGCCATGGCTACAGCAAATTTGCTTAATGGTTTTTACTCTTCTTAATGACTTTACTTCACTCTTCTTAATGACTTAAAACTGTCAAATATTCCTCCAGATCACAATTAGAAATTCAATAAGAAAGTAGATCAGTCTCAAACTGTTTAGTAAACTAAACAAACAAACCAAAAGCAAATCACACAAAGCCCCTACAAAACCAACTGCACCCACCAGGCCAGGACTCTCATCCAGCAGAGCAACTATATGCATGTAATATATATGCTAATTTTTCCAAAAATAAAAATGGATGGATGGGGAAATACAAAATTTGGTATAATAATACATACAGCATCAAAAGGTTATCAGGTTATGGTTTCCAAGGGAGTGCAATAAGAAAAAAAATGCTTTTTGAAGAAAAAAAATTCCATATCCTTGCATATATTGAAAAATTTATGTTAGGAAAATCAGAATTGCATCTATATTAATAAACTTTTTTTGTTTTTAAATGAAGTTTTTTATTTCATGAGATCTTATCTATGGGATGCATCTTTCTATCAACTGTTATGAACTATGGTAATAATTTTCTTGTAAGAAACAGGTCCAGTAAGTACCCTGTGCAAACACACTTAATCCAAGGCCCACAGAATGTGCTTTAGAGGGGTAAAGTAATTTCACAGGAAAAGACAGGAAACCTTAATACTTGAAGGTGACTGTCACTAAAAGGGCTATTGCCTGCAAAGTTAGAATTGCTAGACTGAAAATGTGCCCTACACAAACAGGAAAATATCTCATTTTTCAGCTCACTGCAAATTTTGTCTCACTGCACTACAAGAATCCTAGGGAACTCAACATACAGTTTATGCAAACCATTCTTGTTGCTGTTAGAATATGAAAACAATATCCCATCCTCACTACAAAATGACCTTGATGGTCTATATAACATTTGACAGACTAATAAAATTTGTAAAGATACTTGCTGATATGATGGATTGTATTCTTCACTGCTCCAGTTACCTCAAACTAAATTGCCTGTCATTATAATGATGGCTTCTCTTAAGCACAGTTTCTTAATTTGTTCCTCAGTCTTTCAACAGTGATTTCACAATAGACTTAAAGTGTTTAGGGATCAATAATGTGCAAGAACAAAATACTGCATTCTAAGAAAAAGTATTTGTAATCTTTCTGCTTACAGTGTGCCATGACAGAGCATTAGCAGAGAACATAATTCTAAGTAACAGGAAAATAACTTCAAACCTAGCTCATAAGTATTCAGCACTGTGAACAGACAGAGAATCCCACAGATCCTGAAAAGGACCCAGTGCTGGTGATTTGTGGTTCATTACTGGATGAAAAACAAAGTGAAAAACTTAATCATAAAATTGTAACCAACACATATTTTCTTGACATACCTGATGACAAACAGTCTGCCCTGCTTAACTACTCAAGTGTGCCTGACCTGTGCTTCCCCCTCAGTGAGCTCAGACAGAATGCATGATGCAATAACCAGAAGGGCTTTGAAAGGAGACAGAAAATATTCAGAGCATTTACTCTTTTGGCTTACATGCATGATAAAAATTTCTGTATTTCAGCCCCTGAAAACAGTACATCTTAATTCATATAGGAATGCAGATTATCAGGCCATGCTGACAGCTCACTTCAGGTAGAGTACTCAGGAAGAAAAGTATTTCTACATGGGGCAGTAAATCTTGTGTATAGGATGAGGAAGCTTTCTCATTGACACCCAGGTTCCTGAATGTCACAGATCTAAAAGAAGCTCTCCTCAAAAATTCACAAAGTTGAAAGAATTGCCAGGAAATTTCTCTGTAGACCAGCTTTGTTATTAAAAATGAGCCCAAAAGAGGGCAGCCTCCAACAGGAACTGAAATTTGAAGAGGTTCAGGCATGGGAATTACTGGTTTGTACCTGCTACAGACACAGCTCCAGTGCAAATATGATGATGCTGCGCAGATTCTGTCTGGCTGTCAGATATGTATCCAGCCATTCTCCCACACTCTCTCCTCGGCAAGACAGGGGGAGCACTACACAGGAAAGCTCACGGGTCAGGTAAGGAGACCACTTACAATTATTGTCACAGGATAAACAGACTCAAGTCTTCCATCTCTTCTCCCCTCTGAGGGAAGCAGATGAATGGGGAATGGGAGAGGAGGTTAGTCCATAATAGCTCCTTTGTGCTACTGCTCCATCCTTACACTCTTCTCCACCCAGTGTGGGATCCCTCCTACTGCATACAGTGCTTGATGATTTTTCCAATGTGCTTTCATTCCACCAAATGAGGTCCCTCAGGAAAACACTGATACATGGCCACAGTTCCTGCTGAGAAACTTGTAGGCTCCCCTCCATAGGCCATGGTTTGAGAAGCTTGCTCTGGCATGTCCTCTCCATGGCTGAAGCATCCTGCTGGGCATCTCCACAGAGCGCCATGTGAAAATGAGCTCCACAGTGTCTTCAACACGGTGTGCAGGGGAATCTCTGCTCCAGCATGTGGAGCACCCCCTGCCCTCTTCCATCACTGACCTCGTGGTCTGCAGTGCTGTTTCTCATACTTTGTTCTTACTCCCCTCTCATATTCTGCTGTGCAGTAGTTTTACGCTTTTCAAAACATGCATGTCACCTGAGGTGCCACCCCACTGAGACACTGCCAGCATCTCACCACAGGCACACACTGCACTGAGAAATTAACAATTGTCAAAAATCCAAACTCTAAAAATAATCCAGTAAACTGGCTGGGATTTTAGATAGGAGCAAGATAAAGATTATTATATAATGGATCTGAAGATGGCAACCAGATGTAGACTTCGAAGTAGTGACTACTTCTACATTACTGCTTCTTGTCACCTTGGGGTCCAGGAAGCTTAGGTTCAAACCTGACATGACTTTAGGGTGGTAATATACAAGAGTATTTCACAGAAGTCATGATTATAGGTTTATACTGCTAAAACCGTATTACATAACTTTGATACTCACTAGCCAAACTCCATGGTTTTTAGTAAAAATACAGTATTATTCCATTACACAAACATAGATTTAAGAGCTTTATATTACATACCTGATCGAAAGCAAGGTCATGAAAGACCACAAATCTATTCAATTCCACTCCTTTGTTTTCATCAGCACTGCTTTACCTTTATATATTTTCCAGTTCAAACCACAGTATCCTACACATTAATATTTTTAACTATAATTTCACATTCTTCAATTAGGCTCCTCTAAAGGTTAAAGCAGTAACTTCAGAAGCTAAAGTACACAAGAAAGCTGAGTTACCCATAAAATTATGAACAAACCTAGTATAAAAATTGTCTCTTAAGGTAGTAATAATACAATACATCTTATCTCTTTCTCCTCTAGCACTTCCAAATACATGTGTTAGATGAAACCACCTATAGCATTGAAAAGCTTTATATAAACCTATACACAAAACCTCAGGTTAAGAAATTCTTTTGTGCTACCACGTAACAATATCTTATAAAAATATAATATATACACTACAGTGTAAATATATATATGCACATTAGTCAGTGAATATACACATCTTTAGAGAAGTTTAAATCTGTATTAATTTTCCAAAGCAAGTTCGACAAAGGATCCCACTGTTTCAACTGGGATCTGAACTTAAAGGAACCTGCTGGGTCCATGCATTCTGTCAGAATGGTGCTACAAATGCCAACAGGCAGATTCAAGGTAAAGCACAGGCAAAAACAGAAATCAAACTATTCACCTAAAATCTCTAAATAATGCAATTAAGCTAACGTAACTGAGTGGAAACACATTTGTTGTAAGTACATCGCTCCATCATTAACAACAGCAAGGAACTAGGAATAACAACAGGCTTTTCTTCTGAAAAAAAGGAGAACAATTTCTTCCTCTTATTCTTAAAATGAGCTGTAAGAGTTTATATAATAAACCAGCATTTTCTTCCAAAATATTCACTAGTATGTAATTTTCCTGAGCAACACAAGAGCGCATCACAGGTACATGAAGAGCTGCTGGATTCAGATAAACCTAATTTAGAGGCTCCTCTCAAGTGCTAAATTGCTTCTGGGAAACAAAATGGTTTTTAGACCAAAATAAGTGTTGATATTTTGCACTAACTTTTCCACCTATTCCTGTTTTGAAAACTTCTCCCATGTGAAAAAATGCAATATTAAAAAAGAAAAAATTTTTGCTTGGTTTATTCTGGGTGGGGGTGGAGGGAGATAGTTTTGAGGGTTCTTTCACGGTGTGATTTCTTTCTGCCTCTCCACCTGCATTGTTTCAATTCTTACAGGAGGTTTATGACAAAGATGAGAAGGGACTTTTTACCAGGGCCCAGTAGCACAAGAGGCAATGGTTTTAAACTGCGAGAGGGTAGAGTGAGACTAGCTGTAAGGATGGTATTTTTCCAACGAGGCAGGTAAAACACGGAAACACTGAGAGATGCCCCATCTCTGGAAACACTCAGAGTCAGGCTGGATGGGACTCCGAGTGGAAGATGTCCCTGCCCATGGCAGGGAGCTTGGTTTAGACCACATTGAAAGGTCCCGTCTAACCCCAACCATGCCATGATTCTATGATTTTCTCACAATATAAGTTACTGAACTGCTGCTGCTACACTTGTTGCCAAGTATTTTACTAAAGTGAAATAAATTAAGGATGTTAGTAGAAATACTAATAATGTGAGAAGCTCGCTAATTATGAAAACATAAACCAACCCCAAATATTCTTAATAATTTCAGTGTATATTTGAACTCAGTATATATTTGGGCAAATAAAACACCTCTATTTTTAACTATTCCATAATTTTAAAAAAAATCTACTAATCCTCTCCTGGCTATAATTTAAATAAAATATCTTCATGTATATTACCATATGTACGCATTGCTACATTTTCTTTAAAATAGCTAAACTGAAAAGACATTTGAAAAATTAACACTAAAAATCTAACACATAGAAGTCAAAGGCATTAAACAGATAAATATTTTTAGTTACAGCTTCTAAGTAATGCCTCCAGTCAAACTTACTTTGTTGTTCAGCTACTATAAAAAATACACTGAAAAATTTTATTTACAGAAATTGAATAAAGTTGACTAAATTATTTTCTAGTATGACTTGAAATGATCTCTAAATGTAAAGAAACATTAAAAAGCATCAAATAAAACTCCTTAAATATACAATGGCATATTGAAAGCAGTATGACAGATAACAAAATTATTCCACATATGATTAGCTATAATCACTATTACAATACAAAAGCACAAAAATTACTTTATTGTTTACATAGCCGTAATGCAATGCTATTCCCCTTTATATAAATATGACAATGAAACAACAACTTTAACAGCATACAAAGCAAAAAGATCATTTTCTGGTCTCTTCAATTAAATAAATTCCAACTATTAAGGCATTTATACTATACTTAGCATGGATGATAGCAAGAAGAAAAATGAAATCATTATTGGTTTCTAAAGTAACATGACTTGAAGGTTATATAAAACTGTTTTTTTTAAACTTAACTTATAATCCACTACCACTAGCTTACGATGCTTTAAGGCAGTTTTTGGTCATTCAGAAATATTATCTCTTATTCTCCTAATGCTTAGTCTCCTGAGCACCTTTTAACGGCTGTAAAAAAAAAAAACTGGAATTCCAAATGGACTTCATCAATCAAAACATTCTTTTCTATGTTTGTTAATTCTTTTAAAATAACTCTATCTTTAAACATGCTTCCCGAACAGAGCTCACTCAAGTGTCCACAAATTCTGCCCTCTTATTTTTCAGCTACTTTGTCCAATGCATTTACATATCTTACAATCCTATAATTCCTTCCAACATGCACAGAAACATTAAACCAGAAAAAAAACCAACAAAAAAACACAGGCAAAATATCTAATGTTGCTTTTGTTTTATGAAGCTGATTCCTTCATCTGATTGAAATTTCATCTTGTAACAGATGCATTCTTGCCTCCACTGATTTATCTTGACTTGTTCAAACTTGCTTGCTAACCTTGTGACATATTTTTACATCTTTTTAATGGTGTGTTTCCTCTTCTTAAGTATGTTTCACTGACTACTATGTGGGTTTAATTTTTCTTTACCGTACATTTTCTATTCTTTTCAATAAGTTGTTTTGTTTCACTTTCCTGCTCTCCTATCTCCATCAGTATGTTCCATGCAGTCAGTGACCATTACAATTTTCCTATAACATGAAAACTATTTTTCTTCTGGCTTCCACTTTAAAATATAATCTTCCTAGTGTAAAAAATAAAATTTACCTCAAGTTCAAGTGATTAAAAAAATGCACCACATAAAAAAACCTAACGTTGAAATTAAAACCACCATTTTTCCCCTTCTATTTTTTACTGCAACAAAAACAGTTTCAATGAAAGCCCGCACACAAAAATCTAAAAGTCTTTCTTTACAAAATTATGTAACAAGAGTTCAATTCAAGAGTTCAGTTAACAAACTAGTGGAAATATTCACCCAGTACTACTGGGCTTAGAAACAGCAATCTCTACCATATTGTCTTGGATTCCACATTGATAAATGTAAAATAAATATATAATAACTTTAAAATGTTTCTAAAATAAACACATAATAAACATAAATAAATACATGATTCTGACAGTGCATCTCTTTTAAGCACCTTTCATTACTTTTGCCTTTATTTTCGCTGTTCCCTCACTTTCGCTGTCCATAAAAACTCTTTAAAACAGCCCCAGCATTCAAAAAGGTTTGCTATTCTAAATTCACTATGAATATGATGTATTTATGACATGAAATTTAGGTTTATAAAGTCACACCTCTAATTTAAAAATAGATTTTCCTCCCCTGCCCTGAAGTCACATACAAGTAGTAGACAGCTGCAATTCTTGCTCATAAACTACAACTTTCTATGCTTACAAAAACTATCAAGGTGAAAGATAACTTCCACTTCAAATGCAGATGAACATAAATTCAAACTCTTGAAACAGCTTTATACTCATGGGAAGTAAAGTATTTCTTCTACAAATATAAAGTCTAAACCAGAAAAAAATGTTACATTCATACTTCAGAACTCCAAATGAATAAGTAAATGTACTAATTCGTAATGTACTTCTTTAAATTAGTTTCCAAAATATTATTACAATATCAGTGCAATATCTCTGAATTTTTACTTTTAATAAATGAAATATTTTAACTTCAATTTAGATGAAAAAAGTCACTTACAGAAACATATGAGAACAGAAAGCACGTGGTAAGAATCATAAACCCCACATCTTCCTTAAAAACTACAGTTTCTGATTAAAAATCTATGCCCATTCTTATTAATACTACCAAATTTTTAAAATTAAAAATGTTACTTACAAAATTCTTTTTTTTTGTTGTATTAAAAAAAAATACACTGCCTATTTATTAGCCATTGATATACATTAATATTTTGATGACATTTGTTCTAAAATGTCAGCAGCAGGAGAGAAAAAAAGCTACAAATTTCTTTGTCACCTTACAGAACAATGCTTTCCCCCCCACCCCCACCCCCCCCCTTTGAGACAACCAAATGTCAGCTTGGACTTACTCCATACTGCACCACAGGTATGCTAAGACATTTTTGGAGCACCTAAAGACAGTGCACTTGCCCTGTACTTCCTTGTTTCTCTAAGAGAGGAAATACATACAGCTCTAACAGAGATGCCATAGCTATCAAGGAAAGTGAAAGCTTTCAAATTCTTGGTCAGAATAGTATACTTCCTGGTACCCTCGAGTTTAATAAAAGACAAAAGAAGTTTAGAAAACAATACTTACATCTGACAATATCCATTATTAGAAACATTCAATAAACAAAAAAAAGGTATTCTGAATATAAACAGAATGAGGTCGCAGGGGGTGTAGGCTCGTTGTTTTCTCACTTTTTGTATTAGACGATGACAAAGAAATGCAGTCTGTTTCATCTCTTGCTGTCAGTATATATACCTAAATACAGACAGACACAAGCTGGAATCTAAATGAAGCCACAGCCACCAGACAGAAGGACTCCGTGCCCATAAACACCCTACTGCTTTCAGCCCAGAAAATTCAGTCTCATGACCCAAAACAAAAGAGTAAAACATAACTAGTAAAACATAACTAAGGCAAAATTAGGGGTGGAAGGTTACTGTAAAATATCAATATTCATAAAGATTTTTTAAGACTTCAACGAGCATCTTTTATACATGGATAATTGGAAATAAGCATATTGAGTCAAGCACACTACCAAGAACTCAAGCTGCATCCTTATTCTTCTAACAATCTCGATATTTGGAACAGACAGATTTTTCTTCACATCAGGTTTAAATATACAATGAAGAAATTATACTTGTGATTTTCTGGAGAGCATCATAAAGAAAAATGCAAAAAATATTTGCAAGACATTGATAGTGCTGCATGTTTTCTCAATCCCTTATTTTTCAGCTAACATGAAAGATAATTTATGATTGTTATGTCATCTTATTCCAAACAAAGCAAATTACAAATATGCAACCCAAAACTCCCAGCTTTCTAAATTCAGACTGTTTGAATTCTATCAAAAAAAGGCAGATCTCCTCAAGAGGAAAACAATTTTCTCCAAATCCTAATGTGCAACTTATTCAAGACAGATAAAAGTTGTAGCCATGAGTTTTTATTTTATGGCGACCCAAGAATAAAGAATTTTTCTTGTTGACATCCAAATTCCAATAATTTAAAAGAATTTCCAAGCTATATATTTTTATCTCACTGCTTCATTTCTTCTCTACAAAACAAAATCTTACATTTGCAGTTGTATTGACTGAATGATTGTGGAGCTGCTCCTCCTCAAAAAACAGAGCAGAACAAAGAAAACTGGGAGACAACTGTACAGTCATATGTGAAGATATTTTTCAAAATGGTATAGAAGTAATAAATAATATCAGATTTTTAAGCTCAACTTCATAAAGACAACATCATCTCCAATGAAAACTAATAAAATTAAGCACTGATAGAATATTTAATTCATTAGTCTGACTGAAGTTCTAAATTTAACTGAAGACATTTAATCTTTTTTCCTGGGATAACTCCAAATCTAAGGATTCTATTCTTCAGGAGGAGGAAAATTTGAATTACCAAATAGGTCAAAATTATATTTCCTCTTTTAAAAAGAAAATATCTATAGGCTTCAAACTTCACAGAAAAATGACAGTCACAAGTCCACCAATAATGAACTGGTTTTCAGAGAATTAAACACATTTGTTTCTGCTTTTTATTCTTCATGCAATCCTTAGCTACAGAATGAGGAAGAAGCAATAAGACAAGACTAAAAGGCAGAACAGTACGTGAAATTGCGAACATGTTCACTCCTACAGGTATGCAATCTCAGACCCTGAAGCCATAGTGAAAAGGCTACAGCCACATTTGTAGGTAGGCTGGTGGCAAAGGATGCTCAAGGAGGTGGTGACAAGAAACACCAGTTGATGGAGTACAACATAAGAAACGAGGAGACCTGGTCTACATTGACCTAACATGTTAGACCATTTCTCAAGCAAAGGCTACCTGCTACTCCTCAAAAATCTACTGAATATCTTTTCAGTTAAATCTGACCTCAGTATAGCGCATTCTCTGTGTATTTGGCAATTGCACATTTTTAAGTTTTACAAAGATGTGGTGCACTGACTTTGGCTGCTACCAGATGTTCACACAGCCACTCTCTATTTCTTCCTCCTCAAAAGGACAGAGAGAGAAAATAAGGTGAAAAAGCCCGTGGATCAAGATAGAAACAACTGAAGAACAATCAAAAGGTCTCCATGAGAAAAAAGAAAAAATAGTTCTTTCAGTAACTCTCATTGTCAGGCAACACCCAGAAATATTTTAGAGCTACAGTATGCATAGAAGTTGCTTGGTAAGACAAACTCTGTAACTACAAATCTCCCTGCAGTCTCCTGTTAGCCCCATCTTTATTGTTGAGGATATGGTATGGAAAAACCCTTTCAGTCAATTTCATGACCTGCCCCAACTCTGTCCTTTTACCAGCCTCTAAGTCACATTCAGCTTACAGATTTCCGAAAGGAATGAAGTTGAACATAAAGCCTTGACTCCAACAGCAGCCAAAACACTGGTGTGTTACAAACATCGTTCAGCCATAAATGCAAAGCTCAGTCCAATATTGGCTGCAATGGAGTTACCTTGGAGACCTGTAACTAATGTTCCCCGAGCATCAATACATCCAGTGATCAATGGCATGGCTGAAGGGACTGAGTGCACCCCCAGCAAGCCTGCTGATGATACAAAACCAGGAGGAGTGGCTCATACCCCAGAGAGCTGTGCTGCTGTTCAGTGAAACCTGGCTGCAGAGTTAGGCAGAGAGGAACCCAGGGAAGCTCAGCTAAGGCAGGCACAAGCTTCTGCACCAAGGGAAAAATCCCAGGCAGCAGTACAGGTAAGGGGTTGACCTGCTGGAAAGTACCTCTGAGGAGAAGGGCTTGGGGGTCCTAGTGGACAACAAGCTGACCATGAGTGTCCTTGGGGCCAGGAAGGGAACCTGGGGTGCTTTAGGAAGAGCACAGCCAGCAGGACAAGGGAGGTGTTCCTGCCCATCTACTCAGCCCTGGTGAGGCACATCTGGAATGCTGTGTCCAGTTCTGGGCTCTCCAGTTCAAGAAAGACAAGGAGATAGAGAAGGTCTCCAGCAGAGGCTACAAAAGACAATGAAGGACACGATGTCCTAACAGCAGGTATCAAGAGGAAGCCAGACTCTTCACTTGTGCTCTGGACAAGATCAAATGGAAACAGGCACAAACTGAAACACAGCAAGTTCAACAAGAGTAGGTGGAAATACTCTTTGAGGGTGGCAGAGCATTGAAACAGGCTGCCCAGAGAGGTGATGGAGTCCTTATCTCTAGAGAAATTTAAAACACACCTGAATGAGATCCCGTGCAACCTGTTCTAGATGAACCTGCTTTAGGAAGCGGGTTGGACTAGTTTTTTCCAGAGGTCCCTTCCAATCCCCACCACTCTGTGATTCCATATGAAATGACTACTAACCTTTCAGTTTCCATGCTTTTCTTTAAACATTAAAATTTAAGTCATGTTTCTACTACAATCTGAAAATATTCAGCATTCCTAAGACATGAAATTTAGCATTGATGATTCTTACAAAAAGCATTACTTCAATCTTTTCTTCTAGTCCTGAAATAAAAATTTAGATCCTCCATATCTATTACTCTTTTAATATTTAAACTTCTGCAGTATTTGTAACACTAATTTCAGGGATTTCCCCAGTATTTATCTGCTTAGCAGAGGTTAAGGTAATAAATAGCACAGCTGATCTGGAACCTTTGACAGCTTGTCACTCAACTGCCACAGTTTTCTGATTTGTGTCAAAATTTGTTTGCTCAAATCTTGACAGATGACAAGAGGGTTTGAAGCGTTATGTCTATGGCAAAATGAAACTCTAATAGGAAAAATATATACTTTTGAATCATTACAGCAAATATCTATAAGTGTACTAATACTGAACATTATTCCTGTTGCCATAGATAACTCAAAGCTCACAGTTCAGTAATACTTGTCATACATTTTTATCTCATCAAGTATAATCATCAACTTACCATCATCATCATCATATCTTTAGCTATAGCTCTCACAAAGAAATATCCTGCATTTCTGGAAGACCCTATTGAAATCTGAGTTTTTGTCCTGGACTGTCATTTCCTCACATTCTTCTATTTATGAATTTAAGAGCAATTTTCTATTTAAGGCATTGCTTTGGAACTGCAAATATCAAATACATTTAAGCTGATGTGAAACCTCACGGTCAGAAAACAGCTGGGGAGAACAATTAAAGAACTGTAATTAAGGTATCCATGTATGCATTCTCTGAAGTTGACTCCATCTATGACATTTCTAAAGAAAAAACAGTTCTTTCTTAGTATAGTTCTGATTAAAACTTAATGTTGAAAGTGGAAAAAATAATGGAAATAGTGACACCCCATTTCTGGGACGTGTATTTCTGCCTCTAGAAAATTAATTTTGTCAAGAAATAGAACAGAAAGATTATAGAGTAACACACACCAAATCATTTGCTTCTAAATACTCTGAGGCAAACAAGTATTTCAAATTTTTGAGATTTTTACACAGCAAATAGATTCATCTCAATTATTTTTCTGAAAGCCTATTATTGTTTGATGCAATGCTAATCTTAAGCAAAGACAAGCAGATAAGGACATTCAATCCATTGTCTTAGACTATTATTTTCCTTAAAAACTCCAAATTCATATACCTTTGTCACAAAGTAACATAATTTGTCATTCTGGTATTAGGCTGGATCATATTACTACTTTAAAACATTTAGTAAACATTCAGCCAAAACCCGATAGAACTGTGAACCAAGATGTAATCTATCCCCCCTAAACTGACACAGAAATAAAACAGTCCTTTTTCTCTACAACAGCAACTATCACCTCTTCGTAAAACATTCAATCCCACAAAATGCTCCTGGCATGAATATGAAATAAAAACTGAATGAAATCCTCATTCCTTCCTGGACCTATTTATGAACCACAGAATCCCAGTGTATTAATGATATACAATTGTTGGCTCTTGGTGCTTTTATGATGGCAACATTTCCTTATTTTATTGAAGATCATCTGACAAAAAGACTTCTCCTGAATATTAATAAGCTGGGACATATTTACCTTTTTCTGGTTTTCATTACTCTCCCTTTAGAATACTAAATCATTAAAATCAAAGAGAAAAAAACACCACTCAGTAAGACAGAATAGGTTGGAAAATTTAAAATCTTTATCCCCATCCTTCAGCAGCAGACTTCTTTCTTCTCCAAATTGCTAAAAAAGTGAAGCTGAAAATTTTCTCCTGATTGCTCCCAACCTGATCACCCTGACTGCTGGATCCTTAAGACTTAACCCTCTCCCAACTGCCTTCTTAATTCAACAGTAAATTAGTCTGTTACTATTTGTGAAGCATCAATAACAGTGAGTGAACAGGAGGGAAAAACATTCTCCCTTCAGAAAAGCATATGAACACGAAGCAAATAGTAAAACATTACCATTGGTCATAATTTGAAAAGTAAGTGAAAAGAAAATATTGTAATACTGTAAAATGAAAACAAATTATTAAAAAGAAGTTACAAAATAAAAAATGGAAAATACTGCTTTTTCATTTAAATCCTTTATCATAGTCAATAAGGCTAAGAACGGTTACATGCACAGTGTTTAATCAGGTTTCCCTAATTTTTGACCAGTCAACTTTGTCACTAAAGAAAGGATTTGATTATAAACACTCATACATTTGAAGTATGCCATCATTTCAAGCATTACTGCAATGGCATAAAGAATCCTATCTTGCTATTGCCAACTCTACATAGAGTAAGTATGTTGTAGACCAGTAAAATAATCAGCATCACCTATCACTCTTACTCACACAACAATAACAGCTTGTTTTATCAGGTGCACAACTTCCCGACGCTATTGTAAAGGTCTTCATAGCCATGCCTGACAGATCTTTCCAAGAGTATGATAAACCAAAATGTGAAAGGATTCGTCATTCATGGTGCCAAATAATCATTGACAGATAACTGAAGTTTTATCCCTCAATATTATACATAATTATATTGTCATTTTTTTAAGCACAGGTTAAAAATTTAAATGCACATGGTATTTTAAAAGCCAAAGCTTGTTAAAGAATTGTTTCATACCTGCTTCATGTGTTTACTGTGGTAATACTTTCTTTCATCTCTGCTTTAAATACTTCCTTGTTATATCCAGCACATTTAATTAAAAACATGTGTATAGCTTAATGCAAATTTTACCGTGACAGCTTCTCCCGTAGAGCAGAAGCCACACACAGAGTAATTATTTGCAATACACAAAGAAGTTACTCAAACTTTATTTTAAGTGAAACAACAATAGAGATATATTGACACATAAAATTTTAGAAACATCATTAGAAGTGCCCTTTAGGAAATATTTCCTAATTCTGTTTATTCCCTGTGAATGTTTATTTAACACTTTACCTTTTATTTAATACTTTTTCACCCCCCAAATCTTAGTGAAGACAGCAGCAAACTATTTGAACCATAAGCTGCCAGCCTTCACTTTTGCTTGCAAACCATAAGTTTAAGGGTACCAGAATAGATGTATTCATGAACTTCTTGCCCATGGCTTACAAGAACAAATATCAATCCTACAATCAATGTTTTGGTAGGCACTATTGCAAGTCCCTGCCATGACTCTGTTGCAGTTGCAGTTAGTTCTATGCTTACAAGAACAGGAATCATGTATGCAATCCTCTGCTCGTAAAAGACATAAGCGGAGGTAAATGAATCCCTAGAATAGACATGTGTCTACAATATTCCTAAAAAGATCACATAAATTACAGATATTCTCCACCAAAGTGCTGGAAGAATAAGAAGACAAAAGAAGATTTAATACTTGTGGGCCTGAGAATCTGAGACATCAGAAAATGTCTGGGTTTCATGAAGTCTTTCATTGTTTAATACTGATACACTTCAAGAGGATTAACTACTACATATTTATAAATTACTTTAGAAATGCAGAGAATTATCTAAGAGCTAGGTATTATAATTCAAAGCATTCTGGCCAATAGGCTGAAGACAAGGTATTGTCCTTTTCAAAAAAAAAAAAAAAAATTAAATGCATTATAAAGAGGGTTTTCAAAATTACTGGACTTCAGTTCCTGGAAGGAACATCTTATTTTTTTTCTTAATTCCTAGAAAGATTTATTATGTTTCTTTTACATGGAATAGTATATTTAGAGACATATTTTAAAGACTTCGGCCTAATCAGAATAAGCTGAACTTGATAAAAATATATTTTTTTAACCTTCTGTCAAAGTGCATCAATTTCAAATGACTATCAGCTGACCAAAGCTACAGAGGGTTACTCAAAAAATGACAGTTTTATCTGTATACTAAATAAAATAATAATGAATAGTGTAATAATTTCATTATTATTTTATTTGAACATACAGATAAAACTGTTATCCATTGAAACCTAACTTTAACAACTGACTGGTCATTAGTAAACTATCGGCTATCCAGGATTCAGCTTATTCTGATGAGCAGTCTTTCAAATATTTCTCTAAACTAATGTAACATAATATCTTTCTGAAATTAAGAAAAAGCAAAGATGTTCCTTCCGAAACCAGCTGTTGCTGCATTTATTTTTGAAAGAACAATACCTGTCTTCAACAGTAACAGAATGCTGCAATTATAATACTAGCTCTTAGAATAATTCTTTCTGCATTCTAAAGTAATTTACTAAATATGTGTGGTGTCTCTTGAAATGTATCAGTGATAAACAATGAAAGACGAGAAACGAACGACCTGATAATGTCCAGATGAGCCCACAATGACAAATGTTTTACATTCTTCTTATTCTTCCAGCACTGATGAATATCTGTAATTATGTGATCTTTAGAATATTATGAACATCTTCAGGACTCGTTATAAACATGTTTAACGGCGAAAGAATTACATACATGTTCCTGTTCTTAACATGGAACTAACTGCAACTACAACTGAAGCTCATGGCGAGACTTTACAATAGTGCAAGCGTGATTGTAGAGATTGATATTTGTTCTTGTAACCGTGAACTGAGGCTAATGAATACATCTATTCTATTGCCCTTTATGGTTTAACAAAGTGTGGCTTTGGCAGAATTTCAATAGTTTGCTGCTGAGCGAAAAGTAAATAAAGGTGAAGTGGGCAAATAAACATTCACGAGAATAAACAGAAATGTTACAAACACTTCTAAGTACAGCAATGATAAACCTGTCTCTATTGTTGTTTAAATAAAGTTTTGTGCTTTTCAGCAAAATAATTGCTGTGACAACTTCTGCTCACGAGGCGTGTCTGTGCGTGCTGTTTTAATTAAATGTGCTGAACCTTTGAGGCTGAAAACGGAGATGAAAATATTACCACGACAAGCGTACGTAATATTTAATTCTTTAACAGCTTTAACCATGTGCATTGAAACACGGCCTATTAACTTAAAAATGACTGGCTATAATGGCAATAATATTGAGGATAAACTCGGTTATCGTAAATGTTCATACGGCACCGTAATGACGATCGCTTTCCTTTTGATTTTGTCTTGGAAAGATCTGTCGAACATGTCAGTGTGCCTGAAGCTTTGTTCGGCTGTTGGCCGTGATAGTGATAGTAGTCTTCGATACTGGTCTGGCCTCTTTACTATGTGAAGTTGGCGATAACAGATAAAGACTAACTTATGCCATTACGTATGCTGAAGGCGATATGGCTTCTTTCAAATGTATGGTCATAATCAAAATCGCTTCTTTAGTGACAAGGGATGACTGGTCCGTAAGGAAACTGATTAAACTGACCGCGTATGACCCAACGCCCGACCGTTTAAATGAAACATTATTTTCCATTTTTTATTTTGTGACTTATTTTAATAATTTGTTTTCGACACACGGTATTTTGTCTTTTCTTTTGCTTCCTTTTCAGGTATGACAATATTTAATGTTTACTATTTGCTTAGATTCATCTGAAGGAATGTTTCCCTCATTCGCTTTCACTATTGATGCTTCACAAGCTATTTTGTTGGTGCGGACAAAATCCGGCAGTCGAAACCGTCGGGACGAAGGCAATCGGGGGCTTTTAACATTTGGAAAAGAATGAAGATTGAGGATAGCGTTGGAATTTTCAACCTATTCACCAGCTATTTGGTGTTTTATTTAATGATTTGATACCGACCGAAAAGGTATATTACGGCTTATTGATATTCGGGAGGCCCCGTCGATCTTCGATAAGAAAAGATATTTGCCGTCTTCAAAAGCGCAGAGCAACAGTATTATCGTCAACCGCGGGATTCACCAATGGTTCATCATCAGGTCCGAAAAGATGATTTCGACCGGTTCGGGGAACCGATTTTACCGACGGGGTGTGTTTTGCGAAGGTGACGGTGCTGTTGGCGAAAGGTTTGTTTATTTCTGTTGAAGTGGGCTACATCTTGGTTCACAGTTCTTCGGTGGCTTTGGTGTTTACTAAATGTTTTAGAAAGCCAGTGTCGACGACTATACCACAGAGGTATCGACGCGGCCAACGAAAGGCCCGGGTTTTGGAAAATAATGGTCTGAACGATGGACGAATAATCATATGCTATTTGCTTAGCCAGCGTTGCGTCGGTACAATAATAGGCTTTCGAAAAACAATTGGATAGATCATTTGCTGATAATAAAATCTCGAAAACCAGTATGTTTGCCTCGATATTTAGAAGCAAATGATTTTATTGTGTGTTGCTCTATAATCTTTTGACTATTGACGAAAACCAATTTTCGAAGGCGAAAATGCGTCCCCGAGATGATGCTATTTCAAACCATTTTCCGCTTTCAGCATTAAGTTTTAATCGAGGTATACTGAAAGAACTGTTTTTTTTTTCTTTAAGCTGTCATGAATGAGTCGGCCCTGCATGCATCAATTTCACCTTATTACGGTTAACAATGCTCACAACTGACATAAATATTTGATATTTGCGGTTCCAACAACGTAAATAAGAAAATTGCTTAAGCTAATAAAATAGAAGAATGAAATGTTTTGGTCCGAACTGCTGAATTTCAACTCAGGGTATATTCGAAAGCAGATATTGATATAATAGATATGATGATGAATTCCTTCCTTCCTCCATTCCTCCACCTTCCTCCCTCCATCCATTCCATCCTTCCTTCCTTCCATCCTCTCTCTTCCATTCCTCCTTCCATCCTTCCTCCATTCCCTCCATCCTCCACTTTCCTCCTTCCTCCATTCCATTCCTCCTTCCATTCCTTCCTTCCTCTTCCTCCTTTCCTCCCTCCTTCCTCCTCCATTCCTCTTCTCCTTTCCTCCTTTTT